>OX411556.1:26280152-26927652 GCA_948146395.1 Fragum whitleyi | reverse complement strand
AGTGATTTTGATTTGATGGCGCATATCCTTTTCGATATTTGTCTCTAACTAATTGGTTGCTGACCGTAAACCTAATTGGAATGGTAGTTGGATTCCAAGAAAAATATCCACAGAATGATAGTACCGTAGTGAGAAATACCATGAATCCATTGTTACGTGCTCCAATCGCCGCGATATGATTGTAAACCGTTACGATCTACGTTAAACCCATTCAAACAAACAAATTGGCATACATGTATTTATCTCACTCTTTTTAGATGTTCTCATCAGGGTTTAAATCCATTGATTTAATACACCGAGTCATATATTTGAAACTGTAAATAGAACTCTCATTTCATTGGTCTGTCGTTATTGAAATTGATTGTAATGCACATATACATCTTACATTTGTTGTGCACAGAAAAATCATAGAACACTCAATACTGAAATTACGACTATATTAGTCACTTGTTCTATCTGCTAATTCCTTCTACTTTATTTACACTAAATAGCAAAATCTGTTACTGATAATTTCAAACAAGGCTTGGTCTGAGGCAGTGTGTAATCCTGAGGTCTTGAGTTCGAACCCTGGCTCCGCTAACTTTCAACCGATATTTGGCAAAAGTCAATGTGACACGAACCATTTGTCTCCCATAAATTGATTAATGATAAATAGAACGCTTAAGTGGGATTAGCTGCTGGTGAATCGGATGAAATGTGGTCGTATGTGTGTGAAAAACTACAGGAACCATAAGTAGGTGCACCAGCCGCGTGATATTCCTGTAATAATGTTAAAAGTAACGTTAATACCCGTACAATACAAAACTTAAAACATCATTTTAAACATAATTCGAATTCCATCACCATAAAATATCAGCAAATAATGTTTGCGGAGGCATCAAATTCATAAGAAATGATTTAGTGTAAGGGTATAGAGGAAAAAATGATGCACTTATGGAGAAATTCCATGCTCCTCAGGTACAATGCCAATCTCAGGGTCAATGCTGAGGCTCTCTGTAATTATAGTTAAGAACACAGTGAAAACGTCTCATTACGTTTTCATTACAAAGTCACCCCAAATTGCTAATTCAGTGCTTTATTCATTTATCAAAAAAAACCGCACTCAACCCATTTAAAACGCTCAAAATTCACTAACCCATTAAGATTTACAACTATGTTCAATATAGAAATCGTTAGAGAAAGCAAGTGTTTTACTGGCTTAAGGTTCATGTAAAGTGTTTGAGACCCAATTTTAAGGGCGCTTCATTAGCCAAGAAAAAGCAGTCTGTCCAGGTATATTGTATATCAAAATGAAGCTATTTTTGAGCACAAGCAGTTGAGCAACATAAGACCGCAAAAGCTATAGCGATAAAGCCAAAACATTGTGGAAAAGGGTCATTTTGTACAGAGCAAGCAACTGCATGATGGTTGGATAAAATTGACTTATATTTTAACAAAGTACAGACTAAAGTACTATCCAGGTAGTACTACAACCGTTGATATAAAACTCGGTCTCAAAAAGCTCCTTTGAAACAATCAATTTCCATCTATTTTGTAAACATACTTGTCAAACCGGTTCTGTCTGTTTTCAAAATAGATGCTAGGTATGGTGCAACAGCACACCATAATATTGTGAAATATTTTCTGTAATTTATTTCAAATTATAGTTTTTGAAATCACAGATCTATAATAAATTACTTTATATTTATGATTCAGTGAAATAGAAATTGATATATTGCTAAACAACCTTGCAGGTAAATAAACTATTAGTGTCTATTCATGTTGTGATAACACACCATACCTTAAAAAGATCTTACACGTTTACTAAATTAGAATGACATATATGACATATGTGTTTATAAAATAAGTCAAAATAAAATGCTCGCATAACTACATTTTGGGCTCGAGTTTTATACCAACGTGTGTAGTAGTACCTGGGTCGTACTTTAGACTGTAATTTGTTAAAATATGAGCTAATTTTATCCAACAGTCACGCAGTTGCTTGTTCTGTACAAAATGACCCTTTTCCACAATGTTTTGCTATACCGCTTTAACTATGGCAGTCTTATGTTGCTTAATTCCTTGTGCTCATAAATAGCTTCAATTTGATACATAATATACCTGGCCTCTTACCTTTTTCTTGGCAAATGAAGTGTGTTAAAATTGGGCCTCAAACACTTTACATGAACCTTAATTGAATTCCGCAAGCGTTTGGTTAGTTTGTAAAAACATAGAACTCTATTAAATAAGCTTGTATCCAGGGAGGTAATGAATATCGGTAATTTTGTTCACCTTCAACCAAATTATCGTCTAATTTCATTTTAACTCACCTATGCACTCATTCGATTTCATCCCAAAATGATTCCAATATTAGTCAACTTGTCAATGTCAACATAATGTATATACGAAATTTTAAATTAAATTTTAGCACATTTCAGAAACAAAACTTTGCCATGTGCAGTTCAAATTCTTTGGATTTTGTGAATGCCCTTCCATCTTGAAAAACGTCTTCCACCTAGAAAAACGTTTATAGTGCGCATGGTGCAAGTCAACACGTTTTCATGATGTGCTTAACATATTATCCTAAAAAAAATTTTTTTAAAAAAAAATTTTTCTTACCGCAGTAGTTAGAACTTTGGATAAGTGTAATCTACTCGTGTAATCTGAATATCCAATCTAGTCCTTTAGATTGAAACGGATGTGCACTTATAAAAAGATAAATAATTCGATATGCTTTATTTTTAAAAAATATACTTAAAGATTTAAAATTGGCAAATAAGTAGTATGTTTAACATTAGCTTGTAAGAAGCAACTTGTGAAAATATAACATATACTCTTTTTTTCTCTCTATTTACAATATATTACCGTCAATCTCTTTCATTTGTGGTGATTTTGATTTAAAAAAATTGACCAACGTTGGCTCGTTTTCAGATATGCGAGTAGACTTACCTAATAACTCGGTTACTGTTCTGGGTCTTTTTGATGAATTGTTGATGTCGTTTGAGATTTTCGACAAGGATTCAGATACGACAGCTTCTGCAATTTCTGAAATATTCCGGGAAAAATTTCAATTGTAGGAAAAAAAAGATATTTACATAGATTTGAGATTTAACCTCATATATTATTACGGATATTGTTATTAACTCTGTTCATTTGATTAATGTAGAAAATTTTACTCTTATAATATGTTTATCTCTAAATGAGTCTCTATAAATGAGTCCTGGCATGGCTCTTAAAACAATTTCACAAGAACGCAAAGCAAAGCTCCTGTTTTGCATACACATCCACACAGTTTGAACAAAGTCTTCACTAAAGGCACTGTCGATGAGAAGGTCTTAAAATTTCTGCACACAATCAGTAAATAGTTTTATTAACTAGTGTGGTTAAAAAGACTGCCATTGTTTATGCATCGGCCATTTTTTAAATTGATTTTTAAAACGTCACCCTCAGACCCTAACATACATGAAGACAATATTCTGCGATTTTTTATCAAGTATTCAATGCGCAAATATCTTCAGCATTTCAATAAAGAAGACCATGATAGCCTTACATCGTTCAACTGGCCAGCAACTTCAGCAATTATCTAAATCTTTTTTAACCTTGTTTCCCGAGATCACATTTGATTATACATTTTCTTCACCCGGGAATTTTTTCCAAGGTCATCCTAAAGATGATTATTCTGAAAAACAGTCTAAATATTCGACTAAAATGTGACCTAGAGGGTATGTTTTACAGTGATTGAGCAATTGTTGTGACTTCTAATGCAGAAACTATGGTTTTCTATGAATTGACCATGCATTTTTGACTAAGCATGATTTGACCAAGGGACCTACTGTTTTATCAAGCTTGAATGGTTTTGAGCATGACCTAGAAATCATCGTTTTAAACATTCTGAGAAATGAAGAGCTAAGCTGAATTTGTAATTGGGTGAATAACAGTAACTAAAATTTCACTGGTAGTGGAGCAACGATTAAAAATCTAGTTCTTGTTGTTCATTTAATGAAAGATCTATTCATATTTTGCCCAAACAATAAATAATTAAGCTGAAGTGTATTTGCATTTACGACATTTGGTCACCCACTGACAATAAACTTAACAGCATAAATAGACCTACCACTTATTGCACCGGAAGATAGGGAATCAGTGTCGTCCACGCAAACTTCCGGTTCTACCATGATCCTTGTTAGGGATTCTTGAACTACCCTTGTCGCTATGTCTAAAAGAAATGGGTTTCATGACATTGAACATTTATGTAAAATCATACATTTATTTATCATTACGAAAAGGACGAACGAGTAGATGCAATATTTGTCTGAACAAGAAACTAATTTATAACTGTATTAAGGTTTACAATCATTATCCAAAATAAGGTTTGAGCCTCATCACGCGAAAAAATAGTCACACAGGCTGAACAGATTCGTTAAATTTCGTCTTAGAAAACTGTCTCTATTTACCATGAACATTCTATTTTCGAATAAAATAATATTCGAAATGCTACCACCGGTTAACTATTGCTGAAACCCAACTTTGTTTCAAGTCTTTTCGTATATTTTTCGGGTTTATAGGACGAACCTAGGTCTTAAGAAAATTAAAGCAGACGAAAGTTCAAAGGAAATTGCCGCCTTACCACTTATGATACTTGATGTCATGGAAATCTCTTCTACATTGTCCAAGTCGTCGTTTATAGATATTTCATCTGAAATCGCGAGAACGAAAACATGTATTAATCGTATTACAATAAATAACGAGTGTTAAAATAATTTCCATTTTTAGCTGACCTGAGCACATCGTGCTAAAGGTGAGCGAGTAAAAAACATGAATAGTCGTTTTAAAATAAACAACGAGTGTTCAGATTACTTTCAAAAACGGGTTTGCGATGATTTTTGCTGAAATAGTTTTCTGCAAATAATGACGAAATTACCAACCCTTACCAAAAATAATGTTAAAGCTTTATCATGATCCCAAGATTCGAAAGAGTCCACCGAAAATGATGTGGCTTCACCTACAATAACGATATATCAGTGAGCCAAAGATTCAAAGGGTATACCGAAAATGCTGTGGCTTTATATGCCTTATCTTTTCGAACAATAAGCCGCAGCGGTTTTTATCATTCAGGATATAAATAAAACAGACCGACGTATAAGCCGCGGTCTTCACAGTAGTTTTTTTATTCCTGACATCCTAATTGATAGTCTTGGTTTTGCGATAAAAGACTTTGTCCCTCATTCGCCCCCATAACAAAGAATAAAAAAAACATAATCCCGTGATCACGATTAGTTTTGTCAGCTTTTTTAAGTAAATGTCAGTAAACATATGGGAAATATATAACAATTCAACGACCGTTCTTTACCCTAACCTACCATATGTTAACACCAATACATTATTTCTCTAAAGAACATCATTTTAGAAAAGATGAGATCGGCGTTTAGGCCCCAACGGCGTAAAAGTCGCAGCCGTGAAAAGTTCAACTTTTTATCAGATTAACCGCGGCCTTTTGTCAGAAAATACGGAACAATACATCAGGGATCCAAAGTTTCTAGACAGCTAACCGAAAATATTGTGGCTTGACCTACCATATAGTCATCATGGAATACAGAAATAACTATCAAATCGAGTAAATAGGAATCGGCGTAAAAGTCTCTTATCGAAAATAGAATGTTCGCAACCATTGGTGCGACAAGATGACTGAAGAGTGGACTTGTTCAAATTAGTGGGACCACTGCATCAATGATCTAAAGATTCTAAATAAGAATCCCGGGTCATGGTTGTGCTTCAATGACCCATGCAATTAAAGAAATGCCAACAAAAATAGATCCTTTAACAAAACCATTAATTGATCTTCTGAACATCTCTTTGTTGATGAGCGTCTTTTTGGTTTCAGTTGTTGTAAAACAATTTTTCAGTGCGATCTTTTTTCCGAGCGTTAAAAATCGAAGATGTAATTGAAACCCACATAACTTACTAGATTCCGCGATTACACCAACTAAATCGCGTATATACGTAAGAAGATCGTGTAATTGACCATATGAAAGATTTTGGAATGATTTTGGAATGAAATTGAATGAATGTGTGGAGCGTGTTTAAAGTGAAATTAAATTGAGGTTATCCAATATAGCTAATTTTGTTCAAGATGAACAAAATTGGCAATATTAATTACCTCCCTTTAAAAAAGTCTTAGTAATTTTCTCTTTCTATGGTTTCATTGACCAATTAAAAACTTGAAAAGCCACACCAGCAAATAAAATCGTAGAATAATTTGATCGATTCTATTTAACACTTAATTGTCTTGGCCGATTTCGAAATGTTTTCTAATGATTTCGAAGCGTTTTTGATCGATTTGAGTGAGTGTTTGGAATGAATGAATGGAGCGCTGAGTGAGCGATTTAGAATGGTTTTGATTGATTGAGTCTCAATTTCACGATGTTATTAACTGTATGAAATATGCATACACGTGATAATACCAACAATTTCATGTGTCCCGAAGAATATATGTTGTGCAGCTTAGACAAACAAATGATACATTGATTGATTGAATGGAGTTTAACGCCGCTTATAACATTTTTTTCACTTTTATCGCGGCGGCTGGAGCACCTAACAATGATTTCCTGGTATTTCTCTCACCAGTACAACCACCACATCGTTTCCTATCCTCCAGCTGCTATCTCACATAGGTCTACGATTATCAACCCATTGGTGAGAGACAAATAGTCGGAAAGAATGAGTGCCGCCGTCGGGGATCGAACCCGGGACCTCTAGATTGACAGTCCGACGCGCTACCAACTGCGCTATGACGGCGGCTACAACAAATGATACAAGAAGATTTCTCGAAAGCCACCTTAAAAGCAGTAGGTTCTGATCTTAACTATCTACAGAACTTATAGAGATGACTCTGGTGTAATTCGTAATTCAACAATTTTACGGGTTGACCTTATGTATAAAATTGCACATAAATGAAATAGTTGGAAATACCGTACACAGACTCGTTACTAATTTCTGACAGCTTTGATAAATATTGGACATGATTTCAAATTTATACCGATATAACAAAACGGAGGGTGCATCAGTAAGTTCAGGAAGTAACTTACTTGCACCGAAATACTGCACATCCCTTTACGCAGGATGACGGCGAGATAATATATAAAGTTTAATTTAAGCTTTAAAACATTTTTATGTTTTTCTTTTACATACCCTCCCTTTCTTTTTCGACCATTTCTATTCCTCCAGCAAGCATTTTGCGATTATCCTCTATAATCATCAACTGTTCCATAGGATCAATGTCATTGTCATAGGAATTGAACGTGATACCTCCTTTTCAACTTTGAAAGTACTTGAATGAGTAAACCAAACGATCTATGACAAGCAATACGTTTGATACGAAAGGCAATTCGTATCATTTTAGGTATTGTTTAAACCTGCTTTATCTATTTTGAAAGAATAGCACGGGAATTAATCCGTTAAAAGTAGATTTCACGACTCACCCCGCAAAATCTACCTATATTATTTTTGTACGTGCGGTATCAAAGCACCTCGACCAAAAGTGACAAACTGGGAACTCAGTGAAATAAATAAATATGTTCTTAAAAGGAAACTGGTTCCAGAAGAGGTCAGTCGGAGGTCGGATTTCTAACTTTATATAAGAAGATAGAATAATCATTTTAGAGTTAGAAAAAGAGTAAAGTCAGAAAAGTGTAAGTCAGCGCCGACTTAATAGGTCGATACTTTTCACTCTACTCAGATTGTCCCCTTTCACCTCATACTTTCTGGCATTTGTCTCGCACCGATTGGTGAATTATTGTTAGACTATGTGGGATAAGAAGCAAGATGTTCGGATAGTATATTATGGTTATGCCGTTTAGAGCAGTACCAGTACTATTGTTAGTAGATTCAGCCGTCTAGATATAACAGTAGAAATTGTGAAAAGCGACAGTTAACCAAATTCAAACAAACCAATTGCAGTACGCGTTTAGTCACCAAATGACAATTGGGTTGATTGAATTTAAGCCATATAGCACACGTTTCTTTTGGAACAGAGGACATATACATACCTTTTACATTTGCTGGAAGGTGACACTTCCGCCCTTCAACAGAAACCTTTGATATTTCCATATCTGGACATCCGGTATCGTTCACAAGATCTTCTGGTTTGACGTCAGTGCCATTTTCATTGGCAAAAAGCCGTCGAATTGCATTTCTTGCCCTTGCCCACTGAAATGATTTACAACCAACTTTAAATGTAATAATAACACGAAGCCTTTTCGTTCTTACTTTATCATTTCCATCAAAGAAATGTTACTGTTAAAGAAAACAATTCCTCAAGGAATTACATTCATATGTGTAAGTGATTTAGTATGAATGGGTAAATTATGAAGGAGGCATCGATCAAGTAAGAAAGAGTAATTGGGTAGGTGTTTGGGATTGTGTAGGTATTTTTAATATGTGAGAAGTCGTGTTATTTTGTAGGTAGGTGTGATTATGGTGGCAATTGTGATTCTGTAATCGTGATTATGAAGGTAGGTTTGATTTTGTGGGTAGTTGTAATTACGTAAGTTTAATTGCCTAGGTATGTATGAATGTGTTGAAGTAGGTAGTTCTTTTCGTGTGAGTAGTTACGATTGTTAAGGTATTATTCTGTAGATAGTTATAACTGTGTTTTTAGTAATAATTGTGAGGGTTTTCGGGATTATGATGGTGTTATAATGTTGGGAATTTTTGAGAACATGTGTGATTGTTTAGAATTAGTTGTGATTGTACAGATAGGTGTGATAGGGAGGTAATTATGATTTTTACGTGTAACTATGTAAGTGTCATTGCGTAGTTGTGATTGTGTTTGTGTAATTTTGTAGACATACATGTATATATTAAAGACGCGGTCCCACTTCAAAATGGACACAAAGCGAATGCTAAACGGACATGACGGAAGATTTAAATTTCCATCCGTTCTCATACGGTTGATAAAAACTGATAATAGTAGCAAACATTTGCGGATACAGGACAGAAAATATCGGGCGCGTAAAGTATGTAGCCGGGATGTCGAGTGGATGTTCATCGGAAGCCTTGCGGATAAGATCGGGCGTGGATGAAAGCTCAGATGAGGTTATTTGATACAGTGATGCATTCAGTTCTATTTCACAAACTTTGCTCGATTGGAATAAATGACCAATTTTACAATGTTATAAAAAACATGTTAAGGGATACTGCTTTACATGTTAGAATTGACAAGAAACTTGCAGAGGCCTTTTAACCAAAAATGGATGTGCGCCAGGTAAATAACCATGGTACAAATCTCTTTAAATTGTTTATAAATGATCTACCTTCGATATTTGATCATTCCGATTACCAAGTTAAGTTAAATGACAAACAATTTAGCTGCTAACTAAATGCGGATGACCTTGTTCTTTTGTCAACTACTCCACACGGATTGCAATGATACATTATTAAATTAGCAAGTTATTGTGAATCTAATGGATTAATGGTTTACCTTAACAAAACAAATATTGTAACAATAAAATTTTCATACAACAGCATATAAATAGCTTGGGGTCATTTTTCATCATCTGGATCATTTTATCTTTGTTAACAAAACTTATAAATGCAAAAGATCACTGAAAGCTTATTTCGAACTGTGAAAGATTTTTGAGCAGTTACACTACAAGTTCGATACTATTTTACATTTTTACGATCACATAATCAAACCAGTTCTATTGTATGGCAGTGAAATATGGGGTACAGAAAACACCAATAACCTTTACCCATCTGTAAAAAAAACAAATTATACAATGCTAAAGCCTTTTAGTAAAATACAATGTGACAAACTTCAAACTAAAGTTATAAATGTCTCCTACGGGTTCATACCCAATTTATTTAGATGTAATTTGTAATACAATTGAATTTCATCACAGACTTGCAAATGAAAAGTTACCACTTTATTATCAGCAGCCTTCAATGAAATAATGCTTTATTTCTAATGAAAAAATCAGGTTAGGTGGCCAGCATACAGCATGTGCTTAAGTTCTTAGGTATTTCTAGCACTGAGATCTGTATAGAATTCCTTACTAAAATCAAAACTAAACTAATACAATTAGAATTACTGGTGTTCAAATATTGATAATACAGACGGTAATTTACGAATATATTCATTATTTAAGCAACGATTTTGCAGAATGTCGTTTTTGTCATTAATAAAGGATAACGAAGTAAGAGCGTTTTACACTAAATAAGCATAAGTGTCCATAAACTGAAGATTGAAACAGGCAGATACAAGAAAGTTCCAGCTAATCAGCGTTTTTGTGAACTATGCTCCTGCAACGTAACTGAGGATGAAATACAGTTCTCAATGAATTGCAATGGATTCCAAACCGAAAGGAAACTCTTTTTGAAGGCATTCAGCAGAAAAGATTATATATAGGTGGACAGCATACAGCATGTGCATAAGCTATGTATGTTTGTTACATGAAATGTCAATATTATTTGAATATTGTTGACGCCCTAATGCAAATATCTTTATATAGGCGAACTTAGAGGAAAATTCTTGTATATTTTCATGAATCATACAGGATTCTGTGACTGCTTGATTACTCATACTCAAGAATCATGTATGTGATACAACTTAAAATCGAAATCTGCACAAATAATTTCACAAAAACGAGAGCAAAATATAGTATTTAATAAGGATCTATGGTGGTGTGATTTTTAAGTAATGTATTTTACAAAAGCCCTCACTCGCCAGTAGCCCAGAGTCCCTTGATTCGAAATATACAGATGTGTTAAATGCAACATCATGCTAATGTCAGCAAAAAATGAAACCACAAGATTCTAGCTATATTTATTTCTATGCGCTGAGAAATATCAATTTGGAATCACAAGAAGTATAAATGCAGTTATTTAAATACACTATGTCTCTTTAGAACCAAGATAGTCAAGGTACATTTATACCTGCATCCATCTTTAGATGAATGACTAAATTAATTTGTTTGACTGAATTTCAGAGTTTTAATGATTTGTCAGTCTGTTCAAGTTTCAATATGATTTATAGTTTATATTATTTAACATGTTGTGCACTTCAAATTCTGTTTATATGATTAAATGTATGTAAAGCTAAATGGGCCAAATGCCTTTTGATACAACAAGAATTTTGGAAATTTGGATTTTGGCGGAATTTGTGGTTCTGTAGGTAAGCTTGTGTAGGTCGGTGTGCTAATGGAGGTATGTATGATTGTGAAGGTAGTTGAGACTAGGTAGTTGTGATAATGTAGATGTACTTATGAAGGTAGGTATGACTGTGTATGAAGGTTCAATTTTGTATGAAGGTTGGATTGTGGTTCTGTAGGTAAGCTTGTGTGGGTCGGTATGCTCATGGAGGTATGTATGATTGTGAAGGTAGTTGAGATCGGGTAGTTGTGATGATGTGGATGTACTTGTGAAGGTAGGTATGACTTTGTATGAAGGTACAATTTTGTATGAAGGTGGGATTGCATATGAATGCTTGTGTAGGTCGGTGTGCTCATGGGGGTAGACCTGTATGCTGACGAAGGTAGTTGGTAGCTGTGTATTTTGAGAGAGTAAGCAATAAACTAGAAAGAAAAATAAAACAGGATAGATGGCTGAATATGCATGTTAGTTAAATGCATAGAGAAAGGAAGAATATCTGGTGGAAAATTACAAAACGAGGTTTGAGTAATAGAGAATAGATGGTTTGTGACTTGGATGGAAACGTTTATCGACCAAGACTCATTTATCTGGTGAGCCGGAGGCAAGTCACCTGTCATCTATTCTAATTTATCCTATCTATCTATATCTATATAAACTGCCTTACTCCCATTTCGAGTATTACTAGAAGGGTGAATTTATTTATCCTATTAGAATTTTTTTCAAAGTCTAATCGATATTCATACATACAATTTATAGCTAGCAACAGGATAAAAAAAAAGGTTCAATATTGAATTAACTTGAAAAAGCGAATATTTTGACAATAAGTCGAATATATGAAGTGAGCCTGTACGTGACATTTCCAACAAATTTTTGTGCGTGATTAACAAACAATGAAAAGCCAGAACAATCACACATGCCGTGCATTTAAAACTATTCTGCGATTCTTAACAGACTATTCGTGTTGGCAGCTATCTACCGAGCCCGTAGCACTTAAAGGCTCTGACCAGACTCTGCGAACGCACAGGCTAATCATAGTCTTAACATTGCGCACCTGAGAAATTGTGGAAATGTCAGGCACAGGCTCAAATATCCTATTGGTACTCATCTAAATATTGGCGATCTAGACATCTTAAATTAGTTGCGTCAAGCTGTAAGTGCGACATTTTAATCGCATAATGACGGTGAACAGAAACAATGCCATTTTATTTTAACAAATCCTATTTCGTATTAAATTTTATTCTGCCCTCAATAATTCTGTATCGAACACGACTGGCCGAATACGTATATTGTATTTACACCTATAAATCTACAATCTTATGTAAAAACAAGAAAAAAGAATACGCAAGGACGTCAAGGTCGCCCAAAAAAGTGAAATAGTTTGTTCACTGAAAGCTCGAGTCATATTCTGCGTGTACAATGTGTCTTAATTTCATCTTGATAACGAATGCATTTTCAACAGTTCAAAAAAAAGCCAAAGACTAAATGGTCCAAAAATATTCTATTCAAATGGACCATGGCCGAAACAAATTATAATTATTTGAAAAAAAAATGTTGTCGCGGCATAACTGCTGTAGAGTCTGCAAAATGTTATCCCCATATTAATAATATAATAATATATACTTAAACCACCTATAACGGAGAATAATTGGGAACACAAATAAAATCCATTCCTTAATTTTGGCGAAATTCTTACGATAAGCTGAATTTCAACTTTGACCTTGCCTTTTGAGGAATATGATAACTTATTTTAAACAGCAAATTTCCTCATTATAGAGATTGCGTTTGCCAAATTATTTTAAATCCGACCATATATGGAGTGTCTATGCTCCATATAGGCCATTTTGACGATTGACTGAGATGTGGCATTAAAGCTACCGTTTCAAATGGCATATCTAGGCCTACTTGTGAAGGCGAACAATCGTATAGATTAAAAAAAAACATCTATGAATATAGGAGATATTTTAGAGATAAGCTTAGTTTAAACAATTGACCTTGAATTGTAACCTTGATCGTTGAGCTATTTGTACATTTAATGGTGGAGAGCAATTGTGCAAGCTATTTTGAACCCACTCCATAGATATACGAGCTTTGCACTGGACGAACTCAATTTTAACGGTTGGCCTTGAACTAAGAGCTAAAAAGTTAGTTTGAAATAGCAAATCTGCTCATAACTAAAAAAAATTGTGCCAATTGTTTAAATCCATGTTTAAATGTGGGACAAATTGTCCCTAAAATCGAAGGACTTGCAGAAAACTAATGGATAGGCGCACTAACTGACACGATGAGTTGAAAATTTTCTGCAAATACAGAAAATGACTAAAACCACATCTCTCATTGGAAGTCTTTGGGAATATTCTATCAGTTTTTTTTTTCTTAAACCTAATTTGGTTGAAATTAGTGTAGGCAAAGATATGGGATAACTGATCTTATTCTACACTGCATGCCAAAGTTTTGTGTACGCAGCTTGGAAAAGGTTATTCTAGGTTTAAACAAGAAACTCTCAAGTTGTAATTTGTGTCACTGAGTAGGGTAGGGTGGGGCAAAACGCCCCGTGGGGTAAAACGCCCCCAGGCTATTTCTCGGTAGTTCTGGCACATGTGACGTTTTAAGGACCATAATTTCAAAGCATAACTCGATAAAGTTAATCAAATAAAAAGATGATCCTCTGTCATTAGATAACAAGATCTAGTGTGAACAGGTTTGTTTTGGACCCTAAAATTATAAATCTGCACAATCTTTTGTTTCGTGTTATATTGCTCAGGGTTAATATTGGCTAATAACACCAAAATATATCTATAACGCATTATGTTTTGGTTTTAATGATAAACACAAAATTCGTGAGCGCATTTGATAAATTAGGAATATCTTGAATTCGACGGCATGTTCCTTCTGAGGTAAAACGCCCCACTAGTTTTTGGGCAAAACGCCCCCGGGGCGTTTTGCCCCATTTGAGTGTAAGTTTAAGTCGTTTTTTTCTATAATGTAAAATTGAAATTTATATTCATGAAATATTTTATTAATTTGTTACATGGGCATATACATGTAACTAGAATTTATCAGAAAAGAAATTCGGGGGTACCAGGAGCGAAAAGAAGGGAGATATAGTCTTTGTGCAAGTTAGCATATAATTTTGTGTGTCCACTTAAAAATAATCATTCTATAGAAGATATTAATGATTCATAGAAATGTCTTGCTGAATATTGTAATCTAAAAATGAAATTTGGACAATGCATCTCTCAATATTTTGTTTATATTTTATTTTGCAATGTAAAAGATATGTTCTGCAATAATTTATACCAACGCCAACAAAACGTCGGTCTGTCGCAATATTTTAACAGATGTTACGCGCCCGAATTTGCAATTATAAAGCCTTTTTTCAAATTTGAAAGAGTATCAACATTTGTTATATAAATTTCTATTCGCAAAATTAGCAAAGTGTCCATTGATCAGGAGAAGAACACTAATAGACCAAAACTTACGGAACGTTTATTAACTGTTCAATATTGTTTTATTTTACAGTATGTAAACGTCCAGTAACAAAACGATGTTAACGAATTTAAAGGAATGTAATTTTTGTAGATTCGTATATAAAGAGACCCTCAGTTGTATAGGGAATTTCTTCCTCCATTCAACAGTAGAGTAGTAGCAATGTTGTGAATAACGTCATTTCACGTTCGCTCACACTGCAATCATTTCGCAACGCTTCCATTTATTTATTTTGTTGAGTGCAGGATATAGGACGTTAACAATGATGGTAAACAAAACGGTAAATAACCAAATCATTTATTGAGGACCACTGATTAAAATCGCTTAACGCCCAGAGAAACACTGATATTCAGGGCACCATTTCACACACATGGTTTGAACCCCTAATCAAGTTCCTAACCAAACTTAGGTACATTGTAAATGAATTAACTATTAGCATATAACATGTGTATAAGATATAACAAAGGATGGTAAAAACGTTTGCGTGCATTTATCATTCAAAATACATGCAAGGGGCAAAACGCCCCCGGGTGCGTTTTACCGCATACATGGGAGCGTTTTGCCACGAGGGTGGGGCAAAACGCCCCTTTAACAAAAATAATATTTGCGTGAATAACATCTAGATGTGACTGAATAAGGAATTAAAGAGAGTTCCATAATGTCCAGTAAACCGAAATGTTTATTATTATCCAGATAACGCCCCACTATCTTCATTCGTTGCCAAAATATCACCGAAAAGTCATTTGAGGGGCGTTTTGCCCCACCCTACCCTATTACCTCCAACCAAGGGTAGGCTATAAGCCTACAATGCAAAGTGATACATATAAAATCCGACTTTTGATAAGTACATAAAATAATTCATAACCGAAAAATGTGTAAGAATCTGAAAATGTTAAATTTCACTGCGTTGCATCGTTTTAAAAAAAAAAACAAAAAAAAAGAGAGAAAACATCGCATCGATTGAAATCTTATTTTTTTTAAACAGTAAATATTCAACTGTTGATAATGCCTTTTAGACTGGTTTAATAACCTATTACTACAGGACAAACGTTTAGACTGTCTACTTGCAAAAGTTGCAGACGAGACGATATTCTAAATTTATAAAAAATCACAAATCTTTAAGGTAGAAAAAAAGTTGGAAAATGCAGAAATTGCGTTAACAAGCGATTTTTTCATTTTTCGAGAAAAGGTATTTAAAGTTTTCAAAAAAAAAGATTGTTTTGAAATGTGTTAATAAATCGTCACTTACCCTTTTGTTCACGGCTTTCTTTTTTCTTATTAACCAAGCAAAACAGCCTGATCTTTCTTCATTTGATGAATTTCCCATTTTTATTGATTTTAAACTTTTCTTTTGTTTATTTATGATAATTATAAACAACGTGTTAAAATTATAACTTTCCCAGAGCGGTTGCTAGGAAGTAAAATAATAACGTTACGTCGTGACGTCAAAAACCGGATGTTGTTTCATGACAGTGACGTAGCATCAAAAAAATAATAAAGCATCAACTACTGACGCAAATCATAGGATATTCGTCGCAATTTTCTCGGTGCGGTCACAGACAATTTCAGAGAGAACATTAAAATTCCTTTTCTTCTTCGACTTCCTTGAATGACGTTGTTGCGGCACGATGTACAAGGGACGTAAACATGTGTGACTTGTTAAGGACGACAAATTGCTTATCTCCCTTTTAGTGTGACGAAGGGGGCATTCAAAACGTGATATGTAACACACATTTGGTGAACTTGTCGAAAATCAATGTGAAAAATGGAGAAATTGCTAGTTGTTACTGTCTATCTTAACCACGATAAAAAAGTTATATAACAATCTAGCTTAACCTCTGCATGAAACGTTTTTATTCTAACAAATTGTGTTTCGGAACTGAGTGATGGTCCTTGCTGCTTGACGGACCACACAGATGTGACCTGTCAATCAATAAGGGGTCATCTTGGAAAAGCGTTAATGCCAACATTGAAAAGACTGCCTGGAATTTTCTTATGTTCTATATTCTTCAAATCTAGAATATCCATTATACCGTATAAAACGTTAAATGGGCCCATGCGTGACATTTCCAACAATTCCACACCTGTGCGAGGTACGAACGTTGGGCAGCGTTAACAACGACACAATACAATGATAATATTTGCTGACTGCATCAAGATGGATTAAGACCATTTTTGTTAATATAGCGCATAGTGAAGATTATGGTCAATCTGTGCGGTTGCACAGGCTGGCAAGAACCTTTGCTTTGCACACATTTGAAATTGTTGGAAATGTCACGCACAGGCTCATATAATGTGTATCTAATACGTCCTATTGTTAGCAGCTGCCAGAACTTCCCAACATTCAGGATGAAAATACTCACGAAACGTTTATGAAATGATACCCCTCTAAATATTATTTTATTTACGTTCACAGAGTTTGTAGGCTTTTTTGTTTGTTTGTTTTTTGTCTTGTCTTTTCGTTGAATATTTTTAACCCATTAGGCGCAAAATGATTACAGGCACGCGGGAAACGTTTCTACAATATTCAGGGTGATAATTCTACATTTCTGTGAAATAATGTGTGAGCCAGCGGGGCGATAATTTGTTTATTTGAATGGTATTTGCGCCGCTTTCAGCAATCTGCCAGTTATATCCCGGCGGCTGGAGACCTAACAATGGATCCCTGGTACTTCTCTCACCAGCAATACCATCAGATCTTTTCCTAGCCTCCAACTACTACATGTATCTCACATTGGTCTACGATAATCAACCCATTGGTGATGGACAAAAAGTCGGAAAGGAAGAGTGCCGCCGTAGGGGATCAAACCCGGGACATCTAGATTGGTAGTCCGACGCGCTACCAACCGCGCTACGACGCTCATTTCTTCCGAAATGTTGAGTAACTATTACGGGTCCACTACCTTAAAATCCAAATATTTATTTTACGGTAATCCCGAATGGTCCTTTTTTAGGCCTACGTGATGGGACACATTTTCGAAAGCTGTCTTGTAATCATCTGCTTTATCCAACTTTTTTTTCGACTTAAAGTATTGAACCCGAAATAGTTCTGCAACGTTCGGAACTTATGATCTTTCACAACGTTAACTGATATTTTCGAATGAAATCATCAGGAAACCTCGGTTAACATTGTTAAAGTTCATTACTTTCTAAACGTTACGGAACTATTGCGGGTCCACTACCTTAATTCAACGGCTTCCAGATGGTCACAAATTGCGTTACGGGGCACACAATATTTTTTAGAATTGTTAAACGTTGGATAGTCAAGTTTCACATTTATTGTAAGTAAATGTAAGAAGACAAAATACTGCCTAGTTTACGTCTAACGTAGCATGTATCTTGTTAACTTTCTCTCGTGTTGGACTGTAACCGCAGCATAAACAAAAGTTCTATCGGTCGGACTATCAATGACTTGTAAAACAGTTCGATACCCGGTCATAAACTTTAGATACATTTTAAAAAGACAACGCACATTCCACTTAAGGTAGAACGCGCCTTTTGAAAAACTTCGTCTGAATTTTACAATACTTTGCTTGTTGGTTATTGACTGTATTTACGATTTTATACCGGTTTTTATTTTGCGATGTGTTCAACTGGTTTAGATATATAACGTTCTAATGTTTCCTAGTAACGCATTTTCTTAACAAGAAGTTGTTAATCAACTCTACGCGCTTAATAGGCCTATATGATAGCGCCCGTCATGTTTTTCCAAATAGGCTACATTGAAATTTTAGATTTTCTAGTATCAGGTCGGGACAAACATTTTGATAGCAAATTCGAATGGATGATAGCTTCAAATAAACTGACTATTTTTGACCGAAATGACGTCCAAAACACGTATAACGGCGCGTTTTGTGAATTTATGGAAAAAAACGGGTACATTTAATTTTTAACTTTTTCCTTTATTTTGTTTTTCAATAAATTTCCTTTCGTAAAGAACTCAAAAATCATATGCCACCGGACTACTTTTTTTGTTATTTAGGCATTCAAAATATCACGGTCGAAGCGTACATAACGCAATTTCACTGACTGAAAACGTAACAGCGTTTTACCTAATCTATCAATTGCTTTGATATCGTAGAAATGGTTTCATTGAGTTTCGGCGATTATTTTGAAGCAATTTTTGTTGTTGGAGACAGAATGACTGTACTATCACAAGGATGGTTCCCTTCGAAAATGGGCCTGATCCATCAAGCGTCACGGGAAAAGGGGCAAATTGAAAGTAATTGAAAAATTTAAGTCCACAATTTTTATCCGATTGTATTTAAACTTAATAAGAATAATTGGACCATCACAAAGATTTTTCCTTTCGAAAATGTGTCAGATCCGTCAATCGTCATGGGAATAGGAGCCTAATTAAAATCAAATTAAACATCCTTGTTAACGCTCTAAAGTCCACAGTTTTCATTTGATAGGTTTCAAACTTGCTCAGAATGGTTGATCTATCACAAAGATCACAAAGATGCTTCCTTTCGAAAATATGGCGCGCGAACGGGGTCAAAAGTAAGAATACCGCTATACCCACAAAATAATGGAGGTATACCTCTAATATTATATCGGTATACCGATAAAAAATGTGGGTAAACCTATAAAATAAGGGTAAACCTGTGAAAAATGGGAGTATACCGATAAAAAATGGAGGTTTACCGTTAATTTACAGGTGCACCCTTATTATTTTTGACCCCTTTCATGGAAATGTCATTATCCAATCAGAATGCGCGTTGCATCCCGTCTTTTCGGTACTTTCCGTACTTTTCTGTTTACACTGGAGACAGACAACCGGTTTTTAACCACGAAAAATCAGTTTAACAAGCATTTAAACAACGATTTCAGTAACTTACGGTAAGAATTAAAGATTAAAAACTATTTCGCGATAACACTTTGTTAAACGTTGCAAAGAATTTGTATCAACGAAAAACTGAATTCGTCCCATCGAATTTCGTTCCAATCAATCAGTGACATAAACTTCTACAGAAGGGCACAGAGACATATGATAGATTTATAGAAACTAGGTAAATAGTGCTGTTCCTGTCAACGAATACGAAGAACCTGGCAAGCTCAGCCAGTAATGCATTTGGCTGACTTTCAACAGCATGGGGCTGTGAGTTTGAACAAAGGGCCAACTTATTTCTTACCCTGGGTGGGTACTGTTGCCCGCAAAATCAGAGTAGCCTGGAACCCCACGGTATCGATCTACTTAGCATTAACTGAAAAAAGCGATTATAATTTTGATCTTACCTAAATTCATAAATATTTCCAAATAAGTTTCTGCTTTAACTTACCATAAATCACAAAATGGTAGTCTTACACAGTTATTTCGCATAAAAATGCCAACAATAAGTAGCCATAACAAATTCCGGGAATTTTGAAGTCACTCCATTGTATCGATGCATTGTTGGAAATGATGTCAAAACTTACAACATGGAGCCCATTCAGTACCAAGATTATTGAATTTGAATTGAATGATATGTTACTTGGGGTTGGCGAGTGTTCTTTTTCGGAATATAGTAATTTTTCATCACTTTTAAAATTGTTATAACTACCGCTAGTTCTTTTATTGCTGGCCGTTTGGTGAATACTGTAAAATAACTTAATTTTCAAATTGACATCTGAAAAAAATATGGTTCTGCACATGCAGTATACCAGATTCAACCAGTCCCGCTTCAAGCAAATTGAAATCGCTAGCTTCTGCGTTAAGGATATTGTAGGCTCTCGCTTTCCGAAAATGATAAGTAGCTTGTCAGCAAAAATGTCTGGACCAAGAGCTTACTTTCAAGATGACTTGTATAGAGACAATAGCCTATATTTTTCTCATAATCGACAGGATTTAATTCATCCCAGCCAACTTAGTTTGCTATGAGTGTTACCTCGCCCCCAGATCGAGCAACTTGCGAAAACGTAAACCGTTTGGTTAAGTAAGCGAGCGCTTTCGTATCCCACGCTTATTGCTAATTTTGGGCATTACATTTTCAATAAATTAAAGTTCGGATGTTATTCCTATATGCACCACGGACTTGCTCAGTAAATATATGATGTATCCATTTGTCTAACACGCAAGATCTAAATGGTCTTTTGTGCATACATATTGTTGATAGGTCATGATCACTTCTTAGTTGGCAAGGTAAAGAACGAGGGTTCGAGTCCGATTATCCACGATTATTAATTTTTGAATAAGAATAATGTGTGTCAAAATGCTTCTTTGTGTAACATACAGGACTGTGTACTTCTAACCATTGTAGAAACGGGAATTAAGCCTAGTTACATTTAGCTTACGGGGCCCGAACGGCGCCCGTAACTCGCCGTATCCTCGCCGGTGCCCGTGCGGCGGCTTACGGTGTCCATGCGATCATCGCAAGGTTTTACGGATGCCATGGACACTTGCGATTTTGTATGAAAATTAGTTATACAAGTTTTTTTTTTTTTAAATTCGCAAGACCGCGCAAAGACCGTGTCCTGTAGACACGCCGTATAGGCATCGCACGATCGCCGCACGGTCATCGCACGGCGACCGTGCGATGTTTTGCCTTTAAGTCTTTGACGGATCATTGTCCGATCGCCGCGCGGGTACCGTACGATGATCGTACGGTGGTCGCAAGGTTTACAGTGCAAATAATTGATAAATCGCACGGACTTCGTGCGATGATCGCACGATTAACTTGAGATCGCCGCACGGGCACCTCAATAATTCTTGTTACAATTTTATGAAAATCCGTGCGGACACTGCACGATTTTGTGAACACATACGCGGTAAAAAATAAAATCGTACGATGTCAAACATATCATACAAGAAATCGCAGACTGCGATATCCTACGGCGACCGTGGCAAATGTAAACTAGGCTTTAGGTTTTGTGGGGGAACGGTGGTGCTAACAACTGTGCGACATTTAGTGGGGTTTTTTTTTACTTAATTTTGGGTATTTTGGTCCATCTTTTTATCCGTCCGTATGTCCGTATTTTTGATTGACTTTTTTTTTCATTCTGGCTTTTCACCTGATTTTACATCCATACAGAAAATTAGTTTGTATATTCATTATTCTCAAACTTGTAAATTTAATCGGGTTCAGATGGGGAAAAAAGTTAATTATATGTACACGTATGTAACGCTAGTATTACATGTTGTTCTATCTTCAACGCAATATTTGGGAATTCAAATGTGTTGCAGACAAGTGTAGGACAAAAAAAACCCGACAGGACAAAACCCACCGGTACAAAACCTCACCAGACCAAACCCCACCAATACATATTTTAGCGTAAGAGTTGAAAGTGTAAGTGCTTTTTAAAAGTATATTTATTTATTCATCTAATTCTGTTATTCTTTTACCACACAATTCCATTTTAAAGAGTATTGCAAAGAACAATTAGAATGTACCTTATAAATATAAAGTTTAAAATAAAGCGAAAAAACTCTTTAAGTGATTTGTTTCTTTGTTTGAATGAGATTTTTACACCGATTTTATATGACTGGAGCACCTAATAATGAATTGATGATATTCCTCACACCAGAACTACCATTACGTCTTTTTCGAGACTCCAGCTGCTTTCCCGCATGATAATGATCACCATCCCATTGGTGGGGGGCAAATAGTCGGAATGATGATTCCTCCATTGGGAATTGAACCTGGTATCTTAAGATTTACAGTCAGCGCGCAATGCTTATCTTTGGCAGATATTAAACCAACTTTAAAACAAGATGTTTACTATTTTATAGTTTAAAGGAAAAAACTATTAAATTAGTAACTGGAATTTTTCACAATCACTGCTTCAACAAAGTAAAGAAGGAGTCAAAATCTGAAGAAAAAAAACTATTCAAATGATTTTTGATGAAATGATTTAAAACAGAATGGTGATATTCATTAATTGTATGAAAATATAATTGAATCACTATAGATTCCACTCAATATATTTATATGAAAGAGTACCGGGGTTTTGTCCAACTTGCCAAATGTAATGGCACCTATTTATTTTCAATATTTTTTTCATTTGTATACATAATGAATCCGGCATAATACAATGAATGGAAATTTTGATACATTTTCGAAATGTTTCAAAACAAAAATTCTCTGCAATTTTATTTTATAATGAGTGTGTGCCAGATTTACATGCGTTTCTTAGAAGCCAAAATAATAAGATACTGGTACATATCATATAAGACCATTTATTTCATGGTTCAATTAATGAATGTACAGGTCTGCGTTTTGCCCATGGACGTTTTTGCTAGGACCTTTTGGCTAGGGCGTTTTGGTCATGACGGTTTTGCCACGAAGGATATGGCCAATATATTTTCAAAGTAGGATCTTTTGGGCAAAACATGTATTATGAGAGGAAATAAAATTATATGTGACCATTTATTTTCATATTTTTTTTTCTTAATTAACTCATTGTCCACACGAGGAGATTAATTTCGAGATTCAGTTATTTTGACATATACAAAAGTTTTAGAGAAAATGAGACAGTTTCTATTAGTATTTATACACTCAACTTTTAGTCAAATATTTGATGTATATTACGGATTGCTTTTGAATTTCCCCTTTTACTTAATGATTTATCCTTTTTGTGATATTTTCTTTATTCATTTATTTTTTTTCTTATTGAGGTATTGATTTTAGACTTAGCCCATTTCCTTTTTTATCATAATAGTGAATATTCTATCTTTTCGTAATCATTATCGAACTAGACAACCTAAAAGGGACATGTATTTAACTTTTAAAAAATCATATACATTTTTTTTTAATTTATTGGGATATGAAATATTGGGGTATGAAACTAAAAATAAAATCGTTTTGTATGAAATCTCGAAGCTGATTCATACGTAAAGTGATACATGTAGTAGTTTGGGTGCCATGCCTCAATAAATTAAAAAAAATACCTCTCCATACCTCAATGAATTCAAAGAAATATTCTCTTCATATCTTATTACATAATGATACTAAATGATCAAATAAAATATTTTTCTACAGTTAAACAGTTCCATGGAATAATGGCTTAACGGGCGCATAGACAATAACTGCGAACTAAAAGTTGTTCTCATCGGGGAATGAAACCAATGTCCAAGCAACTAAAAATGCAAGGAACACAAATAAATTGAATTATATAAATGTTATTTTGATAACCGATCTAGTGAAACATATATTTGATATTTTTATCTTTGGCATATTTCTTTCTGGCATTTTGTACTACATTGGATTTCGCACTAATCAAAAAAAATGTAGTAATCTCAATGTCTTCAAATAAAAAGAATTATCTACCGATCAATCATTCTGAATGATTCTATGATCTATATATATGTGTGTAAATATATAACGTTATTTTTTAAAAATAGATTAAGTTCTCTAACAGCCCTGTTGATATTAAATCATTTATTCAATTCTACAGTAATGTTTAAGGTTAGCTATTGAAATATCGAGTGTCATAAAACTCGATGACAGGTATACACAGGAAATTGGTCAGACTTTTATTGTCAAATCAATGTTATTATTTTTTTGTTTCACACATATTTGCCCCTTTAGGGTAAAATAACTGTGGTCACTTAATTTAGAAGTGATCGTTGATTAAAAAAGATGTGAAAAAAGTGGATAAATGGCTCATTTAAAACAATCGGATACTTGATGTTATTCATAGCAATTCTATACATAATGGATCTTTCGTTTGCTTTTTATTTATTTCTTATATATTGTTTGTTTTCAAACAGGAATCTTTCAAATAAATTCCCTTCATTGACACTAGAATTATCACGAAAAAGTCGCCTATTCATACATTTATTTTATAAAGTTAAAAATAGGATAATATAACAAGTGCGTGTGACGTCACGGGAACACTAATGAATTATAAAGAAAAAATGTTAAAAAGAGGTAGGAAAACACAATAAATACTCAATCATTATTTTATTATATTCTACTTACTCAATCATAAAATATTAACATTATTCTTTGATAAATTTGACTTTTTTCATTCCGAAATACTTCCGAAAAACACCCGTGACTGTGATAGATAATTCTGGATAAAACGCCTTCTCTGATTGGTTGTTGGAAAAATTATAGGTATACCCTCATTATTATAGGTAAACCCATAATAATACCGGTGTACCGCTAAATATTGTAGGTATACCGGTAATAATAATGGCGGTTTACCCCCAATTTGTAGGTGTAGCTCCATTTTTATCGGTATACCGATAAAAATATGTAGGTATACCCTCATTTTTATGGGTACACCTCCATTATTTTGTGGGTATAGCGGTAGTTTGACTTTTGACCCCGTTCGCGCGCCATACGAAAATAGGCCCGATCCGTCAAGCGTCACGGGAAAAGGGGCCAAATGAAAATAATTGAAAAACTGAGTTAGAAAATACTCGTTAACGCTCTAAAGTCCACATATTTCTTCCGATTGTCTTCAAACTTGCTCAGACTGATTCAACCTATATAATGATTCTTCATTTCCATAATTGGCTTGATCTGTTAAGCATCACAGGAAAAGGAAGCCTTAAGTGAGCGACTAAGAATAGTTAAGAATGGAGTGAGCGTCGATTTCATGGTGTTTCTTCAGTCCCATCTTATCATCTGTGACCTGTCAAGCGTAAAGGGGCCATCAGGACGGTACGTAAAGAGTCGATCCAAGTCAGATTTTCTGAATCTAGAATGATCATTATACCTTCCCGTAGACTAGTTTTTGAAATTTGACTTTCCGATTTACCTCTCTTGGAACAAACACTTTTTCAAATATTTCATTTCACGGATAGACTTTGTTTGTGTGACGAGTAACATTTTCGAACAGTGGCCTGTTGTTATCCTCTGTCATATCTACTTTTTATTGTGCGGAGAACAATAAGAGCGGTTATTTCAGTACCAACAGAAAGGCCTTGTCCTAGGCAATAATGATGTGAAATATGAAGGCCCTATCACTTATCATTCAAAAGTTATGTCCAATGTTTAAGTTAATATTTTTCCATAAATTTGACCTTGAAAACTTTCCTTGACCTTGTTTTATGACCTTAACCTTGATACAATGTACTAACAACATAGCCTTGTCTCAGGCAATCATCATGTGAAATATGAAGGCCCTATCACTTACCATTCAAAAGTTATGGCCAATGTTGAAGTTTAATTTTTTCACAAATTTGAACTTGAAAAATGACCTTTACCTTGATGGATGACCTAGAACTTGGTACCAACAGAAAGTGCATGTCACAGGCAATCGCAATGTGAAATATGAAGGCCTTATCACTTACAGTTCAAGTTATCACAAAATGTCAAAGTTGTTGCACAACGTCGACGAAAACAACTATGACGACAACGACGACGACACCAAGGCTATAACAATACGTCTGGTTTTCTCCGAGAACAACCGAGCTAAAAAGAGCCCGTTAATTAAGATGCTAATTTCTCTCAGATTGTGCCATGAATTCAAGTGTTTGCTGATGAAACCTGCGCCATGATTGCAAATCATTCATGACCATTATAATTGTTCCCCGAAGGTCCACATGCAAAGCAGAGAAGTTTCGTGAATGTGTGGGGTTTATATTAAACTTCCCGAGACTAATTAAAGACAAGAGGGGTATTTCTAAAATTTCACAGAGTTTTCAGTATCTTGTATGTCCCCCCTCTGGATTGAACCATGGCCATACAACGACGCCTCATGCTGTTAATAAGCCGTCTGATGAGCTGTAAGGGAAGTCTTGTCCATTCATCACGTAAAGCATGTTCCAAATCGTTCACATTATTGACGTCAGCACGTTGGCGTACCTTACGCCCGATGTAGTCCCACAAGTGCTCAATCGGGGAAATGTCTGGTGATTTTGATGGCCATTCGAGGATAGGGATATTGTGAGTTGTCAAAAGGTTTCGTGTGTGCCTGGCAGTGTGACAGCGTGCATTATCCTGTTGTAATACGTCAGCGTTGCCGTTCCTAACATACGGAACAATTACAGGGAGGATGACCTCATTACAGTATCTGACTGCATTCAGATTTTCACGGATTGTTTTAAGTTCTGTTAGACCTCTGTAACTCATACCACCCCACAGCATAACAGATCCCCCTCCATAACGATCATACTCCATAACGTTTGCAGGATCAAACCGTTCGCCTCTTCGACGCCAAACCCGAACTCGTCCATCAGCTCCACAAAGATTGAGCTTCGATTCGTCAGTAAAAACAATCCTGTTCCATCGCTGTCTTGGCCAACGAATATGCTGACGTGCCCACTGTAGTCGCGCCGTGCGATGACGTTCCGTTAAAACGATACCTTTGAAGGGGCTTCGAGAACGAAGTCTGGCAGAACGTAGCCGATTTCTCACAGTGTCCACGGAAATTCTGGTCCCTGTTGCATGTCGTACGCGTTCAGCGATTCTTGGAGCCGACATAAAGCGGTGACGTCGTGACAACGTCACTATGAACCTATCCTCCCTAGGTGTCGTTTTCCTTGGTTTGCCTGACCTTGGTCTGTCACTCTCATTCCCTGTCTGCCTGAAGCGTGCTTGCAGACGATAAATGGTTCGTTCACAATAACCAAAACGACGTTCTACATCAGCAACACGTACACCAGCTTCGAGTAAACCAAGCGCTATATTTCTGTCCTTTAACGTCATCCCTGGACGTCGGCCCATGGTAGGTAAATTGAATTGTATTGCTGAATTCTCTTTCTGTACAAAACCCTTTCGATTTATGAAATCATATGGTAAAATAAACATACGGATAAACAACAGCACGTGCACCACATGAAATCGGAAATGCACGTGTTCACGCAAAAGACGTGGTTTGTGTATAGCAATTTCAATGAAAACATGTAGGTCATCGATTAAAATATCAATGAAAACAAATTAAAGCTGATATTTTGGGGAATAAAAGTTTTTGGCGTTTTCGAAAATACTGACTAAACTTTTTCTTTTGAGTATATATATATATATATATATATATATATATATATATATATATATATATATATATATATATATATATATATATATATATATATATATATATATATATATATATATATATATATATATATATATATATATATATATATATATATATTGTATCTTGAATACAAAACTTGCTAAATTATTTCATATCCGTGAAGCGTAGGTATCAAATATCCTGGACAACCATACGATGCATTATGCTAGGTTCCCACTGCTGATCTGATCAACTCAATCAAGCGATCGAGTACTCACTGACGTCGGCGTCACTCTGGCTTCCTACCGAATATTACTGACATATCAAAAAGTACTCGTGTGCGATCAAGTAGAAATCAAAGCGCTAAAAGCGCTGAATGCCTGGTTTTCAAAGAGGCAAGGTGACATTTAAAGGCATGCACTCCGAGTTTTGAATCTCTTTATCGAGGCTTTTTTAGGCGAGGAAACCCAGGAGTTCCATTTACCTATAAGGATCAAAGGCCAAATTCGGATCTTCAAAGGAAAAATGTCGAACGATATGCTCACTATATAGCACTGAGTCCGCCAAAAACAACTAATTCTCAAGGTATCGATTACTACGCCCCATACCGTATTGCAGACAGGCACAACTCGCGTTTTTTATAATTTTAGTTGAGTTGATTGGTTTGCTACTAGTCAGTCAATATATCCATTCGATCATTTCGTCTAAGAATCGTAGTAATACTGTTTTTTCTAGGCGCACAAGCTCGTCGGCTCTTTCTTTTACATTGAATTGAATTCCATAAAGAAGTTGTATTTCACTGTGGGAACACAAGAAATTGAAAGGGTCAATTTCTCCCTTTCCCACAATATGGTCCACCCTATACTCATACCCCATTATTTTTTTTTTTAATTTCTACCCTAGACATATATCAAATTACACTCATGTTGATTTATTGTCTGCAACCTTTTCCAAGTTGGCCCAGTCTAAAATTTGGTCGTCTGTTTAAGGGTTTCAGGATGGGACAAGGCTTTTAATTTTTTCTAATTTAGATTAATCCATTACAAGACAACAAATGTTTAGACAGGTCCAAATTGTAAAGGGTTGCAGATTACGTACAATATGCTGGCAGATAAGTAAAATTTGTAGCTGAAAGGGTAGACAATATCAGGGTAAAGGAGAATGTGTTTGTTAGCTGCATTTTCTTTTTTTTCCCATTAGCAAGGTCATCCGTCAAGATCAAATATAAAAGCTATGTATTCATAACACAGCAGTGATTTTGGCAGTGATAAGTAAGAAAATATTTGGTATACATGATAAGGACAAGGTGAATAATCAAGGTTATATTCCAGAAAAATGACCTCGTGTGTTGTTTCGTCTATTCAGTTTTTCGCCTTCAGTACTATCAGTACTTTGATTTTAGCACAGCGTAGTGATATGCAAGCACTTCATTGAACACATAAAGCACTTCATGTCCCACAAAAGTTGATGACATATACAAGACCTATTTTTGTGCGCGCGTGAGAACAAAAAAAAATACGTAGTACACACGTTGTTCGGTTTTTGACTCGATAATCATAGACCAGAGGTGCGTTTCTTACATTAAGGATCTTAAGAGTCTCATTAAGATTTTTAAGATGAAGCGTTTATAGATTAAGATTTTTAAGCGGCTTAATAAGAATCTTAAGATATCTTAATGAGGAAACGAAGATGGTTTTGCATTTGCTTAAAACGAGTATTGAAAATCGTTTTTTATGACGTCTTAAGGTATTCCTAGTGTGAAGCAAGGGTAAAAAGAATATATAAATGATACTAAAAACGAATACTGCATGTTATTCCCCTTTTATGTACGAAATTTAAATGACTTTCACCGTCCCGTTAAGAAAATATTGAAAAAAGTCTATTTTCTTGAGTGGGTTGGGAAATCGGCCATAAGATAGGAAGGGGTCTATCTGAAAATGATGATTGTGCAATTAACTACGTATAATCAGGCGAAATATATCGTGTAATATATGGTAGAAATGTTGTCAATTACATAGAGTAAGTTTTGAACAAAAAAGTTTAATCAAATAATGCATAGTTAGCCAACATTTCAAGGCGGAAACAAAATAAGGCGCCATTTGGAAAGTATTTTGGCTACAGTGACTATCAAAGAAATTCCTCTTTTTTAAAAAGTATTGATGGGGCATCCCAAATGCCTTTTTCAAAAATTACTAAAATACTTCGGGCATTCAGGCTAAAAGTATGAAAAAAATTTACCGAGGAAAAATAGAGATAATGGACCAAGAGTTATGCGCCCTCGAAATAAAAAAAAAAACTCATTTTTAACCATAGCTGTGTTTTAGGCTCTCTAATCGCGCTCGAGCCTTTAACAAAATATTAGTACAATAATTTTTAAGGCCATTAATTATATTATAAAAATGCCGAAAATGTTCACTGTTTTTATAATATTACTTGCATTTAATTAAATTTTTCATCTCAACTGTCTGAACTACAAAGTGAGTCCATTTTCCTTTGAAATAATTGCAAGAAACCATAAAAAAGTTTTTTTTCCGGAGGAAAATATCAGATTTTTCTTTTAAAGATAAAAGGCTTTTGCTATTACAAAGGAAGAATTTTTTTCGGCATGGATTTTGCTTTCATTATTCGCTTATTTACTGGAGTATTATAGGTTATTGAATTTATATGGGAATATATTGTGTCGGACGAGTTCTTTTGGCAGAGTGCCCGAGCTTGCGAGGGCAACTACGCCAAAAGAACGAGTCCGACACAATATATTCCCATATAAATTCAATAACCTTTTTATTGTATACTTTGATATTGTTGGACGATATTCAATTCTTATTTATTGATTTTCTACATCCCCTATACTTCAAGAACGAGTTTTTGTTTAAGGTTCATGTAAAGTGTTTGAGACCCAATATTTAGGGCACTTCATTAGCCAAGAAAAAGCAGTATGTCCAGGTATATTATATATCAAAATGAATCTATTCGTGAGCACAAGCAGTAAGGCAACATAAGACCGCCATAGCTACAGCGGTATAGCCAAAACATTGTGGAAAAGGGCCATTTTGTACAGAACAAGCAACTGCATGACGGTTGCATAAAATTGCCCCGTATTTTAACAAAGTACAGTCTGAAGTACGATCCAGGTAGTGCTACAACCTAAGATATAAAACTCGGTCTCAAAAGGCTCTTTTGAAACGATCAATTGCCATTCATTTTATCAAAATACATGTCAAACCGGTTTGGTCTGTTTTCAAAATAGATGTATGGTATGGTGCAACATCACACCATAATATTGTGAAATATTTCCTGCGATTTATATCAAATTATAGATTTTTTTCAATTCAATGATCTACAATATTACTATATATTTATCATTCTGTTAAACAGAAATTGATATATTGCTAAACAAACTTACAGGTATATAAACAATTAATGGCTATTTATGTTGTGATAAAACACCATACCCTAAAAAGATCTACACGTTTACAAAATTAGAATGACATATATGACATATGTGTTTATAAAATAAGTCAAAATAAATTGCTTGCATAACTACGTTTTGGGGCTGAGTTTTATACCAATGGTTGTAGCACTACCTGGATGGTACTTTAGGCTAGACTTTGTTAAAATATTAGCCAATTTAATCCAACAGTCATGCAGTTGCTTGTTCTGTACAAAATGACCCTTTTCCACAATGTTGTGGCTATACGGCTATAGTTATAACAGTCTTATGTTTTTCAACTGCTTGTGCTCATAAAGAGCTTCATTTTGATATATAGTATTCCTGGACATACTGCTTTTTCTTGGCAAGTGAATGCCCTTAAAATTGGGTCTCAAACACTTTACATGAACCTTAAATTAAAACCGCTTTTTAATAACAGTTACGCAATAGACCTTTTCCCGCAAAATCCTTTCCGTTATATTTTTACGTTCGGATGAATACATCCGTTGCTACGAAGTGACAGTGTAAACAAAAAAGACGGCGGACATTTTTGTGTCAAATCGCATTTTAGATCTTTAAATACGCGTTGATTTCGTCTTACTTTGAATAAAAATGAAATAAATATATTTATAAAAACTTGTTCATTTGTTATTCTTACCAGTTACATGTTCCAGAACTGACTAAATCGGCGTACTTGGAGCAGACTAGCGATAGTCATAAAGGACGGGACGGAGTGAAAGACGAGATAAAGAGAAAGATAGGGAGGAAGAGAGATAGATACTAGTATTATGATATTATGATAGACATTAAGGGATGTGCATGAATATCTTTGAAAGAGTTATTGTGATACTATCGCGTTGTGTAATCAAATAAAGTCATATGTTTTGTTTGAATAAACTTTAATTAACATCAATTCCACACTTCAAATCTATAAATAAAAGTTCTAACTCTGAATTAACATCAGCTTCCATGTCGACTGTGATCTGACCTAAGACTCTCTCCCAACTCCTCTAACTCCCCGCGCTTGGCGGCTTAATCCCTTTATATTTGAGAGCTTGGCCAAGGTCATCTGACCAAGGTTACCAAGAAACAGACTTCCATTCATATGTCACGCAAACCCTACTGACTCACTTGGTGGCGATAAACTAGATCAAGTATCCAGGTTATCAAAAACATAAAATAATATTGTCGGATAATTGGGGTGTTTCCTAGAATCCAGGCAAACAGAGGATATCTCATTAGTTCGTTAACTTGGAAAGCATTGGCGGCATGACATTATGTCACATACCTTTCCCTCTTCCTTAAAACATTTCATCTTTGAAATGTTTTACAAAATAATCTATATTTCTACAATTTAAACTTTATGAAACAAATAAAGATCTTTGAAAAAGTTCACTAATTTAAATAAATGCTTTTTAGCATTCCTTGTTCTGAGATGAACATGTTGATCAGGCACATTCGGCTCAGACTATCAGGGAACACACTCAATTGATTTGATATTAATTTTCTGCAGTTTCAAAACTTTTCCAATTACAATCAAAGTACTGAAAGTACTGATAAGTTGGAATGCGTTCAAGAGACGGTGACCTCAAGCCACTATCGAAGCTCACGCCTCCCGCCCACTACAGGCGATCACACAATACGTCTCGTCTTTTGACGGGCGTATATAAATCAATGTATTTCAACAACGAGAGACGCTTAAACCCCTGATTCGCTATACAGGCCTGCAACTGATGGAAGAAAAATGATAACAAGAGGGCCAAAATGATCCTCAACTGCTGTCCTGAATCCGATTTGTCCAGTGGATCTCATCCAAGAAACTTTCTGGCAAAGAAGAAGAAGTTTTAAGAAAGTCGACGACGGATGTCGGAGTCAGGGTGATCCTAAAAGCTCCCTTTGAGCACGTAGTGATCAGGTAAGCTAAAAAGGAAGAAAATGATATGGACCATACAGCCGACTAATGGACGCAGAGGCGGACATTTATACACTCAAAACAGTTTCTATGTTATTTTTCAAATGACTTCTGCTCCATTTGAGTTACCAATTACATTTTTAATTAGAATTGTCGCAAAGTGGACCTCAACAAGCGCTTTGTCCTTGATGAATTACTTTTTTCATGGGGAAGTCTTTTACTTCATGAGTTGGAATCGCAAGACAATTCTTGGACGAAGTTCAATTGTAACTTCGACCTTCGTGACTCCACAATTTGGCACTTTCTTGGGTCATTGACAACATTTGTGTCAAGTTTTATAATTTGGGTCAATTGGTTGTTCAATTAGAGTGGAAACTGTTATCTGTTCAAGGTAACTTATGAACGTGACATGTATGACCCCAAAACAATAGGGTATTTCTTTGGGCCATGGGCAATATCTATGTAAGGTTTCGTTATTGCAGGTCAATTGCTTCTCCGTTTAACTAGCGGTAAGCAAAAGGTCAATGGGCTGACAGACAGACATGATGAAATCAATATTTGCTCCTCTACTTCTGAGGTTGGGGTAAAGTTAATAACATCGTAAAATTGATAAGGTGAACGATTTTGGAATGATTTACGAATGATGTTGGATGAGTGGGCGGAGCGAGTATTGCGTGAAATTTAAGAAAGGGAATCCAATGTCGCTTATTTTGTTAAGGATGAACAAAATTAGCGATATGTAAAACCTCCATTTAATAAAAAAATGCATGAAAGTTCCACCAATAGCTTTATATTTTGCCAAGAACCAATCAGACGCTTTAAATTTCAATCATGTCAGTGTAATCCCGATTTGGTTCTAAAATGCTTTATTCATTTTGAATGTACAAGTTTATCTTATTTATTGAGTAATTTTGAGAGTTTTGAATGGTTTGAGTGAGTGTTTGAAATGAATGAATGGAGCGCTGAGTGAGCGCTTAAGAATGTTTTTGATTGAGATGAATGTCAATTTCACGATGTAACTAACTGTATGATGGTGCTCTTAAACGTGTTGATGTTCAAAAATGAACGACAATATGTTGCAAAAATATTCATTAACTTTAAAAGTGTATCTTCACTTTAAGAAAAACTAAAGATTTTTATTTCGTAGCTGTAGACAGAAATGTACAATATAACAATTTGTCATAAGTTAAATGTGTAATAAGGTCGTTCAGAAAGAGAAACTATACCTTTAAAAGAAGCTATAACATAATTCTACGCAAATAGGTCGCGACATTACCAAATAAGCAGATCACGTAATTGGCTTGTGCTATTGCCACAATACGGAGAAGCCAGGTCGCCACATTGGAAAATAAGTAGATCACGTGATTGGCTAGTGCTATTTTCAATAACTGACCTGATTTGACTTATCACATGATTTCCAAATATAAGAATGTAAACATGTGATACTAGTAAATTCGTACGCAAAGTTCACTAAATATCGTTTAAATCATGAATTAGCGTGTGACTAATATACATGAAGTGATAGTTGTGTAATTGTACAGGATTATTTCCTTTTGATGAAAAAAAATGTATGTCTATGTCAAGTTGAGATATACGAACTAGGCCAAAGTGTATTCACATCCTGTTCACGTGATGTGTGTTCTCAAAAAACCCGAAATGAAATTATCTTGTGTTCATTTTGCGGTTTTGTTAAATCTAAGTTGGAATTGCTCCGCATTCCAACTTAATAAATGGTAATTTATAAATTTCTTTCAAAGAATGATAAAGTAACAATAAATACATATCTCTGCACCAAACCTTAAAATGAAACATCAGTTCTTACGTATAAGAATTTTGTAATATGCATGTATTTGTCAAAAACCATTTATTGTCTCGAGTCTTTTAACGATAATTTTTGTAACACATCAGTCGTCGTACCATACACCAATCGTTGTTTGTTTGTCGTTGTACCATATTCCAATCACCATCTTTTATCGTTGTACCATAAATTATGCGACGTTCGTTCATTGGTTTATCGTATACCCATTATTTCGTCGTATGATATTTTCCTTCAAGAGTCGTTTTAACACCCATAATACTCGTCTCGCCTTTCTTTTCATAAGCAGAGACCACAGCATGGTCTAATCGTCTCATTCTCAACATAAATGTAATCTGTTCGACTTCTCTCTTTTACTACAGGATTATGATATTGGATAAATACTGAATACATTTGTGTACAGTCTACTTTTACTTATTTACAAACGTCTTGTCTGATCATCTCAGCTGCCTCGACATTTACGAGTATCCCACTGCTATTCAGACATCAGTTGACACAGATACGGCTGGTAGTTTATTTCTACTCAACTCTTACGCATAGAGTCCCAAAGTTCATTGGTACCGTCATCTATTTGTCCAACTCTAAATATCTTATGAAAATAATTTGGCAATTAGATTTATTACATTCATCCAATATGTTTATCTTCGTAACTGCAAGATCTACCTTTATGATATGACCAAGTTCAAGCTCGTTACAAAAGCCATTTACATTATCAGATAACAAAAAATCCAACAACCTTTTGCCAAAACATTTTCATGATGATCATCCATAAACATGTCCTCATTCGGACTTTATGGGAACACCTGTTACAAAATCAAGTCTACCTATTTTGTTGTTCACCTTAGAACAATCCACTAAAGTACATTCAGAGACCTCATTAACAGAGTTTCTTGTCTCAACATTAAATGTACCTTATCTCAAAACGAAGGTTAACCATACCCTACCACGAAGTAAAAACAATAATTGACAATAAACACAAGTCCGAACCACTTATTAGCTCTTGTCAGACATAAAAAAAAGATATATCTTACAAATAAAACACAACACTACAACCAGAAAAAAGTCAGTAATTACTCCTGATCAAACCTACAAACAAATTGTCATTTACCCGAATTTCTAATCAAATTCTCTGAAATAATCATGCTAATTACAATAGACCCTGCTATAACATCAAAGATAAGAATGTCAGGTTCTCAAACAACACCTGTTGTTTTCTAATAATTAACCTGATAATCATACTGTCCAAAATCTAGATCTCATTTGTTCTGTTCTTCAAATTAAAATGACCATGACTTTGACTAAAAATATAATGCTCTAACGCAAGAAAGGTAACCAAAGTTTAATTACAAGACCAAACAACCTTAACCGTATCAAATTGAAACGTCATTTGCATAGAACTTAAAAATCAAACGTCCTTGCCAAATAAAGAAAAGTCGACCTTTAAATCAAAGTGAAAGTCAAAACCATAATACAATATTGCGACCAGCAAGATTCACCAAACTTCTTATATGACCTTAACTTTGAATTGTTTTCGTAGTCTGTAATCATAAGACCACATGACCTTGCCAAATAAAGAGAATGTGACCTATCAACCAAATTACAGGATAGCCAAATGATACAGTATTTCGGTCTAATGAGTCATAGAACCCGACGATCATCTAATGTACATGAACCCAATGCGTGATCGAAAGGTCATTTCAGGTAAAACTTCACGCTTCCTAAGATTGATTTTGTTTACCCAAAATTAAGTATGCCATGTCATCAGAAAATGTAACCTCAGTTTTGTAGGAAATTCCGAAGAACAGTTTAAGCATTTATTAATAAAAAATCCATACTTAACTGTCAAACTTAAAACCAATTAATTATAAAATTTAAACGATGATATAAAATCATTATTTGACCAAGACCTTAGTATCTGCCTCCAACTTAATTACTTTAATGCATAAAAAATGATAGCTAAATTTGACCATTGAAATTGAACTTTGAAATATTTCTTTTCAATCATACAACTGACCCTACAAAAATTGTGCAAAAATAAAATTATCACCAATTTTTCAAAACCAGACTGAACTTTTATGCAGCGTGATTTTCCCAAAGAAAATACTTGAAATAAAATAAAAGCTTCAATTTGGCCATTTTTATCATGATATATATAGGTTTTGGTTCTGCCAATTATTTTCAAGAGACACAAGAAGAGTAGACAACTTACGGTTCCGGAATTTTCACTATGTCCAAACATTTTCTCAGAGTACAGGATTAGCAAAGTACAAATGTTCATAATATTAATTTGTCCAAATTGTCCAAGAACTTCGTAATTGCCGCAACCTTTCACACATCATCATAACCCAAGTTCGTTTTTTGGTCGAAATTTATCAAAATTTCATCCAATCCTATGTCATCGGCACCAAACAAATCTGTGATACTATCGCGTTGTGTAATCAAATAAAGTCATATGTTTTGTTTGAATAAACTTTAATTAACATCAATTCCACACTTCAAATCTATAAATAAAAGTTCTAACTCTGAATTAACATCAGCTTCCATGTCGACTGTGATCTGACCTAAGACTCTCTCCCAACTCCTCTAACTCCCCGCGCTTGGCGGCTTAATCCCTTTATATTTGAGAGCTTGGCCAAGGTCATCTGACCAAGGTTACCAAGAAACAGACTTCCATTCATATGTCACGCAAACCCTACTGACTCACTTGGTGGCGATAAACTAGATCAAGTATCCAGGTTATCAAAAACATAAAATAATATTGTCGGATAATTGGGGTGTTTCCTAGAATCCAGGCAAACAGAGGATATCTCATTAGTTCGTTAACTTGGAAAGCATTGGCGGCATGACATTATGTCACATTATAAAATTACATAGATAAAGGAATAAAGGAGAAACAAATACAGTGATTTGGAAGAAATATGAGACGGGGGGGGCATCTGAGTCGACGGAGAGGAGGAGGGGATGAAGTGGTTTATTTCTCGAAAAATGTTTCAAATAGATGAAAACAAACACTGGTGTACTGCCCTTTAGGCATTCAAAGAACTAGAACGTATTTCTTTTTCTGACAAAACAATTTCCGGAATATTGAACGCAAAAAGAAAGCGGTGATAATGTGATTTTTATGTTGACTTGTGGCGAGGTAGCAACCAGAAAGTAGTCCAGTCCATTTGGGCACGTGAAAATAATCTTAGTGCAATATCAAAGTATGCAATATCAAAAAATATTGCACACTTTCCTCCCGTTCAAATACATAGAGACCATATCAAAGTATATAATAAGAAAGGAAACTATTCTTATGTTTGAAATGGATCGTTGAACTGTGTATGATACTCATTCAATAACTGGAATATTTTGCAAATAGACAGAGTCGGTCCCTTTTTAGCATGCCAGATGTCTACCTCACGACAAATAATTTGTTTGTTACATGTATCCATACTTTATTTGGGCCTATTAAAAATGTTTCTGTTGGTATAAACGTTCGGCTGATAAAAAAAATGAAAAAGGTACATAATATGTACAAATATACATAAAGGCATCTTCCATGATAATTCGAGTTGCTCTTTTTTATGGTTTGCATGTATGAATTGAAAATTTCGTGTAAATGCCTTTAGTCAAAATAGAGAGAATTTGTGTCGATTATAAGCGTAAGAATTTTTGTTCTCTAATTTTTCCGGTAAACGTGTGACTTCCGGCAGTCCTTTAGCCGGTACGCTTAAAGAAAGACAATTTCCTGCAAATTATTTCGATTGGTCGAGGTATTTTTGTATAGACAAGCATTTGGTAATATAACCGAAAACTGAATCAAAACAATCAAAGTATAATGAAAAATATTTTTGATACATTTTATCAAATTTCCATCGAGTTTATGTAACTGTACGTCTTTTTGAACGGGAGCGTCGATGGTTATGACGTCATCTAACTAACGTGCAAAACGACGCGCTTTGATTGACGGAAAAAGCCGAAATTGAACGATTTAGTTCCGATCTTCACAATAGGAATACCTTAATTATCTTATTTAAAGGAAACTTTCATCTTGATGTAAAAAACGCACCTCTGAGGTGCGTTTCTTGGATTAAGATCCTTAAGAATCTCATTAAGATTTTTAAGATGTGGCGTTTTTAGATTAAGATTTTTAAGCGACTCAATAAGAATCTTAAGATATCTTACGGAGGAAACGAAGATGGTTTACATTGACATAAAACGAGTAGCCTTGACGACGTCGAATGTTTTCACTCAAAATATTGAAAATCGTTTTATGACGTCTTAATTATCTTATTTAGCGGAAATTTTCATCTTAGTGAAAAAGCCGCACCTCAGGCCTAAAATGAACGAGAAGCGTTTTAGAAAGCGATCGTGTACCTATCGGGTGCATGGTCGAGCTGGTCGTCTAGAGATCAAGTGCAATCCGTTTGATATCCTTTACCCGATCTTTACACGATCTTTCTTGACCTGTACTCGGTTTATTCCCGACCTTTTTCTGATCAACTCAAACTGATACAAGGCCAAGCTTACATTTTACTCGATCTCTTTTCGGGGCAATATATGGAAGAGGTCGAGTACCTATCGGGTGCATGGTCGAGATCGTCGTCTAGAGATAAAGTGCAATCCGTTTGATATCCTTTACCCGATCTTTACACGACCTTTCTCGACCTGTACTCGATTTATTCCTAACCTTTTCCTGATCAACTCAAACTGATACAAGGCCACGCTTACATTTTACTCGATCTTTTTTCGGGGGAATATATGGAAGAGGTCGAGTACCTATCGGGTGCATGGTCGAGATCGTCGTCTAGAGATAAAGTGCAATGTGTTTGATATCCTTTACCCGATCTTTACACGACCTTTCTCGACCTGTACTTGATTTATTCCCGACCTTATCCTGATCAAGTCAAAGTGATACGCGCCACGCTTTCATTTACTCGATCTTTATTCAGGGGAATATCTGGAAGAGGTCGAGTATAGATCGAATTTGTCGGAAAGCGATGGTTAAGAACTCGAGTATATGTCGAAATGATCAAGCGGAAATCGGAGGGGTGGAGGTCGGGAAAAGATCGGGAATTGATCGTGTAGAGATAGAGAGGCTCAAGAAGCGACCAAGAATTTATCGTATTCGGAGCATCGCTCGGACTTTTCCGTTAACTGGAAAGTACCTCGGACAAAATTGTAGAAATGTTATTTTTTAGACGATTCGGTTTCTGGTGGTACCTTGATCAATACGCTTAAAACACTCATTCATTGCTTTCCGATCATATAAGTAAATCTATTTGGGATTAATTATTTGAGGACAAAACGCAGATAAAACCCACGTGCGATAAGACGCGTTTTAAAGTCTATACCCTCATTTTTCACAAAGTCTATTTCGTAAAATCGCCGAGGGATCCCGAGCGAAATGACCGAGGTGAGGTCGGGTTTAAGGAGTAGACATCGGATCGGAGGTCGGGTAGTAAACGCGAAAGGGTCGTGAATAGTCGAGTAGGGGTAGAATGAGATCGAGTAAAGACTGAGAAGAATATATACCTTTTGATCGGGTTTGATCAGGAAATTTAGGAAATCGAAGTGATCAGATCGGCAGTGGAAACCTAGCATTAAGAAGATATGATGATTGTGTGAGAAAACTTTCGGATCGTATTTATCCAAGGATCTCACGGTGATAATTCTACTCAGACGTAGTCGATGCAAAGACTGAACCGCGTCAAATTGACGTACATCGTTGGTGGATTATCAAAAGGTGGTATCTACAGCTGTGGATACGGTAGTTTGATCATTGTGTGACAATACGCATGTGTTTGTGATCATTTCGTATGGAATCATTTCATCGTTTTTTTTTTGTTTTTTTTTTTTTTGTTCTTTGTTTACACTTTCAGCCTTCTAGTACCGCCCCGTCCTTGAGCAACAAAAACAGCGCATTTGCAGTGGATGTTCAGATGTAGGTACGACGTTTTAGTTAATAACATCTACCATATACAAACAAGAGAAGTGTGTAAATTATTTTTGTACCCCAATAATATCCGACCGATGTCATATTCCTTTGTCAATTATCAAAATAACTTTAAAAGTTAACGTATAGAGTTATGGCGTTTGTGCATTCCTCCTCAATTAGGTTCCATGGTCCTAGCTAGCATACTTTTTTGCCTGGTTTAGCAGGCCATACGAAACAACCCTGTATCCTGGAAATCGCATAGGAAAAAATAATCGAGTCAAAAACCGAACAACATGTGTACTTCGTAGCTTTTTTGTGCTCATGCGCGCAAAAAAGGGCTAGTATACGTCATCAACTTTTGTGCGACACGAAGTGCTTTGTGTGTTCAAGGCAGTGCTTGCATATCACTACGCTGTAATAAAATTAAAGTACTGATAGTACTGAAGGCGAGGGAACTGAATAGACGAAACAACACAAGAGTTCAATTTTCTTGAATATAACCTTGATTATTCACCTTGTCCTTAGTATGTATTCCAGGTATATTCTTACTTATCACTGCCAAAATCACTGCTGTGTTAAAGATGCATAGCTTTTATATATTTGATCTTGACGGATGACATTGCTAATGGGGAAAAGAAGAAGACGCTACTAACTAATACTTTCTACCTTATTTAATCTACCCTTTCTGCTACAAAGTTTACTAATTTGCCCACAAATTGTATGTAATCTGCAACCCTTCATAGTTTGGACCTGTCCAAATATGTGTTGTCTTGTAATGGATTAATCTAAATTAGAAAAAATTTAAAAGTCTTGTCCCATCCTTAATCTCGTAAACAGACGACCAAAATTTAAGACTGGGCCAGCTTGGAACAGGTTGCATACAATTAATCAACATGAGTGCGATTTGGTATACAAGTATATATCTAGGGAAGGAATTAAAAAATAATGGGGTTTAAGTATAGGATGGACCATATTGTTGGAAAGGGAGAAATTGACCCTATCAACTTCTTTATGGAATTCAATTCAATGTAAAAGAAATTTCCGATGAGCTTATGCCCCTAGAAAAACAGCATTACTACGATTGGTAGACGGAATGATTGAATGGATAAACTGACTGACTAGTGGCAAACCAATCAACTAAATTAAAATTATAAAAACGCGAGATGCGCCTGTCTGCAAAGCTGTATCGGGCGTAGTAGTCTATACCTTGGGAATAAGTTGTTTTTTGCGGACTCAGCGCTATATAGTGAGCATACCGTTCGACATTTTCCCTTTGTAGTTCGGAACCCTTGGTTTCCCTCGCCTAAAAACCCTTGCTAAAAAGATTAAAAAAAAAATGGAGTGCATGCCTTCAAATGTCACCTTGCCTCTTTATAAACCAGGCCTTCAGCGCTTTTAGAGCTTTGATTAAATATGTTCCGGGTTGAAAAGTCTACGGACGGACGGACCAACCGATGTACTGACCGACAAGTGCAAATCAAAAGCATCCCTCTTCCTCAAAGTGGGGGGGGGCATAATCAACGTTTAAGATTTGAATAAAAATCAAACGAACAAATATCATTAAATAACTGGTACCTTAAATATTCAATACATCAAAATTTACAATACATATATATCATTAATCAACCAAAACTTCTTATAACAACACGATTAAAACTGCATCCATTCGTCAAGCAACGTCCAACAGCAACAATCCGTAAATTATATTAAACAAAATGAAGCAAATATAAAGATAAATTGTAAAACCTATATCAATTGTATAAAACTAAGGGCATTTATTAAAAACAAAAAGACAATAAAATAAAAGAGAAATAAAAGACAAAAAACAGGAAACAAAAGTCAACAAAAAATAATTAAACTAGAAAAAATGTGAAAAGTAACAATCTAGAATTCAATGCAAATAATTTTGGGAGATATGTTTATGGGTTGAAATTATTAGTAATAGTATCCAAAGCCCCGGAAATAAAAGTCGATAATTGTTAAGTAATACTATAGCTTGTTTGTTCGCATTGGAAAATTATTTGTGCATGGGCTCGTTTTCTTTATGTATGAAAGAGAGTAGATGTTTTAATATATATCACTAAATTTCCGTAGTAGTTTGTGATCATTTTTGTGAGTGCGTGAGTGAGTGGGTGTAGATGCTTAGATATATTATGATATACCACTGTTGATTGAGAGTGTGATTAATTGTTATATTGTTTGAGTGTTAAATTGGGTGTAAGAATGAAGGTATATTTTGGAGAGACGAAAGGCTGGTTAAGAACTCGACTCATATTGATTTCCTTTCGCGATGAAAATGGGAATGAAGGGAGAGGAGGCAAGATCAGGGAAGAGTTGAGGAGAGGAAGAGGTTCGAGGAAATGAGAGGGGAAGAGAGAGAGGAGGGAGAAAAGAGGAGAGAGGAGGGGCAAGAGGAGTTGAAGAGAGTGGGGAGAGGAAAGGGGATGAGGTTGGGGAGATAGAGAGAACGAGGAGAGACGAAAGGAGAGGGAGATTCAGGAGAAGAGAGTCGGGGAGAGGGAAAGGAGAAAGAGGGGGAATCGGAGGATAAGGGAGTGAAGGAGAGACAGAGTGGAAAACAGGGTGTGGTATAGAGAGAATGTAAAGGACATAGGAGGGAGGAGGGAAGGGATGAATACAGAGGTGGAGACAGAAAGAAAAAAAAAATGCTAAAAACTATCCGAAGAAGAGAAAAAGGCAGTAGTAGTTTTACAGCCAATATTTTTTACAAGAAAGTATATACATACAATATATCGCTCAACTAAGTTCCAGTAATTACAATTTGAATGAAAGAAAAAAACGGAAATAAACGACATTGGTGTAAAGTTAATGAGAATAATTTACCCATCCTCTTGTGGCATATATACGGTTTGATTTCATGTTTCACGCACGGGGAAAGTTTTTCGTCTTTTTGAAAGAATAGTAAATCTACAAAACAGGACTGAAATATTCACAAGAATATTTTTAAACAAAAGGACAGTTATGCTATTCTAAAAAAGCAGCGGCACTCATTCTTTCCGACTATTTGTCTCCCACCAATGGGTTGATAATCGTAGACCTATGTTGGATATCAGCTGGGGGCTAGAAAAGGATGTGATTGTATTACTATTGTGGGATATACCAGGAATCCCTTGTTAGGTGCTCCTCTCGCCGCGATATGACTGAAATAATGTTAAAAGCGACGTAAAACCCCATTCAATCGATCAATAAAACAAAGCATTTACACCTTTAGAATTAGGATTAAGCGGGTAGTTATTTTAAAGGTTCCCTTCTTTATTTCAATGAGGATTTGACATTCGGCAATATCTCGTCACATATGTTTCATAGTATCAAATCATTGGACGCCCCTATAGCTGAATGATTAGCAACACGACTAAGTTAGATGATTGCCTCGGATGACATTATTTAGTTGCGCTGTTGTGAGAAACGACAGGAAACCATGGGTAGATGTACAAGCCAGTTACATAACTTCATTATGTTTGAAAAAATTTAACACAAGCAATCAATCTTCCATACATTACATGGAAGCCATACGGCTTATGGCTTCAGAGAAGTTTTCTTGAGTTCTTCATTGAATTTATTTTTATTAAGCATGTCTAAAGTGCTTGAACTGGCGAGTTTTTTCGCCATGTTGTGTTGAACCATGATGTATCGCTTAAGATGAGAACTTTTTTGTAATAGTAGCTGGTGACGGAGGGGGCGGATATTGATTGATCACAATGACAAATTCCAAAAGACATCCTGGCTGGGCACTGAAACGTTGCTAAAAAGTTTAAGAAGATGGGGTCTTGAAGGTTTACTAGTCAAACAAGAAAAAAGCGCAAAATATTGTTATTTGATTACGTACCCGTTGTTACCGAATATTGACGTTATTACCGAAATATTACACTTATAACGACTAGATGAAAAGAAAATTGTTTGAAATGACAGAAATTAGAAAAACATATGCAATAGCCTTTTAAATATGAGCCCTTTTATACTCTAGAAATACTATAAAAATTATAAAGTTGCTTAGCTTATTGACACATAGATTTGGTAGGCTTCATATAGGTCAAAGAAGATTTTTGAAGCACTGGTAAAATGAAAACAAGATTGTCTGAATGAATCTTCGGTTTGTAACTCTATAAAAAACTATGACTCTGGGATATTTCAGTCAATAGTTGCTTGACACAAAACAATTGAAACATTGGAGACAATATATGTCTAAAGCGTAGGTTTTTGTCTTTTTCCCTTTTCAAAGCTTTGTATTTTCCTTTTTCAAAGCTTTTTTAAACTTCTAGAATGCTCTTTTTTACTACTGTAGTTCGAAAAAAAGATAGGAACTTTGTCAAATACACTTTTGATATCAAATGTAGGTTGGGTAAAGGTAGCAATATGGCTAAAGATTAACCCTCAACATCTTAACCTTATCAAAAATAGAAGAAATCTAGTTCAAAAGAGACACAGGCTGTGCAATGGGTTATCTAAATAATTTATTGAAAGCAGTTTAATAGCGGATCTGATATTCGATTGAAGTTCTTCGGTTTAAGATATTCAGAAAACAAACAGAGGGCAATTTTAAAGGAAACTGTTACCAGTCGAAAATTTAAAGTAACTACCAATCGACCAAAAGTTGTAAGGTTTGTAATTTGTTTTACGAAACATTTGTTAACATTGTTGTTAAAATTTGTCTTAGACGTAAAATATTCTAAGAAACGGGTAAGTAGCCTGTTTCATTTTTTTACACAGGGGTAGAGGGTCACAAAGATACGTGATTTTTATATGTTTGTACTTGTATTATGAATAAACAAAACGCTAATTGTAGATAAAAACTTTTGTGAGAGAAAACCATAAAATATTTTGTTTTAGTCGCATAAATGAAGATGTTTTCATGCAAAAATAAAACCGCGTTTATCAAATATGAGAGTACATCGAACATCAGATCAAATATAAATTGGAAAGTTATGAAAATTACAATCATTCGGTAATTGACATACACAAATGTATGATTAACAATCTATGAAGAAATAACATCATTTTGATATGCCAGAAATGTGTATACTCTTTCTAAAATCGCAGTAAACATGCATGCAAATCAGAGAAATATTTCAATTTAAACCATTTTCCTGATAAAAATACAATCGGCCCGACGGCATTCGTAAAATGGCAATTTCAAACGATCAAATAAATTAATAACTTTGAATCCTACTTATGCCATTTTTTCTTCTTCTTGTAGGATATCTAATTCTCATCTTATTTACAATTTTATTCTACACGTTATTACTCTCTCTCTCTCTCTCTCTCTCTCTCTCTCTCTCTCTCTCTCTCTCTCTCTCTCTCTCTCTCTCTCTCTCTCTCTCTCTCTCTCTCTCTCTCTCTCCTCTCTCTCCCTCTCTCTCTCTCTCTCTCTCCCCCTCTCCCTGTCTCTCTCTTCATCTCTCTCTCTCTATCCATCTATCTATCAATCTCCTTCTCTTACCTATTCCCACACTAATTCTACTTTTTCCAAATACTATTATTACCTAAATTTCGATCCATGTGTCCATCCGGCTGTATAGTAATATATTTGTCAATTCTATTTATCTATATCTTAACTCATCAATCATCGCTTAAAATCCATCTATACTCCCATCTCTATTTTTTTCAAACTTTCTATAAAATTTCTCGCCTAGATTGCAGCTGGATGCTAGGAAAGGGTGTGATCATTGTAGTGGTGAAGGAATACTAAGAATCCTTCGTTAGGTGCTCCAGCTGTCGCGATATAACTTAAAAAATGTTGAAAGCGGAGTAAAAACCCATTCAATCAATCATTGTTTGTCTTCTTGCATATATCCCTTCCCGTTATTTCTTTCAGTATATATCTTGTGCCCTTCATTTCTTTATCCTTCGTCAATTTTGCGCTTATTAATGTATTTATTTTAAAACCACAAAAGAGCATTAAAGATTTTGATTCATTGGTAATTCAATTTTGTAATTGAGATTTAAGAAGAGGCTTGAAATTCACCGTCGAAAAATGAAAAAATATTGAATTTTTATCCGGCTTGTCCGAAGCAATCCTAAACTTGTGCATTATATTAAAACAAGTCTTAGATGCCCATATGTTTATCGCCATTTTTATAGACCCAAAAGTTTTTAAGTGAACCTTTGAATGAATTAAAGGTAATTTGATGAAAGGTGATTCATAAAGTCATGGCAAAATTACCGATTTCTTTTTTTCATCTCAGAAAAGTGTTGTTAGTTTTCACAACAAGAAATTCACTGTATATATTGAAAATGATTTTCAGTCGGTTGTGAATACAAAGTACAGTAGTTCCTCTATGACTAAGTCTATTTAAAACGTCGAGACTATTCAAATCGTTGACATTTTTAACGAGATTACTGATAGAACTATTAAAACAGTCTGCCCGTAGAAATTGTATAGCTCAGAATTAACGAGTTATTATAGTTCTTAATATGTACACATTTTGAAATGTTTCTTATCTGCTGTGATAAGAGATCTTTTTAAGGAAGAGCTGGTCTCAATTCTTCAGTTGTTGGAATCACACTATATATTGAGTAGATAATTCTAGAGTCCTTGTTTACATGTGAGAGTCTATATGTGAAAACAAAAGCCGATCGATTTATTTAAATCCAAACCTTTTGCAGGTCATAGAGCATCTAGAAAGAGCTTAAAGCCCCTTTTCTATTTGACAAGTATTAAACAACAAATGATCTAAACAAAATTAGCCTTTCAAGTCTCCAAATGCATTTTTACAAAGATATAAAGCTACAATGTAAATTATCATAATTGATTTGTATCTCTTTATTTACCAGGGTTTTAATTTTTTGCGATATGACTTTACGTTGTTCATAAGGCACAGTGTCATTGTCAAATACTCAGCATTTACTTTCTGTAACAGTCAATATATGTGTGTGTTCCTCCAACTCATCTAACAATATCTATGTCTATCTATCTATTATCCATCCATCCATCAATCCATCGATCCATCAATCCATCCACCCATCCATCCATACACCAATCCATCCATCTATCTATCTATCTATCTATCTATCTATCTATCTATCTATCTATCTATCTATCTATCTATCTATCTATCTATCTATCTAACTATCTATCTATCTATCTATATATCTGTCTGTCTGTCTGTCTGTCTGTCTGTCTGTCTGTCTGTCTGTCTGTCTGTCTGTCTGTCCGTCTGTCTGTCTGTTTGTCTGTCTGTCTGTCTGTCTGTCTGTCTGTCTGTCTGTCTATCTTCGATCGATAGAACTATCTATATATTTTTCTATATCTATCTATATGTCTACCCAACAAACTATTTACATATTCCAATCTGTCTCTACCAACTGTACCATTCACCGTAACCTCATTCTTCTATGCCCTCATTCTTACCACCACCAACCCTTTTTCCTATCCCTCTCTCTCCTTCTGACCCACCCTCTTTTCTCCTTACCTCCCCCATTTCCCTACCTGCCTCTCTTCTCCTGTTCTCTTTCTCCTATGTCTTTCTTTCGTTCTCTCTACCTCCCCTTTCTCACCACTTTTCCTCTCCACTTTCCCTCCAACTCTTCCCTCGCCTCTTTCTCCTCTCCCCTCCACACTCTCTCCTCTCAATCTTCCTCTCTCATTTCCTCGCTAAAATTTCGTTTTACCCCTCCTTACCCCATTTTTGATCTCGTCTTTTACCCTCTTCCTTCACCACCATTTTCATCACGAATGGGAGTGGAATGATTTAAGTGATGTGGTCTTGACCAGCCGATCCCAATCTCTCCGAACCATTTTGATGGCTCGGTCTGATTCTCTGAAATTTCGTCTTGTTCTATTTGTGCTAATTAGTGATTTTTTGCTTTTGAATGTTTTCGTGAAATAATCTTGAACTATTTTTAATCTGTGAGTGCTATTAGATAACATGGTATGTAAAAAATAATGAGAGTTTGTCACATTATACGGAACTACGACAAAAAAGCTATGAAAAAGAAGATAAAAATGTTGTAGAACTAAAAGCAAAATAAACAAAAAGCAGAGAAAAAATGAAAAAAAATAATAATGGATTGCGCTGTAACGTTGCCGATCTTGCCAGTTTATAGGGAGCATCTGAAAAAGAAGATTGAAAGAGAAATGTTAATTAATTAGTTGAGCCCTTTTGCAGAATTCATTTTCTTTTCCAACAATGTACCAACGATGTCAGTCATTTTTCCAACATTAAGTAAGTACAAAATGGTAGTATATGCTAAGATTATTACCAAAGTGTTGCGTAATTCAAGAATATGAAGTGAATTAGGTGAAAATCGTTAGGAAAAAATAGTGTATAAATGTAACACAATGTGAATAATAAATATATATTTAAACCATACGTTGATATTCAAATTGAAGAATTGAGCATCTGAAAAATATAAGATTGAAAGGGAAATTGTATTGATTAAATAGTTGAACCTTTCTCTTGCTGAATTTACCTCAGAGTAAATGTTCTTTTTTTTCTTATGCATTTATTTATCAGTATTCTTAGAGGTGATTACTGTTATCAGCGTTTATTCTAAGTGATTTTGATTTGATGGCACATATCCTTTTCGATATTTGTCTCTAACTAATGGGTTGCTGACCGTAAACCTAATTGGAATGGTAGTTGGATTCCAAGAAAAATATCCGCAGAATGATAGTACCGTAGTGAGAAATACCATGAATCCATTGTTACGTGCTCCAATCGCCGCGATATGATTGTAAACCATTACGATCTGCTTTAAACCCAATTTAAACAAACAAATTTTCTATATACATGTATAAATGTCACTCTTTATAGATGTTCTCATCAGGGTTTAATTTCATTGATTTAATAGACCGACTCATATATTTGAAACTGTAAATAGAACTCTCATTTCATTGGTCTGGCGTTATTGAAATTGGTTGTAATGCAAAACAAATCTAACATTTGTTGTTCACAGAAAAATCGTAGACTACTCAAAGCACATGAAATTACGACTCTTTCAGTCACGTGTTTAATCCGCTAATTCCTTAAACTTCATTATCACTAAATAGCAGAATCTGTTACTGACAATTTCAAACAAGGCTTGGCCTGAGGTAACGCAAGGTGTAATCCTGAGGTCTTGAGTTCGAACCCCGGCTCAGCCAACTTTCAACCGATATTTGACAATGTCAATGTGACACGAGCCATTATTCTCCCATAAGAGGATTTATTATGAATAGAACGCTTAAGTGGGTTGAGCAGCTGGTGAATCGGATGAAATGTGGTTGTAAATGTGTGTGAGAAACTTCAGGAAACCATGAGTAGGTGCACCAGCCGCGCGATATAAATGTAATAATGTTGAAAGTGTCGTTAAAACCAAACTAAACAAAACTTATAACATTTCAATTATAATTCGAATTCCATCACCAAAAATTATCAGCAAGATAATGTATTGCGAAGGCATCATATTTATGAGAATTGAATTTGTGTAAAAATGAAGAGAATAATTGATGTACTTACGGAGAAATTCCATGCTCCTCAGGTACAATGCCAATCTCAGGGTCAATGCTGAGGCTCTCTGTAATTATAGTAAAGAACATAGTGAAAACGTCTCATTACGTTTTCATTACAAAGTCACCCTAAATTGCTCATTCAGTGCTTTATTGATTTATCAAAAAGAAACGCACTCAAACCATTTAAAACGCTCAAAATTCACTAAAACAATTAAGATTTACAACTGTGTTCAATATAGAAATCGTTAGAGAAAGCAAGTGTTTTACTGGCTTAATTGCATTCCGAAAGCGTCTGGTTAATTTGTAAAAACATAGAACGCTATTAAATAAGCTTGTATCCAGGGAGGTAATGAATATCGTTAATTTTGTTCACCTTCAACCTAGTTATGGATATTAAATACCTCCGTCTAATTTCATTTTAACTCACCTATGCACTCATTCGATTTCATCCCAAAATGATTCCAATATTAGTCAGCTTGTCAATGTCAACATAATGTATATACGAAATTTTAACTTAAGTTTTAGCACATTTCAGAAACAAAACATTGCCATGTGCAGTTCAAATTCTTTGGATTTTGTGAATGCCCTTCCATCTTGAAAAACTTCTTCCACCTAGCAAAACGTTTATAGTGCGCATGGTGCAAGTCAACACGTTTTCATGGTGTGCTTAACATATTATCCTAAAAAAAGAAGAATTTTCTTACCGTAGTAGTTAGAACTTTGGATAAGTGTAATCTACTCGTGTAATCTGAATATCAAATCTAGTCCTTTAGATTGTAACGGATGTGCATTTATAAAAAGATAAATAATTCGATATGCTTTACTTTTAAAAAATATACTAAAGGATTTAAAATTGGCAAATGAGTAGTATGTTTAACATAAGCTTGTAAGAAGCAACTTGTGAAAATATAACATATACTCTTTTTTTTCTCTCTATTTACAATATATTACCGTCAATCTCTTTCATTTGTGGTGATTTTGATTTAAAGAAATTGACCAACGTTGGCTCGTTTTCAGATATGCGAGTTGACCTACCTAATAACTCGGTTACTGTTCTGGGTCTTTTTGATGAATTGTTGATGTCGTTTGAGATTTTCGACAAGGATTCAGATACGACAGCTTCTGCAATTTCTGAAATATTCCGGGAAAAATTTTAATTGTAGGAAAAAAAAGATATTTACATAGATTTGAGATTTAACCTCATATATTATTACGGATATTGTTATTAACTCTGTTCATTTGATTAATGTAGAAAATTTTACTCTTATAATATGTTTATCCCTAAATGAGTCTCTATAAATGAGTCCTGGCATGGCTCTTAAAACAATTTCACGAGAACGCAAAGCAAAGCTCCTGTTTAGCATACACATCCACACAGTCTGAACAAAGTCTTCACTATAGGCACTGTCGATGAGAAGGTCTTAAAATTTCTTCAGACAATCTGTAAATAGTTTTATTAACTAGTGTGGTTAAAAAGACTGTCCATTGTTTATGCATCGGCCATTTTTTAAATTGATGGAAACGTCACCCTCAGGCCCTAACATATATGAAGACAATATTTTTTCGATTTGTTATCAAGTTTTCAATTCGCAAATATCCTCATTTCAATAAAGAAGACCATGATAGCCTTACATCGTTCAACTGGCCAGCAACTGCAGCAATTATCTAAATCTTTTTTAACCTTGTTTCCCGAGATCACATTTGATTATACATTTTCTTCGCCCGGGAATTTTTTCCAAGGTCATCCTGGTTATTCTGAAAAACAGTCTAAATATTCGACTAAAATGTGAACTAGAGGGTATTTTTTACAGTGATTGAGCAATTGTTGTGACCTCTATTGTAGAAACTATGGTTTTCTATGATTTGACTATGCATTTTTGACTTAGCATGATTTGACCAAGGGACCCACTTTTTTATCAAGCTTAGAAATCATCATAATAAACATTCTGAGAAATGAAGAGCGAAGCTGAATCTGTAATTGGGTGAATAACAGTAACTAAAATTTCACTGGTAGTGGAGCAACGATTGAAAATCAAGTTCTTGTTGTTCATTCAATGAAATATCTATTCATATTTTGCCCAAACAATAAATAATCAAGCTGAAGTGTATTTGCATTTACGGCATTTGGTCACCCACTGACAATGTATTTAAGAACGTAAATAGACCTACCACTTATTGCACCAGAAGAAAGGGAATCAGTGTCGCCCACGCAATCATTCGGTTCTACCATGATCTTTGTTAAGGATTCTTGAACTACCCTTGTCGCTATGTCTAAAAGAAATTTATGTTTATTACAAAACGGACGAACTAGAAGATACAAGATTCGTCTGAACTAGAAGAAACTAATTGAAAATGTATTAAGGTTTACAATAATTATTCAAAATAAGGTTTGAGCCTCCTCACGCGAAAAAAATAGCCACACAGGCTGACTAGAGTCGTAAGTGTTCGTCTAAGAATATTGTCTCAATCTACCATAAACATTATATCCTTGAAAAAAATAATATTCGAAGTGCAACCACAGATTAACTATTGCTGAAGCCAAACTTTGTTTCAAATATTTTCGTATATTTTTCGGGTTTATAGGACGAACCTAGATTCTATGAAAATTATAGCTGGCGAAAGTGCAAAAGAAAATGCCATCTTACCACTTATGATACTTGATGTCATGGAAATCTCTTCTACATTCTCCATGTCATCTTTAACAGATATGTCATCTTTCATAGATATTTCATCTAAAATCGCGAGTACAAAAACATGTATTAATCGTATTACAATACATAAAGAGTGTACAATATTTTGAATTTTTAGCTCACCTGAGCACATCGTGTTCAAGTTGAGTCTAAATTTTTAGCTAACCTGAGCACATCGTGCTGAAGGTGAGCGAGTAACTAGAAAGCCATGAATGGCTTGAGTCGCTCCACAGGCTTGAAATTCTTGTAAAGCAACAAAAGTTTTGACTAGATTTTTAGATATTTTGGATTCTACTGATGTTGAAAATGATTTTCAAAGTTTCAACTACGTAACATATAGAGAAATGACATCCGCCCGTCACTCAAGGATTCTTCATATAAAATTTCATTAGTATCCATGATTTAGATTCTGATAAAATCATTTGCACAGTTTTCACTATATAACACATAGAGAAATGACCTCCGCCCATAAAATACATATTTTTTATCCAATCAAAATAATTTTTGGGAGACTGATAGAGTGTCACTCAAGGATTATTCCAGTGATTTTTGGTTCATATCCATCTTTTAGATTCTGAGAAAATGATTTCCAAAGTTTCCACTATATAACATATAGAGAAATGACCTCCGCCAATAAAATATATATTTTTCAACCGATCAAAATAATTTTTTGTAGACTGAAAGAGGGTCACTCAAGAATTATTCCAGTGAAATTTGGTTGATATACATCAGATAGATTTTGAGAAAAATGATTTCCAAAGTTTCCACTATATAACATATAGAGAAATGACCTCCGCCCATAACATACATATTTTTCATCCGATCACAATAATTTTTGGTGGACTGATAAAGGGTCACTCAAGGATCATTCTAGTGAAATTTGGTTTATATCCATCCCTTACATTCCGAGAAAATAATTTTGAAAGTTTCCACTATATTACATATAGAGAAATGACCTCCGCCCATAAAATACATATTTTTCATCCGATCACAATAATTTTTGGTGGACTGATAAAGGGTCACACAAGGATCATTTCTTTGGTATCCATCAATTAGATTCTGAGAAATTTCACTTTTTACCATATTTGGAAATTAGACACGCCCATAAAATCCACGTTTTTCATTGGATCAAAATTTCTTGAACAACTTTGAAAGAAGGTCACCCAAGGATCATTCCTGTGAAGTTTGGTTGAAATTCATCCAGTAGTTTCTGAGGAGAAGATTTTTAAAGAAAAAGTTTACGACCGGACGCACGGACGCACTGATGAATGGACGGACGGACGCACGACGGACACAACGCCATGACAATAGCCCCAGTGGCTTTCAGCCAGTGGAGCTAAAAAACATGTATTAGTCGTTTTACAATAAACAGCGAGTGTTCAGTAGTTTCCGATTTTTCAGATTTACTTTCAAAAACGTTTTGGCGATTTTTGCTGAAAAAGTTTGCTGCAAATAATGATGTTTATTATCAAACCTACCAGAAATAATGTTAACCCTTTTTTCATTGATCCCAGACTTCGAAAGAGCCCCCCCCCCAAATGTTGTGGTTTTATCTACAATAACAATATATCAGTGATCCAAAGTTTCAAGGGGTCCACCGAAAATGCTGTGGCTTAATATACCATATTTTTCGGACAATTAGTCGCATCGGCGTATAGACCGCAGCTGTCGTTTTTTCATCATTTACCCCCCAGTCTCACAGACCCCGATTTGATCCCGATTTCGAAAATTTCAAAATCGGCTTGCTTCGGGAGAGCCGTAGTGCCTCCTGACTCAAATCGGCATCAATTTGGGATCAAAAATAAATCGGGACAAAAATTTCAACATGCGCAAATTTTTCTCCCGATTTCGAAAATCGTGCCGAAATCGGCGCACCTCGGTGTACCTCGTATTAAGTCGTCGTTGTTCGTAGTAAGCAAATCGGCGTTATTCGGCGACAGAATCGGTCCTATTTCGGCGTACCTACCTCGGCGATGAACCCCGAATAACGCCGATGCCCTACGAGCAACCCGAGCTACACCGACCTACTCCGAATAACTACGAACTGCTAAGATATCATTCTGTAGTACCTCGAAGTACCCCGAATTCCGAGGAGTATAAAAAGGCGAATCAACTTTGAAAATAATTCATTCACTTCAAAACCTTTGAACGACACGTTTCCCTATACTTCGATTGGTGGTCATGGGCAGGTAATTCACGCTGCAATAGCTGATGAAATTGTCCAGTGTTTTGCCTCCTCTCATTGGAAAGCCAATGCCGCAACCACCATCGCCTTTATTTCCTATGCTTAGGCTGTATCTGGCGTTGTTAATACTCAAGCTTTTCAAGACTCTGTTCAGCTGGAGCATTTTCCCTTTCCTTAAGTTGAATATAGAGGTAACACAAGATTACAATTATAACATCGTCTGTTGTTATTTGCATGTTGTCACACTAATATCCATATGATAACTGATTTTTTTACTGTTAAATCACGGCATTTATATACCCAGTGTACGATATCGGGGCATAATCCTGGAAAAAGATTTGAAACACGTAGTCGGTCCGGATCTGTCGGCGTATGTCGCAGTATATCTTTGTGCATCGTAGTCCATCGTAGTAAGAAATCGGGATAGTCTGTCAAGATCGTACTGATTCGTAGTAACTCGGCTCTTAAACTCGGGGTACTTCGGAACAAAATCGGGGCAAAAGCGTAGTTAATCGTATCGCATCGTAGTTTTTCGCAGCCCGTCGGGAACGCACAGTATGTATATCTAAAAAAACGCCCCGTCCAAGGATGATCGGAGAAAAACGGCTCGAATTCGTGGTAAATCGGAGAAAATGCGTTCTCCCGAAGCACTACGATTATTTTGGAAATCGGGGTCTGTGAGACCGGGGCGTTAGGAAATAAAAACCATTACATATGTCGCACCGACGTATAAGCCGCGGTCTTCACTGTAGGTCTTTTTTATTCCTGAAATACTTATTGATAGTTAGATGTCTTGGCTTTACGATAAATGACTTTGTCCCTCATTCGTCCCCACAACAAAGAATAAAAGACATAATCACAAATTCACGATTAATTTTGTCACCTTTTTAAGTGAATGTCAGTCAACATACGGGAAATATATAACAATTTCACAAACGTTCTTTACCCTAACCAACCATTTATTAACACCAAAACATTATTTCTCTGAAGAAATTCATTTTAGAAAAAATAAGATCGGCGTAAAGGCCGCAACGGCGTATAAGCCGCAGTCGTGAAAATTCCAACTGTTATCAGATCAGCCGCGGCCTATTGTCATGAAATACGGATCAATATATCAGGGATCCCAAGTTTCTTGAGAGCCAACCAAATATTGTGATTGTGGCTTTATCTACCATACCGTCATCATGGAATACAGTGGGAACCATCTGATCGAGTAAATAGGAATCGGTGCAAAAGCTTCTTATCGAAAGTAGAATGTTCGCAACAATTGTTGCGACAAGATGACTGAGGAGTGGATTTGATTAAAATAGTGGGACCGCTGCATCATTGATCTGAAGATTCTAAATAAGAAGCCCGCGTCATGGTTGGGCTTTGATGACCCATGCAATCAATGAAATACCATTAAAAATTGATCCTTCAACAAAACCATTAATTGGGCTTCTTTACATTTCTTAGTTGGTGAACTTATTAGTTTCAGTTGTTCAGTCCATTTTAAAAATGCGATCTTATTTTGTTAGCGTTAAAAATCGAAGATGTAATTAAAATATCTCATATTGTTAACGACATCGTGGAATTGACAAGGTGAATGATTTAGGAATGATTTAGGAATGAAATTGAAGGAGTGTGTGGAGCGAGTTTTGAGTGAAATTAAAGAGAGGTAATCCTACATAGCTAATTTTGTTCAAGATGAACAATATTAGTAATACTAATTACCTCCCTTTTAAAAAAATCTACGAAATTTTCTGTTTGTATGTTTCATTGACCAATTAAAAACTTTAAAATCCACACCAGCAAATACAATCGAAGATAATTTGATCGATTTGAATTAACACTTGATTTTCTTGTCCGATTTCGAGATGTTTTTTAATGATTTCGGAGCGTTTTTGGTCGATTTTAGTGAGTGTTTGGAATGAATGAATAAATGGAGCGCTGGGTGAGCTATTTAGAATAATTTTGATCGGAATTAGTGTCAATTTCTCGATATTATTTACTGTATGAAATGAGCATACACGTGATACTTCCAACAATTTCTTTTGTCCGCGAGGAAAATATGCTGTGCAGCTTGGACAAACAAATGATACAAGAAGAATTCTCGAAAGCCGCCTTAAAAGCAGAATGTTATTATCTTATCTATCAACTAAGCACACAGAGATTATCTGGTGTAATTTGCAATTAAATAATTTTACAGGTTGACCTTATGTATAGATTTGCACATAAATCAAATTGTTGGAAATGTCGTACACAGACTCGTTACTTTTTTCTGACAACTTTGATAAATATTGGGCATGATCTCAAAATAATACCGATATTGCAACACGATATTGCAACACGGGGTAGCATTAATAAGTTCATAACGTAACTTATTTTGCACTGAAACACTGCATATCCCTTTACGCAGGATGATGACGAGAGAATATATAAAGTTTAATTCAAGCCTTAAAACATTTTGATGTTTCTCTTTTACATACCCTCCCTTTCTTTTTCGACCATTTCTATTCCTCCAGCAAGCATTTTGCGATTATCCTCTATAATCATCAACTGTTCCACAGGATCAGCGTCATTGTCAAGTCCTGAAACTACAGTGAAAGGACTATAGGTGTAGAGTCCATACCATAGGTATAATAGGTATATTCAAAAAAGCATATGATAGGAATTGAACGTGATACCTCCTTTTCAACTTTGAAAGTACTTGAATGAGTAAACCAATGAGTATGTAGGATAAGAAGCAGGATTTTCAAATAGTATGTTATGGTTATGCCGTTGGGAGCAGTACCAGTACTATTGTTAGTAAATTCAGCCGTCTAGATATAACAGTAGAAATCGTAAAAAGCGACGGTTGACCAAATTCAAACAAACCAATTGTAGTACGCGTTTAGTCACAAAATGACAATTGGGTTGATTGAATTTTAAGCCAGTAAGCACACGTTTCTTTTGGAACAGAGGACGTATTCATACCTTTTACATTTGCTGAAAGGTGACACTTCCGTCCTTCAACGGGAACCTTTGATATGTCCATATCTGGACATCCGGTATCGTTCACAAGATCTTCTGGCTTGACGTCAGTACCATTTTCATTGGCAAAAAGCCTTCGAATTGCATTTCTTGCCCTTGCCCACTGAAATGATTTACAACCAACCTTAAATTTAAGGTCCAACTTTGATGACGTTCTAAGTCTGACAAGGTTCGATTTTGTACAACGACGTTTAATGGTATTCAAACAACGCTGTAGCATCATAAACAATTGTATTGAAGATGTGATTTTATGCTTAGGTAAACCGCAAAAGTTCAACTGAATGCATTGTCCATTCCTCTTAGATCTTGGATGATAAAAATGGGCATAGTCCTATTTGAAGAGTCTGAGAAAGATCTTATTATTCTAAGCCCCCCGATGACAAATATGTTCATCTTCTGATTTAATTTACACTTGAGAATATGTTTTTCCCCCCCTAAACAATCCAATTTTTTAATTCTTTGTCATGCGGTGCATTCGACCACGATATTTCAAAACACATCAACCAAAAACGTTCACTTTTTTGCTCTAAAACTCAGCTTCCAAGCTTAAAATATTTCTTCAATTGTATCTCTATTCCCTTTTAATTTTAAATTACACAAAAGCAAACATTCAAGTTTATTTAAAGATGTGGATACTTCCCTGGCTTATTATCCACTCACCAACAATAAAAATTTCCCATTTTATCAAGCTAGGTCGGTCCTTATTAGAGGTTAAATAAGATTCACACATGTTAAACTTAAAGCGCTGAAAAACTTAGTACACACTAATTTAAAAATAGACCAAACATACTAATTTTATCATGTAAACTTTGCATTGACAGGTTTAACCCAGATAAAATTCTGTTTAAGTTTACCCATGATGTGTATTGATAAGATATTTACAGCTCCGCCATTAAAAAACTTGACTCACTTATGGCATGGTGCTGTATATACGCCGACGTCGAAACACTTTGTAACGCAAAGGGTCACCAGTATTTTGCGTAACGTCATAACAGTGGCAAACATTTGCGTAAACAGGACAGAATATATCGGACGCGTAAATTATGTAGCCGGGATGTTGAGTGGATGTTCATCGGAAGCCTTGCGGATAAGAGCATGTGTGGATGAAAGCTCAGATGAGGTTATCGGGTATTTGTGACGTAATCTAATAGCTGAAAGAGCGGATGCATAAAGCATTTGATGTATACACCACGCATGCTGAGCGGATCATAAAATTTCACGTGATGCATGCGCTTCCATATATAAATATCCGTGTCATTTCCCCTTTATTTACTTTTCGTATACATATTAAATCCGCCCGTGTACGTTTTCATCAAAAGCGGATACGAGTTCCGAGGATGCCTAACGGATGGATTGAGGATGCAGCGGAAGAAAAACGGGTGCCATCGGATACGTAGCGTTTGTTTCTCGTATTGTTTCGCATTTACATCGTACAAAGCGGAAAATTTATTCAATCTTCAAGTTTTGTGCAGCTCAAATATTTCTTCGCGGATTAAATTACAATGGACGGTCGCTCGACGGACAAAGCGTAAGCAAAGTCTATGTATAGGGGAAGAAACAGATGTAAAGCGTCTTTTCAACGGATGCGTAGATTTTTATACGTTTTACATCCTCAATGCACCCGTAAATGCAGTGGGGCCGGATCTTTATGCAGGTAAGTGTGACAGTAAAGTCAAGTGTGTTTGTTTTAGAAATATTATATTTGCAGGTGTTATTGTGAAGTAGCGCAATTGTTTATGTCTGTGTGATAGTGTAGTAGTAATTGCGTAGGTCCGTTTGATTTTTAAGGTAGATGGGATTGTGTGGATATTTGTAATTGTGTAGAAAGATGTGAATATGTTGTTTGGCATGACTACGTTTGTAGGTGATTTTTTGTCGGTAGTTGTGATTTTGTAGGAATTAATTATCTGTGTGGGTGGTTGAGATTGTGAATAGTTGTGATCGTGTGGGTGATATAGTTGTGTTAGCGTGGGAATTAATTATTTGTGTGGGTGATTGTGATTGTGTATAGTTGTGATCTTGTGTCGGTAGTTGTGATGGTGTATGAAATAATAATTTGTGTGGATGGTTTTGATTGTGTATAGTTGTGATCGTGTGGGTGAAATTATTTGGGTGTCAATAAGTAGGTAGTTTTAGTCGTGATTATGCATTTGTGATCATGTAGGAAGGTGTGGAAATGTGTAATTTTGCTGGTAGGTGTAAATGTGTAGGAGCTATTATAATTATAAGTTTTTATGTAAGTGGTCGTGTAGGTAATTATTATCGTGTAGGTTTAGTATTAATTTGTAGTAATTGAGAGTTACATTTGTCGTAATTGTTTAATTATTTGTGATAGCTTATGAGTGAAAATGATAGATGCCATTACGTATAGAGGTCTGATTTTGAAAGAACTTGTTATCTGTTTGAACTTTTGATTGTGTAAATGTGATAATGTAGTTAGATGTGATTATGCATGCTTTTGTTTATGTGTTGTCGTGAATATGTAGTTGTCCTTATGTAGGTAGTTGTGATTGGGGAGATAGATATGATTATAACTTAAGGTGTGATTATGTAGGTGTGACTTTAATGGTAGTTGTGCTCATGTAGGAAGGTGTGCAAGGTTTGACACTAACTTCTAAGTAAGAGGAGTCAAACAGACTCCCAACTTATGAAATCAAGGAGTCCATAATAAAATTGGAGAGTCCAAATTTTCAAACTCTTTGGGAGAAAATTGTGGAAAAGAAGAAATTTCTTATAACAATAATTTCACTGGAATAATAAGATCGTTTTCTTTCAATATAATCGTTGATACAACCAAAAGTTGTTTGTAACATATTTCATATCAAAAATATCTGAAACTTTGATTAATAGAGTTTATGGATAGAAACGTGAAAGATATTTCTTTGATCATTTGTTTGATAAGATATTTTATGACCAGGGAGTCCATCGGACTCCTAACAAGGTTCCCAAAAACCCTTCAATGGGGTTTTTTTCACCCCCAATTTGAATCTTTTACCTAAATTTTTTGCAAGTAGCCTTCTTTGTTTCATTTAAGGGGGTACAAGTAAAATGATTGTTTCACTCCCGAATTCAAAAGACAGTGGGAATCCTGCCAAACTGCAAAGTAAAGAGAGTTCTGCCCACAAAGTAATGAGTCTCGGTCTCCCGGACTCCCCTTAGTATTGAACCCTGGTGTGTAAATGATAGTTGAAGTGATAATCATTTATATAGGTGATATTCTGTAGGTATTTGTGAAATTCTTGATAGTGGTGCTCATGTATGTAATTGAGATGGTGTAGTTGTGATACTGTAGTTTCTATTGTGTAGGTGTAGGTGTGACTGTGTGCGAAGGTGTGATTATATGTCAAATGGTACAAAGACAAACTTACACAAGGAGACGGGGAGCTAGTTGCAAGGAAATATTATTTTGAATAAATATGTGGCTTCAAAAAATCTTGTTGACATTAACAAAATATGTCATTCATTGATGCTTAAAGCAGGAAAATGCATTAACACCTTGTCTTTTGAAAATATTTATTACAGTTCTGCCTAAAGGAATATATCTGTAATGCCATTAGTTTCAAAAGTTTTTAATAGCAGTCTTAATTCTAGTCTTCACAAGTATATAGACAATGGTGTCATTAATGGAGCACTAATTGGCTTTCAGACAAAATATTGAACATCAGATCATATTTTTGTTATTCGAACATTGATAGATAAAACGTTTAGTAAGGGAGATAAATTGAACACCTAATTTGTTAACTTTGTCAAAGCATTTAATATTCATTCAGTTCTATTTCACAAACTTTGCTCGATTGGAATAAATGACCAATTTTACAATGTTATAAAAAAAATGCAAAGGGATACTGCTTTACATGTTAGAATTGACAAGATACTTACAGAAGCCTTTTAACCAAAAATGGGTGTACGCCAGGTAAATTACCATGGTACAAATCTCTTTAAATTGTTTATAAATGATCTTCCTTCAATATTTGATCATTCCGATGACCAAGTTAAGTTAAATGACAAACAATTTATCTGCTTACTAAATGCGGATGACCTTGTTCTTTTGTCAACTACTCCACAAGGATTGCAAAGATACATTATTAAATTAGCAAGTTATTGTGAATCTAATGGAATAATTGTTTACCTTAACAAAACAAATATTGTAACATCAAAATTGGATATACAACAACATATAAATATCTTGGGATCGTTTTTCATCATCTGGATCATTTTATCTTTGTTAACAAAACTTATAAATACAAAAGATCACTGAAAGCTTATTTCGAACTGTGATAGATCTTTGAGCAGTTACACTGCAAGTTCGGTACTATTTTACATTTTTTCGATCACATAATCAAACCAGTTCTATTGTATGGCAGTGAAATATGGGGTATAGCAAACACCAATAACCCTTCCCCATCTGTAAAAAAAACAAATTATACACTGCTAAAGTCTTTTAGTGAAATTCATTGTGACAAACTTCAAACTAAAGTTATAAATGTCTCCTACGGGTTCATACCCAGTTTATTTAGATGTAATTTGTAATACCAGTAAATTTTATCACAGTTACTACTTTATTATCAGCAGCCTTAAATGAAATAATGCTTTGTTTCTAATGAAGAAATCAGGTTAGGTGGCCAGCATACAGCATGTGCTTAAGTTCTAAGGTATTTCTACCACTGAGGTCTATAAAATAGAATTCCTTACTTAAATCAAAACTAAACTAATACAATTAGAATGACTGGTGTTCAAATATTGATAATACAGACGGTAAATTACGCATATATTCATTATTTAAGAAACGATTTTGCAGAAAGTCGTTTTTGTCATTAATAAAGGATAACGATGTAAGAGCGTTTTACACTAAATTAGCATAAGTGTCCATAAACTGAATATTGAAACAGGCAGATACAAGAAAGTTCCAGCTAATCATCGTTTTTGTGAACTTTGCTCCTGCAACGTAATTAAGGATGAAATACAGTTCTCAATGAATTGCAATAAATTCCAAACCGAAAGGAAACTCTCTTTGAAGCGATTTAGTAGAATTAAAAGATTATATATAGGTGGCCAGCATACAGCATGTGCATAAGTTATGTATGTTTGTTACATGAAATGTCAATATTCTTTGAATATTGTTGACGCTCTAGTGCAAATATCTTTATATAGGCGAACTTAGAGGAATATTTTTTATATATTTTCATGAATCATACAGGACTCTGTGACTCTTTGATTAGTCATACTCAAGAATCATGTATGTGATACAACTTAAATCGAAATCTGCACAAAGAATTTCACAAAAACGGGAGCAAAATAAAGTATTTAATAAGGATCTATGGTGGTGTGATTTCAAAGTAACGTATTTTACAAAAGCCCTCACTCGCCAGTGTTAACATGTCTTAAAACGTTGTTTATACATGTAAACACAGTGTACAAAATACCCGCGGGGGGAGAGAGACAGGGGTCCCAGTAGCCCATTGTCCCTTAATTCGAATATATACAGATGTGTTAAATGCAACATCATGCTAATGTCATCAAAAAATGAAACTACTAGATTCTATTCAAATTTTAGCTATATTTATTTCTATGCGCTAAGAAATATCAATTTGGAATCACAAGAAGTATAAATGCATTTATTTAAATACACTATGTCTCTGTAGAACCAAGATAGTCAAAATGTATTTATACCTGTATCCATCTTTAGATGAATGACTAAATTAATTTGTTTGACTGAATTTCAGAGCTTTAATGCTTTTGTCAGTTTGTTCAAGTTTCAATTTGTTTTATAGTTTATATTATTAAAGATATTGTGCACTTGCAAATTCTGTTTATATGACTAAATGTATGTAAAGGTGAATGGGCCAATTTCCTTTTGATACAAATAGAATTTGGATTTTGGTGGAATTTGTGGTTCTGTAGGTAAGCTTGTGTAGGTCGGTGTGCTCATGGAGGTATGTATGATTGTGAAGGTAGTTGAGATCGGGTAGTTGTGATGATCTGGATGTACTTGTGCAGGTAGGTATGACTGTGTATGAAGGTACAATTTTGTATGAAGGTGTGATTGCGTATGTATGCTTGTGTAGGTCGGTGTGCTCATGGGGGTAGAACTGTATGCTGACAAAGGTAGTTGAGATTGTGTAGTAGTGATAATATAGGTTCTTATGAAGGAAGGTGTGTTTGTAGGTATAATTTTGTATGAAGTTGTGATTGTGTAGGTGTATTTGTGAATGTATGACCATGTGCATATAAAAAGGTAGCTGTGTATTTTGAGAGAGTAGGCAATAAACTAGAAAGAAAAATAAAACAGGATAGATGGCTGAATATGCATTTTAGTTAAATGCATACAGAAAGGAAGAATATCTGGTGGAAAATGACAAAGCGAGGTTTGAGTAATAGAGAATAGATGGTTTGCGACTTGGATGGAAACGCTTATCGACCAAGACTTATTTATCTGGTGAGCCAGGAGCAAGTCGCCTATCATCTATTCTAATTCATCCTATCTATATATACTGCCTTACTCCCATTTCGGGTTTTACTGGTAGGTGAATTGATTTATCCTGTTACATTTTTTTTTCAAAGTCTAATCGATATTCATACACGCAAATTTAATCTGATCCCGATTTACAACACCGACTGCTCATCATAAGAGTGAACGTGTGGATGACGTGCGGTGATCGCTTACGGCTATAGAACTCGATAATTGTAAGGACTTCTGATGCTGTTACAAGAAAATATTAAACAAAAGAACTCTTAAGCAAAACGTACATACCGGTCTAAATGATTTAGAAGAATTGAATCGGGTGATTTTCTAGTCAATCGTCATTCCAACCGTCCATTTTATTTCCAAGGCTTGTTACCGTGCAGCTAAAAGCAACTCTCAATTCAATGCCTCCCTTGCTCTTAATCAGAGTACGGAAATAGATTGAGATCAGATGCAGAGCTACTGTCTCCGAAATCCTCCTCGATCGAATAAATCTGTGTTGAATCAATTCAGACAAATGATTTAAAATCGTGTCAGTTTTTTAGGCTTGAATGTAAACACGCAAGATAAGCTTCGTCAAAATTCTATAGATTACGTCATCAGTCATGTATACGTCATCGATATGGTCGCGATTTGATTTTAGAAAATAATGGAATCGATTGAAATATTTTTATCAGAAATCAACACATAAATAAAAAGAAAAAAATCTTTTAGAGAGGACTCCTTTTCAGACCGCAAAGAAGATCCGACAGGCAAGGTGACCAGGTGCATGATAAAGTAAGTCTACCATGCCCCTTTTATAATGCACAATTTATAGCAAGCAACAGGATAAAAAAAAGGCTCAATATTGAATTAACTTGAAAAAAGGCGAATATTTTGACAATAAGTCGAATATATGAAGTGAGCCTGTACGTGACATTTCCAACAAATTTTTGTCCTTGATTAACAAACAATGAAAAGCCTGAACAATCACACATGTCGTGCACTTAAAACTTTTCTGCGATTCTTAACAGATTATTCGTGTTGGCAGCTATCTACCGAGCCCGTAGCACTTAAAGGCTCTGACCAGCCTCTGTGAATGCACAGGCTAATCATAGTCTTAACATTGCGCACCTGAAAAATAGGGAAATGTCAGGCAATAGCAACTTCCGCTTCCGGCCAGGGTGGACGTGAAATATCTTCGTGTCTTAAATTTTTTGTGAAATTCGTCAAGAATTAAAGAAATACAGATGCATCAATGTTCAAAAACAGTGTTAGATGGTTCACCATGTTCTAGTGTTTAAGTTTACAGAAATATTTCAGGGAAGTATCCCCTCAACAACACCCGTTTCCACTTGAAAAACTTTTCATTGTACATGATGATGCAACAATGATGGCAGCCATCTTTGAATTCAACGGCAGAGACTTATTTGAATTGATTTAACCTACAAGACTTACAAAATAATTTCCAATAATATAAATTGATAGCCTAACACATTTGTAAATGTACTCGAAACGAAATTTGTGAAACAACTTAAAAAATTTATACTAAATATTTATACTTAACATATTAAGAGGAACGCCGAAGAAATAACAGTCAACATGTATTTCCTACCATACCAAGCCAATCAAAAACAAGAAATAAATTATGTCTCTCTCTAAGATAAATAAGGAATACACAAAAGCATCCCAACATAACAGGGAATTACGCCCAACAAAAAACACGAATACCTTTCTAGTAACAGAGAGCAAAGGCAGATATATGTCACAACAAATAAATAGAGAGCATAACGGACTACTCAAAAGCATACATAAATCTGGCGCCACTGTTGACGATCTGACTTTTCAACGAGAAGTTACAAGACTCACTAATTACTCACAGAATCCGATAGTAATTGTCTGGTTTGGTACATGTGAACTTACCACGAAAAGGGGCCGTTACATTCAAGATCCATATGAATGGGTAGACCGCCTCATAGTTAAATATAAATTTTCCGTTCCCTCATACAAAGACAAAACAAAGAAACAGATGTCATTTTTCTAAATTGCCCTTACTACTCAATCAAACAATGGAATGATCTGAAAGGCTGTCCTCAACACCAGATCGAACAAAACAATCAAGATGACAAAGAATTAGTCAAAATAATTGAATTTTACAACGACAAATTAGACCGGTTAAACAGACGTAATACCCCAAAAATTGAACAAGACGTGTTAAAATCCAGCAAAAGAAAACGACTCTCTCACGTTAAAATACACAATAAACTATAATTTACTATTAGAAGGAATCCATCCCGGTACTGACTTAGCAAAACTATGGATTGAAAGAATTTTGAATTTAAAATACAGAATTGAAATTGAGGCTTAAATCAAAACACTAAGAGTGCATAAAAAAGGAGTAATATAGGGAAGCCCTGTTACTCAAACTGAACATATTTCTGGACGGGCAACACAAAAAATTGCAATTAAGAATAGGGAAGCCCTGTTCAAACTGCAACTAGTACACAACAAAATATTTATAAATAGGGAAGCCCTGTTCAATCTGAAACGAAATAAAACTAGAATTTTCTGAATAGGGAAGCCCTGTTCGGAGAAACTTCAAATAATAAGAAATTTTACACAATAGGGAAGCCCTGTTGATACAGAAATTATAAACCTCCCTTGCAAACCACCCTTTGCAATTATCCAATCAAACAAAATCCGTCTTATCCATCAAATTTGAATACGGAAGCCTTGTTCAAAATGGCATTCTCAATGACAAGCTCAACCCCTAAAACAAAAAGACAGAGAATCCCAAGTGACAGCTGCCCAATATGCGAAAAAATCTTTGATAATGACATAGGAACACTGAGCTGCAGTGTTTGTGAACTGGTCTTCTGTATACCCTGTACGAACATTTCAAAGGCCCTACTCACACTACTTCAAGAAGAAGAGACTGACAACTTTAAATGGACATGCAACGTCTGGCTCGTTGGCCGAGTGGTTAGCGCGCTCGACTCGAAACCTGGTGGTTGCGGGTTCGAGCCCCATCGGAGGCGGGTAGTGTATTTGGGCAGGACACTTTACAGACAGGGCCCCAGTCCACCCAGCTGTAAAAGTGGGTAGCAGTGGTTAGAACCCATTGCCTCTCTCTATGTGTAGGATAAGATCTGGAATGAGTTAGGACCACGATGGAAATAAGAGTCATTCGACCCTTTATCGTGTTATCCTCGAGTAAAAAAAAAGAAAAAAAAACAATAATTGCAAGCGCACTTTCCCTAGTATGAGCAACATATCTGCAAGAATCAAATCTATTGAGGAAAAAACTGACGAAAGACTAGTAAACATGGAAAAGGATTTAACAGACATAAAAACAAACACTAAAACCAGATATTACCAAGGAGATTGAAAATAACATAAAATGTCAGCTACAAGACCAAGTAAGGAAAGAAATGCGTGAAATTGAGGACCAAAAAAGACGGGCTCTAAATATTGTAATATTTAATCTACCTGAAAGTACCAGGCAAAGTGCAAGCTTGCGTAAAAACATGACGAAAGGAAATTCTTTGAACTCTGTCATGAACTAGGCATTGAAGAACCAGACATCAACACCATGTTCAGACTTTGCAATCCAAATGAAGGATCAACAAGACCACTAAAAGTTTGTCTTAACAACAAACAACAAAGGAAATCAATCTTGGACAATGAATCAAAAATCAAGGAATTACACGACAATAATGACCTTAAAAATGTGTAATTGTTAAGTTCTCACACCTGAACAAAGAAAATTAAATAAAGAAAGAAGATCCAAGAAATACCTCAAAAAACAACAGAAAAAGACTTAACATCAAGCCAAGACGAACTATTCGAAAATGAAACTTTAGTAGATACAACCCTTATTGACGACCGAGTCTCACAATCTTCTCATCAATATAAAAGCAATACTTCAGTAGACATAACATCAAGAGTCAACCATGACGCACTATCGCAGCAAAGAACTCTGTTCCAGGGATTAGACAATAGGGCCAACAACACACTTACGTTTGATGAAACTATTCTCGGAGATTTCGACAACAGTGGTCGTCCTAGGACAAGCAATACATTGCCCAAAATCTAGGGGACATATTTTATTTTTAACTGTAAAAAAATTATTAAAAAAATTTTTAAAGTTATGTATACAAATGCAGACTGTCTTTCAAATAAAATGCAAGAACTCAAAGTTTTGACAAAACAAAACGATTATGATATAATAGCCATTACCGAAGTCTTCCCGAAAAATTGCGAAAGCTTAGGTTATGACTCACCTCTATGGAACATTGAGGGTTACGCCTGCCACAAACCAAAGAACAAAACATTTACCGGAAGGGGCTGTTTAATCAATCAAAAGAAGATCTGCCATTTTATCAAATAACAAGTCCCCAAACCAGCTGTGTTGAATATATTCAGATAGGTATTACTCTATACCAAACTACTAAATTACTACTAACCTGGATATACAGGAGTCCATCTGCAACAGAACCCAAAACATTTGAAAAATTACATCAAATATTGACATCCACCAAAATCCAAAATATGAAATACGATCTATCTTTGTATGTTGGCGATTTCAATTTTACAGACATTGACTGGATATCGCAGGCAACAATATCAAATTCTAATCCTCTCTCAAACAGATTCCTAGAAATCGTAGAAGATTCCTACCTGACACAGCATATAACAAAACCAACTAGTTACAAAGAAGGAAATAGACCAAACATACTGGATCTAGTACTCTCGAACGACAAAAATCTACTGGAAGACATAACCCACAATGCACCACTAAGGAAGAGTGATCATGAAACGTTAGAATTTTCCATTTTAATTAATTGTCTACGCAAGTAAAAGAAAACAAAGCTAAATTAAATTACTGGAAGGGAGACTACGAGGCAATTCGGGCTGAACTTGAAGTGATCGACTGGAACAAAGAACTCAATCATGTGGAAGTGGAAGAGTCTTGGCTGAAGTTAGCCGATATACTACAAAAAATTACTAGAGAACACATACCGGAGTGCAACTTCAAACCTAGACCCTTTAACACCCCATGGATTAAGGCTGAAATTCTAGAAACGATTAAACACAAACGGGCAAGATGGAAAAAATACAAGTACTGTAAGAATGACCACAACAAAATAAAATATGACGAGGCAAAGTACACCGCAGCAAAGAAAGTAAGGAACGCAAAAATTACCTATGAAAAAGAATTAGTTGAAAAAATGAAGTCACATCCAAAAGTTTTCTGGCAATATGTACAAAAAGAATACAAAAATAAAGGAAATTATGCCTTGTCTGAAAAATGAAACTGGTGAAATTAAAACAGGAAATGAGGCAAAATCAAATTTATTGAACAATTACTTCAAGAGTGTCTTTATCGAAGAAGACAAAACTAACATTCCACATTTCGAAAGAAGAACAGAAGAATCCGTCAAAACAGTAATTTTCGATGAAAATACTATAGAGAAATGCCTTAATGAGTTAAAAAAAAACAAAAACCCCAGGACCTGATGGGTTTCACCCAAAACTACTACGGAAATGTTTTAACATCCTATCTAAACCACTAGCAATTATATACAAAAAATCTATTGAGACTGGTAAACTACCGAATTGCTGGAAAATTGACACGGTTCCACCTATTCACAAAAAGGTCCAAAACAAGATGTAACTAATTATAGACCAATTAGCCTCACATCAATCCCTTGCAAGATTATGGAAAAGTTTATTAGAGACAAGATAGAGACACACATGGAATCAAATGACCTATTTAACAATAACCAACACGGATTCAGACAAGGTAAATCCTGCATCACACAACTAATAGAAGTAGTGGATGAATGGACAGAGAAAGTCGACAAAGGCGACCATATTGATGTTATCAACTTAGATTTTCAAAAAGCATTTGATACAGTCCCACACGAACGGGTATTCAAAAAAACTCCAAGGATATGAAATTCAGGATAGTCTTCTAGATTGGATAAAGGAATTCCTAACAAAAAGAACGCAAAGGGTGGTTCTAAATGGAGAAAAATCAGACTTGGCAAACGTTACAAGCGGTATTCCTCAAGGCAGTGTCCTTGGACCTATCTTATTCACCATATACATCAATGACCTACCAGAATGTACTGAAAATCAAACCAAGTTGTTCGCGAATGACACAAAAACCTACTCACAAGTAAACAACCAAATCGAACAGTGCAAACTACAACAAGACCTGGAGAAACTACTAAATTGGTCAAACAGATGGCTTCTGAAATTTAATCCGTACAAATGCAAACACTTACAGCTTGGTAGCGCCAAAGAAACCAAATACCAACTCTTGGGAAAAGATATAGCAGCAGATAACATAGAAAAAGACCTTGGAATTCACATTGACAACAAATCAAATTTTAAAGAACATATTAACATAAAAGTAAAAACAGCGAACAAAATTATGGGCTTGATAACGAGATCATTCAACTTCATGGACAAAAATATGTTCTTAGTTCTATATAAAAGTTTAGCCCGTCCACATCTTGAATACGGTACAAACATCTGGTCACCATTCTACAAAAAAGAACAAATTAAAATAGAAAATGTACAAAGAAGAGCCACCAAGATCTTACCATCTCTCAAAAACATGAATTACAACCAGAGACTAAGACATCTAGGATTGCCAACCCTTGAATACAGAAGACAAAGATCAGACATCATCCAAGTTCTTAAGATCTTAACAAACAAAGACCGAGTCGACAAAAACAAATTATTTCCAATAGTCCAAAACAGAAGTATAAGCACAAGAGGACATACACTCAAAATCTACAAAAAATCTTGCAGAACAAATATAAGAAAATCCAACTTCACACAAAGAGTGGTCAGTGCTTGGAACAGTTTGCCCAATTACATTGTAAATAGCAGCAGTGTAAAAGTTTTAAAAATGCTTTGAATATTTTTTGGAAAAATAAACCAGTCAAGTTTGCACCCGAATGCTTCTGGCCGGAAGCGGGTACAAGAAATGAAAATGAAGAAAAGGACCATAGAGGCTCAAGCCTATGAAAGTCTCGATCCACAGGTAACAGGCTCAAATATCCTAATGGTACTCATATAAATGTTGGCGATCTAGACAACGTAATTAGTTGCGTCAAGCTGTAGGTGCGACATTTTAATCGCATAACGACGGTGTACAGAAACAATGCCATTTTATTTCAACAAATCCTATTTTGTGTTAGATTTTATTCTGCCCTCATTAATTCTGTATCGAAAACGACTGGCCGAATACGTATATTGTATATACACCTATAAATCTACAATCTTGTGTAAAAACAAGAAAAAGAAGACGCGCGGACGTCAAGGTCGTCAAAAAATTGAAATAGTTTGTTCACTGAAAGCTCGAGTCATATTCAACGTGTACAATGTTTCTGAATTTCATCTTGATAACGAATGCATTTTCAACAGTGCGAAAAATAGCCAAATTATTTCTAAATGGTCCAAAAATATTCTATCCAAATGGACCATGGGCGGAATAAATTATAATAATTCAAAAAAAAAAAAACAACAGAATGTTGTCTCGGCATTACTGCTGTAGAGTCTGCAAAATGTTTTCACCATATTAATAATATAATAATATATACTTAAACAACCCATAACGGAGGATAATTGGGAACACAATTAAAATCCACTCCTTAATGTTGGCGAAATGCTTACGATAAGCTGAATTTCAACTTTGACCTTGACTTTTGAGGAATATGATAACTTATTTTAAACAGCAAATTTCCTCATTATAGAGATTGCGTTTGCCAAATTATTCTAAATCCGACCATAAATGTAGTTTCTATGCTCCATATAGGCCATTTTTACGATTGACTGAGATGTGGCATTAAAGCTACTGTTTCAAATGGCATATCCACTTGTGAAGGCGAACAATCGTTTAGATTGAAAGAAACACCTATGAATATAGGAGATATTTCAGTGATAAGCTTAGTTTAAACAATTGCTTTGAATTGTAACCTTGATCGTTGAGCTATTTGTAAATTTAATGGTGGAGAACAATTGTGCAAGCTATTTTGAAACCAATCCATAGATGTAGGAGCTTTGCACTGGACGAACTCAGTTTTAACGGTTGGCCTTGAACTAAGAGCTCAAAAGTTGGTTTGAAATAGCAAATCTGCTCATAACTCAAAAGAATGGTGCCAATTGTTTAAATTTATGTTTAAATGTAGGACAAATTGTCCAATCGAAGGACTTGCTAGAAATTAATGGATAGGCGCACTAACTGACACGACGAGCTCAGAATTTCCTGCAAATACAGAATATGACTAGAACCGCATCTCTCATTGGAAGTCTTTGGGACTATTCTATCAGTTTGTATTTTTCTTAAACCTAATTTGGTTGAAATTAGTGTAGGCAAAGATATGGGATAACTGATCTTATTCTACACTGCATGCCAACATTTTGTGTACGCAGCTTGGAAAGGGTTAATCTAGGTTTAAACAAGAAACTCTCAAGTTGTAATTTGTGCCACTGAGTATAACCTCGAACCAAGGGTAGGCTATAAGCCTACAATGCAAAGTGATACATATAAAATCCGACTTTTGATAAGTAGAAAAAAAATATAACCGAAAAATGTGTAAGAATCTGAAAATATTAAATTTCACTGCGTTGCATCGTTTTTAAAAAACAAAAAAAGAGAGAAAACATCGCATCGATTTGGAAACGAGCCGCAGTAGCTTGGATGAGAGCCCGAAATCTTGACATTATTTTTTTAAACAGTCAATATTTAACTATTGATAATGCCTTTTGGGCTGGTTTAGCTTATTGACTTAATAGGTATTTGATTGAATCATTAATTAAACGACGATTGAACCTATTATACCGGACAGAAGTTGCAGACGACAATTTTAAATTTATAAAAATCCACAAATCTTTGAGGTAGAAAAAAGTTGGAAAATGCAGAAATTGCGTTAACAAGCGATTTCTTCATTTTTCGAGAAAAAGTATTTAAGGTTTTCAAAAAAGAGATTGTATTGAAATGAGTTTATAAATTGTCACTTACCCTTTTGTTCACGGCTTTCTTTTTTCTTATTAACCAAGCAAAACAGCCAGATCTTTCTTCATTTGATGAATATCCCATTTTTATTGATTTTAAACTATTGTTTTATTTATTTTATGATAAGTTTTAAATAATGCGCTAAATTGTAACTTGCCCAGAGCGGTTGCTAGGAAGTGAACAATAACGTTACGTCGTGACGTCAGAAACCGGATGTTGTTTCATGACTGCGACGTAGCATTGAAAAAGTAATTAAACTACAAATACTGTCGCAAATTATAGGATATTCGTCGCAATTTTCTCGGTGCGGTCACAGACAATTAAGAGAGAAAATTAAAACTCCTTTTCTTCTTCGACTTCTTTGAGGGACGTTGATGCGACACGGAGTAAAAGGGAGGTAAACATGTGTATTTTTTTTATAAGGACGACCGCATGCTTATCTCCCTTTTAGTATGACTAAGGGCGCATTCAAAACGTGATGTGTAGCACATATGTGAGAGTGTGTGGGGTGTGTGTATGTGTTTGGTGTTGTGTGTGTGTGTTTGAATTTGTAGGTGTGAGGGTGTAAATGAGTGTAAGTTCGAGAGAGTTAGTGATCTTCTCAGAATGTGAGTTTGTGTTAGTTTAACATTCATCATATGTGCATGAATGAAGTTAGGCTCATGTGTTTGTTTGCATGCAAATTACATTTCAATGTCTCTTATAACTCTTTTTTAGAGTGGCTTTGATAATATGCTATGTTTTAATGTTTATATGTATATGTTGTGTGTCAAAGATGAGACGTAAATAAACTATTATATACACATATTTGGTGAACTTGTGAGAAAAGTGTGAAAATGAATAAAATAGCTAGTAGTAACAGTACATCCCAATTATTCTACAAGATTTATGATATCAGTCTTGCTTAACCTCTGCTGGAAACTTTTTTATTCTAACAAATTGTATGACGGAACTGAGCGATGGTCCTCGCTGCTTGACGGATCACAAAGATGTGACCTGTCAATCAATAAGGGGTCATCCGGGAAAAGCTACTGCCAACCTTGAAAAGACTGCCTAAAATTTTCTTATGATGTGTTCTATATTCTCTGAATCTAGAATGTCCATTCTACCTTATAAAACGTTATATGAGCCTGTTCGTTACATTTCCAACAATTTCACACTTACGCGAGGTACGAGCGTTGGGTAGCGTTGACAACGACACGATGCAATAATAATATATGCTGACTGCATGAAGATTGATTAAAACTTTATGATCAATAAAGCGCATAGATGAGATTCTGGTCAAACTGTGCGGCTGCACAGGCTGGCCAGAAGCTTTGCTTTGCGCACATTTGAAATTGTTGGAAATGTCACGCACATGCTCATATAATGTGTATCTAATACGTCCCATCGTTAGCAACTGCCAGAGCTTCCAAAAATTCAGGATGAAAATACTCACGAAACGTTTTAGAAATAATAGCCCTTTGGAACGTGAGCACACGTGTAAACTGCATTACATTTTAAAACGTTCACAAAGTCTCTTTGCCTCAAAAACCCATGGCATATATATTTTCGTTGAATATTTTTAACCTATCAGTCGCGAGATGACAACAAGTACGCGGGAAAAGCTTCTACCATATTCAGGGTGGTAATTCTACATTTCTGTGTAATTATACTTGTATTTCAACAATCTTTCAGTTATATTTCGGCGACTGGAGCACCTTACAATGGATTCCTGGTATTTCTCTCACGGGTAGTACCATCACATCCTTTCCTAGCCTCCAGCTACTATCTCACATAGGTCTACGATTATCAACCCATTGATGATAGACAAAAAGTCGGAAAGGATGAGTGCCGCCGTCGGGATCGAACCCAGTACATCTAGATTGAGAGTCCGACGCGCTACCAACTGCGCTATGACGGCGGCTTGGCGATAAGAAACCTTCTGGTCAGTTAGTAAAGAGTCGATCCAGGTCAGATTTACGCGATTTGCGCAGGCTGACTAGAATCGAAACTTTCGCTCTTAGCTATTATTCTGAATCAAGAATGACGACCATTCCACTATCATGTATTAGACTTCTTAAGGTACTGGAACCGTAATAGTTCTGTGCAACATTTCAGAACTCATGAACTTTCACAATGTTGACCAAGGTTTCCTAATGAAACTCATTAGGAAACCACGATTAGCACTGTACGCTTCCGAAACGTTGAATAACTATTACGGTTCCACTTCCTTAAAAATCCAAATATTCGTTTTACGGAAATCCCGAATGGTCCATATTTAGGTCTACGTGACGGGACACATTTTCGAAATGCTGTCGTATTATCATCTGCTGTCTCTTACTGTTTTTCGACTTAAGGTAGTGGACCTGTTATAGTTCCGCAACATTTCGGAATTTTGATCATTCAGAATGTTAACTGAGGTTTCCCAATGAAATCGTTAGGAAACCTCGGTTAACACTGTTATGTTCTTTACTTCCGAAACGTTATGGAACTATTACGGGCCCACTACCTTAATCAACGGCTTGCAAATGGTCACAAATTACGGGGCACGAAATATTTTAGGAATTGTTTAACGTTGGTTGGTCACTTTTTGTTTTGCAATTATTGTAAGGAACATGACAAGAAACTGTTAAGTTTACCTCTAACGTATCATGTATCTCGTTAACTTTCTCTCGTGTTGGACTGTTACCGCAGCATATATTGGTCGGACTATCAATGACTTATAAAACCGTTCAGTACCCGGTCATAAACTTTAGATACGTTTTAAAGGACAACGCACATTCCACTTAAGGTAGAACTCGCCTTTTGAAAAACTTCTTCTGAATTTTACAAAACTGCGCTTGTTGGTTATTGACTGTATTTCCGATTTTATACTAGTTTTTATTTTGCGATATGTTCAGCTGGTTTAGATATGTAACGTTCTTAAGTTTCCTAGTAACGAATGTCTCAAAACGACGTTGTTAATCAACACTACGTGTTTAAAATAAGATAGCATCCGTCATGTTTTTCCAAATACATTGAAGTTTTAGATTTTCTGGTATCAGGTCGGGACAAACATCTTGATACCAAATTCAAATGAATGATGGCGTCAAAAAAAACTGACTATTTTTGACCGAAATGACGTCCAAATCACGCATAACGGCGCGTTTTGTGATTGATGAATAAAAACGGTTTCATTTAATTTTTGTTTACTTTTTTTACTTTTATTTTGTTTTTTCCATGAATTTCCTTTCGTAAAGAACCAAAAAATCATGTACCACTGGATTACGTTTGTCGCTATTGAGGCATCCAAAATATCACGGTCGAAGCGTACATGATGCAATTTCACTGCTTAAAACTTTACAGCGTTTTACCTAATCTATCAATTGCTTTGATATCGTAGAAATGGCTTCATTGTGTTTCGGGGATTATTTTGAAGCCATTTTCTGTTGTTGGAGTAATATTTAAGTCAGCGACGTCAAACAATAATAATAATAATAAAATATAAAGAAAATCCTCGTTAACACTCTGAAGTCCACAGTTTTCATCCCATTGTCTTCAAACTTGGTCAGAATGACTGTACTATCACAAGGATGATTCCTTCGAAAATGGGTCTGATCCATCAAGCGTCATTGGAATAGGAGCCTTATTAAAATCAAATTAAACATCTTTGTTAACGCTTTAAAGTCCACAGTTTTCATTTGTTAGACCCCAAACTTGCTCAGAATGGTTGTTCTATCACAAGGATGGTTCCCTTCGAAAATGGGTCTGATCCATCAAGCTTCACGGGAAAAGGGACCAAATGAAAATAATTGAAAAATGTAATTGGAAAATCCTCATTAACGCTTTTAAGTCCACATATTACATCCGATTGTCTTCAAACATGCTCAGAATGATCACCTTATATATTGATTCTTCCTTTCCATAATTGGCTTGATCTGTCAAGCATCACAGGAAAAGAGGCAGAATGAAAAAATGAAAAAAAAATATTAGAAAATTCTCAGACTTTAACGCTCTTAAGTCTACTGTCCTCAACCGAATGACTTCAAACTTGTCTAGAATGATTGTATCATAACAATGATTGCTCTCTTAGTAAAAATAACTGATTGATTGAGCTTCTTTTTGTTTGTTTGCTTGTTGATGAGTATATAAACAGAAAAAACACTGAATCTTTTTTCAAATTACTAGATAATTCAAACACTTTTAGAAAAAGAAGACTGGCACATCTTTCTACAAGTTACAATGGGCTGGGTAAAGCAATCCGGCTGTCTCAGAGGCACAAAATTAAAAAGGTATTGAAACTTTTTGACGTTTAGAAAGGTTCCATCTTCGCTAGCCAAGGGTGATGCCCACTACGTGTTCTATTCACGAATAGAACACGTAGTGGGCATCACCCTTGGCTAGCGAAGATGGAAAGGTTCGTGAATCGATTTATGAGATACTATTATATTTATATGATTGGTCTGTGGTGGTGGTGGGGGGGGGGGTTAAATTCGATCCCCTATCATCCGTCGTAAATTGAAGGCTAAAACAATTTCTTTTATACCAGTTAAAACATGTGACCTGTCACATGAATAGATAAAAAATGAAAAATCGTGCAAGTATCTATAATCCGTCGTAAATTGAAGGCTAAAACAATTTCTTTTATAACAATTAAAACGTGACCTGTCTCATGAATAGATAAATCAAAGTACTGAAAGTACTGATAAGTTGGAATGCGTTCGAGAGACGGTGACCTCACGCCACTAACGAAGCTGACGCCTCCCGCCCTACACAGGTGATCACATAATACGTGTCGTCTTTTGACGGGCGTATATAAATCAATGTATTTCAACAACGAGAGACGCTTAAACCTCTGAATCGCTATACAGCCCTGAATCTGATGAAAGAAAAATGATAACAAGAGGGCCTGAATGACCCTTAACCGCTCACCTAAATTCGATTGGTCCAATGGATCTTATCCAAGAAACTTTCTAGCAAAGATTCATTCAAATTTGCCTAATAGTTAAAGAAGACATAATTCGAATTATAAGCAGTCATAATAGACCCTGTCAACCCATTAATTACAGAGGAGACTCAAAATTAGCCCTACCCTGCCACGCCCATATTTATGTGCTAATGACAATTTTGCCAACAATATTTGAAGTGGGTCATCAAAGGGACATTCTTGTAAAGTTTGATTGAAATCTGCTCAGTGGTTCAGGAGGAGATATCGTTCAAAGATTTTGGGCTCAAAATAAGCCCCACCCTGTCATACCCATATTTATTGGCCAATTAGAATATAGCGACAATTTTTGAAGAGGATCACATTCTGGCAAAATTGCATTGAAATTGGCCCAGCGGTTTAGGAGAAGAATAAGTCTTAAGAAAGTTGACGACGGACGACGGAGTCAGGGTGATCCTTAAAGCTCCCCTTGATCACGTTGTGCTCAGGTGAGCTAAAAAAGAAGAAAATGATACGGACCATACAGTCGACTAATGGACGCACAGGGGAACACTTGTACACTCAAAACAGTTTTTTTATATTATTTTTCGAATGACTTCTGCTCCATTTGAGTTATCAATTACATTTTAAATTAGAAGTGTCGCAAAGTGGACCTCAACAAGTGATTTGTCCATGATGAAAAGACATTTTTGCAGGGAAGTCTTTTACTTCATGAGATGGAATCTCAAGACAATTTTTGGACGAAGTTCAATTGTGATTTCGACCTTTGTGACTCCAAAATTGGGCACTTTCTCGGGTCATTGGCAAATTTTATGATTTGGGTCAATTTGTTGTTCAGTTAGAGCGGAAACTATTAACTGTTTAAATTTACTGATGACCGTGACATGTATGACCCCGAAACAATAGGGCATTTCTTTGGGTCATGGGCAATATTTGTGTAAAGTTTCGTTACTGCAGGTCAATTGCTTCTCCGTTTATCTAGCGGAAAGCAAAAGGTCAATGGACTGAGAGACAGACATGATGAAATCAATATAAGCTACTCTTCTTCTGAGTTGGGGGGACAGTTAATAACATCGTGAAATTGATAAGGTGAACGATTTTGGAATGATTTAGGCATGATGTTGAATGAGTGAGCGGAGCGAGTTTTGAGTGAAATCTAAAGGAGGGAATCCAGTGTCGCTTATTTTGTTCAGGATGAACAAAAATAGCGATATGTAAAACCCATGTAAAATATGCATAAAAATTAAATCAAAAGCTTTCTATATCGTCAAGAACCAATCAGACGCTTTAAATTTAAATTATGTCAGTGAAATCGCGAATTGGTTCTTGCTTAATTCATTTTGAATGTACATTTTGAGCTTATTTTTTATTTATTTTTTTTAACTTTGAGCGTTTTTGAATGGTTTTAGTGAGTGTTTGGAATGAATCAATGGAGCGCTGAGTGAGCGATTAAGAATGTTTTTATTGAGATGAATGTCAATTTCACGATGTAACTAACTGTATGGTGGTGCTCTTAAACGTGTTGATGTGTAAGAATGTGAAAAAAACAAGTTGAACTAGTTGGTTTGTTTCAAATGGTAAATTGTCTTGGTGATAATTGCAATTGGGCAAAGATATTCATAATTCAATTAAAGATATGGTGGATGTGGGTTTGTGTGGATGAGTATTGGGTTTTTACAATGAAACATTCATGTAGATAACTGCAATATGACGAAAAAAAAACCCGACAATATTTTTCAAAAATATTTATTAACTTTAAAAGTCTATCATCACTTTAAGAAAATATTTTTATTTCGTAGCTTGGACAGAAATTTACAATATAACACCCTGTCAAAAGAAAGTCGTTCAGAAAGAGAAACTATACCTTTAAAAGAAGCTTTAACATAATACTACGAAAAACAAGTCGCGACCTTACCAAATAAGCAGATCACGTGGTTGGTCTGTGCTATTGCTACAATGCTGAGAAAACAGATCGCGACATTACCAAATAAGCAGATCACGTGATTGGCTAGTGCTATTGTCAATTGCTGACCTTATTGGACTTGACTTATCACATGATTTCCAAATATAGTAATGCAAACATGTGATACTAATATATTCGTACGCGATTTTCAACAAATATCGTTTAAAACATAAATTAGCGTGTTAATAATAAACGTGAAGTGATAGTTGTGTAATTGTACAGCATTATTACTTTTTGATGAAATAAACTGTATGTCTTTGTCAAGTTGAGATATACAAAATAGACCAAAGCGTATTCACATCCTGTTCACGTGATATGTGTTCTCAAGAAACCCGAAATGAAATTATCTTCTGTTCATTTTGCGGTTTTGTTAAATCTAAGTTGGAATTGCTCCGCATTCCAACTTAAAAATTAAAAATCGTGCAAGTATCTTTCATCATCGGATGGACAAAATGCCGTACCTTCATCCTTTCTGATCAGGGCGTGTCTGCTTTGGTGCCGACTTTTAAAGTCGAGCGTTTAGGCTCTTATTATGTTCTCTGAATTAAAATTGCCTTCTACTTCACACGCTTATCTTCTTTTGGGTGTATAAATTTGGGGTGCAAAGCTTTTAATGGTAATTTTTTTCCAACAGTATGGCTAATTTTCTTAAATTTTAAATTTTCTCGGAGATCTCAGAATGATAATGACGCATTTACAGTTATCACAAGATGTAGGCCTATGCTTGGGTATTGTTTTGCCATTCACGTTTCTTTGTATTTTATATTATTATTATCATTAATTTCATGATCTATCCCAACTCCTTTACCTGCGAGAGGCCTCGTGAGAAATAGGAATCTTGTTGTTAAGTCTTGATGTAGTTGGATGGGTAGCTATCTCAATATTTAACCTTTACCAATACACCTCTTACTTTTAAAGGTTACGTCCCTGAAAAAACTGTCGGAACAAATTGTTGAAAACGAAGAAATTACTTGTTGGAAGACATTCTTCCAATGTCCAGTATATTTTTTCTTCATCAGACTTTGATTTTGAGAAATTAATCAACCGAAAAAAGTCGTCTGCAACTTTTTTGACGTTGAGGCCAGTCTAAAAGCTGTCATCTGGTAACGGGTTAAATGAGATTGCTATAACAATTCAGCATTGATGTCAAAGAATTCCCTCCAACTCAACAGTTTATCGGTAAATAACATGTGCCTTTTCGCGTAAATAAGGGCAACTTCTGAAATCGTCAAAAGTATCTATGCCATTGGATGGCCAGATTGTCGTTATTTCTTCTTTTTGTCAGTCAGAGTGTGTCTGCTTCGAGACTGATTTAAGACAGTTTTAATCATATCGCGCTGTTTGAGCACCTAACCATAGATTCCTAGTATTTCTCTCACCAGTACTGCCACGACATCCTTTCCGTACATAAAGCCGTTCATTCCACATAAATCTACGATTTTCCACCTATTGTTGGGGGACCAATTACGGAATCATATGTGACAGAGTCGTGGATCAAACACGGGACCCCATTATTAAAAGTTGAGGCTGGTGCGCTACCAACTAATCTAATCTATTAATTTCTCTGGTTGGCATTTGTTAGAACTGGAATTTCTTTTGAAATATTCTGTTATGGGGTTTTTAGGAACCATTTTGTGTGACGTCGCATATTCGAAGTTTGCAGTCCTAACATCGTAAAAATTGACATTGTAAATGATTTTGGAGAGAATTTGAATGAGTGAGAAGGACGAGATTCGGATGAAATTAAGGCGATGTTAAACAATTTCTCTAAACTCGTCCAAACTAGAAGTTATCGAATCTTTATCATCTCCATTTTAAAAAGATTTACGTATTTTTCTATAAAAATGTTTTGTATATCTTCAAAGACGCCTCCAACTTAATACCAGCTTATTCAAATGAGCTTTCTCGATGAGAATGCTGTTTTGAAGCATTGTGAACAATACTGGGGTATTTTCGAATAATCTTGGAGCGTTTCTTAATCGTTTGAGTTAGAGATGCAGGTGAATGAATGAAACCTTGAGTGAGTAACTAAGAATGGTTTAGAATGGAGTGAGTGACGATTTCATGGTGTTTCTTCATTCCCATCTTATCATCTGTGACCTGTCAAGCGTAAAGGGGCCATCAGGACGGTACGTAAAGAGTCGATCCAAGTCAGATTTTCTGAATCTAGAATGATCATTATACCTTCCCGTATACTAGTTTTTGAAATTTGACCTCCGATTTACCTATCCTTGAACGAACACTTTTTGAAATATTTCATTTCACGGATGGTACTATTTTGAGTGACGAGTAACATTTTCGAACAGTGGCCTGTTGTTATCATCTGTCATATCTACTTTTAGTTTGTACTAATTTATTTAAGTTCGATTCCGAACTCACTTCAAAGGAAAAATGTCGAACGGTATGCTCACTATATAGCACTGAGTCCGCCAAAAACTAATTCCCAAGATTACTACGCACCATACCGCTTTGCAGATAGGCGCAACTCGCGTTTTTATAATTTTAGTTGAGTTGATTGGTTTGCTACTAGTCAGTCAATTTATCCATTCGATCATTCCGTCTAAGAATCGTAGTAATGCTGTTTTTCAAGGGGCACAAGCTCGTAGGCTCTTTCTTTTACATTGAAGTGAATTCCATAAATAAGATGTATTTTACTGTTGTAACACAAGAAATTGATAGGGACTACCCCTCCCTTTCCCACAATATGGTCCACCCTATACTCATACCCCATTATTTTTTTAATTTCTATCCTATATATCAAATTACGCTCATGTTGATTTATTGTCTGCATCCAGTTCCAAGTCGGTCCAGTCTAAAATTGTGTCGTCTGTTTAAATTTAAGGATGGGACGAGGCTTTAAATTTTTTCTAATTAAGACTAATCCATTACTAGACAACAAATGTTTAGACAGGTCCAAATTGTAAAGGGTTGCAGATTACATACAATTTGTGGGCAAATGAGTAATATTTGTAGCAGAATGGGTAGATGTTATCAGGGAGAAAGGAGAAAGAGTTAGTTAGCTGTATTTCCTTCTTTTCCCATTAGCAAGATCATCCGTCAAAATCAAATATAAAATCTATGTATTTTTAACACAGCAGTGATTTTGCAGTGATAAGTAAGAAAATTGACCTCGTGTGTTGTTTCGTCTATTCTGTTCCCTCGCCTTCAGTACTATCAGTACTTTAATTTTAGCACAGCGTAGTGAAATGCAAGCACTGCGTTAAACACACAAAACACTTCGTGTCGCACAAAAGTTGATGACGTATACTAGACCTATTATTGCGCGCGCGTGAGCACAAAAAGCTACGTAGTACACACGTTGTTCGTTGTTTTTACTTGATCATATCTTTCCTAGGCAATTTCCAGGATACAGGGTTGTTTCCTATCAAAAATGAACGGGAAGCGGTATGGATATCGATCGTGTACCTATCGGGTGCATGGTCGAGCTGGTCGTCTAAAGATCAAGTGCATTCTGTTTGATATCCTTTACCCGACCTTCACACGACCATTCTCGACCTGTACTCAATTTGTTCCCGACCTTATACTGATCAACTCAAACTGATACACGCCACGCTCACAATTCCTCGATCTTTATTCGGGGGAATGTCTGGAAGAGGTCGAGTATAGATCGAATTGGTCGGAAAACGATCGTTAAGAACTCAAGTATAGGTCGAAATGAGCAAGCGGAAAGCGTAAATGGTGGTCGGGAAAAAGATCGGGAAAGCGACTGTGTGAAGATAGAGAGATTCAAGAAGCCATTAAGAAGTGATCGAATTCGGAGCATCGCTCGGACATTTCCGTTAACTGGAAAGTACCTCAGACGTAAGTGTAGTAATTTTGGATCATTTTAGGCAATTCGGTTTCTGGTGGTACTTTGGTAAATACGTTTGAAGGAAAAAAACATTTCTTTAATGCTTTCCGATCATCTAATTAAAAGAAAATGGCATTTTATAGTTTGATGTCAAAACGCAACATGTTATCAATTATAAAATGTCAAGTTTTAACCCTTCGTTGATTTTGTTTTTCTCAACGTCATCTTCAGTTATGTTTGTGACGTCACATAAACACACGTGCGATATGACGCTTTTTAATGTCTGCGCCCTCATTATTTCCGAAGTCTATTCGCCGAGGAATCCCGAGTGAAGTGACCGGGGTAAGGTCGGTTGGTGGAGTAGACATCGGAACGGAGGTCGGGTTGTAAAAGCGAAAGGGTCGTGTATAGTCGAGAACGGGTCGGGTGAGATCGAGTAAAGACTGGAAAGAATATATATCTTTGGTCGGGTTTGATCAGGGAATTTAGGAAATCGAATTGATCAGATCGGCAGTGGGAACCTAGCATTAAGAAGTTACTCAGTGCTCAATTCATTCATTCCAAAAGCTAAATCAAACTGTTCAAAAACACTCCAAAATCACTAAGTATGATAGGATCAACAACATCATTCAAGAGAAAAATCGGTAGATAAAATCCACGTTTTCATTTACATGGTTGATTTTTTAAGTGTATGATAGGTTCGCGAGAACATAGAAAGCTATTCATAGTACCTGTAAGCACATTTTATAAAAGGGATGTAATTAACATCGCTAATTTTGTTCATCTTGAACATAATTAGCGATATTGGATTACCTCCCTTGAATTTTACCAAAATTTAGCTCCACACCCTCATTCAATTCTATTGCAAAAACATTGATCTTGTCAATTTCACGATGTTTAGCTGTATTACATAAGTAATAATTTCATCTTATTTTTTCTTTTTTTTTTCTTTTTCTTTTTGTTATTTGTTTACACTTTTAGCTTTATAGTACTGCCCGTCCTTGAGCAATTAAAACATAGTAAATGCAACGGAATTTAGATGTAGGTACGACGCTTTATTTACATCACATCTTCCATATGCAAACAAGATATGTTTGTAAAATAGTTATGCACCCCATAAGATCAGGCCGATGGCATATTCTTTGTCAATTATCAAAGGACAATAACTAAAAAAATGAACCTGTAGAGATATGGTTCTTGTGCACTTCTCCTCAATGAGGTTTCATGGCTCTAGTTTTCATACTTTTTAAGATAAGTTCCGGGGGGAAAAGTCTACGGACGGACGGACCGACCGACAAGTGCAATGCAATATCACCCTCTCCTTAGAAGGGGGTATTATAAACGTTTATGGTTGAAATAAAAATCAAACGAACGAATATCTTTCAACAACTAGTATCTTAAATATTCAAGATATCAAAATGTACAATACATATCATTAATTAACAAAAAATTCTCAAAACAACACGATAAAAACTGCATCCATTCGTCCAGCAACGTTCAACAGCAGAAAATCGTAAATTATATTTAAACAAAAGGAAGAAAAAATAAAAATAAATTGTAAAACCTAAATAAAGTTTAACAAACTAAGGACATTTATCCAAAACAAAAAGACAATAAATTAGGAAGAAATAATAGGGAAAAAATAGGAAACAAAAGTCATCAAAAAATAATTAAACTAGAAAAAATGTGAAATGTGTATCTGGAATACAATGCTAATAGTTTTGGTGATATTTTTATGGGTTGAAATTATGAGTAATAGTATCCAAAGCTCCGGAAATAAAAATCAATAATTGTTAAATAATACTAAAGCTATTTTTCTTGCGTTAAACAATTATTTGTGCGTGGGTTCGTTTATTTTTGTATGTGTGTAAGAGAGTAGGTGTTTAAATTTTATTTACTTAATTTCCGTTGCAGATTGCGATCATATTTGTTTTTCGGTTTGTTTCTTTTTTTATGAGTGTGAGTGTAGATGATTAAAGATATATCATGATATTTCAGTGTTGATTGAGAGTGTGAATTATTGTTATATTGTTTGTGTGTTTAGTTGTTGGTAAGAGTGAAGGTATTTTTTGGAGAGACGAAAGGCTGGCTAAGAACTCGACTCTTATTGATCTTTTTTCGTGATGAAAATGGTAATGAAGGGAGAGGAGACAAGACCAGTGGAGAGTTGAGGAGAGGAAGAGGTACGAGGAAATGAGAGGGTAAGAGTGAGAGGAGAGAGAAAAGAGGAGAGAGGAGGGGCGAGAGGAGTTGAAGAGAATGGGGAGAGGAATGGGGATGAGATTGGGGAGAAAGAGAGAACGAGGAGAGACGAAAGGAGAGGGAGATTCTGGAAAAGAGAGTCGGGGATAGGGAAAGGAGAGAGACAGGGAATCGGAGAAATAGGGAGTGAAAGAGAGACAGAGCGGAATACAGGGTATGGTATAGAGAGAATGTAAAGGACATAGGAGGGAGGAGGGAAGGAGTGAATACAGAGGTGGAGACAGAAATATGAAAAATTCTAAAAATTATCTGAAGAAGAGAAAAGGGCAGTAGTAGTTTTAAAGCCAATATTTTTGTACAAGAGAGTATATATACATACAATATATCGCTCAGCTCAGTTCCCGAAATTACAATTTGAAAGAAAGAAAAAATTGGAAATAAACGACATTGGTGTAAAAGTTCAAGAAAATAATTTACCCATCCTCTTGTGGCCAATATAGGGTTTGGTTTCATGGTTCACGCACGGGGAAAATTTTTCCTTTCTTTTGAAAAAATAGTAATTCTACAAAAAGGGCTAAAATATTCACAATAACACTTTTTAAACAAAAGGACTATAAGGCTATTCTAAAAAAGCAGCGGCACTCCTTCTTTCCGACTATTTGTCTCCCACCAATGGGTTGATAATCGTAGACCTACGTGGGATAACAGAGGGAGGCTAGGAAAGGATGTGATTGAAGTACTGGTGTTGGGTATACCAGGAATCCCTTGTTAGGTGCTCCAGCCGCCGCGATATGACTGAAATAATGTTAAAAGCGGCACAAAACCCCATTCAATCAATCAATAAAACTAAGCCTTTACACCTTTAAAATTAGGATTAAGCGGGTGTTTATCTTAAAAGTTCTCTTCTCTATTTCTATGAAGATTTGACAAACGGCAATATCTTGTAACATAAGTTTCATAGTATCGCGACAATTGGACGCCCCAAAAAGCTGAATGATAAGTATAACGGGATGATTGGCTCGGGTGACATATTGTTGATGCGCTGTTGAGAAAAACGACAGGAAACCATGGGTAGGGTTCAAACCAGTTACATAACTTCAATATGTTTGAAAACAACAACAAACGATCGTTGCACCATACATTACATGGAATCCATACTGTAACGGTTTAAAGGTAGGTAACTTGCATTGGATATGCAAATGAGAGAGACCTGCCCTTAGTTAACTGGCTTATTAAAGCTTATATAGACAGAGTCGACCCATTTAGGGTTGAGGATCCTTTTCTCTGAATGGATCACGTCTGTCTATTTGCTCGGTTCGTTACAATTGGTGGCAGAGGTGGGATAATGACAACTGCCAGACCGGAGTTGCCTTACCAACGGGTCTCCCAGGCCAAGACTCGGGACGAGTCTTCTCGGAATAGAGAGTAATGTAACGGTTTAAAGGGAGGTAACTTGTTTTGGATATGAAAAAGAGAGACCTGCCCTTTCTATTCGCTCGGTTCGTTACAATACGGCTTATGGCTTCAGAAAGGTTTTCTTGAGTTCTTCAAAAACTTAAGTCTAAAGTGCATGAAGTAACGACTAATTTTGACATTTAGTGTTAAACCCCATTGACTCGCTTTAAAAATAAGAATATATTGTTGCAAGAGTGGATAGAGACGGAGGGAGCGGCTATTGATCGATTACAATGACACATCTCAAAAGACATCCTGGCTGGACACGTTGCTAAAAAGTTTAGGAAGATGGGGTCTTTAAGGTTGACCAGTCAAATAAGAAAAAGACGCCAAATATTGTTATTTAATTGCAAAGCCCGTTGCTACCGAATATTAACGTTATTACCTAACTAATACACTAATAACGACTAGTTGAAAAGAAAAGTGTTTGAAATGACAGTGATAAGAAAACATAAGCAATAGACTTTTAAATATGAGCCATTAACAGCCAACTTGTTAACTTTAAAAAGACTTTAAAAACTATATAGTTGCTTGACTTATTGACAAATAGATTGGGTAGACTTCATATATGTCAAAGAAGATTTTAAAGGACTGGTAAAATGATATTAAGATTACCTTAAAGTATCTACAGCTTGTAACTCTATCAAAAACTATGACTCTGAGATATTACAGTTATTGGTTGTTTGGCATAAAACTTTTCAAACAAAAGATACAAAACCTACATAGTTCTCTGATTTAGAGAAAGCAACCTAGGCATTTCAAGCACATCAAAATATGTCCAAAGAGTAGTTTTTTGTGTCTTCCTTTTTCAAAACTTTGCATTTTACCTTTTCAAAGCTTTTTAAAACTTCTGCTACGTTTACAACTGTAGTTCGAGTAAAAATAGGAACGTAGTCAAATCAACTTTTGATATCAATTGAAGGTTAGGTTAAGAGAGAAATATGGCTAAAGATTAACCCTCAACATCTGAACCTTTTCAAAAATTGTTGGAAGAAGAAAACTAGTTCAAAAGAGGCACAACCTGTGCAATGGATTATCTAAATAAGTTGCTGAAGGCAGTTTTATATCGGAACTAGTGTTCGATTGAAGTTCTTCGGTTAAAGTTATTCAGAAATAGGTTTGTACATACATGTATGCACATAAGAAAACACTTAATTATAGATAGAAACGTTCGTGAGAGAATTCCATAAACATATTTTGTTTTAAGTAGCATAAATAATTGCATGCTAAAAAAACGTTCATCTAATATTAGAAAACATCGAACACCAGATCAAAAATTAATGAACAGTCTGTGAAGAAATAACATGATATCATGATGATATGCCAGGAATGTGTAAAGGCATTCTAAACTCTTGGTAAACATGCATGCAATTCAGAGAAATCTTTCAATTTTTCATCAATTTTCTGATCAAAATACCATCGGCCCGACGGCCCCCATTTAGAGGCAATTTTCAAACAATCAAACAAATTTATAATTTCAAATCCTACTTATGCCACTTTTTCTTCTTCTTGTAGCAAATCTTATCCTCATCGCATTTACGATTCTATTCTACACGTTATTACTTACTTTCTCTGCGCGACTCTCTCTCTCTCTCTCTCTCTCTCTCTCTTTCTCTCTTTCTTTCTCTTTCTATCTCTTTCTCTCTCTCTCTCTCTCTCTCTCTCTCTCTCTCTCTCTCTCTCTCTCTCTCTCTCTCTCTCTCTCTCTCTCTCTCTCTCTCTCTCTCTCTCTCTCTCTCTCTCTCTCTCTCTCTCATTAATCTATCTTCCTCTCTCTCTCTCTATCTCCTATTTCCACAATAGTTCTACTCTTTCTAATCACTATCATTACCTGAATTTCGATCCATTTGTCCGTCCGTCTGTACAGTAAAATGTTTGTCAATTTAATTTTACTATCTCTAACTCATCAATCATTGTTCCAACATATCCCTAAACATCAATCTATCCGCGCACCTCTATTTATGTTTTAAGGTTCATGTAAAGTGTTTAAGGCCCATTTGTAAAACACTTCATTTGACAAGAAAAAGCAGTTTGTCCAGGTATATTATATATTAAAATGAAGCATAAGCAGTTAAGCAACACAAGACTGCCATAGCTATAGCGGTATAGCCAAAACATTGTGGAAAAGAGTCATTTTGTACAGAACAAGCAACTGAAAGACTGTTGGATAAAATTGGCCCATATTTGGCCCATCAAACGCTTAACATGAACCTTAAACTATCTATACACTTTCTAGCACATCAATAATTCAATCGTTTGTTTAATGCATATATAATATCAACCTATCTATCTTATTCCACCGAATATCAAACCAATTAGTCATATTTCAATGTCTCCATCTATCTCTATATATTAAGCTATCCTAGTGTTTTAATCTCTCTATCCTCTTATATATCGATTATTTTGTCTGTGTGTGTCTAAATAGGTTCATAACCTTACTGTCTTCCTCTATCTCCGGATGTCTTTGTCTTCTTACATATATCTCTTCCTGTTATGTCTATCAGTTAAGTTATTTTTTCTGCCCCTTATTTCTTTATCCTTCGTAAAGTTTGCGCTAATTTGTGTATTTATTTTTTAACCCTACAACACCATTAAAAATTGTGAGTCATTGGTAAATCAAATAATTTGTTTTATAGGAGATTTAAGAAGTGGCTAGATATTCACCGTCGAAAAATGGAAAAATACCGAATTTTCTTCCGGCTTGTCCGAAGCAATCTTAAAAGTCCATATGTTTATCACCATTTTAATAGATCTAAGAAATGTTAATTGAACCTTTGAAAGATTTAATAACATGATAAGATAAGATGATAGGTGATTCATAAGGCCAAGGCAAAATTACCGAATTCTTTTATTCATCATTCACTATATATTGAAAATGATTTTCAATAGGCTGGAATACAAAATACAGTATTTCCTCTATGGCTTAGTCTCTACAAGACTATTCAAAACGTCGACATTATTGACGAGATTACTGATGGAACCATTAAAAATAGTTTGCCCGTAGAAATTATATAGTAATAAGAGATCTTTTTAGGAGGAGCTGGTTTCAATTTTTCAGTTGTTGGAATAAAAAATCAAACTACATTGAGTAGATAATTCTAGAGTCCTTGTTTGCATGTAAAAATATAAGAAAACATTAGCCGATCGATTTTTTTTTAAGTTCGAACCTTTTGAAGGTCATAGAGGATCTAGCAAGGGCTTAAAATCCCTTTTCAATTTGACAAGTATAAAAATAACAAATGATCTACACAAAATTAGCCACCAAGTCTCCAAATGCATTTACAAAGATATAAAGCTACAATGTAAATTGTCATAATTGGGTAGTATCCCTTTATTTACCAGGGTTTTAATTTTTTGCGATATGACTTTACGTTGTTCATAAGGCATAGTGTCAATGTCAAATATTCAGCATTTACTTTCTGTAACAGTCAATATATGTGTCTGTTCCTACAACTCATCTAACAATATCTATGTCTATCTATCTATTATCCACCCATCCATCTATCCATCTATCTATCTATCTATCTATCTATCTATCTATCTATCTATCTATCTATCTATCTATCTATCTATCTATCTATCTATCTATCTATCTATCTATCTATCTATCTATCTATCTATCTATCTATCTTACATCGATCGATAGATCTATCTATATATTTTTCTATATCTATCTATATGTCTACCCAACAAACTATTTATATATACCAATCTGTCTCTACCAACTGAACCATTCACCGTACCCTCATTCTTCTATGCCCTCATTCTTACCACCACCAACCCTTTTCCTATCTCTTTCTCTCTTTCAGTCCCATCCTCTATTCTCCTTACCTCCTCCATTTCCCTACCTGCCTCTCTTCTCCTGTTCTCTTTCTCCTTTGTCTTTCTCTCGTTCTCTCTATCTCCCCTTTCTCACCTCTATTCCTCTCCCCTTTCTCTCCAACTCTTCCCTCGCCTCTTTCTCCTCTCCCCTCCGCGCTCTCTCCTCTCAATCTTCCTCTCTCATTTCCTCGCTAAAATTTCGGTCTACCCCTCCTTAACTCATCTTTGATCTCGTCTTTTACCCTCTTCCTTCACCACCATTTTCATCACGAATGGGAGTGGAATAATTTTGGTGATGTGTTCTTGACCAGCCGATCCCAATCTCTCCGATCCATTTCGATAGCTCAGTCTGATTCTCTGAAATTTCGTATTGTTCTATTGGTGCCAATAAGTGCTGCTTTTTTTCTGATTTTGAATATTTTTGTGAAATAATCTTGAACTATTTTTAATCTGTGAGTGCTATTAGATATGATTGTAAAAAGGTATGTAAAAAATTAATGAGAGTTTGTCACATTAAACGGAACTACGACAAAAAAAGCTATGAAAAAGAAGATAAAAATGTTGTAGAACTAAAAGCGAAATAAACAAAAAGCAGACAAAAATGAAAAAAATAATAATGGATTGCGCTGTAACTTTGCCGATCTTTGCCAGTTTAAAGGGAGCATCTGAAAAAGAAGATTGAGAGAGAAATGTTAATTAATTAGTTGAGCCCTTTTGCTGAATTCATTTTTTTTCCAACAATGTATCAATGATTTCAGTCATTTTTCGAACAATAATTAAGTACAAAAATGGTAGTATATTCTAAGATTATTACCAAAGTGTTGCGTAAATCAAGAATATGTAGTGAATAAGGTGTAAATGGTTAGGAATAAAATAGTGTATGAATGTAACACAATATGAATAATAAATATATAATTAAACCATACGTTGATATTCAATTTGAAAAATTGAACATCTGAAAAAAATAAGATTGAAAGGGAAATTGTATTGATTAAATAGTTGAACCTTTCTCTTGCTGAATTTACCTCAGAGTAAATGTTCTTTTTTTCTTATGCATTTATTTATCAGTATTCTTAGAGGTGATTACTTTTATCAGCGTTTATTTTAAGTGATTTTGAATTGATGGCACATATCCTTTTCGATATTTGTCTCTAACTAATGGGTTGCTGACCGTAAACCTAATTGGAATGGTAGTTGGACTCCAAGAAAAATATCCGAATGATACTACCGTAGTGAGAAATACCATGAATCCATTGTTAGGGGCTCCAATCGCCGCGATATGATTGTAAACCGTTACGATCTACGTTAAACCCATTCTAACAAACACATTTGCATACATGTATTTATGTCACTCTTTATAGATGTTCTTATCAGAATTAAATTCCATTGATTTAATACACCGACTTATATTTTTGAAACTGTAAATTGAACTTTCAATTCATTGGTCTGTCGATATTGAAATTGGTTGTAATGCACATATACATCTTACATTTGTTGTGCACAGAAAAATAGTAGAATACTCAAAACTGAAATTTTGACTCTCACCAGGTTTTAATTCCATTGATTTAATACACCGACTTATATTTTTGAAACTGTAAATAGAACTCTCATTTCATTGGTCTGTCGATATTGAAATTGATTGTAATGCACATATACATCTAACATTTGTTGTGCACAGAAAAATCGTAGAATACTCAAAGCACATGAAATTAAGACTCTTTCAGTCACTAGGTTTATCTTCTATACCTTCAACTTTATTAGCTCACCTGAGCACAAAGTGCTCAAGGTGAGCTATTTTGATCACTCACCGTCCGTCGTCCGTCCTTCGTCCGTCCGTCTGTCCATCCGTCAACAATTTCTTTAAACATCTTCTCCTCCTAAACCACTGTGCCAATCAAGCTGAAACTTGGCAGGTATGTTCCTTGGGTGAAGGTCTTTAAAAGTTGTTAAAAGAATTTAATTTCATCAAAAACTCTGTTTGCCATGGAAACATAAAGGACCAAAATGGCCGAAAATCTTAGAAAATGTTCTACTCCTCCTAAACCATTGGGCCAATCAAGCTGAAACTTGACAGGGATGTTCCTTGTGTGAAGCTCTTTAAAAGTTGTTAAAGAATTTAATTTCATTAAAAACTCTATTTTCCATGGGTACGCAAAGTCTGATAATGGCCGAAAATGGCTGAAAATACTAGAAAAAATTCTTCTCCTCCTAAAGCACTAGGACAATCAAGCTGAAACTTGGCAGGGATGATTCTTGTGGGAAGCTCTTCAAAAGTTGTAAAAATATTTAATTTCATCAAAAAATCTGGTTGCCATGGTAATGAATGTCTGAAAAATGGCCGAAATTGGCTAAAAATATTAGAAAAAATTCTTCTCCTCCCAATCCATTAGGCCAATCAAGCTGAAACTTGGCAGGGATGATCTTTGGGTGAAGCTCTTCAAAAGTTGTTAAAATGTTCTAATTTCATCAAAAACTCTGGTTGCCATGGTAACAGAATGTCCGAAAAATGGCCGAAAATGGCTGAAAATCTTAGAAAAAATCTTCTCCTCCCAAACCACTGGGCCAATCAAGCTGAACTTTGGCAGGGATGATCCTTGGATGAAGCTCTTCAAAAGTTGTTATAATTTCATTTTTTCAAAAAATCTTGTTTTCATGGTAAAGGAAAGACTTAAAAATTGCATAAATTACCAGAAATCTAAGAACAAATTCTTTTTCTTCTTAACCATGAGGCCAATCAATTTCAAACTTAGCATTGATGTTCTTTACGTGTAGGTCTACTAAAGTTGTTAGAGAAATTGCCATCGTAAGAGAAAAGTTGAAAATTTACGTAAATTAAAAAAATCAAATTGCAGTAGGACAAAATTCAACCATCCTTAATGTACATAAAACAAATTCTGGTATTCATAACATGGATGACAAGTTATGAGTGACTTACTCAGGTGAGCGATATAGGACAACCATGGTTCTCTTGTTATCACTAAATAGCAGAATCTGTCACTGGTAATTTCAAACAAGGCTTGGCCTGAGGTAACGCAAAGTGTAATCCTGGGGACCTGAGTTCGAACCCCGTCTCAGCTAACTTTCAACCGATTTATGATAAAATTCAATGTGACACGAGCAATTTGTCTCCCATAAAATGAATTCATACTAAAAAGAACGCTTAATTGGGTTGAGCAGCTGATGAATCGGATGAACTGTTGTTGCAAATGTGTGAGAAACTAAATGAGTAAGTGCTCCAGCTGCGCGATGTCACTATAATAATGATGAAAATAACGTTAAAACCCATACAAAACAAAACTTAAAACATCATTTCAAACATAATTCGAATTCCTTCATCATAGAATATCAGCAGATAATGCATTGCGAATGCATCAAATTTATAAGCAACCAATTAGTGTAAAGATATAAAGTATAATTGATGTACTTACGGAGAAATTCCATGCTCCTCTGGTGCAATGCCAATCTCAGGGTCAATGCTAAGGCTCTCTGTAATCGTAGTAAGTGCTTTATTCATTCATAACTCAAACGCTCTAAATTCACTAAAACAATTAAGCTTTATAACTATATTCAAATAAAATCTGTAGAGAAAGCAAGGATTTTACTAAGTAAATCGAAAATCGTAAGCGTCTGATTAGTTTTTCAAGACATTGGAAGCCATTAATTGAGCTTATATGCATATTTAATTAAAGGGAGGTAATATATATATCGCTAATTTTGTTCATCTTGAACCAAGTGATATATAAATACCTCCCTCTAATTTCATTTAAACTCACTTATTCACTCATTCAATTTAATTCCGAAACCATACAAATATTAGTCAGCTTCTAAATTTAACGATGTTTATCTCTGTACATAGATGATACCATATGAAAATACCATGCATTGGCAAATTTTTAGCTTTAATTTAACAAATTTCAGATACGAAACATTGTCACGTGAAGTTCAGATTCTTTGGATTTTGTGAATGCCCTTCCACCTAAAAGAACGTTTATAGTGTGCATGGTGCAAGTCAACACGTTTCATGGTGTGTTTAACATATTATCTTAATCACAGTTTTAAATAATGGATTTTTCCTACCACAGTAGTTAGAACTTTGGATAAGTGTAATATACTCGTGTAGATTGTAACACTTGTGTACTTATAGAAATATGAATAATTCGATGTACTATATCTAAAAAAAATATACTAAAAATAAATATACTCGCTTTCTCTTTCTCTTTACATTATATTACTGTCAATCTGTTTCTTTTGCAGGGATTTTGATAAAACAATTTGACCAACCTTGACTCGTTTTCGGATATGCGAGCAGTCTTACCTAATAACTCTGTTACAGTCCTGGGTCTTTTTGATGAATTGTTGATGTCGTTTGTGATTTTGGACAAGGATTCGGATACGACAGCTTCTGCGATTTCTGAAATATCCCGGGAAATATTTCAATTGTAGGAAGTAAAAGAGTTATTTCCATAGTTTTGAGATTTAACCTCGAAATTTTATTACGGATATTCTTATTAACTCTGTTCATTTGATTGAATGTACAAAATCTAACGCTTATTAACTGTTTTTCTATAAATAAGTCTTAGTGTGGCTTTTAAGATAATTGCACAATAACGTAAAGCAAAGATCCTTGTTAGCAATGTCATCAACACATTTTGAACAAAGTCTACACTATAGGCACTGTATATGATAAGGTCTTAAAATTTCTTCTGACAATCAGTAAATATTTTTATCGCGTTGGGTGGTTGAAAATACTGTTCATTATTTATGCCACAGCCATACGTATAATTGTTGGAAACGTCACCCACAGATCCTAATGTATATGAAGATAATATGTTGCGCTTTGTTATAACGTATTCTTGCCAATTCGCAAATATCCACCGCATTTCAATAAAGAAGACCACGATAGCCTTACATCGTTCAACTGGCCAGCAACTGCAGCAATTATCTAAATCTCGTTTTAACCTTGTTGTATGAGATCACCTTTTTATTGAATAATAATAATAAGTTTTTTCAAAGATTTGATTATACCTTTTTTTCGACCGGGAATTTTTTCAGAAGTCATCCTAAAGATGAATATTCTATATAAAACAAGAGCTGTCACTGTAAGATGACAATGCCCCCGACACCGCTTTGATTTTAAATCATGGCCAATCTATGTTGAAGGTCAAGGTCATCCAGGGGTCAAGGTCACCAAAGTATGTGCCTACAGAAAGGTAATGTACCAAGGAATGTTGTGGTAAAGTATGATGCGAATATGTTAAGTAATAAGGAAGTTATGGCCAATGTTAAAGTTTTTGGACGGAATGACGGACGGACGGACGGACAGACGGACAGACGGACAGACGGACGGACGGACGGACGGACAAGTCAAATTTATGATGCCTCCCTATCGGGGGCATAAAAAAGCAGTTTAAATAATATGAAAAAGGCAAAGCCTCAAAACGATCGCAGTCTCTAATTGTTGTCTTTTAAAATGTATTATGAAAGGCTTAACACTCTTTTACATTAATGTAATGAGTTTACAGGAGGAATTTCATCTTCAGGCTTAACTTTTATTCTCAATTCAAATGTTTTGAAACTATACCAGTAACTCATTCATTTGTTTACACTTCTTATGATCATTAGGGATTCGGTTTGCAAAACATAAGGTACAGAATGGGCCTAAACAACTCATCTATATTTCATTGGTCCAGTTGATGTCATCCAAGTACAATTTTGGGCAAAGTTTCTTTGAAATTAGTCAAATAGTTTAAAAGGAGATGGTGATTTAAAACAAAAGGGCCAGAATGGCCCTAAACCGCTCACCTGAATTTTATTGGTCCAGTGGAACCCATTAAAATAACTTTCATTCACATTTGCTGATGTGGAGATGTTATTCCAAGAATTTAAAGTGACCCTGTCCACCCATTTTTTACTGAGGTCACTCAAAATAAGCCCCCCCCCCCCTACCATGCCCATATTTATGGGCCAATCAACATTTTACAAACAATTTTTGAAAAAGAGTCTCCAAAAGAACATTCTGGTAAAGTTTCATTGAATTTGGCCAAGTGGTTCAGGGGGAGATGTCGTTCAAAGATAGCGGGCTAAAATTAAGCCCCGCCCTGCATATTTATATATTTAATGTTTAATATTTCATATTTAAAGGCCAATTGAAAAAATTAAAGAACAATTTTTGAAAAGGGTCACCCAAGGAACATTCTGGTAAAGTTTCATTGAAATCGGCCCAGTGGTTCAGGAGGAGATGTCGTTAAAAGATTTCGGCTCATAATAAGTCCCGCCTTGCCATGCCCTTATTTATAGGCCAATCAAAATTTTACTAACAATTTCAGGAAAGGTTCACCAAAGGAACATTCTGGTAAAGGTTTTATTGAAATCAGCCCAGTGGTTCAGGAGGAGATATTGTTCAAAGATTTCAAAGTGAAAAATGCCACGCCCTGCCACGACCATATTTATGGGCCAATCAGAATTTAGCCAACAATTTTTAAAGAGGGTCACCCAAGGAACAATCTGGCAAAGTTTCATTGAAATTGGTCCAGTGGTTCAGGAGAAGAAGTTTTTAAGATTGTTGAAGATGGACGACGCACGACGGACGATGACCGAAGGACTCATGACCACCCTAAAAGCTCCCCTTGAGCACAACGTGCTCATGTGAGCTTTTAAATAATTTTACTCATTTGCTTTAAGGTAGTGGACCCATAACATTTCCGCACCATTTCGAAACTCATGATCATTCACAATATTGACCGAGGTTTCTTGTAAAAATCATTTGGAAACCTCAGTTAATACATGTATTGTTAAAGTTTACTACTACCCAAACATTGAGTAACTATTACGGGTCCACAACCTTAAAACAAATGAATAAAATTATTATGATGATGAAACATATCACTGCATTATTTACAATACAATAATTCATATAGACTGATATTTCACTTTATTAAGATCATGAACAGAAAAGGCCTTAGTTTGTTTTGTTTGTTTGAATGGGGTTTTATGCGGCTTTCAACAATCTTTCAAAAATAAGCCTTTGTGCTGTAGAGAAGGTCCACATTTCCACAACAGTGCTGTAAACAGTATGGAAAGGGTTAAAATATTACTATATTTGATTATATTAAATTCATATATTTCACAAAACTGATATCTAATTGGTTACAATTTGACCCCTGCTGAGATTTGAACTCAGAACTCCTGGGTACCTTGCACCCAGGCATTTTACCTTAAACTACAAGGGTTACTCAAAACCAAATATGAAATAACAATGTTTGTGAATTACATAAATTTAATTAATGCTCTATGTATATGAGTGTCTTAAATTAATATTTCTTTGAAAATTAAAAATAAAATAAACTCACATTTCAAATTATTGAAAAACACTTGAAGAAAAACTATGCTCTGCAACAATATCTTCATGGTATTGATATGCACGCTTAAATGAACCCTTTTATTGAAAACAAATTGAGACAAAATGTCTATTTTTGTAACCCAAATTTGCCCTGGTATTAAATTCTGCAAACAAAGCCAATGTTTGGCAAGTCGGCAAAGGAATTCAGTCCCAAGGAATTCCACACCCCTGCAAAAAGGCTGCTTCATTTTTACAATATTCTTGAGCTCTCTGAGGACATAGAAGCTCCACTATTTCCAGAGCTGGACAGTAAAAGCAAACAATGTCAACATTGGAAAACCTATAAATTCAATATCAGATTAATGAATTTTTGTCTAGCAGCTGATATGATGGTCACAGATACATGTTCAAAGTTTCCAAGCAATCACTTTGGTGGAAACAGAGAAATTACAGATATACATGATAGTTGCATTAAAAACTTAGAGATTTTGGAATACGAAAAAGGTTAAAATTCCACTAAATTAAGTATCGGAGTAACAAATCTTTGTCTTGAGTCTTATATCATGGTCTTGGAAGCATGTGCAATGTTTCAAAGCAATAGATTTAGTAGAAAAAGAGATTTAACACAGTTGCATGTAAAACCTTAACCAAAGTATAACGCCTAAGCCCATGCAACCAGAATAGCCCCCTATTCTATAAAAAGTAAAGCTAAAAAGTACACTATTTTGACCAAATTTGGCATGAAAATTAGAAAATTGGGCTGCAGAAAGAGTGACTTTAACATCTGACCCCTTCTAGATCTGCCACTGGATCATGGATGACCTGGATTCAGGCTGAACAGACCAAGGGGCAAACAAACTTTAGGTACATGACAATTTCATCGATAAGCCATTAATTTGATATTTTGTAAAAGTTCCAATACATTAATCGAGACAACCACATTTAGTCGAATAGACAGGATCGAGTGTCAATTTATGTTGAACCTTGCCATTTTTAAATTGAAGATTTATTAGCATGAAGTCATTTTTTAAAGAAAAGACGGTTGAAATACATTTCAACATCGACCAATCAATTCTAAAAAAATGCCCCTAAAAAAAGCGGTAGGTATTTCCTTTCTAAAAATTGATGTCGGATCCTTTTTTGAACATGAGTGCTTTTCAAGCAAAAACCGATTTTGATTTATAAAATTCAGGGTTGGAGCATGTGGTTTTTTTTCTTTACTCGAGGATAAAATGATAAAGGGTCGGTTGACTCTTATTTCCATTGTGGTCCCAACACTTTCAACACATTGAGAGAAAGGGAATGGATTCTAGCCTTTGCTACCCAACAGCTGAGAGGGCCCTGTTTGTAAAGTGTCCTACCCAAATACACTCCCTGCCTCCGATGGGGCTCAAACCCACAACCACTAGGTTACCAGTCGAGCGCGCTAACCACAAGGCTAATGAGCCAGATACAGAAATTTTGTCTATATTTGACATATATTTACAACATGATTGCATCATGTATTCAGTCATAAACTTGTTAACTTAAGGGGTCCCCTTGATAAGTGATAAACTTCACATAAGCAACAAATTGAGAAAAGCTCAATTTCGAATAAAAAAACATTACTAAATTAATCTAAATAAAAATAGCTTGAAGGATCAGACAGACCTTTCCGGGTCATGTGAGGGTGGCCGAGTTGTTGATGGTCCGAATAAACATTCGGTCACGTTGACAAGTCAATTGTCTGTTTTGCACCTCAGATAGGTGGGGTTTCGAACTAAAACCGGCAGACTTAAAATAGAACGGCTTAAAAACGAAGCGTATCATATTTCTTTAAGATTTTCAATGTAGTAACTTACCGATAACGATGTCAAATGAATAGGTTCTGCACTCCGGCATCGAAAACGTCAACCTAAGGAATCGGTATGCGTAATCGGGTACCAATGCGAATGTTTGACGTCACCATGTAAACCGAAACAACTTTCGCTTTCATTTCTTGTACTTTTTAAACTCTTTTTGGATATATGCAAACTCCTATAGTTACTTGAGCAATTAAAAAGATCAGTTTTTGTAATTAGAGAGCTTCAGAGCGTTAATGATTCTTGTAATTTTGATAAAATGTGTCACTGGAATCCAAGATGGCGGCGCCCATGTTCCGAAAAAAGGATCACTTTTTTTTTTCTCATAGTAAAAATGATAGGTCGGGTCTAAAAGACTCATTGGAAATATCGTCCTAAAAATAAAAAATAATAAAAAAAACGGTACTACCGCGAAACGATCTCTGATCGTGTCTTGCTTCGCAAGACACGATCTGCGATCGTTATTAATCTAAAAACGTGACCTAGGGTGTATGTTTTATAATGATTGGGCAAATTGTGTGGCCTCTATTGCAGAAACTAGGTTTTCTATGATTTGACCTGGCATTTTTGACTTGGCATGATTTGACCAAGTGACCTACTTTATGATCAAGCCTGAATGGTTTTGGAGCATGACCAAGAAATCATAAAAAAAGCATTCTGACACATGAATCTGTATCAAAGCTGAATCTACAATTTGGTGAAAAACAGAAACTAAAACTTCACTGGTGGTGGAGCAACGAGTGAAAATATAGTTCTTGTTGTTCATTCAATAAAAAAGATCTATTCATATTTTGCACGAACAAACAATAATCTAGCTGAAGTAAGCTGTATTACGATTTTTACCCTACCACTTACAATAAACTTATGAACATAAACAGACCTACCACTTATTGCACCAGAAGAAAGGGAATCGGTGTCGCTCACGCCATCATCCGGCTCTACCGTTATCCTTGTTAAGGATTCTTGAACGACCCTTGTCGCTATGTCTAAAAGAAATGGGTTTCATGACATTGGATATTTCTGTAAAAGCATTCATTTATTCATTATTGTGAAAAGGACGAAAGAATAGATACAAGGTGCGTCTGAACTAGTAAATAATAGAAATGGTATTTAGTTTACAATCAATATTCAAAATAAGGTTAGAGGCTCAACGCGCGAAAAAATAGCCAGAGGCTGACCAGAGTCGTTAGTTTTCGTCTAAGAATGTTGTCTCAATCTACCGTAAACATTCTATCTTCGAATAAAATTATATTCGAAATAAAACCTCCGATTAACTATTGCTGAAGCTAAAGTTTGTTTCCTAATTATATTTTCGTATATTCTTTCGGGTTTATAGGACGAACATGAGACAATTATAGTAGATGGAAGATCAAAGAAAATTGCCATCTTACCACTTATAATACTTGATGTCATGGAAATCTCTTCTACATTCTCCATGTCGTCGTTAACAGGTATTTCTTCTGAAATCGCGAGGACAAACATGTATATATCGTATTACGATAAATAACCAGTGTGTAATACTTTCCAATTTTTCAGATTACTTTCAAAAACGTTCATGCGATTTCTGCTGAAATAATTTGCTGAAACTAATGATGTTTTTAACCAAACCTTACCAGAAATATTGTTACCACTTTATCTGTGATCCCAGATTCGAAGGTGTCCACCGAAAATATTTGGCTCTATCTACAGTAACAATAAATCATTTATCCAAAGACTCTAGGGGGTCGAACGAAAATGCTGTGGCTTTATATACCATATTTTTCGGACAATAAGCCCCATCGGCATATAGGCCACAGCTGTCCATTTTTTATCTTAAGGAAATAAAAACCACTACATATGCCGCGGCGACGTATAAGTCGCGGTATTTGCTCTGGGTTTTTTTATTACTGAAATCCTTATTGATTGGTAGCTGTCTTGGCTTTATGATGAAAGACATTTCCCCCATTCGCCCCATTTATAAAGAATAAAAGACATTATCCTAAGATCGCCATTAGATTTTACGCCTTTTTTAAGTGAATGTTAGTCAACATATGGGATATATATAATTACATGACCGTGATTTAACCCAACCTACCATATATTAACACCAATACATTATTTTTCTGAAGAAATTCATTTGAAAAAAAATCGGCGTATAGGCTGCAATGGCGTACAAGCCGCAGTCGTGAAATTTTTAACTTTTTATCAGATATGCCGTGACCTATCGTCAGAAAATACGGTACAATATATCAATGATCCCAAGATTCTAGAGAGAGAAAAATAGTGTGGCTTTATCTTCCATACCGTTTTCATGGAATACAGAGAGAACTATCTAATCGAGTAAATAGGAATCGGTGCGAAAGCTTCTTATCGAAAGTAGAATGTTCGCAACCATCGGTGCGACAAGATGACTGAGGATAGATTTATTCAAAAAAGTGGGACCACTGCATCAATATTCTGGGATTCTAAATAGAGAGACAACATCGTGGTTGTGGTTTAATGATCAATGCATTCAATGAATATCAACAGAAAATTGATCCTTTACTAAAACCATTAATTGATCTTCTGAACATATCTTTATTGATGAACGTCTTATTGGTTTCAGTTGTTGTAAAACCTTTTAACAATGCGATCTTTTTTTCTTAGCGTTAAAAATCTAAGGTGCAATTGAAAACCCTCGAACAGTTAACGACATCGAGATATTGTCAAGTTGAATGATTTAGGAATGATTTAGGAATGAAATTGAATGAGTGTTTAGAGCGAGTTTTGAGTAAAATTAATTGGAGGTAAACCAGGATGAACAAAATAGGCGATACCGATTACCTCCTTTTAATAAGATATGCATACAAGTTCTATACACAGCTTCCTATTTTTTCAAGAACCTATAGAAGGCTATCAATTTGATTATGTCAGAAAATTCGGTATTTTTCTCTACCAAAATTTATTTTGAATTACGTTGTTGATTCTATATTTTTCAATGGGTTAGGGCTTTTTGAATGGTTTGAGTGAGTGTTTGGAATGAATGAAAGCGCTGAGTAAGCGATTTAGAATGGTTTTGTTGGGAACGAGTGTTAATTTCACGATGTTATTAACTGTATGAAATGAGCATACACGTTATTCTTCCAACAATTTCATTTGTCCGCGAGGAATACATGTTGTGCAGCTTAGACAAACAAATTATACAAGAAGATTTCTCGAAAGCCGCCTTAAAAGCAGTATGTTATGATCTTATCTATCTCCTGAGCACATAGAGATTATCTGATGTAATTTGTAATCAAACAATTTTACGGGTTGACCGTATGTATAGTTTTGCACATAAATGAAATTGTTGGAAATGTCGTACACATGCTCGTTACATATTCCTGACAACTTTGATAAATGTTGGATATGATTTCAAATTTATACCAATATAGCAACGTGCATCAATAAGTTCACGACGTAACTTACTTGCACCAAATCACTGCACATCCCTTTACGCAGGATGATGACGAGAGAATATATAACGTTTAATTAAAGCCTTAAAACATTTTGATGTTTCTCTTTTACATACCTTCTTTTACTTTTTCGACCATTTCTATTCCTCCAGCAAGCATTTTGCGATTATTCTCTATAATCATCAACTGTTCCATAGGATCAATGTCATTGTCGAATCCTGCAAGAAGAGTTAAAGTACTAGTACTATTGTACGTGTGGTATCAAAGTTTCACGACCAAAAGGGCCAATCTTGGAGCTTCGTAAAATAAATATGCGACCTGTCTTTCCAAAAGTGACAACCCGGAAACTCCGTTAAATAATATAAATCTGTTCTAAAAAGGAAAGTGGTTCCAGAAGAGGTCAACCGAATGTCAGATTTCTATTTTTATATGAGAAGAAGTATATATGAAGATGTAAGATGTATCTTTATATGCGAAGAATTAACATTTTAGATTTAGAAAATAAGCAAAGTCCGGAAAGTGTCAGTCCGCGCAGACATAATAGGGTGACACTCTCTACACTTCTCAGGTTGTCTCCTTTCACCGCATACTTTCTGGCATTTGCCTCGCATCGATTGGTGAAATATTGTTAGACTATGTTGGATAAGCAGCTAGATGTTCGAAAAGTATGTCAAGGTAGTGCCGGTCGGATTAGTACATGTACTATGGTTAATTTATCCAGCCACCTAGATACTATATACAATAAAAATCGTTAAAATCGACGGTTAACCAAATTCAAACAAACCAATAGTAGTACGCGTTTAGTCACTAAGTCACCAAATAAAAATATAGGGTTGATTTAAATTTAAGCCATATAGCACACGTTTCTTTTGGAACAGATGGTGTATACATACCTTTTACATTTGCTGGAAGGTGACACTTCCTCCCTTCAACAGGAACCTTTGATATTTCCATATCCGGACATCCGGTATCGTTCACGAGATCTTCTGGCTTGACGTCAGTGCCATTTTCATTGGCAAAAAGCCTTCGAATTGCATTTCTTGCCCTTGCCCACTGAAATGATTTACAACCAACTTTAAATGTAATAATAACATGTAGCCTTTTCGTTCTTACTTTATCATTTCCATCAAAGAAATGTTAATGTTAAAGGAAACAATATCTCAAGGAATTCCATTCATATGTATGAGTGATTGATTATGAATGGGAAAATTATGAAGGAGGCATCGATCATGTAAGAAGATGTAATTGGGTAGGTGTTTGGGATTGTGTAGGTATTTTTCATATGTAAGAAGTAGTTATTTTGTAGGTAGGTGTGAATATGGTGGCAATGGTGATTCTGTAGCAGTGATTATGAAGTTAGGTGTGATTTTGTAGGTAGTTGTGATTACGTTAGTTAAATTGTCTAGGTATGTATGAATGTGTTGAAGTAGGTAGTTCTTATTGTGTGAGTAGCTACGATTGCCCAGGTATTATTCTGTAGATAGTTATTACTGTGTTTATGATTATATTATAACTATGATTATGAAGGTTTTGGGCATTATGATGGTGTTATAATGTTGGGAATATTTGGGGACAGGTGTGATTTTTTAGAATTAGTTATGATTGTACAGATAGGTGCGATTTGGGAGGTAATTATGATTTTTAGGTGTAACTATGTAGGTGTCTTTGCGTAGTTTTGATTGTGTCTGTGTAATTTTGTAGACATACATATTTATGTTAAAGACCCGGTCCCTATGCCAAACGGACACAAGGCGTATGCCTAACGGACATGACGGAAGAGTTAAATTTCCATGTGTTCTCATACGGTTGATAAAAACTGATAATAGTGGCAAACATTTGCTGAAACAGGACAGAAAATATCGGACGCGTAAAGTATGTAGCTGGGGTGTTGAGTGGGTGATCATCGGAAGCCTTGCGGATAAGAGCGGGTGTGGATGAAAGCTCAGATGAGGTTTTCAGGTATTTGTGACACAATCTAATACCTGAAAGAGCGGATGCATAAAGCATTTGATGTATACACAACGCATGCTAAGCGGATCATAAAATTTCACGTGATGCATGCGCTTCCATATTTAATTATCCGTGTTATTTCTCCTTTATTTACTCTTCGTATACATAGTAAATCAGCCCCGTGTACGTTTTCATCAAAAGCGGATAAGAGTTCTGAGGATACCTAACGGATAGATTGAGGATGCAGCGGAAGTAAAACGGATGCTATCGGATTCTCGTATTTTTTCGCATTTACATCGTACAAAGCATAAAATACATTCGCTCTTCAAGTTTTGTGCAGCTCAAATATTTCTGCGCAGATTAAATAACAATGGACGGACGCTCGACGGACAGAGCGTATGCAAAAGCCTATGTATAGGGGAAGAAACCGATGTAAAGCGTCTTTTTCAACGGATGTGGAGATTTCATACGTTTTACAACCTCAATGCACCCGTAAATGCAGTGGGACCGCGCCTTTTTGTAGGTAAGTGTGACAGTAAAGTCAAGTTTGTTTGTTTTAGAAATATAATTTTTGCAGGTGTTATTGTGAAGAAGTGCAATTGTGTATGTCTAAGCAATAGTGTAGTTGTGATTGCGTAGGTCCATTTGATTTGTAAGGTAGATGGGATTGTGTAGATATTGGTAATTGTGTAGAAAGATGTGAATATGTTGTTTGGCATGATAACGTATGTAGGTGATTTTTTTGTCGGTAGTTGTGATTTTGTAGGAATTTATAATTTGTGTGGGTGGTTGTGATTGTGTATAGTTGTGACAGTGAGGGGGAGATAGTTGTGTTTGTGTGGGAATTAATTATTTGTGTGGGTGATTGTGTATAGTTGTGATCTTGTGGGTGATATTGTGCCGGTAGTTGTGATTGTATAGGAATATATATTTTGTGTTGGTGGTTCTGATTGTGTACAGTTGTAATTGTATAAGTGATAATGTGTCGGTAGTTGTGATTGTGTAGGAATTAATCATTTGTGTGTATGATTGTGATTGTGTAAAGTTGTGATCGTGTTTGAATTTGTGATTGTGTAAATGTGATAATGTAGTGTGTGATTGTGCAGGCTTTTGTTTATGTGTTTATGTGTTGTCGTGAATATGTAGTTATGCTTGTGTAGGTAGTTATGATTGTGGAGATAGATATGATTATAACTTAAGGTGTGGTTTGTAAGTGTGAATTTAATGGTAGCTGTGCTCATGTAGGTAGGTGTGCAGGGTTTGACACTTACTTTTAGTTAAGAGGGGTCAAACAGACTCCCAACTTATGAAATCAAGGAGTCCATAATAGAATTGGAGAGTCCAAATTTTCATATTTTTGCTTATAACAGGCGATTTCTTCTTCCTTCAACAGTAATTTCACTGGAATTTTAAGATTGTTTTCTTTCAATATAATCGCTGATACAACCAAAAGTTGTTTGTAACATCTTTCATATCAAAAAGATCTGAAACTTTGATAAATAGAGTTTATGGGAAGAAACGTAAAATATATTTCTCTTATCATTTGTTTGATGAAATATTTTATGACCAGGGAGTCCATCGGACTCCTAACAAGGTTCCCAAAAACCCTCAAATGGGTTTTTTTCACCCCCAATTTCAAAAGTCAGTGGGAACCCTGCCTAACTTGCAAAGTAAAAAGAGTTCTGCCCACAAAGTACGGAGTCTCCCGGACTCCCCTTAGTGTTGACCCTGGTGTGTATATGATAGTTGAAGTGATAATCATGTATATATGTGATATTCTGTAGGTATATGTGAAATTCTTGATAGTGGTGCTCATGTAGGTAGTTGAGATGGTGTAGTTGTGATACTGTAGGTTCTATTGTGTAGGTGTAGGTGTGACTGTGTGTAGGTGTGATTATATGTTAATTGGTACAAAGACAAACTTATGCAAGGACACGGAGAGCTAGTTGCATGGAAAATATTGTTTTTAATAACTATGTGGCTTCAAAAAATCTTTTTGACATTAACAAAATATGTCATTCATTGATGCTTAAAGCAGGAAAATGCCTTAACACCTTGTCTTTTGAAAATATTTATTACAGTTCTGTCTAAAGGAATATATCCTTCGTCATGGAAAACTGGGTATATAAAATCATTTTTTAAATCTAGTGAGCCAAATGACCCAAACAACTTTCGAGGTATATCTGTATTGATATTGATTAATATTGAACATCAGATCATATGTTTGTTATCGAACATTGATAGATAAAACGTTTAGTAAGGGAGAAAAATTGAACACCTGCTTTGTTAACTTTTTCAAAGCATTTGATACAGTGATGCATTCAGTTCTATTTCACAAACTTTGCTCGATTGGAATAAATGACCAATTTTACAATGTTATAAAAAACATGAAAAGGGATACTGCTTTACATGTTAGAATTGACAAGAAACTTACAGAAGCCTTTTAACCCAAAATGGGTGGACGCCAGGTAAATAACCATGGTACAAATCTATTTAAATTGTTTATAAATGATCTTCCTTCAATATTTGATCGTTCCGATGACCAAGTTAAGTTTATGACAAACAATTTAGCTGCTTACTAAATTCGGATGACCTTGTTCTTTTGTCAACTACTCCACAAGGATTGCAAAGATACATAATTAAATTAGCAAGTTATTGTGAATCTAATGGATTAATGGTTTACCTTAACAAAACAAATATTGCAACATCAAAATTGGGCATACAACAGCATATAAATATCTTGGGGTCATTTTTCATCATCTGGATCATTTTATCTTTGTTAACGAAACTTATATATACAAAAGATCACTGAAAGCTTATTTCGAACTGTGAAAGATTTTTGAGTTCGATACTATTTTACATTTATTCGATCACATAATCAAACCAGTTTTATTGTTTGGCAGTGAAATATGGGGTACAGAAAACACCAATAACCCTTACCCATCTGTAAAAAAACCCAAATTATACACTGCTTAAGTCTTTTTTTAAAATACTATGTGACAAACTTCAAACTAAAGTTATAAATGTCTCCTACGGGTTCATACCCAATTTATTTAGATGTAATTTGCAATACAATTAAATTTTATCACAGACTAGCAAATGAAAAGTTACCACTTTATTAACAGCAGCCTTAAATGATATAATGCTTTATTTCTAATGAAGAAATCAGGTTAGGTGGCCAGCATACAGCATGTGCTTAAGTTCTTAGGTATTTCTACCACTGAGATCTATAAAATAGAATTCCTTACTAAAATAAAAACTTAACTAATAGTCTAATACAATTAGAATGAAAAGTATACCCATTTTAACAGGACACTTTATATGCTCTAGCTTGCCAAAACCTGAAGCATTTTAACGATGCATATTCATTTCACCCGCAAACAAAAATACATCGGTAGTTGGCGGCGCACAGTACATGACGCTAGCGACGTTGTCAAAAATTGAGACATTTGATATTGACTTATTTAGCTTGTCACGGCCCGTTATTCATGGAATAAGGATGAATTCAGTGTTTCTGTAATTAAGCTGTGCTTTTATGGTTTGTATAAAGGTAAAATCGAATGGTGCAAAATCAAAGTTATCAGAAAGGTGTCCCTTAGAAAATCGCATTTGTCTTCCAGAGACTCGGCAATTCACGTCCCTACAGCTGATTGAATAAGTCTCTCTCTGTCCGTTCTTCCTCTTATTTCACGGGGCACGGAAGCGTTTTCATCGATGAAAATAAAGCATTTAGAAGAATGAACCATTCCCTTTCAGCGTGACAAGTATTTTATTTATTTCTTTCGATCTTTTAGTAGCTTTCGAATAGAATAATTAAAAAATCAAAATTACTAGCATTCGGTTGACGTCGTCTAGAACGTTCGGAATCACTAACTCCGCCACATTTTAAACGAACCTTATCGAAAAATTCTACGGTCAAATTACTTCAAATTAAGGCAAGGCATTTGTAATACTTATTTCAGCAACTCAATATATTTTTAGGTTTTCAACAATAAGAAAAGAAAGAATATTTACAAACGAAGACCAAATATATTGATTAATTTATCTGCTGCGCCTGGTACTCGTTTCCATGGCATTTTATATGGCAGTTGCGCGAGCGCTATGTTCGATAACGCTACCAATTTTATATAACCATGAGTGGATTGAATTCCGACAGCGAATGATACCAAATTTAGTTAGATTGCTTCAAAAATAAAATTTTGCAAGGCAAAATCCAGTTAATTTTTTAACAACCCTCGTATTCATTATTTGAGAAACGATTTTGCAGAAAGTCCTTTTTGTCATTAATAAATGATAACGATGTAACAGCGTTTTACACTAAATTAGCATTAGAGTCCATAAACTGAAAATTGAAACAGGCAGATACAAGAAAGTTCCAGCTAATAAGCGTTTTTGTGAACTATGCTCCTGCAACGTAACTGAGGATAAAATACAGTTCTCAATGAATTGCAATGAATTCCAAACCGAAAGGAAACTCTTTGAAGCGATTCAGCAGAATTAAAAGATTATATATAGGTGGCCAGCATACAGCATGCGCATAAGTTATTTATGTTTGTTACATGAAATGTCAATATTCTTTAAATATTGTTGACGCCCTAATGCAAATATCTTTATAAAGGCGAACTTAGTGGAAAAATTTTGTATATTTTCATGAATCATACAGGATTCCTGGACTGTTTAATTACTCATACTCAAGAATCATGTATGTGATACAACTTAAAATCGAAATCTGCACAAAGAATTTCACAAAAACGGGAGCAAAATATAGTATTTAATAAGGATCTATGGTGGTGTGATTTCAAAGTAACGTATTTTACAAAAGCCCTCACTCGCCAGTGTTAACATATCTTAAAACGTTGTTTATACATGTAACCACAGTGTACAAAATCGGTGTGCTCATGGGGGTAGACCTGTATGCTGACGAAGGTAGTTGGTAGCTGTGTATTTTGAGAGAGTAAGCAATAAACTAGAAAGAAAAATAAAACAGGATAGATGGCTGAATATGCATGTTAGTTAAATGCATACAGAAAGGAAGAATATCTGGTGGAAATGACAAAACGAGGTTTGAGTAATAGAGAATAGATGGTTTGTGACTTAGATGGAAACGTTTAACGACCAAGACTTATTTATCCGGTGAGCCGGAGGCAAGTCACCTATCATCTATTCTAATTTATCCTATCTAACGTTATCTATATATAGTAAGGCAGTATCTATATCTATCCACGAAAACTGGGCAAATCACCATATAGATAGATACTGCCTTACTCCCATTTCGGGTATTACTGGCAGGTGAATTTATTTATCCTGTCACATTTCTTTTTTTTTACTGCTCATCATAAGGGTGAATGGGTGGATGATGTGAGGTGATCGCTTACGGCTAAAGAACTCGATAATTGTAAGGACTTCTGATGCTGTAACAAGAAAATATTACACAAAAGAACTCTTAAGCAAAAGAGTACATACAGGTCTAAATGATTAAGAAGAATTGAATCGGGTGATTTTCTAGTCAATCGCCTTACCAACCGTCCATTTTATTTCCAAGGTTTGTTGCCGTGCAGCTAAAAGCAACTCTCAATTCAATGCCTCCCTTGCTCTTAATCAGAGGACGGAAATAGATTGAGATCAGATGCAGAGCTACTGTCTCCGAAATCCTCCTCGATCGAATAAACTGTGTTGAATCAATTCAGACAAATGATTTAAAATCGTGTCAGTTTTTTAGGCTTGAATGTAAACACGCAAGAAAAGCTTCGTCACAATTCTATAGATTACGTCATCAGTCATGTATACGTCATCGATATGGTCGCGATTTGATTTTAGAAAATAATGGAATCGATTGAAATATTTTAATCAGAAATCAACACTCAAATAGAAAGAAAAAAATTAGAGAGGACTCCTTTTCAGACCGCAAAGAAGATCCTGCAGGCCAAGTGACCAGGTGACATGATAAAGTAAGTCTATCATGCCCCTTTTATCATGCACAATTTATAGCTAGCAACAGGATAAAAAAGGCTCAATATTGAATTAACTTGAAAAAAGGCGAATATTTTGACAATAAGTCGAATATAAGAAGTGAGCCTGTACGTGACATTTCCAACAAATTTTTGTACGTGATTAACAAACAATGAAAAGCCTGAACAATCACACATCGCATTTAAAACTATTCTGCGATTCTTAACAGATTATTCGTGTTGGCAGCTATCTACCGAGCCCGTAGCACTTGAAGTCTCTGACCAGACTCTGCGAACGCACAGGCTAATCATAATCTTAACATTGCGCACCTGAGAAATTGTGGAAATGTCAGGCACAGGCTCAAATATCCTAATGGTACTCATATAAATGTTGGTGATCTAGACAACGTAAATTAGTTGCGTCAAGCTGTAGGTGCGACATTTTAATCGCATAACGACGGTGTACAGAAACAATGCCATCTTATTTCAACAAATCCTACTAGATGGGCGAAACCCTTAAGGTGTCGAGAAATGAGCGAAGATGAATTGAAATGAATTACATGTAAGAAATTTTTTCCAATGTTTTAGGGGACGAAAATTAACAGAGACGAATGAACTTTACATTTAATGTTATGCAGAAATATGCTTCGAAACACTCCTTGGGTGCTCTAGATGTACCAACTTTAATTGGATATTACTTTTCCCAGATATTATACGTGACCCAACACCTAGATGGAGATCCAATTAAGCAGTTTGTACATATTTTAGAAAAAGTTATGCATTAGATTTAGAGGTGCTCAAATCGCGGCTATATCCGGCAAAATGGTATATTTAGTCGGTGTACACATTCGTTCGATTAACGGACAAATTGTTCAAGAACAAATTGTTCAATCAATCTTCTCTCATTCTCTATTTGGTGTTAAATTTTATTCTGCCCTCATTAATTCTGTATCGAAAACGACTGGCCGAATACGTATATTGTATTTACACCTATAAATCTACAATCTTATGTAAAAACAAGAAAAGGAATACGCAAGGACGTCAAGGTCGCCCAAAAAAATGAAATAGCTTTTTCACTGAAAGCTCGAGTCATATTCTTCTTGTACAATGTGTCTGAATTTCATCTTGATAACGAATGCATTATCAACAGTGCGAAAAATAGCCAAATTATTTCTAAATAGTCCAAAAATATTCTATTCAAATGGACCATGGCCGGAATAAATTATAATTATTTAAAAAACAAGATGTGTTTGTGAAACACGAATGCCCCCATAACGGCTTTTTTTCAAAGTTTGACCTTGGCAGATGACCTTGACCTTGTCACATGACCTTGACTTTGGTACCAGCGGATGCGGATCATTGAGATCTATCATCATGCCAAATATTAGCTTATTATCTTACATAGGCATGAAGATATTGGCAAGGTTAAGTTTTCGGGTTAAGTTTTCGGACAGACGGACAGACAGACGGACGGACAGACAGACGGACAGACCGACAGACGGACGGACACGAGTTAAACAATATGCCCCCGATCTCTCGATACGGGGGCATAAAAACAGAATGTTGTCTCGGCATTACTGCTGTAGAGTCTGCAAAATGTTATCATATAATAAAATATTATTAAACCACCCATAACGGAGAATAATTGGGAACACAATTAAAATCCATTCCTTAATTTTGGCGAAAATCTTACGATAAGCTGAATTTCAACTTTGACCTTGACTTTTGAGGAATATGATAACTTTTTTTAAATTGCAAATGCTAAGTGATACATATAAAATCCGACTTTAGATTCGGTAGATAAAAAATAATTCATGACCGAAAATTGTGTAAATATCTTTAGATATAAAAATAAACTGCGTTGCATCTTTTTTTTTTAAAAAAATAATAATAACAAAAACAGAAAGAATGGAGAAAACATCGCATCGATTGGGAAACGAACCGCAGTTGCTTGGAGGAGATCCCGAAATCTTGACATTATTTTTGAAACAGTAATTATTCAAATATTCATAAACACTAGTGGGAATGGTTTAACTTATTGACTTTATAGGTATTTGATTAAATCATTAATTAAACGATGATTTAACCCATTACTACACGACAAACGTTTAGACTGTCTATTTGCACAAGTTGCAGACGACAATTTTAAAGTCTTTGAAGTAAAAAAAAAAAGATTGGAAGATGCAGAAATTGCGTAAACGAGCGAATTTTTTATTTTTCGAAAAAATATTAAAGGTATCAAAAAAGAGATTTTGTTGAAATGAGAAAACAAATTATTACTCACCCTTTTGTTCACGGCTTTCTTTTTTCTTATTAACCAAGCAAAACAGCCTGATCTTTCTTCATTTGATGAATTTCCCATTTTTATTGATTTTAAACTATTATTTGTTTATTTTATGATAAGTTATAAGCAATGCGCTAAAATTGTAACTTGCCCAGAGCGGTTGCTAGGTAGTGAATAATAACGTTACGTCGTGACGTCAGAAACCGGATGTTGTTTCATGACAGCGACGTAGCATTGAAAAAAAGTAATTAAGCTACAATTACTGACGCAAATTATAGGATATTCGTCGCAATTTTCTCGGTGCGGTCACAGACAATTTAAGAGAGAAAATTTAAACTCCCTTTCATCTCCGACTTCTTTGAATGACGTTATTGTGGCGCGGTGTTCAAGGGACGTAACTATGTGTGACTTTTTGATAAGGACGACCACATGATAATCTCCCATATAGTGTGACGCACAGCGCATTCAAAACGTGATGTGTAACACATACTTGGTGAACTTGTGTGGATTTTTTTTTTTTTTTTTTTTTTTTTTTGAAAAAAGGAGCCATTGCTGGTTATAACTGCCTATCTTAACCATGAAACAACGCGTTTTATGATATCAGTTTAGTTTAAACTCTACTGGAAACGTTTTATCTTAACAAACTGTGTTACGGAACTAAGTGATGGTCCTTGCTGCTTGATGGATCACAAAGTTGTCACCCGTCAATCAAAAAGGGGTCATCTTGGAAAAGCGTTACTGCCAACATTGATAAGACTGCCTGGAATTTTCTTATGTTGTGTTCTATATTCTCTGAATCTAGAATATCCATTCTACCTTATAAAACGTTATATGAGCCTGTGCGTGACATTTCCAACAATTTCACACTACGCGAGGTACGAATGTTGGGTAGCGTTGACAACGACACAATGCAATAATGATATATGCTGACTGCATGAAGATGGATTAAGGCCTTATGTATCAATATAGTGCATAGTGAAAATTCTGGTCAGACTGTGCGGCTGCACAGGCTGGTCAGAACCTTTGCTTTGCGCAAATTTGGAATTGTTGGAAATATCTCGCAATGGCTCAGATAATGTGTATCTAATACGTCCTATCGTTGGCAGCTGCCAGAACTTCCGAACATTTAAGATGAAAATGCTCGCGAAACATTTTAGAAATTATACCCCTATTTGCAGGTACGAAGACGTGCAAACGAGGTATAATTTTAAAACGTTCACAAACGTTTTTTGCACCAAAAATCCATGGCTGATCTTTTGATGAATATTTTAAACCCATCAGGCGCAAAATGACTAAAACCACGCGCGAAAAGTTTGCACAATGTTCAGGATAAAAATTCTACAGTTCTGTGTAATTATGTGTGAGCCATCGGGTCAAAAAGATTTTTGTTTGATGGAACAGGGTTTTACGCCGCTTGCAACAATCTTTTGGTTATGTTGCGGTGGCTGGAGCACCTAACAATGGATTCCTGGTATTTCTCTCACCATTACTACCATCACATCCTTTCCTAGCCTCCAGTTACTATCTCTAAAAGGTCTACCATTATCAACCCATTGGTGATAGACAAAGAGACGAAAAGGATGCAGCCGCCGTCGGGGATAGAACCAGGGACCTCTAGATTGATTGTCCGACGCGCTACCAACTGCGCTATGACGGTGGCGGGTGCGATAAGTTAACTTTTGGACAGTTCGTAAAGAGTCGACCCACGTCAGAATGCGCGAATCGCGCAGGCTGACTAGGATCGAAACTTTCGCTCTTGGCTGTTATTCTAAACTAAGCATGACAATCATTGTACATTCTTGTAAAAGACTTTTTACGGATATTCGGAACGGTCCTTATTTAGGCCTACGTGACGGGACACATTTTCGAAAGCTGTCTTGTTATCCTCTGCTGTATCTAACTTTTTTGTCGACTTAAGGTAGTGGACCCGTAATAATTCCGCAACATTTCGGAACTTTAGATCTTTCACAATGTTAACCGGGGTTTCCTAATGAAAATCATGAGGAAACCTTGGTTAACACTGTAAAAATTCATTACTCCCTACACGTTACGGAACTGTTACGGGTCCACTACCTTCATTCAACGGATTCCAGATGGTCACAAATCGTGTTACGGGTCACACAATATTTTCAGAATCGTTTAATGTTGGCTAGTCACGTTTTGTTTACCATTTATTGTGACTAATTATAATAGGATAAGTTAATGTAAAGTTTACCTCATTAGTATCATGTATGTTGTCAACTTTTTCTGGCGTTGGACTGTAACCACAGCCTAAATGAAAGTTCTGTCGCGTTGGACTATCAATGACAAGAAAAAAGGTTCGATACCCGGTCGCAAAATTTAGATACGATTTAAAGGACAACACATATTCCACTGTCTTAAATGCGATCGTAAGGGACGTCGCGCACGGTAATGCGGCACTTTTTAATAAACGTCACCCTCTGTGTTTTAAAACTTATCATAACAAGACTCCTTACTCGCACCATCGTTATATCTGATATCAAAATAACGCTTAAATCATGGCCAATTTATTAATCAAACTTTTTTTGCAAACTATTTTCGTATGATTTCGTAATAAGGATATTCAAATTATAATTTAAGCGAAAAAACGCGTGTAACATGTAACATAAAAGCATCACCGGAAGATACATATCTTATATTTTATACAGTTCAATAATGTTTAAAGTGCTTGAAAGTGCATCAAATCTAAACTGGCATAACACCCAACAATTTTACCAACGGAAATCGAAATTTAACTACAAATAAGAAAAAATACGCTTTATGTTTAACAAAAAGTGAAGCGTAACATCAAACTTTAAGACGCCGAAAAAATGACGATTTTTTTTATATTTTAATTAAAAATGGTTCAATTGCAACCATTCTTAAAATTTAGAATATTATTTTTCTGTTTTTCTTAAATATGTAAATAGATATCATTTTGAGTTTTAATCGGAAAATTGATAAGCCGAAATTCGTGTGGAACGAAATCTTTTTAGGCTGTTATAAAACTGTTTTTTCAATTCTTAATACGCTAAAAAAAAAGCAGTTCCTTTATTCATAAAATGATTTAAATACAGCTAAGAAATATTATTTTTCCGTTATAAATCATATTAAAATTTCATGAAAAAATGTTTAGATCCGCGATTCAAGGGGAGAAAAAGAAAAAGAAAGCGTAATATCATGCGAGAAGAATATCTGTGTGGAAGTGTCGATGCGAGTAGGGAAGGGAAGAACTAGATATAAACAAGATGGCCAATATTGCCCGAAATAGCTATGTTAATTTCGGATAGCAAAAAAGAATATTTGATACATTTTTCGCAAAGACTTGTACTCTCGGACTGTTACTTGTTGTTCTAAAGACCCAAAAGTAGTGAGTTCGAAGCAAACTTAGCAAAATATTATGACTTTTTTCGAACATTCAAAAAGAAGGGGGGTGGTAGATGCGTCATATTCCTTTTACAAAATCGCATGTGTTGATGACATCACTTTTTATGATTGATTTTTTAATAATGACTATATATTCTGACATTGCTATAGCTGTAGATAGAGTTAGCAATGTAATGATAACGTGAACTTTCTTTCTGACAGAAAAAAAAAACAAAAAAAAAACAAAACACTAGATGCTACACAATCGACGTTCGCTATTTTGACGCTACATTTTAGTGCCGCATTACCGTGCGCGACGTCAAGAGCATTGTAAACCTGAACGCAAGACAGTCTGTGGAATTTCATATACGTTTCTTTTCTTTAAATAACTGCATTGTTAATCAAAACCATAATCGTTATCTATGTATTTGCGTATTTAATCTATTTTATTTATTCATTATTTATTCATTATTATTAATTTGTTAATTCATTAATTTATTTATGTATTATCTATTCGTTAATCTTTCTATTAATTATTTAATCACTTTTTCTATTCGTTTATCTATCTATTTGTTTTATTAAACATTTTTATCTATTTTTCTTATATATTAAGCTGTTGTTTTTTGTTTTTTGTTGTGTTTTTTTTGTGTGTGTGTTTGGGGTTTTTTGTGTTTTTTTTTTTTTTTCGTTTTTTATTTATTAATCTTTTTTTCATCATCATTCTCTTGTTTCAGTTATGTATTCGTTTATATCTTTTTTATTTACAAATTTATTTATTTATTTATCTATTTATTTATTTATTTATTTATTTATTTATTTATTTATTTATTTATTCATTTATTTATTCATTTATTTATTTATATTTTTATTTAATTAATTAATTATTTATTTATTTATTTATTTATTTATTTATTTATTTATTTATTTATTTATTTATTTATTTATTTATTCATTTATTTATTTATTTATTTATTCATTTATTTATTTATATATTTATATATTTATTTATTTATTTATTTATTTGTTCATTTATTTATTTATTTTTTTATTTATTTATTTATTTATTTATTTATTCATTTATTTATTTATTTATTGATTTTTTTATTTATTTATTTATTTATTTATTTATCTTTTCATGTTACAAAAAGAATGATAAGCCCTGCGTCCAGGATGTCAAATAATTCGCGAACGTTAATAATTGTTCATTGCAGGTAAAAATAATTAACCATTTCACAAATGTTTCACGAACGATTTCATTTCAAACGCAGGTCAGGTTTGTGCTGGACATTTCTAGTTACAACATATCCATGAAGTGCAGGAATTAAACAATTTTGGCAAGTCAACGGTGCTTTGGGAACATAGGACCACTGTATAGGAAAACTTTAGGGAAAAGCATGTGTGCCCCGTCACGCGAAAAGGGACCATTTGGCAACTTCGTGAAATATTTGAAAAAGAGATTGGTTCTTGTACAGGACAACCAGAAGTCGCATTATAATAATTCTTTCGCGTCAAGGTAGATCGATTATTCTAGATTCAGAAAATTAGTAAAGTGCGAAAAGTTTCGTCCCTAGTCAATCTACGCAATCCGCGCAGTCTGACTAGGGTCGACATTTTACGCTCTACCGAGATGGTCCCTTTTCGCGTGGTGAGGACTCTGATCAGACTGTGATGTGTATGCTTCTAGTCCCCATTTTTTGTCGCATTATGATAATGGACAACCAATATGTCGTGTATACAGCCTTATCCAAGCCGTATACAGTTAGTTACATCATGAAATTGGCAATTCATCTCAATCAAAACCATTCTAAATCACTCACTTAGCGCTCAATTCATTCATTACAAACACTCACTCTTATCGATCAAAAAAGCTCCAAATTGACTTAAAAAGATACAACCAACAACTACATGTACATTGAAAATAAATATAAGTAGAAAAGAATTGCGATTTCAATGACGTAATTAAAATTGTAATCGTCTTATAGGTTCTTGAAGAAATATGAAGCTACATTTTGTATTTAAACTCTATGCAAATGTTATTAACGGGGGGTAGTAAATATCGCTATTTTTTCATCCTAAACAAAATAAGCGATATTGGATGACCTCCCTTAAATTTCACTCAAAACTGGCCCCACACACTCGTTTAATTTCATTAAAAAATCATTCCGATATCATTCAGTTTGTCAATATCACTATGTTCTGAACTGTATACGAGACTTCGGTCGCCTATCTACGACTTGTGTATTTTTTTATTTTTTTATTATGCCCCCGATAGGGAGGCATCATAAATTTGACTTGTCCGTCCGTCCGTCTGTCCGTCCGTCTGTCCGTCCGTCCGTCCGTCATTCCGTCCAAAAACTTTAACATTGGCCATCACTTCCTTATTACTTAACATATTCGCATCATACTTTACCACAACATTCCTTGGTACATTACCTTTCTGTAGGCACATACTTTGGTGACCTTGACCCCTGGATGACCTTGACCTTCAACATAGATTGGCCATAATTTAAAATCAAAGCGGTGTCGGGGGCATTGTCATCTTACAGTGACAGCTCTTGTTTATTTATTTTTTTAATATCGTGTACGAAATCATTTCACTTCTTTTTACCTTTTGCGAGCCCAATATATTTTCTTTTTGTCCCCTCTCGCTGGATGTTGACAACGAGTTCGTAACCACAACGATGTTTAAGTTGTTCAACGTTTGCATACATCAATTCTTAAAAAGAAACATTTCACGCCCTAAGATATTTCAGAAGATATTTCAGGGTTTTTTTGGAACCATAACATCGAAACTACAGTTAAAATGATGTATGTATGATTTCATGGTTATCTCACAACTTCTCCTGTCGTCGACCGTTTAGAACTTAAAGGACGTAACTTTATGTACTTAGCCCGCCAAATGTCGTACGTAATACGGCGCGTTTATTTCGAAAACGTGACGTCATTTAATTTACGCGCATTGTGACGTCGCTAACGTTTACGCTAAACAGGAAATTCAAAACATTAAAAATGGTGAAACAAAATTTAATTCTAGATGGAATTTCATTCAGAAAGAGATGGATTAGTTGATGATTCATATAGAAAAACGATTCGGATTTTTCTATCAGCTTTAAGACTTGGTTTCCTGAAAATACTGGACGCTATTATTCATTTGTTGGGGATAAGTAAGTCGCTTTTATACTTTTTATTTACTCGAGGTAAAGGAAGGCGTTGCTCTCCTACGTATCTAAACAGATGCAACAGAGATCTACACTTTAGAAACACCAGAAGGATGAATTTCAGTTCATTGAAAAGGAAACTATCTGAAATACGAGGAAAGAAGAAGTCAAAATCTGAATGCTCAGTTTATACACTAGATTCTCCACCGGACCTAGTGCAAAAGAAAAATGTATTGTATAAACAAGCACTGGATCTGCCGAATGAAAGGTCGGCTATTTTAAAAAATACGTGTTGCGAAAAAGGCTCATTACAGGGGGCGAAATTTCAAGTTGTGGCTGATGTTCATAGACATGACGATTTAGGTACGATAAGCGACATTGGGAACGGCGATTTTGAAAACAAACATGTCAAAAGAGAGCACGCTAAATTAAACCCGAATGATTGTAAGAATGAAAAAAATGAAAAGAAGGTATCGCCCTTATTTTGTGTGCAAAATACAGCAGCTGCCATTAACAAAACGAGATCGACCACACAGAATGACAGTGAAATTATAACTTCAGAAGGCGGTCAGAATATATGTTCAGCAAGATCTATCATTCTACCTATTGAAGACAAATCTGTCACGGAAATAGTTGCTAAGTTAAACAATTTGAAAATTAAGGATAAGACGATTAACTGTGCTATCAATGTCCGTGAAAATGTCATAGAACTTGAACAACTTAAAAGCAAACATGCGTCAGTTTCGGATAAGAAGGAATCTCAATCTAAAAATGATGAACTGATTAAAAAGCAAAACAGACCGACTGATAAGACAAAATCGCAATCTGAGACAAATGTAGAACTGAAAGGATCAGCGAATATGAACGATAAAGCAGAAAATGCTTGTCAGAGTGGTTTAACAAAAGCAATATCGAACTCAACTAGTGGACTAAAGACAGAAAATTGTCCTATTACAGCAACCAAATCAAATGACAAGACTGATATGCCTTGTGAGAAAACAGAGCCGTCTAAAACACCTCTTAAGTCAACTGAAAAACCCGCCGCTTCATATCAAGGTGGGAAACATGTGAAGATATCGACAGAATCAGCTGCTGATTTACAGACTGCATTCAAGAATGATTCATCCCTGGTTATTTCAAAATCACAAGAAAAGGTTGATGTGGTTGACACGACTTGTAAAAAAGGTTCATCACCCAAAGGCACCATGGATCCAAATTCTAGCCCTACTTCTACTAATTGGAAAGGAAGTGTACAGCCTAAGATACCTTTTGAAGCGGTTGACTTCGAAGACCTCGACTATGACCTTGTTGGGGTCGCTTTCAAACATGCAATTATTCCAGAAAAATTACAAACAGCGGATCAAGACCTTGAAGTTATGATACAAAAATGCCTCTATTATGCTCTTACCAAAGACAGCGAGAAGTCGCCAGTCACTGACCCAGTTGCCCAAATATCGCCAGTACTTGAGGATATAAAAGCCCGAGAGAAAGAGGGGAACTCGAAGGTTCCCCCGAAAAAGTCAATTACCACGGTGGCTTTTGAAGCGGCGCATATAAAACACGAATGTGACAAGATGGTCTACGCATACAACGGAATGACTCTACCTTCAAAAAGGTCTTTGAAAAATAAAAACATCAAGGCTCTGACAAAATCGTTAGAGAGAGTACAAGAAGATTGTTGTCTTTTAGCCAATTACTTTTCTAGATTGAAGGAATATGCAAGATACCAGGATAAATTACCGTCTCTTATCATTTACAGAACCCCCGTATATGACCATTTACACGCGACAATGTACGATTTCATTGATATTCTTACAAATTACAAACAAGTGGTGAAGTATATCCGGGAAAAGATAGATACTATGAAAGAAGCTCGTAAAAGGTCTGAATTGGCCAAGAATGCATCGGAAACGGCTAAGAATACAGAGAATGCAACAAGCGCTGCTCCGTCTATACCTAAGGATAATGGTCCTCAAAAATTAAAAAAGGAAAGTAGTGCATCTAGTAGTGATAATGACTCTACAAACAAGAAGACGAATCAGTCACCGAACACGAAAAAGGAATCAACTTCAAACACGGACTTATCACAACAACAAAGTTCTATCGCTGAAAAACAGGCAGCAAACACGCCTCGCAAGAAATCTTGGAAAGCTAATCGCGCGTCCGAACTGCGATGTGCGTCCTCGTCAACGCCTGAACAAACAGCCCGGAGAATCATTGCCCCGATAAACGAGAAGCCAGCTCGTGTAACATGTACGTCGCATGATAAAAGCGGCGTAGAAACAACGCCAAACAACCACGCTAATAGCAGTCCGGTTGAAAAAGCAAAGGTATTATCGCATGAATGTACTGAAGAAACAAAAACTGAGTCGGGGACGATTCATAAACTTTGCGAAAACGAAAACGGCGAATGCAGACTGCCAGGCTGTGATGAAAGTACGAAGAGTACAACTGGAGTGAGCCACGCGGTAACTGGTGGAGGAGATGGGCTGAATGTCAGCAGAACTCTTCCAGGTAATATTTTTGACCCGTCACGCGAAATGGGGCCATCCGGGAACTCTGTAAAATGAATTAATGAAAAAGAGATTTGATCCAGCATAGGTCAACCAGAAATCGCATTTCAAAAATTCTTTCACTGGAAGGTAGATTGATCCTTCTAGATTCAGAAAAAAAGCAAAGTGCAAAAAAGTTTCGATCTTTGTCAGTCTGCGCACTCCGCGCAGTCAGACTAGGAGCGACACATTACGCACTACCCAGATGGTCTCTTTTTGCGCGACGGGTCACATTTATAAGCTTATTATATCAACCTTGACACTCTAGATCATCTTAACCATTTAGAAATATGAGCCCCTGCGTGACATTTCCAACAATTTGAAATGTACGCGTGGTGCAAAAATTGAGAGGCGTAGTCAGCCACCTACTGTAAATACAAATGTTTTCTGATGGTGTACAAGTACTTTGAGACCCTATCTATTTACTAAACGCATAGTGAAGACTCTGGCCCGACTGTGCGGATGCACAGACTGTGCGGATGCACAGGCTGGTCAGAGTCTTTGCTATAATGTACATATATGAACTTATTGGAAATCGCACGCTCAAGCTCATATGTGACCCATCACGTGAAAAAGGACCATCTGTGTGCATTCGGAACACCACTCGGCCAATCGCACGATCAACCTCGGATGTACATGGACGGACTATTTATAAAAAAAATACGAGAAAAACTCGATGACGTCAGTTAAATTGGCGTTAGCCCTCGAAACTTTTAGTGAAAACATTCGACGTCACCAACGCCACTCGTTTAATTAGCTGACGTGGAACCATCGTGTCCTTATATGAATATCTTTAGAATCTCAAATAACGGCTGGAAAATCTTATTTTTTGAGAATGTTGAATCATTCTCAAAAAATAATTTTTCAGTCGTTATTTAATGTAAAATATATAAATCTAAAGATAGCGCCGGTTGTTTCTGCTTTAGTTTTTCTTACACTGTTTCCGCCTAAAAAAATGCACAATTTTGTTACATACTCATCCGCCTTACATACATCCGAGGTCTGTTGTAGTTTACGGAAATGGCCGAATGGTGTTCCGAATGCATCTGTGCGGTGCGTAAAGTATCGATCCTAGTCAGGCTCACACTGTACTGTTTTTCTTAATCTAAAACAATCAATCTACAATTTCTGTACAAGAGCTTTTGAAATCCGACCACCAGTTGACATCTACTTGAACATTTATTTTCGCGATTTTATTATACGGAGTTCCGAGATGGTCCCTTTTCGCGTGAGGTCACACATATTTCCTAAAGCGAAAAGGGATAATCTATATATTCTGCGAAACAAGAAGAAACTGCAATTATTATGTGACCCGTCAGCCGAAAAGGGACCATTTGGGAAATCTGTAAGATGAATATTTGAAAAAGAGATTGGGTCCAGCATAGGTTAACCAGAGGTCGCAATTCAAAAATTCGTTCGCAAGAAGGCAAATTGATCATTCTAGATTTGGAAAATAAGCAAAATGCGAAAAGTTTTACCCTAGTCAGTCTGCGCAATCCGTGCAGTCTGACTAGGATCAAGACTTTACGCACTACCCGGATGGTCCCTTTTCGCTTGACAGGTCACATATATTTAATCCAACTTAATTCGATACAGGTTTTTGAGAAAAAAATAAGTAAGCTAGAATTACTATTCTATCTTTCACAAGTAAGAAAAAGTAAGAAAAGAATTGCTTCGGCCTTCCTGAGCCTATGCGATCCGCGCAGAATGGCAAGAATCGATACTTTACACCTTTCCAGGATGGATCCCTTTCACGTGATCGGTTCTCGATATCAGAGAATGTGATCGATTCAATCACAGATAAATCGAAGTTAGTATTTCTGAAGACGGTGTATAAAGAATTATTATACTGCAAAGAAAATTCTAGCATTTTCATTGGTTAATGCTGACCTGACAAACATTGATAGCTACGACCGCTCCGGTATTACCTCTAATGTTTCCCTTAGGCGCCTCGACATGAACATAGACAAAAAATCGAAACGGTAATGGCAGCCATGTTTCTCTCGCTTCGCTGATAACACGACCCGAATATACACACTAGGATACAGTTGAAAAGGGTGTCAGTTAATAATGTGCAAATAAAAAATGATTTAGATGCCGATAAATACCTTTAATTTGTACAAATCTGTCCATTTAAAGTGCCAAGTTTCTCGCAGTTCCAGCAAACAAACGCTTCCTATCACAATAGCGCAGAGTGTAGTAGTGTGACGTCACAACTATATATGACGTCACTTTTTACATATTTACTTATCATAGGGGCGCATTAAGGGATATTGGTGGTTTAAAAGAAATCGGTTTATACGAACGCCTAAAATAGGCAAAAGACAGATATTTAGCCCTAAAACTTTGAAGTATAATAAATTCGTAATACGGTTTCTTGCCTGGGTATATGACGATTTATTCCCGGCAGTAAAAATGATATCAACCCTCGCCTACGGCTCGGGTGACATCATTTTTCCAGCCGGGAATAAATCGTCATATATCCCGGCAAGAAACCGTATAACTAATAATGTAAACGCAATCGGTCTCCAAATCAAGGGCGTAGCTCCCATTACGCACATGACGCGAGTGAAGTTTCGATCCTAGTCAGTCTGCGCACTCTGCGCAGTCTGACTAGGAGCGACACCTTACGCACTACCCAGATGGTCTCTTTTCGCGTGACGGGTCACATTTATAAGCTTATTATATTAACCTTGACACACTAGATCATCTTAACCTTTCAGAAATATGAGCCTGTGCGTGACATTTCCAACAATTTGAAATGTACGTTAGGTGCAAACATTGAGAGGAGTAGAAAGCCACCTACTGTAAATACAATGTTTTCTGATGGTATACAAGTACTGTGAGTCCTTATCTATCTACTAAACGCATAGTTAAGACTCTGCTAAGACTGTGCGGATGCACAGGCTGGTCAGAGTCTTTGCTATGTACATATATCAAAATTTTGTGGTGTCCGTGGTCTAGAGGTAGAGCGTCGGGCTCTTGACCCAAAGATCCTGAGTTTGATTCCCGGGAGCGGCCATCAATCTTGGTTCTTTCATTGGCCAACACATTCGGCGCGATTCCTGGTGAATTTTCCAGGAAGCAGAATCGAGAGGGATTAATCTAAGAAATGTAAACGTAATCGGTCTCCAAATCAAGGGCGTAGCTCCCATTACGCACATTTCGCAAAGGCGTAATAGAAATTAATCATCTTTCAAAAAATGTCGTTGATGAATGATCATAACATCGAAAATACAGCTTATTTAAGCTGTAGTTACGATGCTTTGATTATTCGACAACTCTCAAATCATGAAAAGGGGGCGGATGACATTCATCTTTTGTCAGAGTCCAAATATCGCCTTTATCCTATATACTCTTTGGTGGTCACCTGAGGAGTGCGTAAAATTTCAAAATCCTAGTAACGCCCGTGCAAATCATGGGTTAATGGTTCGATACCCGGTGGAGCAATTCCTTCTCGACATAAGACCCCCATTTAGATAGTAGACGCCTTATAGATACGCATCATTCCGGAACTCGTGACCTTTCAGAATGTAAGCCGAGGTTTCCTAATGAAATCATTAGGGAACCTCGGTAAACACCGTGTAAAGTTCATCACTCGTGAATGACTCGTGGAACTCGCGGAACTATTACGGGTCCAATACATTAATGGGCGAATAATCGTAAAACTATATGAGCCTGTGCTTGAGATTTGCAGAAATTACAAATATGTGCAAAGCAAAGACTTTGACCAGCCTTTGCATCCGCACAGTCTGACAAGAGTCTTCCCTATGCGCTTAGAACATATATAAGATCTCAAAGTATCTGTAGACCATCAGGTAACTTTATATTTACAGTATGTTGCCTTCTACACTTCTCATTGTTGCACCTCACGCGCATTTCAAATTGTTGGAAATGTCACGCACAGGCTCATATGGGATAAGCAGCAAGAAGTTCGGACGTCTTGATAAACTGGTGAAAGAAATACCAGGAAACAACGGATATGTGCTCCAGCCGCCGAAAAATGTTAAAAAATGGTTAAGGCATTTGCAAATTACAACAAATTCGGCTTCTGCAAACATTCAACTTGTCAGGTAGCACCTTCCTAGTTGAATCTATTCCGCCTTTTGCGTGAAGACATTACTATTTTGTCAGGTAGCGCCTTCCTGGTTGAATCTATTCCGCCTTTTGCGTGAAGACATTACTATTTTGTCTGGTAGCGCCTTCCTGGTTGAATATATCCCGCCCTTTGCGTGAAGACATTACTATTTTGTCAGGTAGCGCCTTCCTGGTTGAATCTATTCCGCCTTTTGCGTGAAGACATTACTATTTTGTCTGGTAGCGCCTTCCTGGTTGAATCTATTCCGCCTTTTGCGTGAAGACATTACTATTTTGTCAGGTAGCGCCTTCCTGGTTGAATCTATTCCGCCTTTTGCGTGAAGACATTTCTATTTGTCAGGTAGCGCCTTCCTGGTTGAATATATTCCGCCTTTTGCGTGAAGACATTTCTATTTGTCAGGTAGCGCCTTCCTGGTTGAATATATTCCGCCTTTTGCGTGCTGACATTTCTATTTGTCAGGTAGCGCTTTCCTGGTTGAATCTATTCCGCCTTTTGCGTGAAGACATTTCTATTTGTCAGGTAGCGCCTTCCTGGTTGAATATATCCCGCCTTGTGCGTGCTGACATTTCTATTTGTCAGGTAGCGCTTTCCTGGTTGAATCTATTCCGCCTTCTGCGTGCAGACATTTCTACTTGCCAGAACGCGCCTTTCTGGTCGACTCTTTTTCCGAGAACGTATTATTGTGGTTATCAGTCAAACTATATATCACTATTCGGCGATAAATCATCATAATTGAAGGTTGATTAAGTTGTATTTATGAATTTTTCGGTCGCCCAGTGACGCTTTACGACATGTCATAATAAAACGGGGAACAGCGCAGACTGCCTCGATAACCAAGTGGTAAATGCACTTGACCAGTGACCTGGAGGTCACTGGTTCGAGCCCCACCGTCGCAGAGGTGTTTTAATTGGCAAAACACTTAATAGCCATCCAAAGTTCACCCAGCTGTTGATTTGGGTTGCAGTGGGTTTAAACTACTAAATCTCTATTAGGGCCGGGCGTGAAAACATCAGGATTGAGTGTTCGAGAGCGGTTTTATAAGCTTAAGCTTTCATAGCAATCGAACTTAATAATAAATTCGTATTAACTAAATAACAGTCTTACGATCTCTACCTGAGACACCGAAACTTGCCCAGGATTGGCATTCACGGGATCATTTATTTATTTATTTATTTATTTATTTTCACTCAAAATATTGAATTTCAATTTTTTGATGTCTTGAAAATCTTATTTCTCGTTGTTTTAGTTAATAACATCGTGAAATTGACAATTTAATGATGTTTGAATGATTTCTGAATGAAAATGAATGTGTGTTGGCGGGGTCAAGTTTTCAGTGAGATTAAGGGAAGGTAATACAATCTCGCTAATTAGACAAAAATAATGTCACTTTATTACCTCCCTTTAAAACAAATCTTTGTGTTTTTGTGTTTGTGTGACTTCAAGAAATATCTGGCGTTTTAACATCAACATCAGCCTAAGAAATTTTAAAATGATTTGATCGATTTTTTATATAATGTTGATCGTTTTTAAACAATTTCGAAGGGTATTTGAACTACTGGACGAGTGTTTGCAATGCATTGAAAGACGTGCTGAGCGACCGGTTAAAAATGGTTTTGATCGAGTTGAATGTAAATTTCACAGTGTTTCTAACATTATCTCACCTTCTAAAACAGTCGAGTAACTGATGACCGACCGCCATCATTCATTGCGACGGAAACTCATCACGGTTCTTATTTTAGACTGGTCCTACTGACGACTCATGTATGGAAGTCGACAGTGGGCCAGTCTATTCTTATTTGTAACCCGTCACGCGAAAAAAGGACCGTCTGGAAACTTGGTAAAACAAATATTAGAAAAAGATATTTGTTCTAGAACAGGCAAATCAGAGTTCGCATTTCAAAAAAAAATTCACGGGAAGGTAGATTGATTATTCTAGATTCAGAAAATTAGTAAAGTACGAAAAGTTTCGACCCTAGTCAGTCTGCGCAATCCGCGCAGTCTGACAAGGGTCGACACTTTACGCACTTCTTAGATTGTCCCATTTCGCGTGACGGGTCAATTTTCCCTGTGATGACTTGCCGTGTCAGCATTTTTGTCAGTCTCTATGAGGCTACATGTGTTTATTGATAAATATCAGATTGCCATCACAAGTTTCAGAACATTGAAAATTATAGGCACAGTTAGAAACATAGTGAAATTAACAAGTTGATTGATTTTGGAGTTGCATGTTTTTTTGAATAATATTGAATGAGTGCACGGAGCAAGTTTTGAATAAGATTTATGGGAGATAATACAATCTCGCTAATTGCGATATTGTATTACCCCCCTTTACAAAAAAATAGTATTTTTTTTTTCAAATAAAAAGGGTTACGTGTCTTAGCAGACGCTTCCAAAATCAACACAACCTTATGAAAAGAAATAAATTGTTGGATTATGATGAAGTTTACTGCTTCTCTGTTTCTCTAAACAATAAGTTATCATTTTCCTTGACATTTCACACCAAAATCATTTACGCTTCCATGTTTATCTTTGACAAAACTTAAAATACTCGAGTCGTACAAATTGTAAAAAAAATAATCTCAATATTGTCTTTTTACGGACGGAGAAACAAAAATACTACCTATAAGCTGTATAACTCGAATATGCTATTGTGACTTGTGATTACAATACATTTGTATACAACCCAAGAGTCAGAAAAGCGAATTTTACTTATAGTTTGGAGTTTATTTTTTGTTATTTTATCTTTTTTATTTTAATTTTTTATATATTCATTTATTTATCTATTTATTTATTTCATTATTGAATTTAATCAAGTACTCTGTTTCATCTTTGACCATTTAATTGCAGTAAGCATAGCTACGTCCACACCAAAGAAGAAAGGACGGACCAGCCGTAGAAATACCCCAAACGTGTGTCCAAATACCGTCGCAAAAGGAAACCTTCTTGGTGGAGGGAAAACGCACGATGAAGTCATCAATAATACAAACGGGCTAAACGAAGAAGATGATGAAATCGTCAGTTCTTTCTGCGATGGTGGAGAGGGTTGTCTGGATGAGATCGATGTTGACGATATCAGTGAACATGATGAATCAACAGCGAATGAACTTGATAATGATCCAGAAGCCAAAGAAGCTGTTCTGGCCCAAAATGCAGAAGTAATGAAATCTTTGATTAATAAATCTGTTCAGTGCGAAAAAACTTTCAACACTTCGCTGAATTCGACTTACGGTAGCAGCATGACTGGAAATAATACACGTGACTTCTCTGACTTGTCAAGGTCTTTTACCAGTTATATAGAAACCAACAACACAATCGACTTCAGCAGTCTAGAGGTCAAACCTACCCACGGCGATAGGGTCAACAAGAAGAAACTTCAGGCGGAAATCAAACCGAAGAAGAAGAAGACCAGAGGTGTTCCAAATCAACACTTGGAACCAAAACCTAACTCAAAGTCCAAGAATGAACCAAATCGTGGTGTTGGTGATGACTTTAGAAAGGATAAAAACGAAGCTAAAAAAGAATACACTAACGTCAGCTTTGTTGATGAAATACTGGACAGAGAAGACCAGAAGTCTCAAATAAATCAAAATAAACAATCGAAAATAGAACAGAAGAATGCGAAGTCCGTTTCGAAGCCCATGAATTATGAGCATTGGCAAACGATCGATCAACGAGAACTGCTAATGGTTCCAGATCAGGTTCACTATCAAGGCGAGTCCTCTAAACTGAAAGACGTGGAGGACATGTATACGGTGTCGGGTGCAAAGGGTAAGAAGAAGAAGAAAAAGAAAGAGAAGAAAGCCAAAATTAAACAAAAGGAAGATGGTGATAAACATTCAGATGACGATTTTTTCATGTAGTTTTTCATAGGTCAATATCTCATTGAATGAAATGCATATGTTCGTGGCTCTGAGCTGATGTTATGAAACGAAGGTTTTAGATTAAAATATGTAATTTTTTCAATGTATATTTTTATTCATTGCAATAAAGGGTCTTGTATTAAATGCATTGAGGATATATACTGAAAAGTTGTTTCTGAATATGATTCTTTTTTCTATGTAAAGATTGATTCATTTCGCACGTGCTTTGAATTTTGTCCAGTCTGTGAATTTGGGAAAGTCTTTCTTGCTTTAACTTTACTAGACAGGCTTAAAAAAATGAAGGTGGAGGACATTGTCTAGACTTTGTTTTTATCGCGCTTTCTCGAAGGGAACGCGCTTTTAAAGTGGTTCCTTTCCATATTCCTTTGTTTATGGTGCTCTCACGGCGTTGTGCACGGTGTCCTTTCGCCAAAGAGAACTTAATTTTTTAGTGATGCACTTTCATATTGATAGACGCAGTTCTCTTTCATATTCATAGAGAGAGTTCTTACGGCATTGTGTCAGTTTTCCAGGTACCTAGCAGAATGATTTTTAGTGGTCCCATTTCATTGTAGTTCAGGGAGAATGTCATGACACTGTGCCTGTATTCCGTTCGCCAAAAAGTCTTGAATTTTTAAATGACCCTCTGTCACATTCCTCCAGGGAGCTCTCAAAGCATTGTGTACTGGTCCTCTTTTATTCCTTTCAGTTGAAATGGCGGTCCCTCCGTCGTCTTTCTGGCAATATGTTTTCGGACTTTTTGAGTTGCAATGGCCCGGAACATCGCTCGGACTTTTCTGTAAAATGGAAAGTACCTCGGATGTTTGTGTAGTAATTTTGGGTTATATTTTTAAAGGAAAGTCGGCTTCTGGCGACACTTCGGTTATTTGATACGGTCGAAGGAAATCACATTTTGTTAAATCTTTCCGATCGTCTGTGGGGATCCTTTTGGCATATTATAATTTGATGACAAAACGCATTTAAACACTTATCAAATTATAATATGCCAACTTTTATTCTTTCGTTGATTTTGTTTTATGCAGTTGTATGCTAATCGGAATGGTTGATAATAGTTACGCCATGTAAACCTACGTGCGAAATGACGCGCCTTTATGGCTGCGCCCATATCATTCACGATGTCTATTCCGAAGTATCGCCGAAGGTTCCCGATTAGTCGTCCGTATACAAGTACAAGGGTAAATCAGTGATTTAAAAAAGCCTTATTGACCTTCGAAAAGTAGTCACGGTGCAGTGTTCGTTTTCAATTTGCAAGCGTAAGCGCCAGTATATCATTTCAACGAAATTTCTTAGAAGCGTTCCTCTGCCAGGTTCTTTTAAGAAATTGTCAGGGAATTGTGTACGTCACCTCCCTTTCCCTGATATAGTTAAATAATTGAAAACCTCCATTGAAAATCAGACTGAATGCATAATTGTTAACATGCAGAAATGGTGTCTGGCTGCATATGTACCAAATTCTACGAAATAGTTTCGATCCGTTGTAAATACATTTTATGTGGGTTTATATAAAGACTAATCTTTTTTCTCTTCCCCGTCAAATGGATTCGGATTTTTTTGTCTCGTTGATTTGGAAATACATATGTGACCCGTCATGCGAAAAGGGACCATCTGGGTAGTGCGCAAAGTGTCGACCCTTGTCAGACTGCGCAGACTGATTAGGGTCGAAACTTTTTGCACCGTGTCTACTTTCTGAATCTAGAATGTTCAATCTACCTTCCAGTGAGAGAAGTTTTGAAATGCGACTTTTGGTTGACCTATGCTGGATCAAATCCCCTTTTCAATAATTCATTTCACAGAATTCCTGGATAGCCCCTTTTCGCGTGACGGGTCACATATGTATATAGCTTTTTAAAGTCGAGGTACAAGTGTAGGTAAGGACCGATCATATCTGCAGGATAATTGTTTGTTTCAGTGGTAGATCCATTTTTCTTTAATGCTTTTCGGTGGTTTATCGAGAAATAACGGTAGATTATCACTTGATAATCTCACCGCAAAAGCAATGAAATTATCAAAAACTTTTACCCTGCCTTTGTGCATTTCATCTTATCTGACGTCGTCTATGCGGGGCGAAATAAGTGACGTCACAATGAAAGTTGCATAGCAATCACGTGCAAAATGACGTGCTTTACGAAAATATGTCCTAGAAATTTCACATTTTGTCTCCTTTTGGCATTAAAGAAATAGAATAATCGTTTGCTTTTCGAATAAGATCGATAAATATTTCATTTCGTGAACAACAAAATCTATATTTTCACTCGTGGCTCTGCCACTCGTGAAAATATAGCTTTTGATGTTCACTCAATGAAATATAAATCGATCTTACACTGAAACAAACGATTATCCTCTATATCTTTCATTGGGTGAACAAGTGACAAAGCTTTTGTTGTTCACCAAATGAAACATTCATCAATTTTTGCATGAAAAACAAACTATATACCAATTCTTTACTTCACAACTGAGAGTGATAAAATTTTAGGACGGATTTTCTTTTAGTGCGTAACTTTGCACGTGATTACTAGGAATGGAGTCATTTGTTAACCGGGCTACGATTAGAAAACGTCAAATAGAGTGCATGAATGGATGCAGGATATTATATAGAGGAAAATCATTTGTTTTTGTCTAAGATCTGTTAATACATGTTGTTGTAATTCACTGTGTGAACAATAAAAACCATATTATTACGAGTGGCGTAGCCACGAGTGAAAATATAGCTTTTATTGTTCTGAAATAAAATATAAATCTATTTTACACTGAAACAAATAATTATTCTATTCCTTGAATGAACAAGAGCACCGAAAGCGGGTGCCAACGCTTTGCTGTTTATTATTTCTTAGGCAAATGCAATTAAATGGACTTGGTACCTACTGAAAGGTCTTGTACCAAGTAATGATCATGTGAAATATGACGGCTCTTTGACCTACCATTCAAAAGTTATGACCAAGGTTAAATTTTTTAAAGAAACTTGACTTTGTAAAATGACCTTGACTGATGACGTTGAGCTTCGTACCAACAGAAAGGTATTGCCCCAAGCAATGATCATGTGAAATATGAAGGCTCTATGACATACCATTCAAAAGTTATGATCAAAGTTAAAGTTTGTCACGCCAACGACAACATCAACGCCAATGCCAACCACAACGACGGCTCTATGACATACCATTCAAAAGTTATGATCAATGTTAAAGTTTGTCACGCCAACGACAACATTAACTCCAACGACAATGCGAACGACGCCAAGGTTATCATATTACCTCGGGTTTTCTTTGAAAATAGCCGAGCTAAAAACTGAGACACAATGAGAACAAGTGCATGTCGTATTGCGATGCAATACAGGAGTCCCCCACCGGATAACCAAAAATCCTCTCTTATAATATATCTCCTACTTACTAGATCTATAACTGTAAAAGTTTAAAGTTGCTAGCACTTATAGTTTAGGAGATATGATCCGGACAAGAATGTAAGACTAAAAACAACAAAGGGCAATAACTCAAAAAGTGGACATGGCAGAGTAACAGTTCTTGTACATGACACTTGTCCTCGATAAGATCTATCAGTGTACAAAGTTTGAAGTTGCTAGCACTTATGGTTTAGGAGATATGATCCAGACAAGAATGTAAGGGTAAAAACAACAAAGGGCAATAACTCAAAAAGTGGGCCTGGCAGAATAACAGTTCTTGTATATGACACTTGTCCTCAATAAAAGCTATACGTGTACAAAGTTTGAAGTTGCTAGCACTTATAGTTTAGGAGATATGATCCGGACAAGAATGTAAGGCTAAAGACAACAAAGGGCAATAACTCAAAAAGTGGGTGTGGCTGAGTTATGGATCTTGAACATGACACTTTGCCTCAATGAGATCTATAAGTGTACAAAGTTTGAAGTTGCTAGCACACATAGTTTAGGAGATATGATCCAGACAAGAATGTAAGGGTAAAAACAACAAAGGGCAATAACTCAAAAAGTTGGCGTGGCAGAGTAACGGTTCTTGAACATGACACTTCTCCTCAATGAGATCTATAAGTGTACAAAGTTTAAAGTTGCTAGCACTTATAGTTTAGGAGATATGATCCAGACAAGAATGTAAGGGTAAAAACAACAAAGGGTAATAACTCAAAAAGTGGGTGTGGCAGAGTTATGGATCTTGAACATGACACTTCTCCTCAATGAGATCTATAAATGTACAAAGTTTGAAGTTGCTAGCACACATAGTTTAGGAGATATGTTCCGGACAAGAATGTAAGGGTAAAAACAACAAAGGGCAATAACTCACACAGTGGGCGTGGCAGAGTAACGGTTCTTGAACATGACACTTCTCCTCAATGAGATCTATAAGTGTACAAAGTTTGAAGTTGCTAGCACTTATAGTTTAGGAGATATGATCCGGACAAGAATGTAAGGGTAAAAACAACAAAGGGCAATAACTCAAAAAGTGGGCGTGGCTGAGTTATGGTTCTTGAACATGACACTTCTCCTCAATGAGATCTTTAAGTGTACAAAGTTTGAAGTTGCTAGCACACATAGTTTAGGAGATATGTTCTGGACAAGAATGTAAGGGTAAAAACAACAAAGGGCAATAACTCAAAAAGTGGGCATGGCAGAGTAATGGTTCTTGAACATGACACTTCTCCTCAATGAGATCTTTAAGTGTACCAAGTTTGAAGTTGCTAGCACATATGGTTTAGGAGATATGTTCCAGACAAGAATGTAAGGGTAAAAACAACAAAGGGCAATAACTCAAAAAGTGTGCGTGGCAGAGTAACGGTTCTTGAACATGACACTCCTCCTCAATGAGATCTATAAGTGTACCAAGTTTGAAGTTGCTAGCACATATGGTTTAGAAGGTATAGCCCGGACAAAAGCGTGATGGACAGACGGACAGACGGACGGACGGACGGACAGACAGACAGACAGACAGACGGACGGACGGACGGACGGACGGACAGACAGACGGAATCGAGCAAACCTATAGTCCCCCAACCGGTAACCGGTGGGGGACTAATAATTTCAGGACAAATCTTCTTAAAGCCCATCACTTCGTATGTTATTGCTATGCAAAGTTCATTATGACGTCACTTATTGGGCTGCACTTGGATAACATTAGTACTGCACTTCTCCATAAAAAAATCTCTCCATCTGTAAAGATTCAGGTAAATAGGTGGTACAATGTATTCTAACAGAGATATGCTTTGGACAAAAATTATGTCTGTATATAACAAAGGGGGATTACTCAAAATTAAGCATGCAAGAGTCATGGTTCTTGGGTACTGCAGTTCTCATGAATGAGATCTTACCATATGCGAAGTTTTTTTAAGAAGCGGTGCTCTGGACAAAATCAGTGTAATTTTATGCTCTGGACAAAATCTAAGTCTTTAAAATAACAAAGACCAATTACTCAAAATCAAACAAGCAAGAGTTATGGTTATTGGGCACTGCAGTTCTCCTCAATGAGAACTATCCATTCATAAAGTTTCAAGTTGATAGCATTTATGAACTAGGAGATATGCTTCAAATAAAGCTTGTGACAGAAGGACGGAATGATATTGGCCGAATGACTGACAGAGACCATTAACATATTCCCTGCAATGGCAGGGGATAATAAACATATGCTGCCTAACACAGAAAACTTTGTGGGAAAAGGAGAAATTGCTTGTGGCAAGCAAATTCAGTTTAATTCCCTTTTCTTACAATCTTCTCTACATTTTCTTTTATCCTTTCAAAATTAGGAATAAAGCAAATCAAGCACAAAAATATAGTGGAAAAGGGAGAAATTATTTATCTAAGCAATTTCCCCTTTTTCTGCAATATTTTTTTTTTTTGGAGATAAGGGTTTAGGCAGATTTTCAATGATTGTAAGAGATTTTGGCATTAGTTCGACTAAGAATAAAATCAAGTTAATGTTATCAACTTTTATTATGGCAAAAAGTATCACAGTGAGTGAAACAGAAAGTAATAACAAAAATATGAATTGACTCTACAATGAAGTAAAGGAGAAAAATCTATAAAAACATTATGTGAAAAAAAGTAAATCACAAAATTCTAATGTGAAAATGTAAAAGAAAATCACAGCTACATAAATAAAACAGAAAAATCACATTGAAAGATGTTTTTCACGACAAGAGATTATCATACAAAATGTTTATCAAAAATATTTCTCTTTGGGTGAACTATTTCTGATTAAGAAATCTTTTTAAAACTTTGTTTTGGAAACGTATGTCAAAAAAGAAAGCAGTATGATCACTTAACCTGATGAAATAGGTAGTAGCTCTTGTTACCGAAAAAACACATGCAGACTTTTGATATTCCATTATGGCCAGTTTTAAAGTTTATTATGTTGCAAACATCTACTTCAATTTTGTATTATACGAAAAATAAACAAGATTTCATTTTAAGAGTAAGTCAAATCAAAAATTACTTTTCTCTGTCAAAACATGAATAACAAGATAACCAATGCTGCTGCCAATGCCATTTATCAAAAACAGTAGTTTGATATAATATAATGGGAAACAACAGCAAACCTTAATTCACTTTGGAAATCCACTGCAGATCTAAATGCAATTCTGTAATCTACCACACAGCGAAATTCAATGTGAAGTTCAAATTCTCCAAATATTTTAATTTGTACCTTGACTCATGACCTTGACTTATGACCTTGAAGTTCCTACATGAACCAACAGAAAGGTCTTATCATAAGCAATATACATGTGAGCTATGAAGACTCTGCAACTAACCAACCAAATGTGATAGCAAAATGTACAGACAACAGACAGGACATCAACTATATGCCCAAATCTAACGATGTTGGGGCATAACAATTAACACTGTAGATTAAGTAATGACATCATTCAGGATCAAGGGGTCCCAAGTTTGATTACTTGGAGGGGCTATTGATCTAAGTTGATTATGGTCTTACCTTGAAGCACTTGTGAAATTGTTGGAAATGTCACTAAAAGATTTCAAATAGAAAGAATATGAGCCAGTGCACAACATTTCCAACAATTTCAAATATACAGCAAGCAAAGACTCTTGTCAGTTTGTGCATCTGCACAATCTGACCAGAGTCTTCACTTTGCACTTTGTAGATAGAAAAAGTCTCGAAGTGTTTTTTGGCAGACATAGAACTTCATTTTGTTGCTAGCTAGGCCTCTAATTGTTTGCACTTCACATATGTGTCAAACTGTTGGAAATGTCGCCCACAGGCTCATATGCTGTTGGGTGACCAAAATTTTGTATGTACAGTTGCCTAAGTAGAGCATATTAAAGACTCTGATCAGAATGTGCAGAACCACAAGCTGATTAGGGTGTTAATTTGGAGCACATGAGAAATTGTTGAAAATGTCACCAAAAGATTTCAAATAGAAAGAATACTCAAATGTAGTTATGTTGTTGGGTGACCAAAATTTTTTAATCTATAGTTACCTACCTAAAGTATATCAAAGACTGATCAGAATGTGCAGATGCGCCTAAAGATTTCAAATAGAAAGAAAATTGTTGTGTGGTGACCAGAATTTTGTATCTGAAGCCAGAATAAATCCATAGATACCACATTTTTGCCAACAAGTGGTGATATATCTCTAAATGTCACTTATTATTATGTGTACTGTCATTTTGAAGTTTTCTACATCACTTGGACTTTTTCCGTAAACTTGAAAGAACCTAAGACGTAAGTGTAGTAATTTTGAGTAATTTTTTTAGGTAATTTGGTTTCTGGTGGTACTTTAGCTAGTATGCGTGAAGAAAAACACATTAAGTTAATGCTTTCTGATCATCTGTGGACATCTTTTGTGCATATTATAATTTAATGACAGAATGCAGTAAAACACTGCGTTTTCTTATCAAATTATAATATGCCCACTTTTATTCTCTTGTTGTTTTTGTTTTATGCAACATCATCCTAAGCGGGATAGTTGATAATTGTAATGTCATTGTAACCCATGTGTGAAATGACACTTTGGTTGCTACGCCCTTATCATTCATGAGGTAAATTCCATAGAATTATAGAGGATTCCCGATTGCAAAGTGTGTAAAGTATCTACTTTTCTTCCTTCCATGCCGATAACCTTGATTTAAACTGGTTGTCAGGCGTCGGAGCAGTGACCTTGGCTGACTTTGTAGTTGACCCAGATACAGGACGTGTGTATGACGTCGACGGTCTAGTAGTAGAAGTAGAAGGACGACTGTTTTCATCCGATCGAGACATCCCGATACTTGGAGATTTCTTTCCTCTTGCAGGCGCCGAAACTGCTCGGTTTGCAATATTACTAGTGTCTTGTTTCCTGGATTTTGGTTGTGTGGTGTTAGGCCGCACACCTGTAATAAATAAGAAATATGACTTGCATGTATATAAATATGTGACCCATCACACGTAAAGGGACCATCCGGGAACTTTTTAAAATGAATATTTGAAAAAGAGATTGAGTTCAGCATAGTTCAACGAGGACACATTTCAAAAAGTCTTTCACTGGAAGGTAGATTATGCATTCTAGATTCAGAAAATAAGGAAATTGCGAAAAGTATGGATCCTTGGCAGTCTGCGCAATCTGCGCAGTCTGACTAAGGTCAACACTTTACGCTCTACCTAGATGGTAGCTTTTTGCGTGACGGGTCACATATATAAAAAGACTGTACATGACAAGAGTACAAGCCCTGTGTTCAGGATGGCACAACAGTGTAAACAGTTTGCTAATTATACCCCACTTTGCACACACGGGCACATGAAAAGAGGGGTATAATTGGAAAACTGTTTGCAGCGTTTTGTCATCCTGAACACAGGGCTGAGTCACAATTTACACCACGTTAGGATTTTCTTTTAACAAAGGCCCCTTTTTCTCTGATACAGTGTGGTATCACAAAATCATGATAAAAAGTGTATGGTCATATGATAAGAAACATTCTGTGAAAGTTTTCTTTAAAATCTGTCTATCACTGAAGGCTCACTTAACCCTTGTTATGCTGAATCCAGAATATTCCTGCTTCGACAGGAGCTATAGACAAACACCAGCCTGCACATATGTGCAGTCTGATGTTAGTCTACACCACCTGTTTCTCTCTTTCAAACCAGAATTGTCAATAGATTTAATTTTTCAAATAAAAATTGACCTACAATAAAGTACTGTTGGTACTTTCAGTGCTTTTTGCCCTTTGATTTTGATGAAAATTTTTAGCCAAAATTTATTCAACATGACAACGGTGGGCTAATAACATTTTGTATTCTAGACCCAGTTAAGATCAACTTGTCTCAAACAAAATCTCATGACAGATCCTATATTTCTATGACCTGTGGACAGTCCTGTAAAGGATTTTAATCAAATTAAAGATGATCAAATGTATTAAAAACAAGAGGCCTATGAGGGCCAGTATCCTTCCACTGGCACTTAATGCCTAACAGATTTATATGAAAATTCATTAATAAATTGCATTAAAAGTATTAAGCTAAGCCATTATCAAATTCTTTCTGAATCTATAAGTAGATAATCATCTAAGGAAAAGTTGGCTAATGCATGAAATGAAAAAAAAAAATTAAAATCAATAAACAATCTCACATGAAAGTACCTTTTTTCCATGACACAGAATAACATGTTAATGAAGTTAAATGGGTGTGGAGTCACATGATTAGTAACATTTTGTGAAACTTTTATGAAAACTGTCAATAAATTGTGGTAACAAGAAATGTTGCAACACAAAGGCCCCATTTTTCCATGCCACAGCAACATAACCACTAAACCAGATAGAGGTCTATCCGAAGAGCAATCTTGGCATCAATCAGTTGCATCAGAAAATTCATTTCAGAAAAGAGGATATTTTTTTCATATTTTGCCAGCGCTCATGTTTATTCTCAATCATAATTTCATGAAGAAATTTAGAGAGCATGTCTTAAGGTTCATTCCTGTGAAATTTGGTTGAATTCTGAAATTGGTTGAAACCTGACCAGTAGTTTCTGAGAAAAAGATTTTTTTATATTTCACCATAATGAGGCCCTTTGTGGATGACTCCACAGTCCATGACGCACAAGTTATCAGCCTGATCAGTATTAAAAGAAGGAATCCAAGAGAGCTTGTCCTGGGCATCATTTCTGTGAAATTTGGTTGAATTCTGACCACTAGTTTCAGAGACGATGATCAAAGGAATAGTTTACGCACACATGCATGCACAATGGACAAAGGATCATGGGAATAGCCCGCTGGACTTCGTCCAGTGAAGCTAAAATTTAAGAAGCCTAATCAATGTCAGTTTTAACCCTTCTCATGCTAAATAAAAAACTTTGGCAAAATAATATATAAATCAAAGTGCTGAAAGCTCTGTATTTCCTAATTGTGAGTCAGTATTTGATTTTGAAATATAATTTCTGAAACTTTTCTGTTTTTAAAAGGAAAATCAGGTTGTATTGTCTAAGATCAGACTGCACATATGTGCAGGCTGATGTTTGTCCATACCTCCTGCCAAAGCAGGAATATTCCAGGATCAGCATGACAAGGGTTATGAAGAATTAAGGTGAATAAATGTTGAAAACTTACCAAAAGTGTTGCCCATCCTGCTGCTAGGAATGATTGGATATCCTCCATTTACCTCCAAACTGAAAACAAAAAAACAGTTCATGGCTAGAATTGATAACAATCCTTAAATATATGACAAGCTGATTACTATAAAATGCATAGTCTTACAAAACATTATGAAATTTTGGAGGCCTTATATTCAATATTTAACATGAGGGGTAAAGGCATTTTCTCACATAGTATAGGGGCTCAGCCAAAAATCTAGCCGTCCCTGCTACACTTTTCACTGCAAAGGTTAAAATGATGAAGAAAAGGAGAAATTGCTAATATATATATTCCCCTACTTTAAGGTAGTGGACTGATAATAGTTTTGCAACTTCTCTGAAGTAATGAACTTTAACAGTGTTTACCGTTTCCTAATGATTTTCATTAGGAATCCTCAGTCAACATTGTGTATGATTGTGAGTTCCAAAATGTTGTGGAACTTTTACGGGTCCACTACCTTAAGCTGCTTATCTATTTTGGGTTTTATGTTTTGTTTGACGGGGTAAAAATTGAAAATGTCTAGAAATTGTAAAAACACTCACCACTGCGAAGGCAATCCAACAATCTTTGCCCGTTTGAAATCTTCCATAAAATCCGGACTGATTTTTGGGCTTTCACCAATATTATCCATCAACTTTTTATGAAGTCCAGGTTTATTCCTACATGCACTAAACAGTTTCCTAGCAGCAGTTTTATTGAATGTCAAGTAACCAAGGGCAACAGCTACTGAATTACGAACTTGTTCATTTGGAGAGTCGAGTCTTGTTATAAGAACATCGATGGCCCCCGTGGTTACCATGGCATCGGGAATTCCAGCCCGTGTGTGAGAAAGACTTGAGAGTAGACTGCTAGCTAGAACGACAACGTTATCGTCCTCCGACGGAATTTTCTTCACCAATATGGTAACACCTTGAGCAGTAAGTGAAACTTGATCTCTATCTACAATCACTCTAGCTAAAACAACAATCTGAAAAACAAACGAGCCTGTGTGTGACATTTCCAACAATTTGAATTGTTTGTGAGGTGAATACATTGAGTAGGGGTGACAGCCACATACTGTAAATATCAAGTCCCCTGATGGCCTACAGATACTTTGATACCCTATCTATCTACTAAACGCATAGTGATGACTCTGGTCAGACTGAGGAGATGCATAGGCTGGTCAGAGTCTTTGCTTTGCAAATATTTGAAATTGTTGGAAATCTCAAGCACAGGCTCAAATTATTTTAATTAACATCTAATAAAGAAGAACATTTGTACCAAATTCTTTCTGAATTCATTTATGCAGAAGATGTGCTACATTTAAACTTATCTTTTTTAGTTAGAAATTGACTTGTGGATATATAGAATAAAGGCAATATATTGACAAAATATGAATGCCCTCCATCCACTCCCCTTTTTTTAAATGATTTGAGCATTGGTGAAAAATGAAGGGGGAGGGGGGAGGTTTTGATCGTGGTGGCCTAGGTTGCTGAATCTATTTCATCAATTATTCAAAATGTTAGGAAATACTAATTCATCGATAATTACACAAAACCATGTATGTATTCCACACCATGAGAGCTTGGGGAACGGTGTTAAAGCATGATAACTCCACTTCTTCCACTGTTTCATTCCTTGGGTCCGATCCACAGTATAATAATGCTTTGCAGTTAAAACTAGAAAGCCATGAATGGCTTGAGTCGCTCCAAAGGCTTGAAATTCTTGTAATAGCAAATCAAAGTTTTGACTAGATTTTAATATTTTGGCTTCTACTGATGTTTAAAATGATTTTCAAAGTATCCACTATATAACATTTAGAGAACTGACCTCCACCCATAAAAGACATATTTTTCATCCAATCACAATTATTTTTTGGCTGCATGATAATGGGTCCTCCAAGGATCATACCAATGAAGTTTGTTTGATATCCGTCAATTACATTCTGAGAAAATGATTTTCAAAGTTTCCACTATATAACATATAGAGAAATTACCTCCGCCCATAAAATACATAATTTTCACCAAATTACAACAAATTTTGGTAGACTGATAAAGGGTCACTCAAGAATCATTGCAGTAAAATTTCGTTGAAATCCATCAGTTACATTCTGAGAAAATGGTTTTCAAATTTTCCACTATATAACATATAGAGAAATGACCTCTGCCCGTCAAATACATATTTTCCATCTGATCACAATAATTTTTGGTAGACTTATAAAAGATCACCCACTGATCATTCATATTAAATTTAATTGGTATCCATCCATTAGAATCAGACAAAACTCACTTTTGACCATATTTGGAAATTAGCCATGCCCATTTAATCCATGTTTTTCATTGGATTAAAATTTCTTGAACAACTTTGAAAGAGGGTCACCCGAGGATCATTCCTCTGAAGTTTGGTTGAAATTCATGCAGTAGTTTCTGAGGAGAAGTTTTTTAAAGAAAAAGTTTATGACCGGATGCATGGACAGACGCATGACGGACACAAAGCCATGACAATAGCCCCAGTGGCCTTCGGCAAGTGGAGCTAAATACTTTTAATTACCTGAAATGCAGCATAACAATTATGAAACTCATCCATTGAGTCTATGAAAGGTTCAAACACAGAATACTTTATACCACCAGCGGCCCTGATAGCGTACTGCTGGGTCGTGTTGTTGAAGGCAAATATTGTCAGGGCCATTCCAGCCTGTAACCGTGTCTCCTGAAAATAAGATACAAAATCTGTCCTTGATATCTGACCTTGAATTCAAAATTTGTCATAATTAAAAACAAGAGCCATGCCCGACATGGCCATCCCCCGCCATGAAAGTAAGAGTTGAACTTCTTGTGCACTGCACTTCTCCTCCAGTAAATCTATATACCCATAAAGTTTCAAGTTGATAGCTATTTTACCTTTAGAGATATGCTCTGGACAAGTTTAGAGACAGAACCTCCGAACCATGGAATGACAGAACTGACGGTATGGTTCCAAAACAGGCTTGACTAGCATATTTTAAATAGCTATTTTTAAAGCTATTAACCCTTGTCATGCTGAATAAACTTTGGCTAAAAATTTTCATCAAAATCAAAGGGCAAAAGGCACCAAAACCACCAACTGTAGCTCATCTTTTATTTGAAAAACTAAATCTCTTGACAATTCTGGTTTGAAAATGAGAAACAGGTGGTGTAGACTAACATCGGACTGCACATGTGTGCAGGCAGATGTTTGTCTATAGCTCCTACCAAAGCAGGAATATTCCAGGTTCAGCATGACAAGGGTTGAGCTAAAAGATAGTGAACTGTAATAGACTTACCATATTTTTGGACTTGAGTAAGTCTAAAAGCACAGTGAACTGGAAGTCTTCTTCTGAGTTCAATATTTCCTGATTTCTGGGATTGCTCAGTATAATACAACCTAGAGCAATGGCCACCTGAAAAGATCAAATCACATGTTTTTTATAAAAAGGATACTTATTTATTAAAAACAGGATTTATAAAGGGCTACATGATTGGAAAACTTAGATATTGATCTTGTTACAGTTATTCTATTATCTTGGCAGAGATAAAAAAAACTTTCACTTTCTAAACTGAGAACTTATGCTAACTTTTTATAACCTTTTTTAGCATGTAAAAAAAATCAACCAGTAATGTTTAGAAAATTTCACTGAAACAGCATCCTTTGACATGAAGGCTACATAGACAAGAGGACCATGATGGTCCTATGTCGCTCACCTTCGTATCTTTGTTAAAGTTAGCTATTATCAAGTTTTCCAGCAAAATTTGTAATTGTACTTTTAAGACTTGTGGTCTCTAGAGTGTTAACAAGAATATTGTCATCAAGGCCCCTCTTCCATGATATGGCACAGATCATTCCCATTTTCAATGGGATTCATCCGTGTGACCTGGCCAACATTCTGACCAAATTTCGTGAAGATTGGACCATATTTGTGGCTTCTGGAGTGTAATCAAGAAAATTGTGATAAAGGCCCCTCTTTCAGTGATATGGCACATTTCCTTCCCTTTTTCAAAAGGTTTCATCCTTGTGACCTGACAAGCATTCTGACCAAGTTTCGATAAGATTGGACCATATTTGTGGCTTCTAGAGAATAAACAAGAAAATTGTCATTAAGGCCCCCCTTTTCGTGATATGACACAGATCCTTCCCATTTTCAAAAGAGTTCATCCTTGTGACCTGTCCAACATTCTGACCAAGTTTCTTGAAGATTGGACTATGTTTGTGCCCTTTAGAGTGTAAACAAGAAAATTGTCATTAAGGCCCTTCCTGTGATATGGCACGGATCCTTCCCATTTTTAAATAGGCTTCATCCTTGTGACCTGACAACATTCTGACCAAGTTTAATGAGGATAGGACCATATTTGTGGCCCCCATAGCATAAACAAGAAAATTGTCATTAAGCCCCATTTCCTGTGATATGGCACCGATCCTTCCCATTTTCAATAGGCTTCATCTTTGTGACCTGGCAAACATTCTGACCAAGTTTAATGAAGATTGGACAATATTTCTGGCCTCTAGAGTGTAATCACTTAAATTGTTGACATCTTAAGACAGACAACAGATGACACACAACAGATGACGGACATTCAATGATCACAAAAGCTCACCTTGAGCATGATGTACTCAGGTGAGCTAAAATGATTATGCACTGATAATATTAAAGATTGATAGATTTTAATTGCAAACATTATTGTCACTTATATAAATATTTTTTTAGCCATCTTACCTAAACTTGAACATCCTCAGGATCATTCAACATTTGTACAAATAATGGTATAGCCTCTTCTTCAGCTATCTTGCGCTAAGTTCTAGGATTTCTTATATCCTTGCTTGTTTTGGGATTGGAGATAACATTTATTGATTAATATTTGTACAATAATACTTTAGCTTTTTTTTCAGCTATCTTGTGTATGCTATCATTTTTATATAAAGAGCTCTTACCTCAACTTGAACTTCCTCTGATAAAGGATCGTTCAACATTTGAACCAATAATGGTATAGCCCCTTCCTCAGCTATCTTGTGTTGAGTTTTTGGATTACTTGTGTATGCTATCCCTGTAATATAGAAGTCATTTCTAAAACTATATTTGTATTTATAAACAGTTCAAGAGGATTTGTACAGTTAATACTTCTACAGCAAGGGTGTGGAAATATGAGATTTCTCCACTTGTCCCTGGACAAGTAAAAGTGGATTTTCTACTCATCAAGGATCATCTAGAACCCAGCATTTTCTTCATAAAAACAATGTTTTCTACCTTATGATATAAACATCAGGATTATTTATCTCTTAATTCTTTTCAGTAACATCTTAAAATTTGCCCTGGTATGTACTTGTCCTCAGACAAGTGGTTTAGAAAAATGCATTTGTCTGCAAGTACAAAAGCCAAAGTCGGGCAAAGGAATTCCACACCCCTGAGTCTTCTAAAGCATGAGGAAAAGAGGGCCTGTTTTGCTCTTTTGGTGATCATCAAGAGTGAGCAAATATACCTATAATTTCACAAAAAACAAACATCAATTTGTTTTCTTTAACCCTTGTCATGCTGAACTCGGAAAATTCCTGCTTTGGTAGGAAGTATAGACAAAGATCAGCCTTCACATATGTGCAGTCTGATCTTAGTATATACCACCTAGTGTCACATTTTTTACAAAAAAAAAGTTTCCAATCTGGAAGTCGTGGGTTCGATCCCCGGTGGCGGCATATATCCTTTCCGACGTTTGTCTCTCACCAATGGGTAGATAATCGTAAACCATATGTGAGATAGCAGTCGGAGGCTAGGAAAGGATGTAATGGTAGTACAGGTGAAAGAAATACCAGGAATCCATTGTTAGGTGCTCCGGCTGTCGCGATATAACTGCGAAATTGTTAAAAGGGACGTAAAACCCATTCAAACAAACAAAACAAACAAACAAAAAAAAGATAAAAAATTTGTCTTTACAAAATAAATACCAAACAAGAGGCCCAAGAGGGCCTGTATCGCTCCACTGGATTAAAATCTCAAGATTTGAAAGAGAGATATTGAAAATAGAAGGTAATGAAAGTGAACAGCATTCAAAAGGAATTCTGACTTTTTCTAAGTTGAAACTAACTTATGAAGAAATGAAATTATTTAACTAATATGTAAAATTACAAGGAAGAAACTATATAGATATCACTTTAAAACAAGAGGACCAGAATGGCCATAAACCGCTGACCTGAATTTTATTGATCCAGTGGATCTCATCCAATCCAAATTTCTTGAACAACTTTAGAAGAGGGTCACCAAAGGAACATTCTTGTAAAGTTTCATTGAAATAAGCCTAATGGTTCAGGAAGAGATGTCGTTCAAAGATTTCAGGGTCAAAAAAAGCCACGCCCATATTTGAAGGTCAATCCAAATTTCTTCAACAACTTTAGAAGAGGGTCACACAAGGAACATCTGGTAAAGTTTCATTTAAATTGGCCTAATGGTTCAGGAGGAGATATCGTTCAAAGATTTTGGGGTCAAAATAAGCCCCCCCCCCCCCTGCCACGCCCATATTTGGGGGTCAATCCAAATTTCTTGAACAACTTTAGAAGAGGATCACCCAAGGAACAATCTAGTAAAGATTCATTGAAATCGGCCCAATGGTTCAGGAGGAGATGAGGTTCAAAGAATTCGGGGTCAAAATAAGGCCCGCCCTGCCACGCCCATATTTGGGGGTCAATCCAAATTTCTTGAACAACTTTAGAAGAGGGTTAAGCAAGGAACATTCTGCTTAAGTTTCATTAAAATTGTCCTAATGGTTCAGGAGGAGATGTTGTTCAAAGATTTCGGGGTCAAAATAAGCCCCACCCTGCCACACCCATATTTGGGGGTCAATCCAAATTTCTTCAACAACTAAAGAAGAAGGTCACTCAAGGAACGTTCTGGTAAAGTTTCATTGAAATAAGCCTAATGGTTCAGGAGGAGATGTCGTTCAAAGATTTTGGGGTCAAAATAAGCCCCGCCCTGCCACGCCCATATTTGGGGGTCAATCCAAATTTCTTGAACAACTTTAGAAGAGGGTCACCCAAGGAACGTTCTGGTAAAGTTTCATTGAAATAAGCCTAATGGTTCAGGAGGAGATGTCGTTCAAAGATTTTGGGGTCAAAATGTGCCCCGCCCTGCCACGCCCATATTTGGGGGTCAATCCAAATTTCTTGAACAACTTTAGAAGAGGGTCACCCAAGGAACATTCTTGTAAAGTTTCATTGAAATAAGCCTAATGGTTCAGGAAGAGATGTCGTTCAAAGATTTTGGGGTCAAAATGTGCCCCGCCCTGCCACGCCCATATTTGGGGGTCAATCCAAATTTCTTGAACAACTTTAGAAGAGGGTCACCCAAGGAACGTTCTGGTAAAGTTTCATTGAAATAAGCCTAATGGTTCAGGAGGAGATGTCGTTCAAAGATTTTGGGGTCAAAATAAGCCCCGCCCTGCCACGCCCATATTTGGGGGTCAATCCAAATTTCTTGAACAACTTTAGAAGAGGGTCACCCAAGGAACATTCTTGTAAAGTTTCATTGAAATAAGCCTAATGGTTCAGGAGGAGATATCGTTCAAAGATTTTGGGGTCAAAATAAGCCCCCCCCGCCCTGCCACGCCCATATTTGGGGGTCAATCCAAATTTCTTGAACAACTTTAGAAGAGGGTCACCCAAGGAACGTTCTGGTAAAGTTTCATTGAAATAAGCCTAATGGTTCAGGAGGAGATGTCGTTCAAAGATTTTGGGGTCAAAATAAGCCCCGCCCTGCCACGCCCATATTTGGGGGTCAATCCAAATTTCTTGAACAACTTTAGAAGAGGGTCACCCAAGGAACATTCTTGTAAAGTTTCATTGAAATAAGCCTAATGGTTCAGGAAGAGATGTCGTTCAAAGATTTTGGGGTCAAAATGTGCCCCGCCCTGCCACGCCCATATTTGGGGGTCAATCCAAATTTCTTGAACAACTTTAGAAGAGGGTCACCCAAGGAACATTCTGGTAAAGTTTCATCAAAATCCACTTAATGGTTCAGGAGGAGAAGATGTTTAAAGAAAAGTTTACGCACGGAGGCACGGACTCACGGACGCACGCACGACGGACACCTCGCCATGACAATAGCTCGCTGGCCTTCGGCCAGTGGAGCTAAAAACAATAGGTGGATCCATGTGTTTTCAGCACTTTGACTTTCATGCAATTTTGCTAAGGTTTTTTTTCAGCATGACATGGGGCCAACTTATTTCTGACCCTGGGGGGGATTGTTGCTCCCAGCATCAGAGTATCTCCTAGACAGAGGGCTACCAACTCTACAGCAGACTGGTCTAAATATTGATTACTAGAATAGCCTAGAAAAGGCTATTCTGATATCTGATAGTGAGACAAGTCTACACCTAGAAAAAAGGTGGCTCATGGATTAATTCAAAATAAGATGAACAAGAGGCCCTCAAGGGCATAGGAAGCTCTGACTGACTATCACGTTTTTCCTCATTTTCATCTGATATTCCATGATTTTCATTGCTGTTAGGAGAATGTGTCAAGTAACAATAACCAAACACTGCTCTCCTCTTCAAATTATTTTAAGTGATAATCTTAATGGTTCCTTTTCCTGTGTTTTTGTCAAATTTTCAAAAAGAACCTTACTTAAAACGACAGAATCATCATCTGAAAGTTTCAAGGAAATCTGATAACTTTTGAGGACTTCATTGCGTAAACCCCAATATTTTTAGAGAAAATCCATAAGGCTCCTTTTCCTGTGTTTTCCAAAAAAAAGTCCCATTTTCAAAAGAAACTTTCCTTATGGTCCTGCAATTATCCTTTGAAAGATTCAGGTATATCAAAAAATATTTGTGAACTTGATTGTGTAAATGAGAATTGCTTACTGACAGACAAAAAGACAGATGGACAGACGGGAATACACCATTGCTATAGCTCTGACCTCAGTCGGTAGAGATAAAAATGAATTTTTCGGAAAAAATTGTTAAAATTTCATTTTTGAGTGGTTACTAGGCAACGTCATGATGTCATTTGTTTATTCGCTTGATTTGCAAAGCATAAAATAGGGTAAAATGAATAAAATACAATATGCATACTTTTGGTTATATCCCTAATTTGGGGGTAAGATAATCATGTGATACCTACCATTACTTCTTGATAGTTTATTGAAAAGCATTTAACAATAAATGACAAATAACTCACCAACACACAGAGTTCCTAGCACCTTAATGACCATCAGCATGACTTTTTGAGAGGATTTGTGTCTCCGTAATAGTCGGACTAGCTGTGAGAAACAGTCAGCATCTGCTAGACGATTCTGGTTCTCAATACTTTCTCGTCCGAGAGCAATACACATCATACAACCTAGAATGTATATAGATAGTAAGATTAATACGCATAGTCAGTTGGTAGAGCACTGGACTTCAAAACCACTTAAGTTTGACCAAGTGGGTTAGATTCTCAGGCTAGCACACTAACAAACTAATTGTCTATCCGATAGCCGTTAAACTGAGGTCCCGTGAGAGGGTGCTTTACACTAAGCACGTTAGAGAACCATGGCGGATCTCAGCAGTAGTTTTGTCATGTATTTTTGCACTATCCCCCAAAACAACTAACTGTCTTCTGGGGGCATTGCTCATATGGGCATGGGCTACGGTAGCGAAGATAATTAAACGGGAATACACACACACACATAGTCTCAAACTTTCTATTCTTTATCCTTACACTTAAGGACAATTGCTAGAATTAATTTTCTGAGATAGAATTTTTTTATTTTTTCATATTTTGTAGATTAAAGTATGCAGATTGCAAAAATGGAAAGAAAAAAGGGGGTCACCCAATCAGATTTTTCGTAAAACGTCATAGAATGTCATAGGTATCGAGTAAATTTTTGTCTGATTTTTTCGCCGATTTTCATTCCTTGGTAATGACATAATACCATAACACAACCAAATCTAATCAAACAACTCATATCATTTTTATCTTAATTTCATAGATATAAAGCTATATGCACTAAATGTAATACACAATTAGCGATTGAAAAGAAAAATAATGATTTTTAACATATTTTATCCAAATGCGTAAAAACTGTTATATCGAAAATGATCGAGAATATTTTCAAAATTTATTATTTTTGATCAAATTTCTCAAAAACTCTGAGATAGAATTTTTTTTATTTTTCTATATTTCGTAGATAATTATATGTTTGTGTGATATTGATATAAAAAAGATATGGTCACCGTGCTATTTTTTGGAGAAAAATTGCAAAATTCAAGGTCACCCAGTTTTGACGCTCAGGAAAAAATCACCCCAGATTCTTTTTTTCTTTTTTTGTTTTATGTACAAAATCAATGATATTCAATCCTTCTTAAATAAGTCAATTATGGAGTTGAATCGCTCAACAATTAGGATATCACTTTGTTTTGCGTCAACCAATCCCAAGGTCAAGTGATAGGAAAAGGTCAAGGTTATATATTAAGGCCAATGTTACATAAATCACGCGAGAAAATCTAGTATTTTAAAAAGATCTTCGAGCCTGTTGAAAATAGATCACTCACATAAAGAATAATAATTGATCTTGACAATAAGCATCATCGAATTCCCTGATCGAAGTCATATGATGAGATCAAGGTCGTCTATCTCGCTCACACCGCCAACCCCCAATAAAATTTCTAATACACACAGGTCTGTTAAAAATTAATCCAAAAATTGGAAATTAAAAATCTGACAAGATCATTTGACAACAGGATTGTTTATCAAGGTCAACCTTTCCAAAATTAACCCCGTCAAAATGAAATGTGACGGTTACATGTAGCTATCAGATACACGACTGATAACGTTGTTTGATGTCTGATTATGCGCCGGAACGTTAACGTCACAAATACCTACAAGTAGAAAGCCATGAATGGCTTGAGTCGCTCCACAGGCTTGAAATTTTTGTAATGGCGTATCTAAGTTTTGACTTGATTTTTACATATTTTGGGTTCTACTGATGTTGAGAATGATTTTCAAATTTTCCTATATATAACATAAAGAGAAATGACCTCCGCCCATAAAAGACATATTTTTCATCCAATGACAATAATTTTTGACTGCATGATAATGGGTCACCCAGGGATCATATTAATGAAGTTTGATAGGTATCCATCAGTTACATTGAGTGAAATGATTTTCAAAGTTTGCACTATACAACATATAGAGAAATGACCTCCGCCCAAAAAATACAATTTTTTCATCCGACCACAATACTTTTTATTAGACTGATAAAGGGTCACTCAAAAATCATTCCAGTGAAATTCGATTGATATCCATCCATTACATTCTGAGAAAATGATTTTCAAAGTTTCCACTATATAACATAATGAGAAATGACCTCCGCCCATAAAGACCATATTTTTCATCTGATCATAATATTTTTTTGTAGACTGATAAAGGATCACCCAAGGATCATTCATTTAAAATTTGGTTGATATCTATCAGTTAGATCCTGAGAAAATGATTTTCAAAGTTTCCACTATATACCATATAGAGAAATGACCTCCGCCCATAAAATACATATTTTTCATCCGATCACAATAATTTTTGGTAGACTGATAAAGGGTAACTCAAGGATCATTCATGTAAAATTTAATTGGTATCCATCAATTAGAACCTGAGAAAAGACACTTTTTACCATATTTGGAAATTAGCCACGCCCATTAAATCCATGTTTTTCATTGGATCAAAATTTCTTGAACAACTTTGAAAGAGGGTCACCCAAGGATCATTCCTGTGAAGTTTGGTTGAATTTCATCCAGTAGTTTCTGAGGAGAAGATTTTTAAAGAAAAAGTTTACGACCGGACGCACGGACGGACAGAGGGACTGACGGACGGACGGACGCATGACGGACACAACGCCATGACAATAGCCCCAGTGGCTTTCAGCCAGTGGAGCTAAAAACGACGCTGACGTCATATCCTTTATTCTTTAAAATAAAATGGCTGCGATGATTTATAAAATTATGTTTTAGTGATAGAATTAGTTAATTATCTTCATGAAAGCATTATCCGCGAAATATAGAAATTTAGAGGGGTTTTGTAGTGTTTTTGTTAAGTCCGGGATAAGTGCAAGTTTGGAGCGCATACTCCTTTTTGAAGAATTCGATGCGCAAAGACGTTGCGCATGATCGAACTCCCGAAATCGTCCTTAATAATCAACTGTAAGAACTAATGTCTTCTTTGGTCACGCATAATAATGACATTGTGCTGTACTTTCTGTCATCACTACTACCTCTGAAAATTAAGCTTTTGATGTTCAATCGATCTTACATGGAAACAAAATATTATCCACTATATATAGGGTATAGGTTACCTAGGTCCATATTCTTCAAACCAATGGAACAACATACTTCGAAAACAACATGCTATTTAATTTTTTTAGGAGAAAAATAAGTCACAAATACAAAATTCAGGATCAATAATTGTTTTTAAGAAGGCTTGACAAAAATTACTTACCAACAGAGAGGAGTTTTTCAGTTGGTTCCAGCAACATTTGATGTATATGTGTAATGCCAGTAACTTCTGCTATGTTTTTCTCCTGTGACTTGGTGATTCCAGCCAGCGACCACAAAGCACAGGCACCTTGTTCTCTCACTTCTACACTGATATTCTGGAAAAAAAACAATTTTTAATGTAAATGTTGATGAAGTCAATACAAAACTATTGTAAGTGCCAATATATTTATAGGCACTAACAATAGTTTTACACTGACCTCTAGATATATTATTCCTGAGACTTCAGCAATGTTTATTTTTTCCCCTTTGACTTGGTAATACCAACCTAAGGTATCTTATTCTCTAACTTCTGATATTCTAGGTAAAATTGAACACAATAGATAATTTTGTTACAAGGGAGAAATTAATGCATTAAGTCTACTACAATTATTGTATTTTACTTCAACTAGATGGTTGTCCCGACAACTGCTGTAGAGCATCCAAAATTTTGACCTTAGCTCAGGATAAACCAAATTTCAACAATTGACCTTGAGCTGCGACCTTGACCTTGGAGCTTTGAGATGGCACATACTCTCTTACAAAGGAGAACATTTGTGCCAAGTTGTTTGGACCTTGACTTGTGACATTGACTTTTAAGCTGTCTGAATAATTCTTTCAAATAGCATATTTACCTATGATGGAGAAGAATTATGCCACATTCTATCCATATATGCAGGAATAATTGTCCTGACAAAAAATCAAAGACTGATGGACAAACAGACAGATGGACAGGCACACCAACACAATTAAACGGAGCTTGACAATCATGTCTCACTCATTGCAATCAAGCTTGCCAAATTGTTTTTTTCTTTAAATTTCACCCAAACTGTTTCATCAAATTCCCATTTTAGGGCTGTTAGGGTATTTACAAAACTGCCATTTCCAAAAAACATTGTGGGACACTGAAACAGATATGCTACCTAGCTGTCAGCTCTGAAAATATTCTAGACTTTTAAAGAAGAATGTAACATCGATTTTAATCTGTAATCTCAAAACAACAGCTAATATCAAGTTGAGTTATGCAGTTTAAGTATTAAACCGTATATATAGAGAATGACATGTTAGAGTCCTAAAATATCAATGTTATCTGTTCGAGGTTGAGAATTTTTATTATAACAAGGCTTTGCCAAGTCATGATAACTTCTTGCAGCCAAGACCAGATGACATTGATATTTAAGACATTTACATTTTATTCTTTTTCTCATGCAATCATTTTTCAGCAATTAATTAATACAAACCCTTAACAAACAAAGAAATTTAGGTGAAAGTTTATGAAAATTGTTTCTAAAAATAGACTGCCTGATATCATTTTATGTTAACAGATAGGTGATATCAGGTCAATAAAGGCATCAATGCATAATAAAACCTAATTCAGCATCTCTTATATGGAACTTCATATCAAACAGGTTTAGGCTTCATCGTCAGCATAGGCTAAGATCAACCTTCATGTGGTAAGCAATGAGGAGATACTTACCTTTAGAAGTTTGATTAACACCTTAGGTGCATCTAGTTCTAAAAATGCAAGTTGACAGTTTATGTTGTTGGTAGCCATGGACTGTAGTGCATTGGCAGCCTTCACCTGTACTCGAACATTTCTGCCCTTTATAAGGTCCACAAGGGGCCTGAAAGAGAATCAATCAGTATCTTTTAAACATAGTTATTTTGTATAGCGCAGTTTCATTGACCCGAATCTGACTGGCTGAAAAAATTGACCCGACCTGACCCCTGCTATTTAGATAATTAAAAAATCTAATAAATCTCGGCTAAATGGTTTTGAATGTAATATATGTTTTGTTAATTGATAAAATATGTTGGTAATTGTTATTTAAGCATTCTTTCCACAGAGGCAAATTCGGGTCATATCAACCAAGGTTATAGTTATTATTGTTGTTGATTAGTTGTTTTTACAGTTTTTATGAACCATGTTCTTTAACCTTTTTTTTTGTATTTCTTAAATTTATTTTTCTATGGGTCATTTGAGTTTACAAATACCTTTTGTTCATAAGGCCATATTCTAGTCTTTAAACCATACTTTTGTTGTTGATTTCATTCTCTTACCAAATGCAATGATAAGTATGAAAATACCTGGTATCAATAGAACTCAGTTCATATAGCTGTGTACTCGAAATTATTTTTAATGATAAATAAAAACGCTTTTCAGCCAATCAGAATGCAAGGATCTTGTCGGACTCAAAATCATTTCTTGATGTTGTAAGATCAAAGAAATTAAGTGATTCATTTTTAATTTGTGGAGGTATGAAAATTTAAAATCATATTGCACTTGATGTATTCATCGTGAATAGGCTTTCGTTTCATACCTCCATGAATTAAAAAAAAATATTCTGTTCATTTCTTAAAGTGATAAATACTTACTTGGCAGCCCCTTCACTAAGTAGAGCATTCTGGTTGTCATAGTGATCTCCAGCTACAGCAGCAATCGTAGCAGCTGTGGCAGCCTGCAGGATAACTGAAAAAACAACAATTATAATCAGGGCTTGTGTTTGACCCTTAAACCAGGGTTTTGACTCCCAAAAATCCAATTTTGACCCTCAAAATATTCTTGCAGGGGGTCTTTTTGACCCACTGAATTTTCAGTGGTGCAACCTAAGCAATATAAAAGATTATATAGATCAATTGTTTTCTTATTTCTATTACAAAAGATCATTATAAATGATACAACATAAACAATAAAGTGTGTCTACACTTTATTGTTTATGTTGTTTCAGTTATAAAGATTATTTTAAACACTGACAGTTTTCATGGTTTACCCTTTTTTGACCCCTTCAAAAATGGTTTTGACCCCCAGAATTTAATGGTCAAATGGTCAATGACTCCATAATTTGAAATCTAACACAAGCCCTGTACATGTGTCATGCTTGAACCCATTCCTACATTAACTTTTTTTTTTAACTTTTTGACACACCTGAGGAAAAAGATTCAGAAAAAAATGGTTTTTTTTGCTATGCAAGAGATGCACATTTAACAAAATACTTGTAAACATTTACTAAAAATAATTAAACATAACAAGCTTTCAAGAGAATCAAAAATAAGAAATATTTTTTTTTTTGTTAAAGACATTAAAATTTGTAAAGACAGTATTGTTGAACATTAAAAGAACCTAGCCTGAATACAGCATTTTACTAGTTTTCATGATTATTGTTTTTGAAAGAAATATTTCTGGATGATGTTATTTCTCGAAGACATTCAAACTAAAGTTTTGAACATTAATATTTACCTGAATCGACCATGAGAAATTCCACCAAAGGTTCTAGACCATTAGATTTTGCCACTGTTGTTTTATTGTCATTGTTATTTTCACAGAGCACTCTTATAGCGTTAACAGCATTCACTAGCACATCCTCTAATTCAGAGTCCAGTAAATTTACTAACGGTGCGATACCATCTTCAGCTGCAATTGATTCCTGGTTACCCTCGATACACGCAAGATCGGATAGAATAATTGACGCCCTGGACTGGATGTCATCGATTGGTGATGATAGAAGTTGGATTAAAATAGGTCCGGCGTTACATTTTGTGAGAGCAAGTCGGACTTCAGTTTGTTCAGAGATGTTACACAACACGGAGGCAGCCACACACTGTAATTCTTCATTGTCGATCTTTAGGAGGTTTACTAGAGCTGGTACTCCCTCTGCAAAAAGAATATTATTTATGTTTATAATACGACCTTCGTCACAAGAGTGAAAATAACCCCAATGAATATTTTTGATATAACACAAGTGTTATTATTATACTAGTGGAATAAGTATGCAAATAAGCTTGGAATGTATAGCAACACTATGTTTTTGTTGTGAAAATGATGTCATTTTGAATTTGCTGACGTCATTTTGCAAACGACATTATATTTTTTGCGAGATAACTTTACTTGATAAATTTCTTGGACTATATCTCAATTTATTGCAAAAATTCAAGACATATTATAGATAGAATATCAAATTTGTGCTCATAAAATACCAAATTTATTAAAACCCGTCATCTATAACAGATAACAAGAGTGCCATCGTCACAAAATACGCCGCCACTTTGCTGCTGTTTCACGAAAATAATTGTAGACACTACTTATTTTGACAGAACCAAATTGAAAATGACCAAGTTTCATTTAAATCAAGACAAAAAGTTTGGAGGAGATGCCTTCACAAGGCTGCAATTTCAATAAGCCCCAGGCACTAAGTTTTAAGGGGGCATAATTCAGGGAAATAAATGAGCCATAAAATCCTTGATCAATGTACATCTACAAATTATGGTGATGACATTGACCAAGTTTCATTTAAATAATGACAAAAAAGTAAGGAGGAGTTGTGTTCAAAAGGCTGCAATTTCAATAAGCCCTAGCTACTACGTTTTAAGGGAGCATAATTTAGGGTAAAATTAATGAACCATAAAATCCTTACTTCATGCTCATCTACCAATTTCAGTTATAACATCCACCAAGTTTCATTTAGATCCAGCCAGAAACTTAAGAAGAGTTGCATTCACAAGGCTGCAATTTCAATAAGCCCAAGAGACTAAATTTTAAGGGGGCATAACTGAGGAAATAAGCCCCAGAGACTAAGTTTTTAAGGGGCATAACTCAGGCAAAAATCAATGAACCATAAAATCCTTCCTTCATGCACATCTACCAATTGAGGTGATAACATTGACCAAGTTTCAAGAAGATCCAGCCAGAAACTTAGGAGGAGTTGCGTTGACAAGAAAAATGGACCCAGAGACTAAGTTTTAAGGGGCATAACTCAGGCAAAAATCAACAAACCGTAAAATCCTTCCTTCATGCACATCTACCAATTGAGATGATTACATTGACCAAGTTTCAAGAAGATCCAGCCAGAAACTTAGGAGGAGTTGCGTTGACAAGAAAAATGGACCCAGAGACTAAGTTTTAAGGGGCATAACTCAGGCAAAAATCAACGAACCGTAAAATCCTTCCTTCATGCACATCTACCAATTGAGGTGATTACATTGACCAAGTTTCAAGAAGATCCAGCCAGAAACTTAGGAGGAGTTGCGTTGACAAGAAAAGTGGACCCAGAGACTAAGTTATCAAGAGGCATAACTCAGGCAAAAATCAACGAACCGTAAAATCCTTCCTTCATGCACATCTACCAATTGAGGTGATTACATTGACCAAGTTTCAAGAAGATCCAGCCAGAAACTTAGGAGGAGTTGCGTTGACAAGAAAAGTGGACCCACAGAGACTAAGTTTTAAGGGGCATAACTCAGGCAAAAATCAACGAACCGTAAAATCCTTCCTTCATGCACATCTACCAATTGAGGTGATTACATTGACCAAGTTTCAAGAAGATCCAGCCAGAAACTTAGGAGGAGTTGCGTTGACAAGAAAAGTGGACCCAGAGACTAAGTTATCAAGGGGCATAACTCAGGCAAAAATCAACGAACCGTAAAATCCTTCCTTCATGCACATCTACCAATTGAGGTAATTACATTGACCAAGTTTCAAGAAGATCCAGCCAGAAACTTAGGAGGAGTTGCGTTGACAAGAAAAGTGGACCCAGAAACTAAGTTATCAAGGGGCATAACTCAGGCAAAAATCAACGAACCGTAAAATCCTTCCTTCATGCACATCTACCAATTGAGATGATAACATTGACCAAGTTTCAAGAAGATCCAGCCAGAAGTTTAGGAGGAGTTGCGTTGACAAGAAAAGTGGACGGACGGACGGACGGACGGACGGACGGACAGACGGAGAAGATGACGCCAATATACGTCTGCCTCCGGCGGCGTATAATAAAGACTCATCACAGACTTGTTTTTATCACTTTATAGCTGCCTCGTTTAATAAATTTTGTATTCGATGACCACTCATTCAATATCCTGTTTACTAGAGCTGGTACTTCCTCTATAAAATAAGAGGATATTGAATGAGTAGTCATTGAATACCTTATTTATTAAACAAGTCAACTATAAACGGATAATGAATCAGGCTGTGCCAAGTTTTTATCTGTTTTAGATGACGAGTTTTATAAATTCAGTATTTTATGAGCACAGATTTGATATTCTATTTATAATATGACCTGAATTTTTGCAATAAAATGAGACAATTAACAGAAATGTATCACTTCAAGTTATTGCAAGAAACATAAAATGCTGTTTGCAAAATGATATGTCAGCTAATGCATTTTGATCTCATATAGACTGGTTCTGCAGGGTACGAATCCAATGAATTCAGTGTTGTACTTGATCATGTAAAATGACATCTTTATTTCACACCATACACTATTAACGATTAACGATTTGCGGCATTTGAGAGAGACAAAGGGAATAGATCCAAAATGATCAGGATAAGGGTGTCAAATGCAAATCACTGTGAACATGGTGAAATTGAAACAAACATTTGTTCTAAAACTAGAATTCCACGTGGAATGTTTATTTCATGTGTCAAGTTAATAAGTGCTTAGTGATTATATTATGTAATTAACATAAAACAGGTTGACTACCCGTCGTTGCTTGAAATGTACATTTTCATATGAACAAATGATATTCTAAAATCAAGAAACAAAAACAATTTCGTATCCCTTTTTGTCACTTGCATTCTTCTTTTACTTGCTACACAATGTAACAAATGAAGAAATCAAGAGTCTTCTAAAGTGGTGATTTCTATATTGCGGACTGTAGCCTGGCTTTCATCGTACAATATAGCTTGCCTCACTTTCATCGTACACTATAGGTTATCCCGTTTCAGAATAAAATCCGTATTGCACAGTAACCTCATTCTGGTTGTACAATATGGATCTAGATATTTCACTCTCACATGATGCAAAAAAAGCAATGTCATTGGTCTAAATTGTTTAGGTGTGAAATAAAAAATATTATTTGAGCCTGTGCATGAGATTTCAAACATTTCCACATGTATGCAAATCGCAAATATTGAGCAGTCCAAAGAATCAAATAATACAGTTTGAATATTTGCTGACAACCTATAGAGAAGTAAAGACCTTAATTATATAGAGCACAGGTTAAAGATTCTGGCCAGTCTGTGCAGGTGCACAGGCTGACCAGTAGGTTTACTCTGCGCACATACAAAATTGTTAACAGTGAACATCTGTGCAAAGTGGGTTAAAATTGGAAAACAGTTTGCATCATTTTGTCACCCTGAACACACAGAAAAGGTATATGTCAGGTCCATCATGAATTTAAATTGTTGGTTTTCTTATGACATTAGACTGGTTTTTTTTTTAAAGTTATGCCCTTGATCAAAAATTGTCCTTGACCTTGAATGTGACCTTAACCTTTAACAAATGTCACATCTATCACTGATGGGGAACAATTATGAGACATTAATTTAAACTCCATCAATTAAACGCAAGTTAAGACGGATTGGAAGGGACCCAAAATATCTTGATTACACTTCTGATTTTTATATGCTGAACTGAAACATTGCTAAAAATAGATTTGTTATTCTACTTAAATGCAATAGAAAAATCTTAAATATAGATATTTTTGTATAGAGTATAGAAGCATTTTATATTTAGATACAGAATTTTGATTAAAAAATGTTTCATTAAAAGAAATTTGGGTAAAAGACTTGACACTTATGGGGATTAAAAAAGTCATTCACTAAATAAAACTTTCAAATGGTATATGGTAAACTACATAGCTACAATACATTCAACAAACTAAAATGATACATTCAACTGAATAGAAAACAAGAAGGCCAGAATGGCCCTAAACCACTCACCTGAAATTAATGGGTCCAGCTCATTACACTGTGGCAAATTTATATTCAAATTTCCTAGTGGTTGAGATGTTATTCCAAGATTTCAAAATACAAATAGGCAATGCCCTGCCAACCCCATATTTAAAGGCAAAACAGAATTTCATGAATTTGGTCAAAATAGGGTCAACTTTCCGCATTCCTGGCAAGTTCAGTTAAAATTGGCACACTAGTTACTGAGGAGAAGTTGTTTGAAGATTTTAGTGTCGAAATTGCCAAGCCCTACAATGCCCATATTCTGAGAGTAATTCTTATTTCTAAATACATCCCTACCAAGGTTGGTTTAAATCTGCCAATTGGTTACGGAGGGAAAAACATTCAAAGATTTCAGGTTTAAAAATTGCCCTACCCTGCCATGTCCATTGTTGGGAGTCAATTAAAGTTCACTAACAAGTTTTCAGAAGGGTCACCTAAGGAACATTTTTGCCAAGCTCTGTTAAAATCCATGCATTGTTTACAGAGGAAAAGATGTTTAAGTGATTGTTGAAGACACGCGACTTCCAATGACCGACGCAAAACATACAAAAGGTGATCACAAAAGCTAACCTTGAGCTTTTTGTGTTCAGGTGAGCTGAGTCAAAAAAATGATTATAGAACATGCATTAACTGATTTCTTTATGAACAAAAAATATCTCACGAACTTTTTTGAAATGCAAATAATCTTACAAATAAAGAAACTGTTACACTTTTCTATAAGGACATTAAATAATGGCAAAACAAAAATAAATTTGTTTTAATAATACTTACCTGATATCAAATAGCCTATGTGCCATGCCATGCAAAATGAACATTATGTACATACTATATATGACAAACAATATATATACAGTGCCCATACTAACTTAGTGCAAACATATATACATCAGAATAACCCCTTTATAAATTCATTATATATTTAATATTCATTATCTATGGTTACATTGAAAGTTGTCTTTATATAAAATAAATTACACCTAAATTTAACAGTTTTTGCATTATATCTTTTGATAGGCAATTAGGGGCACTAGAGTGGATATTCACTTTACAGGCTTGAACCCCCTAATAATGATTAAAAGACAATGATATTATGCAAAGAAGAAAACTCATATGCAAAAGCATTCAACCCAAAATCATTAGCCCTTGTCATGCTGAACCAGGAATATTCCTGCTTGGATAGGCCTGCACATATGTGCTAAACTTGCAATTTTTTTAATCTACATTTTTTTTATTTTTTTTATTATTATTTTGACAACAAGATTATTTACAATGACTGACAAACATTACTATACAATGAGAATTACATTGTATATACCTTGTACTGACTGTGAATTCAAATTCAAACATAATAATCATTACTCAAATTTCATTTTAAATACATGAAAACAGCCAATAAAAAATTCAATTTTTCCTTGGAACCACTGAATAACTAATCACTGGAACAGCCTAAATCTGTATAATTCTATTTCTTATAATCTTGAAGCTGCTGGACTTTGTGTTACTCAATTAAGAGAACAGATAGATGAATAATCCTTGGAACAGCCTTAATTTTTATCATTCAGTTAATATTTAAAGCAGCTAGTGACTAGTGTTTGAAACAGCCTGATACTATTTAACCAAATTATTCTTTGTAGGATCTAGATGATCAATCTTTGAAATAACCTTCAATTGCATCTTCCAATTACCGTATTTCTTGTAATAAACGCTCCCAGGAGCTTTACATAACATGGTCCTGGAGCTTTTATTAAGTATGCATTTTCTGATTTAAAAAATCTTTGAAATTGATGTCTTTTAGATATATTTCCCCTTAATTGATGAATTTTCTCTAAACAATCATGATTGTTTGAGGAAATTCATCTCAAATTAGAGAAGAAGTCTCAAATAGTTCCTAAAATTTAGGCATTTGAATTGGGATTTCTTGGTACAAAATGTACGGGTGTTACTATTAGGGAAGGCACTATAATTAGAGGAAATATGGTAATCTTTGAAGCAGCAAGTGATTAATTTGTAGCTATGCTAAGCTTTAACCCTTTGCTGTTTAATCCCTGCTTTTTACGTGCCTGTGATTTTGACAAGCAATTTCTTCTTTTTCCACTCTATTTTCTACCCTACTGAATGGTTATTTCTCAAATTAAATCCACTTTAAATTTTCGTCTGCAAAACCTCTGAATTTGGACAGGTCCAAAATTTTGTAAAACAGGAAAGGGTTAAACAGCTAACAGCTTAGCATAGATTACAGAGTGACTGTAAATACATGTATTAGAAAGCAGAATTTACAGAAGGTAGTTTAAGACAAACGCCAAGTTTCTAGGTAAGCAATTGTAATTAATATTTCATGCAAGATCTACTTAATCGACATCCAAGTGCTTAAAGATCATTAATGCCTTTACAAAATTTCCTGAAGGTCCTTTTCTTAATGACTGATCATATTCAGAAATCAATTCAAACATATCATCAGGGTTTAACTTAAACTTCTTTTTGCCACCAGCCAGAAGGACCTGTTGATCCTAAATATTACAGGTCCTCCCAGTTAAAAACAGGTCCTTTACAAAAACCAAGTTTAATTTTTGCCAACTTAAGGAGTACATTGCAAGAAAAACATTGTTGCAAAAGAAGACATTGCAAGCATTTCTTCTTTTTCTACAATGTTTTCCACAGGGTAATGCAAATTTAAGTATTAGAAAGACGACTTTTTAATTTCAAAACTGGACAAATTAAAAATTAAATTGCGATTAACTACAGGCCTGAAGGACCTACAACATGGAAACTTATACCAATTCTCCCTAAAATCCACAGGTCTCGAGCCCATGGACTTGTGTTAGTATCGACCCCTGATCATTAAGGCATCTCCTTCACTAATCTACTTACCAGCATCTAGAATGGACTTCCAATGATCAGGTTTGGACGTAGACAGGACTTCTAGACATTTCACTGAGCTGTCTTTCTTCTTTAAATCATGGCTGTTCAACATACCTATTATCAAAAACAATAGATGTTTGTAAAATATCTATGCCCCTAATAAAAGCAGGTCAATAGCCTATTCTTATGAATAAATAAAGGGCAATAGCTCACAAAATATTATGAGTAGAGTTATGGTTCTAATGCACTACACTTCTCCTCAATGAGATCTAACCACCTATGAAGTTTCATGATTCTAGCTTGCATACCTCTTGACATATGCTCCGGACAAAAAAAAAACGGTTTATCGATGGACTGACCGACAAGTGCAAAGAAATTTACCCCTTCTTCTTCTAAGGGGGGCATAATAATGTAGGCTGAAAATAATCTGCATTAATTAGAGGAACCTTCATGCAAAATGTGAGTATTGTCACTTAAAATGGTGTTGAAGATAAGCATACACACATCTAGAAGGATAGATCAAAAAATGGACAAACAGCAATTGGTAATACAATATGCCCCCTGATCTATCAATGCATAATATGCATACTTTATATGACCTACGTCTCGGGAGTGAATTAATCCCGTTTAATATTTTTGATATTACACAGGTGTAATTACACTAATGGAATAACTATGCAAAGGAGCCCAGGACAAAAAGCAACGCTATTTTGTAACCACGAAAATTACGTCATAATGTATATATTGTGACGTCCGTTTTGAACAGCGTTATAAGTTTCGTGGAAAATTGAAAAGTGGAATTTCAAGAATTTCGAGGATTTTTCGCAAAAATTCGGGTCATATTATAAATAGAATATAAAATTTGTGCTCATGAAATACAGAATTTATTAAACTCGTCATCGTTTTATCTGTTTATAGATGACTCGTTTAATAAATTCGGTTTTCCATGACCACTCATTCAATATCCTCTATATATTTTCAAATCTGGTCAGTTATCATAAGCTTAAAATCAAATATTACCACTATTTTTTGTTGGCATGATTTACTCACCAGCAAGTTATTTATTTTCCTCAAAAAACTACAGTAATCAAAATTACTTCTTTTTGATTTTAAACTAGTTTTAGTTTTTGCCTGTGTTGAAATTTTTTGTATGGTTAAGGGTTAAAATATTAGATGACTGTTCTATCTTTATTATCTTTTATCACAAATACAAAAATAATTTTGAACCTGAGATATAATGTCACCATGGTTAGATCCCTCATGGCTCCACAATCTGGGACCCCTACCAACAAAATGACATTGATCGATTAGAAAGAGTTCAAAGGAGGCCACCAGGCTCATCAAACAAAACTACAAGTCACAAGAACAAGGCTTTATCACCAACACAATGAAAAAACTAAAGCTACCTCAACTACAATCCAGAAGAAAGACCCTTAGACTCATTATGATGTACAAGGTGGCTGAGGGGTTGGTACCGACCTCATTAAAACATCGAGACCAAAGAGATCAGTAAAAATCGAAGTTTTTGAAAACTGTGACACTCAAAACATTTTTGGGGCTCTGCTTAGATGACGTCAGATAGGGTGAAATGATGGTAAGAGTGGTATAATTTTTTTATTATTTCACTGTTTTTCACTGTTTTGGCAGAGAGTTTTTCATAATGATCATCTATCGTTATTTCTCGATGAACCATCAAGAAGTATTAAAGAAGAAAGATGTACTTACCTACAAGTATCTTCCACACATGCACATCACTATGGTTCCAGTCTATGAGATATTCAAGAACATTGGTGTGGAATCTCATAGCAGCCAAGCTAACAATCCCATTGCCGTTGGCGTCCAACCGTTTAAAGTCAGCTCCAAGTTCTATTAAACCTTTTAGAGCTGATAAACCACCTGAACTTGCTGATAGTAAGATGGGTGTTGATCTTTCACTGTAAAAATAATGAATATTATAAATTTCTCACATAGCTCCCATTGCCTTCTATAACTAACAGCCATCAGAGATATCCTTGTTTTATGCATGTCTACGGTAACACTCTCAATGATGTCACCTCGAGGTCATCTAATGCACATTATCACACTATTTCTGTAATCTTAGCGGTCAAAAATTGTTTTAAATTAAATTAATAAAGTAAATGTGGAAAAAAGAATCTGTTACTTGAGTTTATATGAGTCAAGCTGATCTTAACCTCATCTTGAATATAAAAAATATTAAGCTCTCCAAGGCTCGATTCATAGCATTTCTATTCTAGATTCGTTTTTTATAAAGGGAATACTAGTAAAAGCAAATGATATAAGTAGCTATTAAACTCTTTTTAACTGACAATAATTTTACTCCAACACAGCAAATGATGAGGAAAAATTATCTGCTTCACTTGACAATGGCGTAAAAATGGGTTTAAATCCCTATTATTCCTTGGCTTATCACATCAATCACAAGATTTTTGTCTTGTCTGTTGATGAGATATCAGGCTGCAAAAGAGGAGATATCCAGTTGAAATTGAGGAAAAGTGGCACTTTAGCCAGGGAGTGTCATATTTGAGGATTTTTTTTTGTTTCCAGCCAAAAAACAGAGGAAATGCTGCAAACCTGTTTTCATTTTCTCTTAAGAAAAATTTAAAGCCAATTTCCCAGTGATTGCTCTGAATTCTTACTTCTCAATGAGTAACTGAAGCCAAAATAATTACTATATATACATTGTGCTCACATAGTATTTTACCATCATATGATTTGAATTGCTTGCATCTTCCTCAAATTAGACCAACCAATTCTAAGACTGAGACATTTTCCAAACACTTACTCATTTTTTGTGACTAGCTCTAATAAGCCCTTGTTCTTTCTGATCATTAACCTCACTACTGGATAGTGGTCAAAGAATGCAGCATGGTGTATGTGTGCCCAACCATCTTGATCTGTTGCTAGGATATTAGCATAGTTGGCAAGTAGACAGGCTACCGTATCCAGGGCACCACAGCGGGCTGCGACATGTATGGCTGTGGGACCTGTAAAAACAGGGAGATGAAGTTTAGTTTGGATAGAATTTTTTTCCTTTTTTTTTATTTTATAAACTTATTACAACAAGAAGACAACATTGCATTCTTGTATTATCATTGATTTTTTAAATGCCAGGGTAGAGTTCAAGTAACAGCTTTTTGCATTGAAGTTAGAGGTCACAAGATATATTGACAGAATGAATACATGTATCATAGTTGTCAATCAGAAAAAATTGAATGACCAACTAGAATGGTTGTTCAGGGACAACACTTGTCAAGCTTAGAAACATCTGACCTTGCGACCTTGACCTTTGACCTTAATGCATAACTACCAATAAGAACTATGCCAAATTATTTTGAAATCCACTCATAAATGTAGAAGTTGTGCTCCAGACAAAAATTTGAACTTTACCTTTAGTTTAGTAAATTAGTGTAACCTTGACCTTTGTGATACAGAAAAATTCTTTTGAATGGCACATCTACTAATGGCAAATATTGTATGAAGTTATTTTAAAATCCCTCAATAAATGTAGGAGTTATGCTCTTGACAAAATCGGATAGACTTTTGGACAATCAGACTGACAGACTAAAACATTGTGATGTTTTGTAGATTATTATGTAACCATCAAAACTAAAGCTTCTTCAAGATATTGTTTCAACGTTAAGATCACCCATCAACAGTATATTATTTGTGACCTGTCATGCGAAAAAAGGAATATCTTGGTAGTGTGTAAAGAGTCGTCACAAGGCAAACTACGCAGGGTCAAAACTTTTTGCACTATGCTGATTTTTTGAATCTAGATTTCATTTTAAAGAGTTTTGAGACAGTTATTTTTCATGTGTAAAGCGACAAATGAGTTTCATGTCCACAGCCATATACATTTTGCAGACAAATGACATTTAAAAAAAATATCAAGCAATCAAGCTGCTGGAGGTGAAGGAGCACTAGCCCATCAATTGATTATTTTAAAGACATTTTAATGAATATCATCAGGTATAAATATGACACATCTAATCATATGATTATGATATCAAACAATCAATTGCAATCAAATGAATATTAATTTAACCTAACCATATACAAGCAAAATTGTATTACTTAAAACTTGAGGGAAAAATCACTAAAGGTGTATTTTCAAGACTGAGCTCTGACATGGCGCTGAGTCCATTACCAAAGGTAAATCAGGTAGATTAAAAAAGCAAATGATAGGAATTTAACCTGATCCCTTCACTGCAATTATTAAAGTCTACATTTGAGTGAACCTTCCATAGTAAGACAAGCAATAATGTTGCTTAAACTGGTAAATTTTAAACTTTGTTAAGGCACTATTCAAACCTGTTTTTTCAATTTCGAACAAATGGCACCAGAATCTAACAGTAAAAAGGAGATTTCACGGCTCACCACGCAAAATCTACCTATATAATAAGTTAAGGGCACTTAAACTATCACTTAGCAAAAACAACATATTGAAACTTTGCTCATTCATGGATTAATTATTCATTTCTGAAAACAAAAAAAATGAAAATTAAAAGTACCTTCATTGTATTTAACATCTTGTTTCCGTAACATTATAAGGTATATCACAATTAAACAGAAATGTTAAACCACACATTTACACTTGGGTTAGTTAGATAATCCACACACAGTGTTAATTGGTGTTAATTCCAGGTGAATCATAGCGAGGAAGGTGTGCAACATTTAGTTTGGTTATAAAAGAAATTTGATTTAAGAAAGTAATAATGATAATACAGCCCAAAGCTTTGGAAAAGATGGCAAGAATAATGGTATTCCAAATATAAAATGCATTCATACATATACCAGTGTATTATTATTTCAGTAGAAATTTCATCATGAAATGTAAAACTTTTAACTCACTTTTGTTGGTTTGTTACATACTCTGACATTTTCAATGCTGAATTAACAAATGCTGATTATTGCTAGTCCTGTTAAAGAGAATGTTTTTTCTTTCAGCATAATTTGAGTAAGAAACCCACAAAAGTCAGACAAAAGTAGTGCAATTCATAATAAATCACTTTTTGAATAATAATTTGTTATAAAAAAAAAAATAGACATATGGTATTATAAGTGACCAAATTCTGTCAAATTATGCTTTTCTTTAGTTCCATCACTTGTATTTATGATACAAAATTTGTCTCCAATAAATGCTAGAATTCCACAAATTTGATGTTGCCATCTTAATGCACTGTTCTTGTGCTATTGAACCGCCAAAAACACTGATCAGACACTGACTAGAGGCTGATTTTATCACCGTTTCCCAAAAAAGTTGTCCTTGATGCCAAGCGCTTATAAAAACAATAGCTCAAGACTTATAAACGATCATAAAAGACACTAATTCCAGACATCCCCAAAATCTATTAACCCCCCTCTATGCACAACATGTCAACGTTAAAAAAAGATCCAAATTGAACAATGTCTTAAACTTTTTTGTCCTCAAGAGTCAATATGCCATAAAACATTAGGTTCATCTTTCAGTTAAGTATTTAAAGCCATATTCAAGTTGGTTTTATTTGCCAATACATCCCAGTTTTGTTTGTCAAAGAAGAGAAAATAGAAGACTTGAAATGAATAAATACTCTTAAAGGCAGGTAGATGTCATTTTCAATTGCATTTGGCTGACACAGATTGATTGATTGGATGGCCTGCAATCTTTATCGTCAATTTTAAGTCACATTTTACATTTGACAAAATAATGCTAGGTATGGTCAAAATTGTTAGATGCCTCTTGCTAGAAAAAGTCTGTAATTAGCAAAAGTTTAAATAAAAAGATTATTTTACAACAAATACCAGAGATATGATTTGCAAAAGCTTATTTCACCTTTGACCTTTGGTCTGAAAATTTATCTACAATGAAACTTTAATAATCACCATGGAAACAATGTAATCAAGTTATTTTGAAATCCTCTCTAGTAACATTTTAGCCACTTTTTGCCCAAGAAATCAAATTCTCAGAATTCAAATTTCACCTACATGACATATGACTTTGGAACTAGACTAAGATTAGACTGCACATATGTGCAGCCTGATATTTGTCTTTTCCTCCTGTCAAAGCAGGAACATTCCAAATGCCATCTCTATACTCATGAGTATACTCACAAGTGTGGCATGGAATTTAGAAATCCATCTATATGTAGTGTAGCTTTTACAGCTAAATATGACTACCGCTTTTCCTCTAATAATAGCACCCTCCCTAATAGTAGCACGCCTACATTTTTTAAGAAGAAAACCCACTTCAAATGCATAAATTTTAGGTACATTTTGAGACTTCTTCTTAGATTTAAGATGATTTTCCTCTAAACAATCATTTACCTAAAATTAAAGGGAAAAGGGCATAAAATACATCAAATTTAATTGGATTTTTCATAAGAAAATACATGCTTAATAGAAGCTTCCTGATCATGTTATGCATAGCTCCCAGGAGCATTTATAAGGAGAAATACAGTAAGTACAGAAGTATGGAACAGAGAGGTTTTAAACTAAATTTTCAAATCGATCTTTCTGACAGTTTGATTTAAAAACAATAAAATATTGAAAACTTTGTTTATTTGACACCAAGACTATTGACCTTAAGTTATAAAATGTAGGCTTTTCAAATATTTGCTTTTCCATTTTTGCTACAAATTGCAAATTAGGATTGACAAATATGAGTTAATCATGAATTTGACAAATGTTTTCATGAATAAAAAGAGGCCCATTTACCAAAAATACCCGAAGATAGCTACATCTACTCAATTTCAGTCCATTTGAAAGTTTCTTGATTGATTCATAAAACACTTGAAAGCCAATTTAACCCTCTTTCAAGACCGCACATTTACATAATTTATTGCTAAACACTTAAGTCTCAAAAAGGTAATAGAAATTATTTTCATACAATGAAGCCTGTGTTGACCTGATATCACCTGTCTGATAGCATAACATGATATCAGGCAGTCTATTTTTAGAACATTTTTCTCACACTTTCACCTGAATTTCCTTGATTTTTTAGGGTTTATTATAATTAAGCGCAAAAAGTTGTGTGATAAATAGAATAACATTAAAATGTCTTAAAATATCAATGTTATCTGGTCTTGGCAGTGAGAAATTATTATGACTCTGTATAGCCTCATCATGATAAATTCTCCAAACCTCAACCATATAACATTGATATTTTAAGACACTAACATGGTATTCTCTAGTTACTTGCACTTGAAAATGATGTATTAAATGAAAATAGTGCCTTTTTTATCTAAAAGATTTAACAAGGTGTGCTTGTACCCCCATAACAGTAGGTTTTTGAAAGTTTGACCTTGACAAATGACCTTGACCTTGTTACATTACCTTGACCTTGGTACTGGCAGATGTGTATCATTAAGATCTATCATCACACCATATATGAACTTTGTACCTTGAATAGGCATGAAGTAATTATTGGCAATTTTCGGTATTTTTTACATTTTTTTTTTGTAGAAATTTTGCAGTGAAACCAACATATGGAAAGATCGACTTAAATCCAGATTAAGATTTAATTTCATATCACCAAGTAAAATTAGTAATCATCTACATCATACCTTATATCAGCAAACAATAGTTATAACAATAAAAAGTCAGCAATCATTAATTTTGTTAATTCTAACATTTTTTCAGTTTTTTTTTATCTTTTTTTCAAATGATATTAATACAAAATCTACACAAGTACAAAAAAACTAGTTTCACATTATTAATTTATCAAACAATTATAAATCTTCCAGTTTCTATGGCAGCATTTACCTTGTGACCCTGGAATAGGGGTCACCATCACTGGTTCCCTGCTATTAGCGGCACTTCCTACTCTTGAAGCTATGTATTTGTAAAATAACACTATAAATTATAAGTTCAAGTTACCCATACTTTGATGTAGAGATATGACTTTCATGGTTGCAATAGATTATCATGGCAAGTTCCCTATGAAAAATTTACTTCAAAGAAATTGGCCAGTGTCTATGCTCCGCTGTTTAGTGCTGGATTGTTGATAAAATTCTAAGTAAAAAAAGGGGGCATAATTTGCTCAAAATGCATCTAGAGTTATGCCCTTGATAGTAACTTGCTCTTGAGTATGTGTGCAAGGTTCGAAGTGAAACCAGAGATATTACAAAATGTCAAAGTTTTTGCACAATAACTATGACAATGACACCAAGGTTATCATTGGGTCTTCCAAAACAGCCGAGCTAAAAATTGCATAATTTTTTTAAAAAAATCTTCCCTTAATATACATCTTGTATTATCTATGCTATTCATGAATATGATAAGACTTGAGACACAAGGTTCTGTTGTTTAAGAGTTTGATAGAAACTATGTTAATAAATATGGCAGTAAAGTATCATTTGTAAGCTTCAGCTGAAAGTTTGAGAGAGTTAAGCATTTAGAGTTCAAGAAAGAGAGAGTGACTGTTGGCATTCTGAATCCTGTAGATTATTGGTAGGTAGACAACCAAATCTTTAGTTACAAGGTTTGATGGCCGTATGGTGACATTTTCAATGAAGGATCTAAATATGGTATGTCATATATTTAAAAAAAGATCGGAAACAAGATGTGTTTGTGAAACACGAATCCCCCGTAACAGCATTTTTTTCAAAGTTTGACCTTGACAGATGACCTTGACCTTGTCACATGACCTTGACTTTGGTACCAGCGGATGTGGATCATTGAGATCTATCATCATGCCAAATATTAGCCTTGTATCTTGAATAGGCTTGAAGATATTGGCAATGTTAAGTTTTTTGGTTAACTTTTTGAGTTATTTGACCTTGACAGATGACCTTAACCTTGTCACATGACCTTGACTTTGAAACCAGCAGATGCGGATCATTAAGATCTATCATCATGCCAAATATAAGCCTTGTGTCTTGAATAGGCTTGAAGATATTGGCAATGTTAAGTTTTTTGGTTAACTTTTGCAGACAGACAGACAGACAGACAGATGGACAGACAGAAGGACAGACGGACAGACAGATGGTCAACGGTAAAACAATATGCCCCCGATCTTTCGATACGGGGGCATAAAAATCTGAAGCATGAGAAGTGAGAGCCTCAGCCCTGCATTCAGAATCACCAAACGGTGCAAACAGTTTTTTAATTATATCACCCTTTGCACATGCACTTAAGTGCAAAGCCAGAAATAATTGGAAAACTGTTTGCACCTTTTGATGATCCTGAACACAGAGCTAGTCAGACCATACTGTGAAATAATACTAGGTTGCAACTCAAAATGTCAATACTTCTCACAGCAAATTGTTCTCAATCTACCTATTAACCATATTGATGGCTCAGAGCAAATCAATTATGACTGCCTATAAACATATCGACACATAGACAGTTAAAACTGTTTCAGGCTCAGCTCAGCCATCAAAATAAACTCTTATCAGCAAATATCTTTGACACAATCCAGTTTAGAAAAAAATAAATCAAAACCAAGAATCAATTTTGACAACAATTCATCATGCCAGAAAGAAGAAAATTGAGTAAATTTTATCATTGAGGTTAGCCTTTGTATTTTCAAGTAAATAGAAATAAAGTATGTTTTTGGTTTGAGATATATATAATACGTACTTAGTGTTTTGTATGGAAAAAAAATATCTAACGAGGTTGGGAGAATTGATCATTGTCGAGGCTCTGCCGAGACAATTACCAATTCTCACAACCGAGTTAGATATTTTTTCATACAACACACTTAGTACGTATTATATTTATCTTATAACCTCTTTTTGTCTTGTTTTAGTCGATGTTTCTAACTTAAATGCTAGTTTCTAAAAATAACTGTATGATATTATTGTTCTAAAAATAACTATGTGATATCATAAAAAATATCATACGGGTTGTTATCACATGGATATTTGTATAGTTATAAGATAAAAAAAAAAAATGTCTTAATAATGTATCTTGAAGACAACCATGAGGCCTTCTAAAATAAGCAAGTTCATCTGGCCCATTAAGTAAGGAGTGGTACCCTGCTTTGCACATATGATGTCATTCACTTTCAACACGCTACCATTCTAAACATTAGTAAATTTATTTGCATCCTGAATGCAGGGCTGATGTCATTGAAAAGATAGACGCAATTCTGAATTTTGCATAAACTCTTTCTATTTTTCTAATAAAAGATATAATCAAGCAAACATATTTCTAATGTTTAATTTGTTAAAATGATACAGGGAGTAAGATAATTGATAAAGATTGTAACAAAAATGCAAAGGCTAACTAAATAGAGTTTGTTGTTAGCAAAGCCCCCTGGGATATATCTATAAATAGTTCAAAATTTACATATTTCTAGCAGATAGTAGCTCATTCCACCAGGAGCATTTGCAGTTCCTCTGTTTTCATTGTTCTCTGTATATATCAATATTGCAAAATATTTCTTTGCATAGTAAGTGTCTTAAAGCAAAAGACATAGAGGATAATATTGAATGAGTGGTCATTGAATACACATTTTATTAAACGAGTCATCTATAAACAGATAAAAAACGAGGCTGTGCCGAGGTTTTATCTGTTTTAGATGACTCATTTGATAAAATCAGTATTTAATGAGCACAAATTTTATTTACTATTCATAATAAGACCAATATTTTAGCGAAAAATTGTCAAAATTCTTGAAATTCACCATTTCAATTTCCGCCAAACTTTTAACACCGTTTAAAACTGACATCACAAAATATACATTATAACATCATTTTTGAAGTTACAAGTGTAACACTAGTGTAATAGCACTTGTGTTATATCAAAAATATTCAACAGGGTTATTTCACTCCCGCAACGTAGGTCATATTATAAAGAAACTTAATCAATCAAGAATGGCAACACTTTTAAGAAAGAGAAATAATAATAGTCAGTAGACATTTGTAAACATACCAGAGATACAATAAACTACATGTACCTTATCAAAAAGTATTCCCGTTTCTAATTCTTGAGCTATGTAACCATTCCATTTTACAGTTTGATTTAGAATCTAAAATTCCAGAAATGTCTATACTGGAAAACATGTTTGTTTTTCATATTAAAAGTTTGTTTTTCATACTGAAAGCTTGTTTTTCATAGTGAAAAATAAGTTATCTTTCATTGCACAACAAATTAAAGTAAACTGCAAGCCCTTTTATTATGACCTTTCTTGTCCATGTATTGACCAACTATAACACTTGTTATAAACATTAACCCTTGTCTGTATGATACTGAATAAAAAGCCTTTGCAAAATTGCAAAGCACTGGATGCACTCATTTGGGAGTCAATATTTATTGATCAAACATTACCTTAAAACTTTTCTGGTTTAAAAAGTAAGACCAGGCGGTGTTGACTAAGATCTGACTGCACACCTCCTGCCAAAGCAGGGATATTCCAGGATCAGCAAGACAAGGGTTAATCACTGCATTTTACCTATATCCTCCAAAAAGATGTCATCCCTGATAGAAAATCCCAATGCAGTTTTCTCTAAATAAAAACCCCTTTTCAATTGATTCAGATTGGAATTACCAAATGTGTTTTTTCCTCTAATTGGAGGTTAATTTCCTCTAAACAATCCCATAGATGATTATATAAGGGAAATTAACATAAATTTGTGGAAATGGCTAACCACAGGAGTTTGATAAATAGATTGTTTCAGACAATGGGTGCTATTTACTATAAAAGCTCCCTCACCATATTCTAAATAGGTCCTAGGAGCTTTCATTAGGATAAGAATAGTATGTTTAAATAAATTTATGCACATTTTGGATGCATCGAAAAACCTATTGATAACAAAACTTACAACATTGATATTTTGTTAAGGGCTTCAGTGAAAATCACACAAAATGGAAAATGGGACAAACAAGTGATCAGGGAGGGGAACTGTTGTCTTAAACACTATGTATCAATTATGAATATAATCATATTCATCCAAATATTAACTTGTCCAACCTTTTTTCATTAAAATAAATTGATGGCTAAGTGCAAAACAGTTGTAACTGCCTATATATCTATAGGCAGTTACAACTGTTTCTCACTGAGCCATGGAATTATGTGCATGTGGAAATGGAAGGTACTTGAGTTATGACAACACTTGGGGTTCAAACTGCATGGATCATTGGCTATTACCGGTCTGCTGCTCCTTTTTATCCCGATCTGCTCTTGACTTATCTAATATTACAATAACATTAATCCATTTTAAGAACCAAACATTCCTGTGTTCAAAAATATAATAACTTCTATAAAACTATCCTCATTTAGTGAGAATAATGTTGGAACTAGTCAGCTTGAAACAATATTTGGCTTGCCAATGACCAAATGGTATTTGATTTCTAGGGTGTTTTTTTTTAACCAATTTGATACCAGTCTCTTTTCTGACATTCCAGCATGATACTGTAACCACAATTCTCACCTATAGACCCACACATATAACTTAAGTAAATTATCATATTGTTGTTTAAAAAACATTTCCACTTATTACTTTGAACAAGAAGTTATCTGTATACTTGATAGAAACAGAAATTATTTTCCTGAAAAAGCTCTCATAAAGTCATATCATTCAATAAAATGAGCCTGTGCGTGAGATTTCTAACAATTTCAAATATGCGCAAAGCAAAGACTCTGACCAGCCTGAGCATCGGCACAGTCTGACAAGCCATCACTGTGCTTTAAGTAGATAGATAAGGTCTCAGAGTATCTGTAGACCATCGGGTAACTTTATATTTACAGTATGAGGCTGTCTATGCTACTCAATGTTCGCACATCACGAATAATTCAAATTGTTGGAAATGTCATGCACAGGCTCAAATGTGAGAAGGAATTCCTTGTATAAATATGCCCTAAAATGTAGCAAAGATCTCAGGAAAGGAAAGATATCCCAATACTAGAAAGCCATGAATGGCTTGAGTCGCTCCACAGGCTTGAAATTCTTGTAAAAGCAAATAAATGTTTTGACTAGATTTTTAGATATTTGGGGTTCTACTGATGTTGAAAATGATTTTCAAAGTTTCAACTATATAACAGAAACAGAAATAACCTCTGCTATTAAAAGACATATTTTTCAGCAATTCAAAATAATTTTTGGCTGCATGATAATGGGTCACCCAAAGATCACACCAAAAATGTTTGATTGATATCCATCACTTACATTCTGAGAAAATGTTTTTCATAGTTTCCACTATTTAACATACCGAGAATTGACCTTCACCCATAAAATGTATATTTTTCATCCAATCAAAATAATTTTTTGGTACACTGATAAAGGGTCACTCAAGGATCATTCCAGTGAAATTAAGTTGATATCCAAAAATCAGATTTTGAGAAAATGATTTTCAAATTTTCCACTATATAACATATAGAGAAATGACCTCTGCCCATAAAATGCATATTTTTCATCCAATCAAAATAATTTTTAGTACACTGATAAAGGGTCACTCAAGGATCATTCCAGTGAAATTTGATTGATATCCATCTAAATAACATATAGAGAAATGACCTCCGCCCATAAAATGCATATTTTTCATCCAATCACAATAATTTTTAGTACACTGATAAAGGGTCACTCAAGGATCATTCCAGTGAAATTTGGTTGATATCCATCAGTTACATTCTGAGAAAATGATTTTCAAAGTTTCCACTATATAACATATAGAGAAATGACCTCCGCCCATAAAATGCATATTTTTCATCCATTCACAAAAATCTTTTGTAGACTGATAAAGGGTCACCAAAGGATCATTCATGTAAAATTTGGTTGATATCCATCAATTAGATTCTGAGAAAATGATTTTCAAAGTTTCCACTATATAACATATAGAGAAATGACCTCTGCCCATAAAATGCATATTTTCCATCCGATCACAATAATTTTTTGTAGACTGATAAAGGGTTACCCAGGGATCATTCATGTAAAATTTAATTGGTATCCATTAATTAGAATCTGAGAAAACTCACTTTTTACCATATTTGGAAATTAGCCACGCCCATTAAATCCATGTTTTTCATTGGATCAAAATTTCTTGAACAACTTTGAAAGAGGGTCACCCAAGGATCATTCCTGTGAAGTTTGGTTGAAATCCATCCAGTAGTTTCTGAGGAGAAGATTTTTAAAGAAAAGTTTACGACCGGACGCACGCACGGACGGACGGACGGACGGACGGACGCACGACGGACACAACGCCATGACAATAGCCCCAGTGGCTTTCAGCCAGTGGAGCTAAAAACCAACAAACCTAAGAAAAACTGCATTCCTGCATAGAGAATAAAATGTGTACATAAAACACAAATGCACCAAAAAGGTAATTGTTTTTTCGAAAATTTGACCATGACCTTGATAGATAGCATTGACCTAGGTATTAGAAGATGCATATAGATGTAATCTATCATCATGCTTGATATGAGCATTGTATCTCAAATAGGCTTCAAGTTTAGTAATTTGGTTACGCCTTGTAGACAGATGGACTGAAGAACAGAATGACAGACAGATTACAGGAAAACTATATGCCCTCAGATCTTATTAGTACTCAGGGCTTTAAAATTACCAAAATGACACCAAATCTTATACACTGTACCAAGATTTTAAGAAACCAGTCTTTTGCACCAAAACTAAATCAAGTAATAAAATACTGACCATTCCCTAAAATATCTAAATAAATGATATTTTTGAAAAAGATAATTAATCTAAGATCTGTAATTTAAAATGTTTAAAACTCAAGTACATTGAAAAGATAGTTCATAGAATGATGTTGTCTTACTGTAAAGACAAGAGCATCATAACAACCCTATATCACTCACCTAAGTTTCACCTTAATCTTTATTTCAAAGGGGTTCAACCAGATTCAGCCCAAAATGCATATAAATTGGCTGTAATTTCACAATTTTGAATTGAAAGGATAAAAGGGTTATGCCCTGTGCATTTGTACAATTATTTGAAGCCTCTATTCAATATTTACAGATAATCCTTAGGTGGAAGCAAAATGGAAATAACTTTGACAAATTTTATTTTAGAAGGGTCATCAGGTCATACAATATTAAAAACATCAGAACTTATAAATTTCAAATTAATATATTAAGGATCTCTCGTGAGATTTTGTTTGAAACAAGCGAGCCTTGAATGAAGTAGAACGAGGACGACAAAAAAACTTACCTAGAAATTTAAGAATTTGTAATAATTGTTCTATGAACATGACAGAAAATGAGAATCATTTAGATTTTAGAAAAAAATATATTAAACCTTACTTTTATACTTGGCCAGCAGTACAAAACTTCCAAAATTTGTTATGAAAACAATTCCCCAAATGTGATACTTAATTTGTGTAAATTCATGAATTATTCATGAATTAAGTTTCAAATGTTTTTTATGTCTCATACAACTCAAACTGTTCTTCTGAAGGCCTATGTATCTTTCACTTCTTATGTCTATACTCTTATACTCATGTATTTGTTTACAACATGTAATTGTTTTATGCAATTAAATGTGTTATATTGTATTGTATTGAATGAAATCCAATAACAGTTATCACCTAAACAAGAATATTTTGTTTGAAATCCTTAAGTTCTGTTTTCCAATGTTTTTCAGTTATCAGCTCTGTTTTTAAAATAAACCTTCCTTATGACCCATTATAATCCTGTGTTAGTTTTAAGAAATTAATTAATAATTTTGAACCTTACTACATAAACAAGAATATTTGGAACAATATTCATCAGGCCCTTTTTCCCATGTTTTCCAAAGGTCCAGCTCCATTTTCAGAAAGAACCTTCCTTATGACCCTTAAATCATGCTGTGGGAGATTCAAGAAAGTAAGATAATATTTGTTGTCTTTATCATGTAAACAAGAATTGTTTACAGACAGATGGACAGACAGACAGTAAAGCTAAAGATAGAATTAAATCCATAGCACTATGACACAGTATATTAAGTTGTAAAATGCCAAACCATGTTGTTTCAATGTAAGTTGTTTTCAACTGTGGTAGACCTTGGCCCAAGGAACCTACCTGCTTAATTGGCTGGCTAGTTTCAGAGAAGATTCTTAAAATAATTGCGGACAGACAGACAGACAGGTAGACAACGGACAATGACCAACCACAATATCTCAACTTTCACTTTGTACTCATGTGAGCAAAGAATAAACAACTCGATGGCTCAGTGCAAAACAGTTGGAACTGCCTATAAACATAAATGCATTCACAACTATTTTGCACATAGCCATCAAACTGTGAAAATAAAAATGGATGAACAAAGGATGAACAAATTAGCTATATTTATTACTCCCCTTCTATAAATATGCAAACAAGTTCCATAAATAGCTTTCCATCCTTAAAGAAACAATCAGACATTCATTATTTCAATTATGTCTGTGAAATAGTGATTTTTTTTCTGGCCATGATTATTTTGAACACAGTTGTTGATCTTATCTTTTTAGTGATTTTGGAGTGTTTTTGAATGGCTTGAAAGAGTGTTTGGAACGAATGAATGGAGCGCTGAGAGATCAATTTAGAATGGTTTTGATAGAGATGAATGTCAATTTCATGATGTAATTAACTGTATCCAGTCTGATCAATGTTTTTATTATTTTTTAGATGATTGCTATCTATCTATAATCTCGGTTAAAATTTTTTAATACAATGTGTGATTGTCCGGGTTGTGCAAAATATGTCCATCACTTACACATGAAATTGTTCAAAATGTCATACACTGGCTCAACTAAAATTTTCAAATCTTACATGGATTTCCAACAATGTCAAATGTGCACAAAGCAGACCCTGGCCAGCCTGTGCATCGGCACAGTCTGACCAGAGTCTTCACTGTGCACTTTGTAGATAGAAAATGTCTCAGCTTGCATTTGGATAGAAAGGTAATCTTGTAAATGCACTTTGTGGATGTCCAGGCTGTTCAATGTTTCTGATTCATGCACATGGCACTTTGTTGGAAAAGTCTTACCCAGGCTCATATATAATATATATTTATATATAAATGTACAACATAAAATTTTGACTGAATGAAGTGCAAAACTCATTACGTATTACAAAGTGAAATTTAACATCAAAGGTATTTGAAAGCTTATATAAAGTTTCATAAAGATAGCACAACATCAATGAAAGCTAATAATTCATATAGCATATTTACCTGTTCCCATTATATTGTTCCGTCTCACATTGACGTCCATGGACTGTATCAATAACATGGCGATAATCTGGGGATGGTTATTCATGGCCGCGTAATGTAGTAACGATAATCCGTGTTCATCCTGCTTGCCTAGTCTAGAAGCCTGCATCATTTTTCTGCACAGTGCAGAGAACATGGCTACCAGTCCACGTTTTGCTGCCTCCTTTAGTCCATTATATGGGGTCTAGATTGTAAGAGTTGAATACATAAATGAGCCTGTGCGCGACATTTCCAACAATTTCAATTGTTTGCCCAGCAAAGACTCTGGCCAGACTGTGCATCTGCACAGTCTGGCCAGAGTCTTCCAGGGTGTCCACAGTTTGAGCAAAGCAAAATTCCCTGACTTTTCACTGACTTTTCCCTGACTGAAATCAATTTTCCCTGACTTATGTTTACCGTATTTTGCACATTAATTTATGAAAATGTTGGCCTCCACCACCCCTACAGCCAACTCTTTCCTCCTCTTACTTAACTAACTGTAACTGTATTACTATTTGTATGAATAGTTTTTCCTTTTTTTTTCTTTTTCTTCATACATACAAAATGCATGTTATATGAACTTAACCTATACTGCTGGGTGTGGGTTTTGAAATATGATGCATGCCAAAATCGACGAAAAACACAAACTAACCCCATAGAAGCATGTATCTTAATATATTGGACTATCTTTGGTGTGCATTTCAAAATATAAACTTTCTTTTAGGCACTTCAACATGAATTAAATCGTACATTATATGGTATCATGTATAAAATTCCTAAGTGCCTCTAGTCCCTTTTCGTTTTCTTCCCAAAGAACAATTTGGAATAATGAATCAATCAGGTCTATCATTATAGCCAATCATGAAGAAACTGCATTACCAAGTTTTTTATCTTTTTATCATTCATACACCAATAATTTCAAAATTCCCTGACTTTTCCCTGACTTTTGCTTAAACTGTAAAATTCCCTGACCAATTCCAAAATTCCCTGACAATTCCCTGACCTTGAAAAAATATTTTTTTCCCTGACTTTTTCCCTGACCGTGGACACCCTGTCTTCACTGTACTCTTTGTAGATAGATAAGGTCTCAACGCATCTTGAGAAATTCAGACAATCTTCTTTTTTGGACTATATATATTTCTGGGATGCTCAATGTTTGCTCCATACGCACATTTGAAATTGTTGGAAATGTCAAGCACAGGCCCAAATTACAAAAGTTTTTCCCAGGCTGGTTGATATACTAGAGACATATACTCCATCATTTCAAAAAACGGCTTCTTGCAAAAGCCCTTTCTGATTATAAATTTAAAGGCCATTATTTTTCCATTTTCTGGTCCTCGGGAGAGCCAACCCAATTTTTCTCAAAACTGGAATAAACAAGATGTGTTTGTGAAACACGAATGCCCCCGTAACGGTATTTTTTTTTTCAAAGTTTGACCTTGACAAATGACCTTGACCTTGTCACATGACCTTGACTTTAGTACCAGCGATTGCGGATCAGTGAGATCTATCATCATGCCAAATATTAGCTTTGTATCTTGAATAAGCTTGAAGATATTGGCAAGGTTAAGTTTTTGGACAGATGGACGGACAGACAGACAGATGGACATGAGTAAAACATATGCCCCCGATCTATCGATGCGGGGGCATAAAAATTAGATGACCTTCCATTAAATTTATTTTTCTTGTTTCCTCTGATGGGCTGCTTTTGTCTGGTATCTATGTAAAATATGGATATTACTTTAGCATTTCATTAAGAACCAAATTCCTCAAGGGGGATTTAATATTATAGAAAATATTAAAGTCTGCCTAAAGAATTGATTGATTATTTATCATTTTTTAATCTGTCTAAGCTAAACAAAGTCTGAATTCCAATTATAGAGGGCTTATTATGTCAAGTACCTAGTCCTATCTGAACTTTTTCCAAGTAATGTTATCCCAATATAAGAAAGATAACCACAACTTGTCATATGATTCATAATATACAAATTATCTCCCTTATATAATATCAAACTGCTGATGAACAAGTAAGAACCAACATAACATAACTTGCCATCAAGAAAACTTATAATTCAGTAATTGTAATTATGGGTCAGTGACCAAAGTTGATATACTTTGTTTACTCTTTGATTGCAAGTTCTTATTATTTTCATACATTGTAGAAACAATTTTTTTAAGATAGTAGTTTATTATTATTCAGATACATATAGGCCACCGGCCCATTATATACAACACATATAAATTACATCATAAATTCATGGCAAGAGTTGCATATGATATTGTGAATAGCAAAATATACTACATTTGTAATGAAATGAACCAATAGAAACTAGTTGACTGGTCAGAGAACGCACACTGCTTAATATTAAGAACGCTAAGTGTGATCAAAGTAAACTCAAAATTTTAAATCGACTTCCCTCAAAACTTTTCGCAACCACGTTCACATTCGTTGCGACCTTTTTAAAGGAAAGTTGAATTAATAGATATATTTATTTACTAATGAGCTGTTCTTTAATTTCATTACTATTGCAATGAAATAAGCTAGCTTTGTTAGGTTTGGGATATCTTTTGTTTTCATTAATCCGTAGAAATTTTCGGGTTTTGTGTACCCTTTGTACCAGGAAAATAAAAGATTAACCCTTAGATCTTGAAATTGAAAACACTTGAAAAGTGTAAGACTTTGACTTTGACAGATGACCCTGTCACATGACCTTGACTTTGGTATCTGCAGATGCTTATCAATGAGATCATTATCATGCAAAATATCAACATATTGTATCTTGAATAGGCTTAAGTAGTTGGCACTGTTAATTATTTTTGGTTAAAGTTTTGCAGACAGACAGATAGTGATAAAACATTATGCTCCTCTTCTCATCAATGGGAGTCATAAAAATTTGCATTACGACAAATTCTCTGAACCTTTTTACATGCACAAACTAGGGGCATAATAATAAAATACAATTGAAAATATTCACTGACTACCACTATAAGTTCCGCAACATTTTGGACCTCATGATCTTTTTTTGCTGAGCCACCAAATTGTGCTTTATTTGTTTGAATGGAATTTTACACCACTTTTAACAATCTTTCAGACATATTGCAATGGCTGGAGCACCTAACATGAATTCCTGGTATTATCACACAGGTACAACCATTACATCCTCTCCTAGCCTCTAGCTGCTATGCTATTATTTGTATATGATTATTAGCCCATTGGTGAGAGACAAATAGTTGGATAGGATGAGTGTCACTGTAAGAGATGAACCCGTGATCTCTAGATTGACAAACCGGCCCGCTACCAACTGCGCTATGATGTCAGCTTGTGTAAGTTTGACATACTTGAAAATGTCAAGCAGAGGCTCACATAAATAAAAAGACCAACTTTACCCACGTTACACTTGATGGCCTTCTTATAGCCAAAATATTTCTTGAACTGCTCATGAATCAATATCAATATCTCTCATGGGTATTTTTTTAGGCACAAACTTGCCTAGAGAAGTCTACATAAAGACGTTATAAAACAATAATACTCAATGACCACTGGGGTTAAAGACTTTATTTTCCATCCACCACATAGTGAAGCCTCTGGTCAGACTGTGCAAATGCACAGTCTGGCCAGAGGCTTTTCTTTGTGCATATGTAATGAAGTTAAAAATGTCAAGCATAGGCTCAAAAGAATCAAAAGACTAACTATATACCTTGGTTTGTTTGACCCGAATTTGACCTCTGTGGAAAAAATGCTTTCAAAACAATTATCAACCTATTTTATCAATTAACAAAATAAATATTATATTCAAAACTGTATGTTATTCATTCCTATGAAAGCAAATGCAAAGACATGTAGGAATGATTAGATATTTATTCATCTAAATAGCAGGGGTCAGATTCGGGTCAATAAAACCGCACTATACCAACCTTACACTTGATGGCCTTCTTATAGCCAAAATATTTCTTGAACTGTTCATGAAGATGGATGTCACTCATGGGTAACTTTTTGGGCTTCAACTTGTTGATTTCATCATGATAAACCTTCACCCACAGTGGTTTCTGTGGGCTGGTTGGGTAGAATGTCTCAAAGTCAATGCATATTGCATAGTAACTGAAATAAAGGGATTAAATAGAGGATAACTGTTTGTTTCAGTGTAAGATTGAGTTTTATCCTGTCACTAGCTATAAATATTGCCTGATAAAAAGGGGTATGATATACTTGTTGATATCAGGTCACTTGATCATATGACAACTTTATTAGGCCACTTGGTCACGTGGCCTGCCTGATCTTCTTTTTGCAGCTATCAAGACTGAAAACAGTCCTCATTTACATTTTTTTTTTAGAATTTGAGTGTATATTTCTGATTATTATTTTTGTTTCATTTGATTACCCTATGTTTTTAAAATCAAATAGCGTTCAAATTGAAGTATATGACTGATGACACAACCTATAAAATTGTGATGAAGCTTATCTCGGTGTTTACATTCGACCTCGAAAACTGTCAGGATTTTAAAACATTTATCTGAATTAATTCAACGCAGATTTATTCGTCCGATGAGAATTTCGGAGACAGTAGCTTTACATCTGATCTCAATCTATGTCCATCCTCTGATTAAGAGCAAGGGGGGCATTGAATTGAGATTTAGCTGCATGACAACAAAACTTCGGAGAAATCAAAGCACTGAAAGTACTGATGGTGAACGAACCTGATGGCATTCTAGAGTGATATATTGAATTCAATTAGAAAAGAGAAATTACGAATGTAAAAAAAAGTGAGAAGAATTGTCTCGACAAAATTTCCGTTATTCGGAAATTTCACTGCCAATTCAAAGAAAGGGAAAGAGAGGAAAATCCTGTTAGAAAAATATTTGTTAGAATATGAGATGTTTCTCTGTGAAATTTTCTTTTACACACTTGAAATAGGTACATTTATTAATTAAACATAAATGGAGAAAACGATTTAATCCTATCTAAAACTGTCTTTAACCTATATCCAATGGTGTTTGTTTTTTACAAAAGTAGTTGTTATCATGTTTAAGCCTATTTCAAGTTAATTTGTTGTATTTGTTTTAACTTTTTTAACTATCTTTGTTTCTTCTCAGAGGATGAAAAGGTCTTTGAGTACCAACCAAAGAAACACCTATGAATATCAGTCAGTCCTGAACTGTACTCATTGTTTAAAGTTATGATTTGTTAACTTATTAATAGTATTTTGAACCATTAACTGGGAGATTAGTTTTTAACATATTTGAAGCCATAATCACTTCCGTGGTTGACACTTATGTCGAGAATCCTTACAATTGTCGGTTTATTTTTTGCACGAGAACCTATTGTTTACCTTCAAGAGTTTGGGTGCTTGTAAAATCACTCACTATCGATATCTTATTACAGTATTGCGGCTGATATTAGACTTTCTGCTCGGAGATAGTTTTTGCTTAAACTGTAGTTAACCAATTCTAAACGTATTTTGGGAAGGATGGAGCCAGTTTTTATTCATCGATTTAGATTTTTATGATTTCTGTAAAAAACGCAATGACTTTTCCAGAATAATTTAACAACTAAACCCGCCTGTCGAATTGTAAACAAGTGCATGACGGATCTGGTCCCCCATTGACCACGGCAATATCTACTCACCAATTAGCTATCATTTATTTAATTTTCAATTAGAATTTTGAATTGATATGGTTTTACAGATTGAAAAAATGCTAAGTAGAATGGCCCTAATGAAATATCTTCCATGCCTGTCGCATTTGGTATTCGGCAATATTCGCTTCTGAGACAGACGAATACGAAACGTTTTCGCTTGGAATAAGTTCACCGAATATTCAAGTGTATCCTTACAAGCCCTACTTCAGCCAACGCAATTTTACGGAAAAATCTTAATAGCGGCGTTCATCCCTATTCAAATAAAAGTACAAGAAAGGTTGTACATGTAAAACACATGTCGAATCATTCTTAAAACCCGTCTCGAGACTGACTGTCGCTAGTTGAAAAGTATTGTAAAACAGCGTTACCGTTTCTTATGACACAAGGTGTCTTGATGTGTCATTCGTCTCAACTCGGCCGATTCCTCTAACCTACATTTAAATCGGAGCCGTCGGAGATCGCCCGAGTATTGCCGAATGTAAGTTCAAGAGGACATGACCTAAATAAACATGTATTTCCGGCTAATTACTACAAGTTGCACCAGCAAAGGCTTGGGTCAAAAACATAGTATCTGTCTCTACAGTGTCTAGACACAAACTTTGTTTTTGCTTTAAACTCTCGACAAGCTTACGCCGATCAAAAATTCCCTTGATAAACATTGCAAGATCATTTTGTGTTTTTCAAGGCGAATTTTCATTATTTTCACTTGATAAAGAATACCAGTAGCACGCTTTTAAAGAAAAAAACAGTGATTTTTCGGAGAAAAATATTGAAAGATACTAAATTGAATTTTAAGAGGCGCTACTTTATTTCAAATGTATTAACATCCAACAGGATTTTCCTGACATTGTATATAACACTGGTGAACGACGTTCGTTCACCAAAAAGGACGTTTGAGATTGTAAAAAATCACCAGATTCATATCTTCTTATTCATTAAGGTATGTACGTATTATTCAAGTTTTCTCTTGTTACGTCATCAGAAATCTTTTCAATTATCAAGTTCTTTAGCCGTAAGCAATCACCCAGCCTAATAGATCTAGCAATTCACCCTTATGGTGAGGACTCATCGTGTCGGTAAATCGGAATTAATTTTTCGTATATAAATAACAAATAGACTTTGAAAATATTGTAACAGGCTCACCAGATAAACTCATACGCCTTACCTGATAAACTTTTCCTTCTCAAGTCACCAACCATCTATAGTCTATATATTCATTGAGTGAACAATAAAAGCTATATTTTCAAGAACGGCGTTTCTGAGGGCTTGTCAAGTAGATTGTCTCAAAGTCAATTCATAATACAAAGTTCATGAAATAAAAGTGTTTATTACATATCATGGATTTATGAAAAAAATACCCTATTTATTTTTCACAAAAAGTAGTCCCATATGAAAATGCTGTTATTATTGACTAATCTTACTTTTTTGCTTCCTTATCTCAAATTATAATATATGAAGAGAATATTTGTTGATTTAATTGAGGTATGAAACTAAAAAGCTAATCACACTTATGTATGAATTTGCTTCATGTATTCATACAGTGTTATTAGCTTTTGTTGCTCACTCAATAGAAAGATATAGTGGCCACCTGTATTCAGCAATCAATCTGTCGTAAGCAATCCCTCACTAGGTTCCCAAATGTAGCAAATGAAAAGAAATTAACCTTGATTCAGGAAAAATTTGCCTTAAGCAAGCACTTTGTGAATGTGCCTTAGGCGGCTGCTAAATACAGGTTTGGCTGTAAAATGGCCTTACAAGGAAACAAACATTCATTCTCTATATCATATTGGAAATGAAGAACAAAGACAGACAGTTCATACTTTTTTCCATCAATGGTGACTGTCGGTACTTTATAATGGTCCATCATTGCGTTCTCATTCTCCAACATTTTGTTTAAATATGCTGTCGCATCCTTCATGATCTCGTCATACGATGATTCGAGTCTGGCAGAATCTTCTTCTAGTGGATCAGTCTCCAGGTCAATCATTATACCTTAAATTCATAACAGAGAAATTTTCAACAATTTGACATGTGCGTGAGGTGAAAACATTAAACAGCTTAGACAGCTATTTAGTGTGATAAGATGATTGCCTAACTATCAACAGATACTTTGAGACTTTATTTATCTACAAAATGTAAAGTGAAGACCCTGGTCAGACTGTGCAAATGCACAGACTGACCAGAGGTTTTTGCTTTGGGCACATTTCAAACTGTTGAAAATGTCATGCACAGGCTCATATCAACTTGTGGACGAGAATTTTTCAACAAAAAGGAAACATGGTAAAGGAAGCTTGGTAAGGGAAAAAAGGCAAAATTGTAAAGGCATTATTGTCTTTTTTTATGCTTTCTGGTATATAACAGGGGTTTAACAGTAGTTTATCACTCTGTCTTTCTTCAAAACCAGTAAAATTGCAATAAAAGATTATACCCTGCTTTCATTTATTTCACTCCTTTTGACATCATCTTAACAGGCTCACAATACCCATGACATTTTGGCATAGCTCAGTAATCATGTTCAAAATGATATGCTTTCAGAGATTTTGCCCTCAAGTTTTCACATTTCATCATTTTTTTCATTAAAAACAAAATTATCATTTGTTTTTTGTGTAAGATTGATACCTAATTTACTTTGTAAACAGTTAAAGAGCAATATTTTTGGCTTTACCATAAAAAAGTTTTGCTAATTAAATCAATGGTTCAATGCAAAACAGTTGCAATTGCCTATAAATATATAGGCAGTTACAACTGTTTATGCTGAGCCATTGTAATGTTTGTAATTCAATGAAAGATAGATGATCCTTCACTGAAATAAATGATCTATTGGGGTCTCAAATATAAGATTTAGCAAGATGAAAGTGATGACTAAAATCAGTCACTGACTGTGCTGTCTAAATTTCCGTCTATCCGGTGGCAGTTAGATAACACCAAGTATATGAAAGAAATCGCTTTGGCTCGAGGTTATAAAATTTTTCTCATTCTCAATTCAAAATTTTCTCAAATTTCAATTTGAGATTAGAGCTGCAATATTCTGTTTTATTACTCATTTTAATGTATTGACAAAAAAGATGATACTAATAAGTTGTTATAAATAACAACTTATTAATATAATCTTTTATTTTCAAACAATTATTTCAATTTAAAATTTGAGAATATTTTCAGTTGAGCCTGAGAAAAGTTTATAACCTAGGGCCTAGAACTTAGCTTAGTCACCTTCTGCAAGCTTATCAAAGCAACAATTTTATAATTGCTAAAGTTAATGTGATTCTAACATTGTTTCTTGATATTGTGTTCCCATTTCAATACCTAAAAATGTTCAATACTTTTTGTCCTATCAGGAATACATAGAAGTTAACATCCAACATCACATATAAAATTGCTAGCATCATGCAGCATATTAGATACCGAAAGGTAATACCATAAATCAATATGTGCCCATTTTAAAATCAAAATAAAGAGTAAACCTTTACAGACAATGCAGAAATGCCTTACCTCCATGCATATGAAAGTAGTGGTTCCCAAAGTTGAAGTTTTTACTCTTGAACTCTGAACTGAGCATCAGGGGAGGCAACTCTCTTTCTGTTCGACATTCATCACCTTGAATGGAAAAATAAAAAGTAGTACAAATGTATCAAAAATATGTCTGACTGTTAGACGTTTTATAAGATGTATCAGAAATTTAGAATATTTTTATCTTTCACTTTCACAAAGGTTTTGAGTAATAAAATCTGAAAAAGTAAATAATAATAAAGAAAGGTTCATAAATAGAGGATGAATATTTAACTGAGAATCACAAATAAAAGATCTAGTGATAAAATTAATTATCATATTTTCCCATATTAATTCATTAAAAAGTTTTAACAATGGATTCATGCTATTTTTTAAAATGTTCTTAAATTAGGCTCAGAGTGCCAAGTAAGACCAGTGTAGTACCATATAGATTGTGGTTTTACATAGATATTTAGTGATTTCTAAGTTATCTTATATTTAGTGATTGTAACTACAGAATATAATTAAGCAAGTGACCTAACATGATTTTTATGTTTATGTGAAATGTTAATAAGCTATAACAAGAGCTGTCAGAGGACAGCGAAGCTCGACTATTCCAAGTGCTGGATAGTAACAGCAAATCAATATCGACATTGGAAATTCAATAACATGAAAGTCAAGAGAAACGAATCTTTGTCTAGAGGCTGATATTATGGTCACAGAAGCATGTGCAGAGTTTCAAAGCAATAGCTTTAGTAGGGACAGAGATACAACTAACATAAAACATTTGCACGTAAAAACACAACCAAGATTTTTAAGGCTGAAAAGGGTTAAAATTCCACTAAATTAAATATCAGAGTAATGAATCTTTTTCTGTGGGCTAATATTATGGTCAAAGAAGCATGTGTAAAGTTTCCAAGCAACAGCTATAGTAGAAATAGAGATATTACAGAAATTACAACATTTGCACATAAAAACTTAACCAAGAATTTCTAAGTCCGAAAAGAATTAAAAATCCACTAAATTTTATACCAGAGAATTAAATCCTTATCAAGAGGCTGTAATTATGGTCATTGAAGCATGTGCAAAGTTTGAAAGCAATAGCTTTAATAGAATTAGAGATATAACTGATGTACAACATTTGCACGTAAAAACTTAACCAAGAATTTCTGAGTCTGAAAAAGGTTAAAATTCTACTAAATTCAATATCAGAGTAATAAATCTTTGTCAAGAGGCTGATATCATGGTAACAGAAGCATGTGTAGAGTTTCCTAGCAAAAGCCTAGGTAGAAATAGAGCTATAACTGATATACAACATTTGCACGTAAAAACTTAACCAAGATTTCTAAGTCTGAAAAGGGTTAAAGTTCCACTAAATTCAATATCAGAGTAATGAATCTTTGTCAAGAGGCTGATATTATGGTCACAGAAGCATGTGCAGAGTTTCAAAGCAATAGCTTTAGTAGAAATAAAGATATTACAGAAATACAACATTTGCACGTAAAAACTTAACCAAGAATTACTAAGTCCGAAAAGGGTTAAAATTCCACTAAATTCAATATAAGAGTAATGAATCTTTGTCCAGATGCTGATATTATGGCCACAGAAGCATGTGTAAAGTTTCAAAGCAATTGCTTTTATAGAAACAGAAATATTACAAATAAACAACATTTGCACGTAAAAACTTAACCAAGATTTCTAAGTCCGAAAAGGGTTAAAATTCCACTAAATTCAATATCAGAGTAATGAATCTTTGTCTAGATGCTGATATTATGGTCACAGAAGCATGTGCAAAGTTTCAAAGCAATAGCTTTAATAGAAACAGAGATTTTAAACACTTGCACGTAAAAACTTAACCAAAGCATTACGCCAATGCAGACGCCGACGCCGACGCAGACGCCGACGCCGACGCCCGGGTGACTGGAATAGCCCCCCTATTCTTCGAATAGTTGAGCTAAAAAATTGGTTTTGACTATATTGTCGAATTGATCAATTTTATATAATCCATGTACATATATGCAGCTTTAACTAGATATGACAACAGATATAGTAGGACAAATTTAGTGTCAGTGACCATAAAGAAAATTTAGAGACAACATTGATTCTGACCACTGAAACTTGTCCATCTTTACCCCAAATGATGTTTTGTCACAGAGGGAGTGCTTTGAAGTAAGATAAGAGTAATAAAATCACAAGTTATATGTGACCTTGACATTTGACATATGTGCTCAAAATTCTACACATAACTCGTGAATGGGTAACATTTCTATTAAAGTTTCAAGTTCCTAGATCAGATTGCTTTTGAGACAATACATGGAAAAAGCTCTTAAGCAGGTTGCTTTTGAGACCAGAATTTTTGAATTGAGTAGCTTGTGTAACTCCCACAACAGTTCCTTTTGAAATAAAGCAAGTTCTGCAATTCTGATAGGCTGAAATTATGTTCCAGTTCTATAGAAACCTTACTGGTTGAAAATAACTTACAGTCTATATTTTAACTCAACTTTTATGCAAGCCAAACCCAGATGATTGAAATAAATTTAAGGCTAAGCTTTTTCAAAATTTTGCTGCTGCTATTAACAAAGCAAAATGTTAGAGATTGACTAGTGCTTGGCTGTTTTGATAAACTGTTAGCTTCCTGAAAGCAAAGTGAATCTAAGTCTTTATTTGTCATGCATTTTTCAAAAGACTAAGAAGAAATCTACAAAGCCAGCATTGCAACTCTTACAACTTAACAAAATGATTCTACAGTCATATTTGAGCCTGTGCTTGAGAATTCAAAAAAATTCAAATAGGTGCATAGCAAAGCATCTGACCAACCTGTGATCAGAGTCCTCACTATGCATTTGGTAGATAGATAAGGTCTCAAAGTATCTTTAGACCATCAGGTAACTGTATATTTTACAGTACCTGGCTGCCTACGCAACCTATGTTTGCACCTCACTAACATTTCCAGTTGTTCGAAAATGTCACTCACAGGCTCATATCATATTTGTCAAAGGGCATGCAAAGCATTAGGAACCTCATTGCTCATTACTCTAATACTACCCTCTGACTTACTAGTGTGAAAGGGTGCTGTTGACGAGTGCAATAGTCCTGTTAATGTACAAATTTATTGTATAACCCGTTACTAGACAAAAACATTTAAAACTGGTCTACTTTTTCTATTTTTACAGTACAGTTGGGTTTTTAGTTTCATATCTCAATGAAAAAAAACCGACAAAAAAATCTTTTAATCTCTAAATTAAATATGATAGACACCAAAAAACCATTGGTATTTTTGATACCAATATTTAACACCAACGCCCAAAAGTAAATATCTCTCCATTAACTTGAATGATGGATATTTGGATAGAATACTGCTGAAAATTAATACATGTATGGGTTTTCAATGGTAACTTATGTAGATTAATGGAAGGAACAGCAAATTTAAATTGAAATACCAAAATAATTTAACATGATCCAAGACTCAAAAGCTAGATTTGTTTCATCAAATATAATCTCTCCATGTTAATGCTTACATGTTATAATACTATATTTATTATGATTATACAATCTGTTATAGCAGGAGTGTGAAAACACATATTTCTCTCCATCTGTTCTTTGACAAGTAAGAGCATACTTTTTTCTAGTGAATTTCATACCCCTGGTTAAAGAGTGCATTTAACACTATGTCATTAAATTATTATATAATCATTATCTATTATTATATAGTTAACCCCATGCGGTGTTGTGTTTCCAGGAATTCTTGGTTTTTAAATACAAAGCTGAAAATAGAAATTTAATGTATAGCCTTCAATTACAAAAAAAACTTATCTAACAAATCTTGACCCATAATAAATTCATGAAAATCACTTGCAATCGCTTAGCTGTTTTCTTATAAAATCTAATGTACTTCTTATTATAGTTTTGCTGTTGTAAAAACTATTCATTGGTGTTTGCTGATGTGCAAAACTTGTGAGATTTTGTCATATCTCTGGTATTTTAAAGGCATTTTCTTGAAACTTCTTTTTCTTGAAACTGGGAATGAAAATTTATTATTAGAGAAATACTTATTCAATTAAAAGAAATAACTCTAAATGCATTTAAAAAATGCCCCTTATGCAAAATAGATTAAGTTACAGAAATCATTAAATAGCACAACATCAAGCCAAATCAAATGAAATTAAGACTACAATAATACCTGATATCGAATTAAAATTAATGCAAGTTATACTATAATTTATATTGACTACTATACCACATAGATATATCCCTGGAGTTTTGTCTATGGCTCAGCGCAAAACTTATATAAATGCCTTTAAATATATACCGTATTTCTCCTAGTAAACGCTCCCCAGATATATACATAACATGGTCCTGTAACTTTCATTTAGTATGCATTTTCTGATTTAAAAAAATCATTAAATTTATATCTTTTAGGTCATTCTCCCTTTAATTTGAGGTGAATTTCATCTAAGCAATCATATAAATGATTGTTTAGAGGAAATTAATCTCAAATTAGAGTGTTGAGAGGAAATACATCTCAAATTAGAGAAGAAGTCTCAAAAAGTCAAATAAAAAAAAATAGGCATTTGAAGTGGTGTTCTTTTTTAGGAAAGAAACAGGGGTGCTACTATTAGGGTGGGCTCTTTTATTACAGGAAATACAGTACATGTATAGCTATGCGCTGAGCCCTTGCTATGCTTAGAAAGCTATGAAAATTAACCATAAAATAGATATATCGAACGGCCTGGCTTCATTTAGAAAAGTATCGAAATTAACCATAAATTAGAAATATCAATGTGGAACAGCGTGGGACCAGAGATACAGATAGACGGAGTTTTTATAATCCTAATTTAAGACTTTTTAAAAGTACTTCCACAAATGCTATGTTGTTGGTACTCATTTGACTGTCTTGTCAAGACAATCCAAATGAGAAACCATGACATAAGATTTTATTCAGAAGTTTACCCCCCTCTTATTTATACCTCTGGACCATACTAAAATTAGAATGTTACATCTACCAAATACGCACCTCTATTCCCTCGATAACGAGATTCTAAGCAACAGAGATAGAGAGTTGAGATGTAGGTAAAATAGCTGAAACTTGATAATTAACTGCAGAACTTTGAGTTCCTTTTGTGTAAAAAGAGACCATCCAATATTTTTGTAATTGAATTTTTTTTTTTTTAAAGAATTTACCAATTGAAAAAAGTACAGTCAATCAGAGTCTTGGACAAGCTGAAGTTACGATGATTTGGTAACCAAAAAATTATTTTGGTTTTGTATTTTGGTTTTGGTTGTAGGATACAGTTATTTACACATGTTAACAGTAATTGCCGATTAGCTTTTAAAAGAAACCATACAAGAGATGTTTGTAAAACTTTAAATTTTATGCCCCCCATAAAAGCAGTTCAATAGCCTATTCTTTGTCAATGAACAAAGGGCAATAACTCACAAAATATGCTCAGTAGAGTTATGGTTCTTGTGCACTGCATTTCTCCACAATAAGAGCTATTCACCTGTGAAGTGTCATGATTCTAGTTCACATACTTTTTGAGATAATGCTCCCAACAAAAAGGTTCTACTGACAGACGGACAGACCAACAAGTGCAAAGCAATAAACCCCCTCTTCTTCGAATGGGGGGCATGAACATTGAAAAGAAAAGTCATCAAATTACATCATTGCCAAGCCCTTGGGTAATCATTTTACATAAATCTCAAATTGTGATCTTGTTATTTGTTATACATTCAATGAAAATCAAGGGATATGAGCGCAACACTATTGTAAGTGCCTATAGATTTATAGGCACTTACAAAATGCTGCACTGACCCCTCAAAATATTACTAAAATTCTTATTTGTAAATGCATTTGAAATACAAAGGCCATATCAAATATCTTTTTTAAGTAAATAGCTAAATTGTAATTGTAAAATTTTTGAAGAGCAATAAAGAAATAAAATAAAAATTTTGTCAGAAATTCCTGTTATGGGCAGAGTTGACTGTTCACAATACAACAGCTTTTGTATTTTGGATCAATCTGAGCAATATTATAGCTTCAAAATTGCTTACGAAGCCTTTCATGTGAGTCATGAATTACCATTTATTACATTTGACAATAGAAATTGAATTCTGTCCCTTCAAATCTGTAATAAACATGGTCTTTAATAGTTCAAATTAAAAACCAATTTCGACAATAATATACATTTAATTTGTACGACACTGTTGTAAATCATGAGTATTATGTATAATTTAACAATATAGCCTATGTCCACACAATCCCGATTTTGAGAAACAAATACATGTATCTAAACCCTTGCCATGCCAAACCCAGAATATTCCTGCTTTGGCAGACTAGCATCAGCCTGCACATATGTGCACTCTGATGTTATTTTATACTAATTTATTTTAGTTTGATTGCGACAAAAGCTTAAGCTTATTGAATCGCTCTCGAACACTCAATCCTAATGTTTTCACGTCCCTAAGAGAGAGGCAATGATTTAAACCCACAGCTACCCAATTTTTCAACTGGGTGAACTAGGGCTGCCTATTAAGTGTTTTGCCAAGAAACACACCCTGGCGACAGTGGGGCTCGAACCAAGGACCTCCAAGTCACGGGTTGAGTGCATTTACCAATAGGCCACTGAGGCAGTCTGATGTTAGTCTACGCCACCTGTTTTCTCACTTGCCAACCAGAATTATTTATAGAATCAGTTTTCAAATAAAAATTGACCTACACTTGGTACTTTCAGTGCTTTTTGCCCTTTAATTTTTATGAAAATTTTAGCCAAATTTATTCAGCATGACAAGGGCTAAGAGATTTGACCAAGTAGTCTACAATATTATACAGATTTGCTTTGAGAGAGGTTGTACATTATGATTGCTGAATATAGCAAGTCAATAAAGCACATACATAGTAGGGTAGAATGACTTTCTAGATGTAAAAAATCAAACAGTGTAAGAAAACTGTGCACTCCCAAAGACTGACCAAAGAAAATATTTTTGGCATTCCCCAAATGGTTCATTTTTGTTTGAGAAGTCCAAATATCTTATTCTAAAGTACATACATGAGAAAACTTTCAAGAGTTAGGTCAATACAAACAAAACTGACAGCTTAGCGTGATATAACGGAATATAGATTAATAACATTGTAATAATAATTGATCTAAGTTAGTTTTGGAGCAACCTAAACTTGATTTATGTATTAAACTTTAACCGTTTAATACTGTAAACAAGATTACTTTAGATCTCTCTTTGTATTACTTTTTTCTAAATTAGGGCATGGCCACATATAGTGGTCAAGTTGACTTTGGGGAAAATAAAATCTTAAAATCTATAAATTGGAACTGATTTCATTGTTGTAGAAATTTATACAGGTAGTTAAAAATGAAAATTCTGCAACTCTTTTTAATTTGATATAATCCATTCTCCAGGCAACCTGCATAAATGGGGTTGCCAAACCAAGATTGTACAAAACAATCAATGTTAGACTAATCAAACTTCAAACAATTTGCAGATGTTTATTCAATATGTGGGGAAAATTTGAAAAAAGTCTGCAAAATTTTGAAGAAAACATTGAGAAAAGGGAAAAATTTGCTTTAAAAAAGCAATGTCTCCCTTTTCCTCAATGTTTACCTCTTAAGGACGATTTCGGGAGTTCGTTCTTGCGCAACGTCTTTGCGCATCGAACTCTTCAAAAAAGAGTATGCGCTCCAAACTTGCACTCATCTCGGACGTAGCAAAAAACACTACAAAACCCCTCTAAATTTCTATATTTCGCGGAAAATGCTTTCATTAAGACGATTGATTAATCTTATCACTAAAACATAATTATATAAATTATCGCAGCCCTTTTTTTTTTTATAGAAATAAAGGATATGACGTCAGCGTCGTTTTTGTAGGTATTTGTGACGTTAACGTTCCCGCGCATAATCAGACATCAAACGACGTTATCAGTCGTATATCAGATAGCTACATGGAACCGTCACATTTTATTATGACGGGGTTAATTTTTGAAAGGATGGCCTCGATAAACGATCCTGTCGTCGTCAAATGATCTTGTAAGATTTTTAATTTTCAATGCTTGGATTATTTTTTAACAGACCTGGGTGAACTTGAAATTTTATTGGGGGTGGGGGTGTGAGCGAGATAGATGACCTTGATCTCATCATATGACTTCGATCAGGGAATTTGATGACGCTTATTGACAAGATCAATTATTATTCCATAATTATGCGAGTATTCTATTTTCAACAGGCTTGAAGATTTTTGAAAACAGTAGATTTTTGCGTGATTAACGTTGGCCTTGACATATGACCTTGACCTTTTCAAATGATTTGACCTTGGGATTTGTTGACGCAATACAAAGTTTTACCCTAATTGTTGAGGAATTCAACTCCATAATCGCTTAATTTAAGAAGGATTGAATATCATTGATTTTGTACATAAAATTGGTACGTGAAAAAGAATCTAGAGTGATTTTTTTTCCTTAGCGTCAAAACTGGGTGACCTTGAATTTTGCATTTTTTCTCAAAAATAAGCACGGTGACCATACCTTTTTTATATCAGTATCACACGAGCATATAATTATCTACAAAATGTAGAAAAAAATAAAATTTTCTATCTCAGAGTTTTTGAGAAATTTGATCAAAAGTTATAAATTTTGAAAATACTCTCGTTCATCTTCGATATACCAGTTTTTACGCATTTGGAAAAAATATTTAAAAAATCATTATTTTTCCTTTCAATCGATAATTGTGTATTATGTTCAATGCAAATAACTTTCTATCTATGAAATTAAAATAAAATTGATATTAGTTGTTTGATAAGATTTGAATGTGTTTCGGTTTTATGTAATTACCAAGAAATGAAAATCGGCGAAAAATCGGACAAAAATTTACTCGATACCTTTGACATTCTATGACGTTTTACGAAAAATCTAATTCGATGACCCCTTTTTTTCTTTCCATATTTAATATCGGCATACTTTAATCTACAAAATATGAAAAAATGAAAAAAATCTATCTCAGAAAATTAATTCTAGCAATCGTCCTTAATTGATGCTAGAGCATGTAATGTTGTGTTTGTGTGAAGAACAAGGATAAGGTTTTCTAATTCTTTTTGGAAATAACATAATTTCTTTTGATTTTTGCCACACTTTTAATTTTGAGAAGTAATTGACATAACTTTGAAAACTAAAAAACCTATGGGTAAATGTTTGTTTGTTTTGTTTGAATGGGGTTTAAGCTGCTTTCAACAATCTTTCAGTTATATCACAGCAGCTGGAGCACCGTACAATGGATTTCTGGTATTTTTCACAACCAGTACTACCATCACATCCTTTACTAGCCTGCATCTGCTATCCCTAATAGGTCTTCGATTATCATCCCATTGGTGGGAGACAATTCGTCAGAAAGAATAAGTGCCACCATCGGGGATCGAAATGCTACCAACTGTGCTATGGCGGCAGCCTATGGGAAAATGTAAAATACATGAATTATACATAAGACTTCAAATGAACATTGATTTTATCTTATCAAAGATGGTACCTTGATGGAATCTATAGAATTACCCCTGTTTATTTATATTCATATTGATCTGTATCTCTTATTAAATATGCATGATCTAAGTCTTATCAAATAATTAATCAGACTCCTAACAATGCGTTTCTTCTAACATACACAATGTATTTAACCTTTAAGGTAGAAGAACCGTAATAGATCTGCAGTATTTTGGCCCTCATGAACTTTCACAATGTTGACCGAGGTTTCCTAATGACACTCATTAGGAAGGAAACCTTGGTTAACACTGTTAAAGTTTGTTACTTCTGAAACGTTGAGGAACTATCATGGGTCCACTACCTTAAAGCTAAATATCCCTTTCATTGTCTCCCACCAATGAGTTGATAATCAAAACCTAAGTGGGATAGCAGTTCAGCCAGAAAAGTAAACAAAAGGCCATTCAGGGCCTGAGACGCTCTACTGACTTTCAAGTTTTTCAAGTTTTTCCTCAATTTGATTGATATTTCATGAACTTTTTTGTGTTAAGAAGAATGTATGAATCCAAAATCTACCAAGTGGACTTTTTCCTATTGAATTTCTTTTAGCGAGACTACTAAACGCTCCTTTTCCTGTATTTTCAAAACATTTCCACAAAAACATTATTATCGTTCTGTGTAAGTTTCAAGATAATTTGATAATATTTGTGAATTTGATAGCATATCCCAGAATATTATGAGCCAAAATCTGTAAGGCCCTTTTCCTGTGTTTTACAACTAAACAACCCCATTTTCGAAAGGGTCCTACAGTCAACCTGCAAAAGATTCAGGTATACCAGATAATGTTTGTCGACTTAACCACATAAACAAGAATATTTTGAATAAAAATCCTACGGCCCTTTTCCCATGTTTTGGACAGATCAGTCCCATTTTCCAAAGGAACCTTCCTTATGCCCCTACAATTTTCAAGGAAATCTGATAATATATTATGTGGACTTGGAACACAAATTGTTTACGGATAGACCATGCAATTGTCATAGCTTTTCTAACCTTTGGTCAGTAGGGCTTATAATGGTAGTACTTGTGTTTAATATACCAGGAATTCATTGTTGGATGTTCAAGGAGCTGAAAAATGATTGAAAAATGTTAAAAGCAATGTTAAACCACTTTCAAACACACATTATGAACCTTTTCCTTTATACAGTCCTTAATTTTAAGTCCATATGATAATAAACTGTGTGTGACATTTCCAACATGTGCGGGAAGGGCAAACATTAACTAACTTTGACTGCCTAGAAGTATAATCCGATGTTTGTCTGAATTTCCAAAGACACTTTTGGGCCTTATCTTTCTACAAAGCCCAAAGTAAAGACCCTTGTCAGACTGTGCAGATGCACAGGCTGGCCAGAGTCTTTGCTTCGCACACATTTTAGATTGATAGAATTGTCTTGCACAGGCTCAATTATTATACTTCAGATAGTATTGAGGAAAAGCAAGTTCTCCTTTTCCTACAATATTTTCTTTCACATAGAATGGTTCCTTTTGAAATTGCACCCACATTTCATAGTTGTCTGCAACCTCTTTCATTTTGGACCAGTCTCTTTTGGGGTGTGGAATTCCCCAAAACAGTCTCATCCGACTAAGATTTCTTTTCCCAGCCCACAAATCAAGGAGTAAGCGCAATACTATTGTAAGTACCTAAGTATTCTTATGCACTTACAATAGTTTTGCGCTGATCCATTAATATGCAATTAGAATTTTCTTCATAGGTGAATTTTGGATTGGTAAAACATGAACAATTCAACATTGCACATACTATGTCTAAACCCTTGTCATGCTGAATAAATTTTGGCTAAAAAAATTTTTTATCAAAATCAAAGGACAAAAAGCACTGAAAGTTCCAACAGTATGGCAATTTTTATTTGAAAAACTAATTCTATTGACAATTCTGGTTTGAAAGTGAGAAACAGGTGGTGTAGACTAACATCAGACTGCACATATGTGCAGGCTGATGTTTGTCTATAGCTCCTGCCAAAGCAGGAATATTCCGGGTTCAGCATGACAAGGGTTAATATTTTTGATAAAAGAAAGTAAGGGGGAAGAATTTTAATGGCACAAAGTACTTAAGTTTTTTTTAAAGCATTTGAGTGGTTTGTATAATTATATGTTTTACAATAATTCAATACTTTTATATCAATTTTCATTTAAATTTTAAACAAATTCAATACTCTTTTTCACAATTATTTAAAAACTTCAAAACTTTGACATGTTCTTCAAGGACAAGTGTGAAAACCACCATTTCTAAAGGTGTTTTTTTTTCTAAAATGAATTTTAGCATATTGTTTTCTTTAGTCTTATTTCATGTAAAAATAAAATATTTTGAAGACATGTATTCTTCAATAAATTTTGATACATGCTTACCTGTAAAAAATAGTACATTAAATTTATACGCAAACCCCAAAATCTGGAAATCAAAGTAATACAGGGTCAAGGTGTAGTCATGACAATTTGCTCACCCACTAATGAGCATTATAAAACAAGATTTTGTTTGTTTGAATGGGGATTTATGCTGCTTTCAACAATTTTTCATTAAGAATAATTTCAGTTGAACACTCCCTGTAAACAATTCTTGATTTTGATTTGAATTGGGGTTTTACGTCGCCTTCAACAATCTCTCAGTTATATCGCGACGACTGGAGCACCTAACAATGGATTCCTGGTATTTCTCACACCAGTACTACCACCACATCCCTTTCCTAGCCTCCAGTTACTATTCCACATAGGTTTACGATTATCTACCCATTGGTGGAAGACAAATGTCGGAAAGGATAAGTGCCACGGCCGGGGATCAAACCCGTGCGAATATAGACCCCTGGATTAGAAGTCTGGCGCGCTACCAACTGCGCTTTAAACAATTCTTGAAAAGGGCATGAAATTTAATGAGCCTATTTCTGTAATTTCTAACTGCTTCACATGTTTTACTATTGTCATGCTGAATAAAAACCTTTGCAAAATTGCATATGTGCAGGCTGATCATTGTCTATCCCTCCTGCCAAAGCAGGAATATTCAGGGCTTGGCATGACAAGGGTTAAAATTGTCTAAAAGCTATTGTGGACCATCAGAATAAATTAAGAACCGACTGTTATGTACAAACTGTCCTCAACCTAAGCATAGCTGAAAAATTTCTGATGAGAGCTGGCGTTGAACCCACGCAGACACTAATATTCAAATAATTGTTATACAAATCCTATGCCCTAACCACTGAGCCAAAGAAGGTCTTCCCTGAAGCAGGAGTCAGACAGTGTATTTAAACCTACGAAGCTATGCAGGACATAGGTGAGAGTGGTCTCCCATAACACCCACTATAGTTGTCCAGGCTTCTCATTTAACCCTTGTCATGGCAAAATAAAATCCTTGGCAAAATTGCATTAAAATTAAAGTGCTCAAAGCACTGGATGCTCTATATGTGAGTCTGTATTCATTTTGAAAATCAAATCTTTAAGCTTTTTTTTATTTCAAAAAAGGAAAAACAGGTGATAGAGACAAAGATTATGCTCAGCATGTGCAGGCTAATGTTTGTCTATAGCTTCTGCCAAGGTAGGAACATTCCAGGTTGGGCATGACAAGGGTTAAATTAATAAAGCACCTGTAATTCTTTGAAATCTCAAATGAAAAGTCTGAAAATTAATACAAGTTTGCCTAATATTTTCAGAACAAAGCTAAACATTATGTGAAAACTGGAAGCCAAAATGAATTAATTAAAGCAGAAATCTGTTATATCAAAACAAGAGGACCATGATGGTCTTATATCGCTCACATCAATTTCCTTGGTGATTCAAATAATTTCAAATAATTAAGAATACCATTAGGATTTACATTGAACCTTAAAATCATGCTTAAGAAATGAGACTGATTTCATAGAAAATTATTCTTTGAAAGGTTTAATTTTTTAAGATATGAATTAGAAATGTGTCATAGACAAAGATGCCCCCACAGATGCTTGACTTTTACATTTGACCTATTAACCCTCAGTCGTAACCTTGGGAAAATCTGGACAAACTCTTTGCATGTCATTAGTACTCAACCTGGGGAACAATTGCGCCAAGTTTTGTCCCCACAAATGCTTGGCTTATACCCATGACCTATTGACCTTCAGCCATGAGTTTGACCTTGGGCATATCTGGACAAACTTTGCATGACATTAGTACTCACCCAGGAAAACAATTGTGCCAAGTAATGCCCCCACAAATGCTTGGCTTTAACCCATGACCTATTGACCTTCAGTCATAACCTTGGGAAAATCTGGACAAACTCTTTGCATGACATTAGTACTCAACCAAGAGAACAATAGTGCCAAGTTTTGCCCCCACAAATGCTTGGCTTTTACCCATGACCTATTGACCTTCAGTCATAACCTTGGGAAAATCTGGACAAACTCTTTGCATGACATTAGTACTCACCCAGAAGACCAATGGTGCCAAGTTGTTTCCCCACAAATGCTTGACTTTTACCTGTGACCTATTTTACCTTCAGCCATGATTTTGACCTTGGGCAAATCTAGAAAAACTTTGCATGACATCAGTATTCTCCCAGGAGAACAATTGCGCCAAGTTGTTTCCCCACAAATGCTTGACTTTTACCCATGACCTATTTGACCTTCAGCCATGATTTTGACCTTGGGCAAATCTAGACACTCATTGCATGACACTAGAACTCACCCAGGAGAACAAATATTGATGGCTCAGCGCAAAACAGTTGTGACTCCCTATATGTTTATAGGGAGTTACAACCATTTTGCACTGAGCCATCGATATGCAAAGTTATTTTGACATTCATAGATAAATGAATGGGTTATGCTCGGTCAAGATTTCATTCTTTCCGACATTATTTGTCTCTCACCAATGGGTTGATAATCGTAGACCTATGTGAGATAGCAGCTGCAGGCTAGGAAAGGATGTGGTTGTTGTACTGGTGAGAGAAATACCAGGAAACCATTGTTAGGTGCTCCAGTTTCCGCGATATAACTGAAAAAATGTTGAAACCGGCCTTCACCTCCATTCAATCAAATCCGGTCAAGAATGGGATACACATGCATGCACCCACTCACACATGGACAAAGGTAACTCTATATCCCTGTTGCCATTTCATGGTGGATGCTTAAAAATGGGATGAGGACAGAGCCTAAAATGATCCCAGGGGCATTACATAAACAAACTCAGGAGAGGTCTAGTTGATGAGAATACAGACCAAATATCAAAGCCTTCTTGTTATAAGAGAAGAAGATTTTCAAAAATTCCCCTCTTATTTCTGTTTAATATGGGGAGGACCCAATCAGAGGTCATATTTAACCAAAATGCTGTTTTAAGATAGTGGCAGTGTAATACCAAATTTTAAGTCTGCCTGACATCAGGATTTCTTTGGTAACATCATAGCCTTCCAAAATCACAGAATCGACCACCAGAAAAAATGATGTAATAAAAACATCATAATATTGCCTAAAGGGTAATAATCAGTAATCTAAAAGTGTCATGATGTGATCTTAGGAAAACCAAATTTGGCCAAACAAAAAAAAATGTAATGCTCATTTTCTACCTTAAATAAATTAACTTGGTAAAATTAAACTTGGTATGATGTTCATGCATATCAAATCTTATCAAATGTAGACTCTTGGTTTCATCATGAAAAGATTATTACAAGTTTCCATTTCTTTTTCTGTTTTATAGGGTAAAAATTGTATGTGCCCAGGCAATGCCAAAATGTAGCCCTGCCAAGTTTCAGCCTGATTGGCTAATTTGTTTAAGAAAATATATTTGAATAAAATGAAGACAAATAGACAATGAACAGACAGACAACAGACATTGACCAATCATAATAGTTCAAATTCAAGCACTTTGTGTACAGGTGAGCTAAAAACATCTAAAAGTACAGTCAAACTTGCTATAAACGACCACTACATGGACCACCAAAAAAGCAGTCATTTAAAAAAATTGGCAGCTTAACACACAAATACAAATAAGAAACATACATTTTGATTGAATATGCATATTATTTAGAAATTATCAGAGTTCTATGTTGTTTTAACTTAATAGAATCATCTCATTGAGACGATTCTGTTGAGTTGTAACAACATAGGATTCATTTTCAATAATTTTCAGACCAACAATACATACTTATATATCTTTAATTTAAAAAAAGGGGATTTTTAAAGCAGTCGCTTAATAAAAATAGTCGCTTAATAGATGTGGTTGCTTGAGCAAGATTGTCTGTACAATAAAATAACATCATATCACTACACCACTCCCTTACCCTTCACCGCAGAAGGGGTGTGCTTTTTCTCTGGTTTAAATAATATCAATATATTAGTTGTTCTTTTCTGAATAAGTATTCTACTATTTCATAAAAGACACTTAATTGAGCCAGTATTATCAAAATATATATTTGAGCGTCTGCATGACAGGGTTCGACACAAAGACCAGCAGCCCAAAATTTCTTGTTTATCTGAGTTTTGCAAGTAAGGAGTGCAATGGACTCCCAAGATTATACGAGGATATTTTACTAACAAATGCATGACAGTTTGCGTTTCAACCCTAGACAAAACTTTTCTATTTTTTCAAAACTATCAACCCCCTTTATCTTAACCCATGCCATGCAGAAACTAAAATACTCCTCAGGGCTCATGCTTGTGCAGATAATTTCTGATTTTAATGGGTAAAAACCCTCATTTATGTGTCAATTGATTGATTGAATGGGGTTTTACGCCGCTTTCAACATTATTTCAGTTATATCGCGGCGGCCGGAGCACCTAACAATGGATTCCTGGTATTTCTCACGCCAGTACTACCATTACATCCTTTCCTAGCCTCCGACTGCTATTTCACATAGGTTTACGATTATCTACCCATTGGTGAAAGACAAACGTCGGAAAGGATATTTGCCGCCACCGGGGATCGAACCCACGACTTCCAGATTGGAAGTCTTATGCCTAACCAACTGCGCTATGGTGGCGGCTGTCATTTATGTGTCAAACACAAGCCCTTAAATACTCCTGTTTTGGTACCATTATGAGGCATATAAGAAAATCATCAAATGTAATATCTGTATGTCCTTTTAGGCCATACTTGTAGATAAATATGATATATAAATTTGACCAATACAGAGTCTATTCTAGGAGGGGGGATTGCACATTTTAACACATACTTTTGGACAAACCCCCCCTCCCCCCCCCCCCATTTTTGAAGACAATGTTTTTTTTAAAATAGAGAAAGAACAAATATGTCCATCTTTTTGACAACGTTGCTGATTTTCAACAAAAATTCCCCCTACATTTTGAATCCTAAAATAGACACTGCAAATAACCAGTACTTTCAGTTCTTTCAGTACTTTTGTGGCTTTGATCATGATGTTACTCTACAAAGCATTTTATTACGTATGACAAAATTCAAATTTTTAAGGTTTTCAAAAGGGAGCAAAACATGTCTTTAAAGTATCTTATATAACTGAAACAACATAAACAATAAAGTGTAGACACACTTCATTGTTTATGTTGTTTAATTTATATAGATCTTTTTTATAGATTGCAGAAAATATTAATCTATATAATCTTTTATTTTGCATAGGTTGCACCACTAACATCCAGTATGTCAAAATGACCCCGGCATGAAAACTTGAGGGTCATAAAGGGGGGGGGGGGCAAAACCCTGATTTAAGAGTCAAACACGAACCCTGATTACGCATGACAAAATTCAAATTTTTAAGTTTTTACCTGTAAGATTAGGCAGTAGTCTTGTAATGTCAGGGATCTTCATTCGTTTTCTCATACCAATCAGGAACGGTGTCATGTACGCGATGAATTTGAGCAAATATAACTGTCGCTTCACTTCCGTCTTGTTTGCAAGGTTTTCAAGAATCAGCTGCTCATGAAGTTGTAACCTCGAATTTAAACGCTCGTAAGAAACATGATCCAGTTTATCGTCGAGAACTTTCACAACACTAGATACTGTCCAATGTGAATCCATCACAAAGAGGTCTTTATAATGTGTAACTCTGTCTTGATACAAGATCATCTGCATTAAGAGATCGTCGACATGAGCCATGAAAAATCGTCGTTCTTCCGCCATTTCTGTATCTCCAGGAGACTCGACGGGAAGTTTGTTGTAAATGTTCTCATAGTCTGGATCTTTGGTAATATCAACGAGTCCTGTAAGACAACAAATAGTACCAGATTGCAAATTTTAAGATTATCTACAGTAGTGTTGGGCAATTGGTTTCAATTCACAATCGATCATCGGTATTTAGTTGGAAAAGTAAATCAACGATCAATTGTACTATCGTTTTCTTAGAAATTAATACAATACTCCCAGTATCATCCTTTGAAGAATAGAATGTGAAAGTTTAGTTAAAACTCATAACCTAAAGACTCTTTCTGCAGATTTTTCTATAAACTTCATGACTCTGCATGAAACAGTTGAACAGTTTCCTTCATACAAAACTGTACCATATTATCGGTACAAACGCATATTATTGTGGTAAAGCATTTTTTTCCTTTCCATAAAAGTCTTCTCACCACTGTAATATACTCCTTGACCCTATTACCGGTGGTCTTACGGCAAATTGTCTGTATTTAAGAATCTCTTGATTCTTTCTTTGAATATTTTATGTCATCCCATAGCCAAATCATTCCTTTATCAAAATCAGTACTTTAATTTCTAGAAAAATGCATTTTAACAATAGTCTTTGGTTGGAAACAACATGACCCTCAAGATTTGCCGGAACTACTTTTGTACCAATTACCGGTGTACTCGGGAAAACCTTCAAAGTTCACAAATTACAAACCCTTTTGTATACTTTCTATACATCATATACATTCTTTGAACTATTTAGGTGTAATTCATCATATTTTCTGTTCTAAACATTGCTTAACTAAAGTATAAAAAGAGAAATTCATACACCACCATGTCTAAATTTTGTTTTCCTCTGTAAAATAGTAAAATTGATAAATGGATGCTATAAAATTTTAAACAGGATCTATCAGGGACCAATCTACTTAAATTATTGTATAAAAGGGATTAACTTAAATTTTGAAATATTGTCTGAAGTATTTCTGTATTTGAAATTCGAAATTTATTACTACACCGGTAATTGGTATACCCCGGTAATAGGGTAACTGAGCATATCATATATATGTGTGTGTATATATATATATATATGTGTGTATGTGTATGTGTATATGTGTGTGTATATATATATATATATATATATATATATATATATATATATATATATATATATATATATATATATATATATATATATATATATATATATATATATATATATATATATATATATATATATATATATATATATATATATATATATATATATATATATATATATATATATATATATATATATATATATATATATATATATGTGTATATATATATATTTTTTTTTTTTTAAACATGAACTAATTATTACATTTTATCGTATTGTTCTGTCAAAATCAAAGATCTCGAGGAAATGATAGCGATCGTCGATTTTTCTCCAAAACCCGTAACCACATTTTCAAACGAGCAGTGGTTGTGGGATTTTGGCGGAAAACCGAGGTTGAAAACCTGCATCTTGTCTATAAATAGAACTCCGAGAGCTATTTCTAAATCGTCGTTTTTCTTCCAGAGTCTCCTAACTACAATTATAAACTAGTTGTGGTTACGGGATTTTATCAGAAAACCGACGTTATGATGAAAAACCCGTTACTTGTCTATAAATAGAACTAAAGGAGCTATTTCCAACTCAAGGGAAAACCGATTGCTATATTTATACCATCACATGCAAATATATTTAACTGATTAAGTATTGGTGCTTAAAAATAGAAGTGATTGCTATTTTTGGAACTTACCAAAAAAACCTCTACTATTTTTAATCAAACCCGTGCAAATTATGGCTGACCCACGATGTGTTTATTGACAGTCTTCATTCAAGCGAAAATGTTGCGTTTATTCTGTGTATTTTTTACAGGCTTCGCTGTTTCGTATCTTAACAAGATTACTTTTAGATAAAATGCATTCCGTCAAGATTTGAAGAAAATCGACATTTACCTGTGAAAATTTAATTTTTTTGGAACGACTTGCGAACACATTTCGGCGATGGAAAGCCAAAACCCTGTAACGTCAACTTTTTCAAGCTGTGGTTACAGAGTTTTGGCAACACCGCAACTATTAAAGTTTCAATGTACATGGATTATCTATTAAAGTGATTGGAATGCCCAAATAAAGCTGCTTATTTAAACTTAGATTTAATGATCTGGTACATAGGCCCAGCCCTGCCCTGCCTCACAAAAATCATTTACTATACCCACAGTCAAAACTGTCTGTCCATTCTTTTTAGAATTTAGAATTCGAGTAGTATATCATGTAGGATAGCCGATTGCACTTTAACTGTAATTTATGTTGTATTTACCCTTCATAAGAAATCTGTGTACTAGTTCAAAAATTAACTAGAGTCCTGGGTGCAATCCCCGTGGGCGGCACTCATCCGACTTTTTGTCTCCCACGAATGGGTCGATCATCGTAGACCTTTGGGGATATCAGCTGGAGGTAGAATAGTATATGATGATGGTACTGGCGCAAGAAATATCAGGAATCGATTGTTGGGTGCTCCAGCCGTCGCGATATAACTGAAAGATTGTTGAAAGCGACGCAAAACCCGATTCAAACAAAGAAAACAAACAATCACAATTTGAAATTTGATGCAATTATTACTAGAAAAAATCGAAGGTCAAGCCTTTACCGGTAGCGGCCCGATTTTTACATCTTGTCCATCAATTATTTTCATTTCTTCGTGAACAAAAACCATAGCTTGTGCAACTGTTAAATGTTACTTACTCGCTGAATGATAAATATTATGCATGTTCAGTTTAAGTAAAAACTAAATAATTGGATAGATCTTGTGCCAACTTATTTCTATATTTGCCTGTTATATTTGATATTTTCAACATTAAACATTTAACCCATTACCCGGCGAAAGCAAATTTTAGATTGATTAAGCTTCAAACAACTTGCAGAAGATAATTTTCGGTTCATGCAAATTCGAGAATCCATGTTATGAGAAAGAAACAAGTTGCGCAATGAACAAAAAACTTGTATCAAGTGACTTCTTCATTGTCCACCATGTTTCACAGCTGTTTTTATTCAGGGGCGCTAAACTGGGATTGTGTACGAATGGGTTAATGTCAGTTCTAACAGATAAATCAATTGAAAATTTAAACTTTAATTAACAAAGTACGCAATGTAATGTAAATTGTCACCATAGCTAGACTTTTGGATAGCTTAAACACTTAGAACATTATTACAAGTTTTCACTAAATAGAATTCGTCTGATTTCTAAACATAGCAAATTAGTCGACGAATCAAGGTGTAACACCTAAATGGCCAGTCCGCATTTCGTTTCGACTGACAGCCATACGGGTGCGACCCCTTATTTCCTATCTGCGATGTTTGGCAAATGAACTTCAACTGATACTTTTTAACTATAAATTTACTGCTAGATCAATTTTTAAGTTATCTGAGTTTGTCCTGCATTATGAAAAAAATCCATTAAATATAAAACATTCACAAATAACAAAAATGATTATAACTGTAAATCATCATTACTTTTTGTATATACCTTTACTGTACTTTATGGTCAACTTAAATTTTGTTTTTTGTTACCATTTTTCATTTTATTTTGCTGTTTTCAAATAAGTTTTATTTCCCAAATATCAGAAATCTTTGAACATCTTGTTGATAAAAGGGGGCGTTGTTCGGTGTCTTTCTGCTTCTTGAGATATGGGTCATGTATTTCAATGAGTTTTGAATCGGGTCGTGTAGTCTGCATGCTTGGAGATGCGCGCCTTTTCCGTGACGTGAATCGTATGATCACAAGATAGCCAGATTAAACACCCAATCTCATATGAAGCCATTTCCAACATTCAGACTGCACTTCGGTTTCAGACTCCTGATAACTACAATATTTTTCACTTTGTTTCAACTGCAACCCGGAGCTTTAAGATTTTTCTACATTAGTGTTAACATGGTTCATAGCCAAAACAAAGCAGATTACTTCACAAAACAGTATCGTATTTATAGAAAACAAACTATTGTCCTTAGTGTCCCGCGTTACTTATTTTATTTAACAGTAATTATTCCTACGGTATGGATCGCGTTGCTATTGAGTCTATCTGGGGATGTGCATCCAAATCCAGGTCCTTTCTCTTCCGGTAATTTAAATGATTCCACGTCACATGATCTCTACGGTTTTCTAAAATATCCAAACCATCTTTCTACAATACACTACAATGTACAAAGTATTAAAAACAAAATTGATATCTTGAGTTCGGAATTCTCTAGCTTTGATATACTTTCATTTTCTGAAACATGGCTTAACAAAGACGTTTCGTCAGATAGTATTCTTATTCCAACCTATCATGCCCCAGAGCGAAAGGATCGAGAGAACGAATCTTATGGGGGTGTAATAATTTACATTAAGAAAACTATATCGTATGTAAGGCGTTTAGATTTGGAACTTGATGCATTAGAATGTGTTTGGGTGCATATCAGGCTCCAAAATCATAAGAATATTCTATATGGTGTATTTTACAGACCACCTAATTCGCAATCTGGTTATAATTCTTTGATCGAAAACTCCATTAGTCTCGCTATCGATACCAATATACAGGATATTATAATAACGGGTGATTTTAATTGGAATCAGTTAAATACGTATCATTTTAACAAAATTAACTCCCTTTGTACGCAGTTTAATCTTTACCAATGTATTGACGAACCAACTCACTTTACAGAACACTCTTCGTCATTGATTGACCTTCTCTTTGTATCCAATAAAAAATCAGTTCTAATATCAGGAGTGGGTGAACCTTGTCTGGAAAGCCATGTTCGATATCACTGTCCTGTGTATGGAGTTTTCAATTTTATTAAGCCTAAAATTAAAGCTTTTAAAAGAACAATATGGAAGTACGAAGAGGGTAACTATGATGATCTTCGATCTGAACTTGCGAATTTTGATTGGACTACTTTAATAGACGACAACATTGATGCATATGTTTTCAATTTTACAAATAAAATCATTCAAACAGCAAAACAGTTTATACCAAATAAAGTTATTAATGTTAAGCCTTATGAACCTGCGTGGCTGACAAACGAAGTAAAACATAAAATAAGACAGAGGAAAAGATTATACAAGAAGGCTAGGAAATCTAATAATGAATTACAATGGAGTAGATTTAGAATACTTCGAAACGAAATTATTTCCCTTATACATCAAAGAAAAGAGGAACACATGGCAAACTTAGCATCTAAACTTAATTCAGGATTGCTAACATCTCGTGATTGGTGGAAAACAATAAAGCAGTTTCTCAATCCTTCACAAATACAAAATTCGGAAATACCGCCGTTACTTGATGAATTTAACAACAATTTAACCTTTGACGAAACAGAAAAAGCAAATGTACTTAATACCTTTTTTGCAAGCCAATCTCACGTGGATGACTTTCAGAGAGATTTGCCATTTAACAACATCCCTACTCAGCAATTCACACTAGACTATATCATCATAACTCAAGACGAAGTATACAACGTTCTGAAAGATTTAGACACTGGGAAAGCTTCTGGCCCTGACGGAATACACAATAGGATCCTTACGCGAATGCGCGATTCCTATATCAAAACCATTGTGTGATATTTTTAATTCATCCCTGAATCAAAGTATTTTGCCTTCCTCATGGAAAGTTTCAAATGTTTGCCCTATTTTTAAGAGTGGCGATCCAGCGATGCCCTCAAATTACAGACCAGTTTCTCTTCTTAATACAATGGAAAAGGCATTTGAAAAAATAGTTTACAAGCGTGTCTTTTCTTATCTGTCAGAGGTGCATTTTTTCACACCTTTTCAATCAGGATTTCTGCCATGTGACTCGACTGTTAATCAAACTCTTTCATTATATCATAAAATATGTAAAGCGCTAGATAGTGGCCATGAGTTCAGAATGATATTTTTTGATGTTAGTAAAGCATTCGATAAGGTTTGGCACCGGGGTCTTATTTACAAACTAAATAGCGCAGGCATTAAAGGACGACTGTTAGACTGGTTCATTGATTACTTATCTAATAGATATCAAAGGGTTGTCCTTAATGGTAGCCATTCTGAACTTAGAGTTTTAAAAGCAGGTGTTCCCCAAGGGTCAATATTAGGTCCATTATTATTTTTAGTTTATATAAACGACATTGTCGATGAATTGGAATCTAATATTAACCTTTTTGCTGATGACACGAGTCTTTCATTAGAAATAGACGATCCCTATTCATGCGGAATGAAATTACAAACAGATATAAACAAAATCGATTCTTGGGCACAGAAATGGATCGTTAAATTTAATCCAGCAAAATCTGAATCACTATTGATCACCCGCAAAGTAAATAGACCTCAGCATCCAGATTTATATATGTCAAATACAAAAATTCCAACGGTAGAAAACCACAAACACTTAGGTATATCTATATCAGCTGATGGATCATGGAATTGTCACTTAAAACACTCCGCTGACAAAGCGTGGAAAAGGATTAACATTTTTCGAAGTCTTAAAAATCGTCTTGATCGACAATCCCTTCAAACCATTTACTTTTCGTTTATTCGCCCTATAATAGAATATGCAGATGTAATTTGGGACAACTGCTCAAATAATTTAAAAGACGAACTCAATAAAATCCAAGCGGAAGCTGCAAGGATAGTGACCGGCTGTACAAAGCTTGTTTCGCTCGCTGATCTCGATAAAGAGTCAGGATGGGAATCACTAGAAGAACGTAGGCGAAAACATAAACTAATATTATACTTCAAAATGGTAAAAGGAATAACGCCAGATAATTTAAGTTCGTTAGTTCCCAACTCAATAGGAAGCACATCCTCATATAGTCTACGCGGATCTCGAAACCACAGAGTGCCAATTTGCAAGACAGAACTTTATAAAAGGTCATTTCTCCCGACAGTTATTGAAGATTGGAATAACTTGCCTATTGAAATACGGGAGCAAGATTCATTATAATACTTTAAGAACTATCTTAATCGTGACAAACCCGTACCAAATAAGTTGTACTTTTTAGGACAAAGGAAGCTTCAAGTCATACATACAAGGATAAGAAATAAATGCAGCTCTTTGAATCACCATTTATTTGCAAAAAACATTGTTGACTCCCCCCGTTGTTCTTGTGGTCATACCGAGACAAGCGAACACTTCTTTTTTGAATGTTATAAGTACATTAATATAAGAGAACGACTATTTGGCAAATTATTAGTTTTTGGCAACATCGACATTGATATGCTTCTTTATGGGAAAGAAACGCTGGCAATTGACAAAAACTCATTTATTTTTAATGAAGTTCAATGCTACATCAGAGATAGTAAACGATTTATTTGAAATTCATACTACGCCTAAAATAAAACAAAACGATACTTCGACGTATTTTCAAGTGAACAGACTGAGTTGTTTTGTGAAGTTGTTGCTAATATCGTTTTTACATGAATCAGAAAGACATAAGAATAACACAATATACCCCTATGCCCACTTAATTTCATTACAAATACTATCTTATTTAACCCTGATTAACTATTCTCTATACGTTAAAATAATAATTGAAAGCAAAATACCCTTTTCTCTAAAAACATCTATAAATGTGTACACATATTAAGCCATCAACAAGGAAAAGAACTTTATAAGCTCCGCTTTCGTTCTAATCCTTTTTGCATGTTTATGTTGAGATTTGTCAATTTATTATGTACAATTGTTTACTATGCAAATAAAATATGTTTAAACCAAACAGTTGTACATGCCTATAAACATATAGGTAGTTACAAATTTTTCTTATGAGCAATCAAACTGATGTTGAATTCAAAAACAATCTATAATGGCTTTCACTTATATGTTAAGAACTGATTAATCGTTTATGAAATTTCTAAGTTGATTATAAAAATTGGAATCCCAAACCAACTGATGATTGATTATCATCGATTAACATTTTTGAAAATTTTCGTTTTCTTGAAAAAGGCAATTTTTGCCGAAATATTGAATCCTGAATGTTTTATTAAATGTATAATCGATTAATCTGCCCATCACTAATCTACAGCCAGGGATGTGGAAATACAGTATTTCATCACTTGTCCCCGTACAAGTCAATGATGATTTTCTACTTGTCCTGCATCAAAAATAACACATCATCGAAAAAAGAAAATTAAAAATTTTTGAGAAAATATTGTTTCTAAAGAAGAAAATGCCGGACTCCAACATTTTCTTCATAAAAAACAATGTTTTCTACCCTTTGATTAACATTATGATAATCCATCTTTTAGATATCATGGTTACAGTGTTAAGTACCATTCTGATATTTCACCTGGTATTTTCTTGTCCACGGATAAGGCATAGAAGAAAGTACTTGACCACAGGTGGAAAAACTCAAATAAGACAACTCCGGCATGGGAATGCCACACTTTTGCCTTAAGTAGCTCTTCATGAGTTTGAAGATCTTCATAAAAAACTATGAGTGCTTTAGGACCCTGCCCCCTAGAATTTTAGCACAATTCTTGTTATCAAGTTTGGAAAATCTTGTTATCGAAGTAGCGTAATGAGCCTGTGCGCGAGATTTCCAACAATTTCAAATATGCACAAAGCAAAGACTCTGACCAGCCTGTGCATTCCCACAGTCTGACCAGACTCTTAACTATGCCCTTAGTAGAAAGAAAAGCTCTCATAGTATCTGTAGACCATCAGGTAATTTTATATTTACAGTTTGTGGCTGCCTCTCAATGTTTGTACCTCATGAACATTTCAAATTGTTGTCACGCACAGGCTCATATGATGATTTGACATGCAAAATGCTATGACTACTTTTCTTCAAGATGTAGAAATACATGTTACTTACTTTCTAACTTAAAAAAAAATATAAGTGAAGTACATGTGCCTCTTAGAGAAAATTTTTGATATGTGTCAGAGCTACAGATAGAAGGGGTATTTTTTATCTTAAATTGAAATATTTCACTAGTCCTTGCTCAAACCGTTATCTTGTGCATAGGCGTAGTTAGGACTTTGAAATTTATACACACTCAGAAAGCGCCCACCAAAGAATATATTGGATAAAAGCAGTATGTGGACTGCGACAAAAGATTAATGCCCTCCGTCCGCTCCCTTTTTACGATTTGAGCGTTGGTGAATAATCAAAACATCATAACTACAGATTGAATAAGCTGTAGTTTCGATGTAATGATCATTCATCAACGCTATTTTTCAACAGATGATTATTTCTTTTACGCACCTGCGTAAATTGCGTAATGGGAGAATTAACGCCCTTGTTGTGTGTACTCATTGGAATTGTCTCATTGAGACAATTCAAATGTGTACACACATCATAGAGCTTTATTGAGAAATTAAGATTTTAGACTGGTATTACCCCCTATATATGTACCTCTACATCGTATATGTGAAAAAGTTATTATGAATAATATGGTTATTTGACAGATTCTTACCACTCCTAACAAACTCTGTTATAAGCGTCTTTTTTGTTTCTGGCTTTCCATTTGCATTCACATCTAAACTATTCCGCCACTTGTCAGAGAATTTAGTTCTTTTATCCTTTGGAAAATAAGACCCATGCCACAATGCCTTCATCATATAATCCACACTGATCATTATTTGACCGATCCGAGTATCCTGATACGCAGGAGGAAGCTGGCACTGAGTGCTTTGATCAAAATTTGCCTCAAGCGACAATGTCGGAGTTTGATTAAGAACATACAATCCCATCATCAACTCTCTCACAATCTGGTGAAGCTCTCGATAGTCTAATGGCTGGCCACAGTCCTCCTCAGGTATGAGTATTACACTGGTATTAGAGTTCTGTGGATTTATGTTACTTATAAGCCCCATAGGCGGGTCAGTTGGATATCGGAAATCTTCTGTAGACAGCATCCAATGTGTCTGCATAAACCCAAGGAGCTCCTGACAGTCATATCTCTCAAATCTATCGATGAAGTTGAGCGCATTTCTAGCAATTGTCTGAACTTGAATCTGTTCCTCTGTTTTTTCTGTGTCGGCTGGTGCTGCCATTCTTACAGGTGTCAGCACTAGGCTTCAACAATGTAATAGTAATACTAATTCTGAAATTATAGAAAAAATATGTTAACCAAAGCCCCTGATGATTAAGGCAATGATTTAAAAAACAGAAATCAATTTTCATAATGATTTGAATTACTTATATATATGTCACTTCTTCATCATATCAAAATGTTGAATGTTTCAGATTGTCCTTTGAACAGTCTGAAAAAATGCTTGTATGCCTGTGTATTTCAAACAGTTTTTCCCACAATATTTTCCACTATATAAAATAGTATCATTTCAAACTACATCTACTATTCATGGTCATCTGCTACTTTTTTGAATTTGGACAGGTCCAATATCAGAAACAAGAAATTAATAAAACAGTAAACATGCCAGACAAGAAAAGAGTCTTAAAATACAATCTGTGAAACCCGTTGAAGAACATAAATATACAGAGCTACAGATCGAAGGGGTATTTTGGATTTCAAATTTAAATATTCACTAAACCTTGCTCGAATCCTATATTGTTGATGCTCAATTGAATGAGACAATTCAAATGAGTACCCACATCATAGGGTTATGTTGAGAAATTAAGTTTTTGGACTGGAGTTACCTCCTCTTATCTGTACCTCTGAAAATATCTTGTCATAAGAATCTGATAAGGTGTTTGTAAATACAAAACTTGTTGTTAGGCATATTTATTAATGAACATAATTTCTTAATTCATATTTGGTAAAATTAGAATAAATTCTATATGGAGTAAAAACCTTTTTATCAAAAGCAAAAATCTTTTTATCAAATCGATATAAAAAAAAAAGGAGAAAAGATGTCCCTGAAGATAATTAGCCTCTGATCTTATCTACGGGATTGATGAATCAATGACATGATAAGTATTGCTGTCACTTATGGCTTGTGTGCATACATACGAAATTAAAGTCGAATCAAGCAGACGGTAGAAAATAACACGGCGTCCTAAGTAACGGAAAAGAAACCGCTTACTCTAGCTTCAGATTGCGCGTCAGTCTTGTCGGAACGACTGTATTGAATCTGAAAGAACTGCTTTCATCGTCAAGCTAACCCATGCTGGTGAGTTTACATCATTTAAAGGATGGGTAAAGCTTTTATTGGCAACCGTGTCAGTTCTTGTTATCAAAACGAGCGCACCTGTTGACCGGAAAAGCTATTAATTGGTGACAATTTGATTGGTTAACAACATTGAATAGACTAGAACATTTAAAGTTTCTGTTAGTCTTGAAAATCTTTAGTCCATCAATATTAACACTGTTGACAGTTTTTTCCCTCCGAAAATGCCCTCGTTTTAAGCGAGTGAAAATACCAACTAGACTGGTATCACTGTTAACGGTGGGACAAGTCTACTATAGTCATTGCATATAGGCCTATAATTATCCTATTTTTTTATGGTAAAATTATTTTCTTGACACTTATGTTGGTTCGATACAAAAACTAAACCGAATCTCATTGAATGCGCGCAATTGTTTATTAATTTTTATTACCATTATTTTGTTGGTTTTTTTTGTGCTTTTGAATGATGATGCAAAGTTACATTAAAGCTTCGTAGAATGGGGTAAGACCTTTCATCCTTTTCAACGATTCAAAATACTTGTTTTATCGTTGTTTACCATGCAACTCTAAAATGTTTTTCTTGTGGTATTTTTTCATATTCTATCTGTTGTTAAATCTACGCAAAGAAAAACTTTTTAATTCATTTGTAAAGTTTCAGAGTGAAAAAAAAAATGATCTAATTCTTTTTCTATCACCTTGAATTATGACAGAAAACATTGACTTCATGTGTGAATTCTTTCTGTTTTTAACCTATCCAAAATGTGTACAAAGTATGACTTAAATCTGTATCTTGCTTTTTTTCCCCAAACAAATTGTCAATTTTCTAGACATTTCAACCACATTTCGATGGCTCAGCGCGATACAGTTGTAGCTGCCTATAAACTTATAGGCAGTTACAACTGTTTTTCGCGCTAAGGCATCGATTTGCTCAAGTTTCCCCCGTATTACTGAAATAGAGAGCATTCTGACTAGGCTAAGATTAGACCGCGCACGTGCGTGAAGGATGGTTCAGTCTATTAACTGAAACGAACTTCTAAACGGCCACTTGATTTTTGCTGAAAAATTTTTTTCTTTGGTACACTGATGAAATGAATTGTATTAGAAAAATCATTTAGGCAGAAACTTTAATTGATATCGACTCGAAAATAATCAGTGAAGAAAGCAACGAATTTGAAGGGAATTTAAGAGTACCCCTGATTTCAAAATTAACATTGGTGGGTGGTAATTGTGAAAGTTTATGCTCGTGAGAGAAATAAAGCAATAATAAAAATATTTCATTCAATATTCATTTATATTTTTTTCATTTATTCAATAATTTGATATCTGAAAGCAGGGCTTACTCTGCCCTTAGCCAATTTAGCCATTGGCTAAAATTCTGAAAAATTGGCTAAAAGAAAAATCAATTGGCTAAAATGCTGGCAAAGGGTGGTTATCCTTTTGTAAAGTCCATAAATATATAGAAAAGAGACATTAAAAGTGTTAAGATCATTGTTTAACAACAAATTGAAATGAGAGATAATCCTTCACACCTTTGATTAGCCTCTTGACAGTTAAAAGATAGTTGGTTTCTAGGCCATTAGACCATGCCTTCTTTTAATTGATGCTCTCTAAAGGCTATTATATCCAAATTTGATATTCTTTTGGTATTCTTCAGTCAAATCATGGTTTTGAAATGAACTAGGAGAAAATTCGAAACTGCAATTCATTGACTTTAGTTGTTGTTGTCTAAATGGGTATGATGACACTCCTGTCTGCTTTTTTGCCAAGTGAAAACAGCACAATTTGACAATTTCTTTTTTTAAACAGCCCAAAGCTTCTTATTATTTATACATTTTGTAACAGTAGATGATTATTGGAAAAATATTTTTAATTCAAATGTAATTAATTAAGTTAATGTTTCGTGAAAAAATATTACAAAAAAGAATATTGCAAGTTTCTTACAACTTGGGAGAATAAGATGGCTGCCATGAAGTCAATTTGGCTAAAATATTTGCAAATTGGCTAAAAGTTTGGCTAAAAGAAATTTTGACCCAGGGTAAGCCCTGTGAAAGGCAAATGTCATCGAAGTTTTACACTTATTAGACAAATTTTCCAGTATTTCCGAGATCGAAACTTTAAAATTCCTCTATACGATTAACAAGAATCTTTATTTAGAGTCGGATTTTTACAATGAATAAACATTAGCTAAAGGCTATTTTCCGACTTCAATAACAGTGTATCAATAAACAGAAAGTATATACAGAACAGCCTGTATAAAAGAAAAATAGGTTAGAATATTTAAAATATGAAAGACATGCGAAAAAGCTAACACATAGCAATATAAAACTTATTCAATGGTGAGGCATGCACATAGAGCTAACGAAAATGGAATAGAAATTGAGCAAAGCATAAAACTTATCACAAGTTGAAATCAGCATATTTGGCAAACTTGACTGAAAGACTAGCTAGAATGAAAGAAATTAAGTATTACAAATATAAAAAAAACCCAGCAAATTTAGGTAACGCAAACAGCAGAAGCATGCGAAAAAAGCATATAAACTTATAGTTTCTTCAGAAAGTAATTGTAAGAGCAGAAACTATTAAATAATCTAATTGCAAATTGAACATTTACAAGAGGGGCCTGTCATGGTGCGCACTAGTTAGTCTGCGAAATTCTTTGTAGTTATCAACAATCTTTATATCATTTGGCAGACTGTTCCACACCTGGGCAGCCTCAAACCTAAAGTACCTCTTACCCTAGTTTGTTGTTCTAACAGTGGGGATTTCTACACTATTTACATACCTGAAAGAATAAACATTGTTTTTGAAATTAACAAGATCATGCAAATATAGCGGCGAAATTTTGTACAGACATTTAAAAGTTTCAATGGTGATGTCCCTTGTTCTACTTAGATGTAAAGAGGGCATATTTGCTTTATTCGGGAGGTCAGTATAGGACGATTCGAAATCAGTAAGTGTAATTTTCAACGCTCTATGCTGTAGCATCTCAAGGCCTACAGTATTTGATGTGAGCAGAAATGTCATACAAGAGAACAGTTATTCAATTTTGATCTAATAAAATACTTTTAAATAAAAAGCTTGTTTTCGAAATCTAAACAATTCTTAGACGTAGCAGGATATTTAATTGCATGGCAGCTTTTTTTACAGATTCTAGAGATTTGTTCATTAAAATTCAACACAAAATCTATGTCGATGCCTAAAAGTTTTACAGTATCATCATAAGTGATTTCTACATCGCTTACCTGAAAACTAAGGGCTAGGTCATGGGTCTTTTTGCCTACAGCGATGGCCTGGAATCTGTCGGGGTTCGCCTGCATTTGGTTTGAATTAAACCATTCAATGAGAATACAACTTTCAATTTCCATAACAGATTTGATTTATGTATGAAGTAAAACAAATGTCGTAAATAAAGATATTGAAGATCATGGGACCAATTATAGAGCCTTGGGGAACAGCCTTCAAAATTTCAAGCCAATCGCTGCACGCCTCTCCTATTTTAACCATTTGTTTTCTGTTGGAAAGATAATTATGGACTAATTTGGATGCACTGTCAGACAGTCCATATGCGCGCAATTTGAGGACGAGAAGATCGTGAGGGATAAAGTCAATAGCCTTTAACAGGTCCCTCAAAATTGCTGCAATATGCTCACCGTTATAGATGACAATCTTCCAGTCCTCGACAACGCACAGATGGGCTGTCTGACAACTGTATCCTAGCCTAAAAGCGGATAGCAAATGATTAAATATCTTGTCAAAATATTTACAAAGTTGTTCATTAATAGTTTTTTCAAACAACTTTGACATGGGAGAACACTTACTGGTCTATAGTTTTCGTAACAAAAGGGTCATCTTTTTTTTGAAAGTATTGCTAACTTGGGCCTGTTTCAGTTTAGCTTGGAATGTTGAATTGTCTATCATTTGGTTAATAATATTTGAAAATGGGCCAGCAACTGTTCTGCCTCCAGATTTCAAATTTTGGGTGGAATACCATCATGCCCTGTAGCTTTTTTGAGATTAAGGTTTTGGAATAATTTGAAAACTTTGCTTTCGTCAGTGTGACTGAAATTGAAGTTAAAGTCACTATCTTTGTTCAAGTTTTCATTGATTTTCTGTATGCTGGGATGTTGCAGATTCACTGAGTTAGTGTCTTTTATTCCAATATTTTTGGCTATATTAATATAAAAATCATTGAGAATACTGCAGAGTTGAGACTGATCCGAGATGATATTATCATTTTGTTTTAAGATGATTTCAGGTGTTTTAGAACACGATTTGTTAGAAAGAAAAGGATTGATACTTTTCCAAATGCCCTTGGACTTTGGACCACATCCACATCTTTCAAAGAAGTAGGTTCTGATCGAGTTACGTTTAATAGACTGTTTTTGATTTCTCAGTTTTCTATAATTTTCCCAGTTTGAAGATGTTCTACTTTTTAGAAATTTATTGTGTGCTTGGCGAGCCTTATAGATAATTTTCCTATTCTCAGAATTCATATATGGAGGTGTTTTTTTTTTTCTGGGTCGTTTCCTCTTTATAGGTGCTTGATCATTTATGACTTCATTCATTAAAGCTTAATATGTAGCGTAAATATCATCTAGGATATATCGACTAAAATATTTGCAACATGGAAGGGTACTAAAGATAAAGCATTTTATCAGAACTTTTTAAATAAGGAAAAGTATTCTTAGTTACCGGTAATTGCTCTCTAAGGGAGGATACAATCAGGCAATGACAATCGCTAATTTCACAATTAATAACTGTTGTATTGCATAACAAACTCGGTGAGTTGGTGAGGATGACATCAATAAGGGATGGATTGTAATTTCTGGTAAAACACGTTGGAGTATGTATCAGGTTTGTTAAGCTAAAAGTATCCATAATATGATTTAATGGTTTGGATTTTGTTGCGTTGAGAACATCATAACTGAAGTCCCAATGTACAATAATATGTTTGACGTTATTTCGAAAACGGAGTTATATGTTCGCGGATTAACTTGAACCGATAAATTTCTGGAAATTCTTCGATTTATCACAAAATTAAGAGCATATTATAAATAGAATATCTAATTTGTGCTCATAAAATACCGAATTTATTAAATGTGTCATCTAAAACAGATAAAAACTCGGCACTGTCTCGTTTTTATCTGGTTTAGATGACTCGTTTAATAAATTCGGTATTCATTGACCACTCATTCAATATCTTCTATTTCTCAAACGATAGACTGTCAAACAGAAAACACAAAAAAATGTTTTGATAATATCCTCGACGTCTTGTAACCCATGGCTGTCGCCAGAATATATGGGCTTTACGCTATTACAACACCACTTATCGAAATTCACTTGTGTTATATGATAAAAACATTTTTAAAAAAATCTTTATATCAATATGATAGTCTTCTAAAAAAGTCCTTTTAAAAGAGATTTAAAAAATCAAAACGTATGACTTACTTACAAGTTTAACTCTTTCCGGCGTTATTACGTCGAATTGACATCGATTTTGTCGATAAATTAATCTCTTATTATGCAAAAGCCTATGTCGACCAAGGCGTTTACATTATTCGATACCTCAACCAAAAATTGGGGAGAAATTGAAGCCTTTGTTACAATGTAAGTTAAATCAAGGCTGTACATTGTCCGATCGGACGGGTTTTACTTATATTAGTTGCTTCAACCCAACCCACCACCCCTCCCCAACCCCCAGACTTCATTTACTTACAACTCTCTTCCACACTCTCTTCCGAACTATTTTACAACGCTAGTCTAAAGTATGTCAATTAATATTAAAAAAAATCTATAATATCAACAGAAAACAGTTACTTTCTGGCCATTCCTTATAAACCGCAGATGTTTAGTGTTCGACAAGAAATAGTGTTTTCCTTAGGAAAAAAATCATGCGAGGCTCTGTGCTTTTAAAATTCAAAACGAGGACCTTTCAAAATACAGCAAGCTATTGATGGGCGGTTAACCTAAAAATGGAAAGAGTTAAAGACCCCGTCTGTGTTGGAGATCATTTCCGAAACGCAAGTCAATGATCTTCAATGACTATGTACACAAAAACTAGACTTAAATTCTCAAAATAAGCTTGAATTTGTCATTCCAATATTCGTTAACGCCAATGATTATGACGCAATATAGGCCTGATGAATATTTATGACCCGCAACATTTCGGACTCCACTTTGAATACCGCTCCATTACCGCTCCTGCACACGGGCATACTTCACGTGACCAAAATCTTATTAACACATTTTACTTTATACGACAGATTATGCGTTTAAGAGAAAAGACCGCCGTTTTTCGACTGATTTGTATTTTTATGTAACTCACCTTTCATAAGACTAAATTAAGAAAAAATATTTAAAGAATATTCGTGAAAGAGCGGGTTTTTTTTTAAATCCAAACGCAAGCCGGGCATTTAAGCACTGATTCAATTGTCAATGAAGGCGTTATTAAAATCCGAAATAACTTGCTTCCGGTTGATCGATCGAAAATGCCGATTTTGCAAAATCGGCTAAAGAGAAAGATGAAATACATACACTTTAAAATTTAACCCTAACTTTGATGAAATTCCTGGCTCGCATGAATGCACTAAATGGGCACAAAAATGGCGTCTTATATTATGCAAGTACATGATTTGTGGTCTATTACCCGACTTTCAAGTGGCAAAAAGGGGACGGTAGATAAAAGACCCCAGATCAAATACGCACTTGCTTTTATCTCGAGCTTGTCTCACAGCGATACCACATCAGTTCATATCTACTTAAAAGTCGCGCCACACAAATATGATCTATCTTGGATATTCACTATACCTCTTCCTGAACACTCCTGGTATACCATACAGAAAATACTGTGAATAAAGAAGAAGTTGCTCATAATAAGCAATTTCTCTTTTCTCCACAATATTTACTACCAAATATTGTGCGAAAAAGAAGAAATTACTTGTTACAAACAATTTCTCCTTTATCCACATTATTTTCTACCTCCTGGAATTGTTTTATTTGAAATTGCTCACACTTTCCTTCATAGTTTATAATCGCTGTGAATTTTGGCACGTCTCAAATTTCAGATCAATGCGGGAAAAAAGTTTAAGATAAGTTTAAGAAAGTTTAAGAACGTGCCATTTGAAAAAAACTTCTAAATTTTACAAAACTTTGTTTGTTTGGTAATTATAATATAGAGCGATCTTTCAAGATTTAAAAAGCCAGCCTTCTCCAGGTGCCCCGCATACTTGCTCCGCGCCTGTATTGATATACAAACTGATATCACTAATCTTAACATAGCTTACTATTTCTTTATCTACAGTACATAACGCCAGTGGGTGGTCAAAATCTCGTAACTTCAGCTTATTTAAGCTGAAGCTACGAGGTTTTGACCACCCGTCGATGGTAAATTTTGATTATTACTATGTAATTAAGAGTTGTTCGTGTAAATTGTGATTTTTCCTATTAGAGTTGTTGGATATACTTTTGCAATATTTACCGATTTTGCACTTGGACGCGTAGGAGTAAACAATTTTGAAATATTTTTTTTAAAAAAAAAGAGAAAAAAAAAACAAGAAAACCCCATGCAAATATCAAACGGTGTTCATTTTCTATCAATATTTATATCAACCACGACTTGAAATTGTTACCAGTCCTGTATTCAGGGTGTAAAAACGTTGCGCGAGCACTTTGAGATGATAACCCGCTTTGCACGTGCACTTCTCTAATGCTTTCATCCTGAACGCAAGGTTGTTACTAATTAAATTCATTTACATCGAGGCAATTGCCTTTGGAAGTCTAAAGCTTTGTCCTCTGTTTATTAATGAACAGAACACTGCGTACATACATGTAGCCTTCACTTACTGTGTGGATGAGTAAATTTGAAGACATGCTTTCATAATCTCGCGATTGTTTGTTGTGTTTTACCCTTTGGAAATTAAACTGGTGTCATTTTTTCAATACTCATCAATTTCCCTTAATCGAAGGCGGTTCATCGGGATTCAAAGAAATTTCGTAACAATCACGAATTTGCCTGTGCAGCACGATGGGTAAAAAAATTACCGCAAACGTAATAAAGAAACCAAACGGTATATCAAATAACCAGCATGTTGCTAGTGGTGTAGAATCCTATCGGAATGGTACAAGAGATGACGAAATAGAAGAACTGACAGAACGTCTACGTCGGCTTGAAGCAAGTCAGTCACATGGACATACTGGAAGTGATGTCTATAAATTTGTGTTGTTCTTTATCATGGGTGTGGTAATGACCGTGTTTTTATATCCACACGCTGCTAAAACTATAGAATCACTCGGTACCAGTCAGCAGTCAGTAAAATACGAGTTTGAAAAAGAAAAATCTAACAGCGAATCCTTCGTTGATGTTGACGAAAAACAAGTTGATCGGAACTATGGTAATGTTGACATTATAAATAGATCAATACTGCATAATGATAGTGACTACAATGAAGATGAATTGGTACGCGATATTGTACATGAGAAACTTGAAGATGACGTTAAAACTGAAACGTACGATAAACGCAATGAACAAGTTAATGTTGAGTCAGATAAAGATACAATGATTGACAGGAAAGAGGACCCTTTAGTTGGCGAAGATGTGCTTGAAGGAAACGGCGAAGGAAATAAAGTACAGGGCGGTGAGAGAGTAGAGCTGTTCAGTATGGACGGGGACGAAGGTGAATTACCTGTGACATTTATAGATGCAGAAGGAAATGAAGTGATTAATCCTGGTAAAACAGGGAGCGGAATCCCTAAGAATAAACAAAAAGACAAAAACAAGAAATCGAAAAAGAGCAGTGGAGATAAGTTTAAAGCAACGAATAAACCACCAAAGAAGACGACAGGCAGTGACAAAAGGAAGAAAGACGAAGAAAAACAAAGCGTCGATTCTTCCAAACTTCTAGACGAAATAAAGAACTTCAAGCCTACATACCAGAAGAATATCACTCCAAAGAAGATATTTGCTGACGGCCGAAGAATACCTCCTATGGAACTATTGCCCCAAAAGCCGAATAACAGCAGTGTTAAGTATGTACATTAATAATATTATGTACGTCGCCAAAGTGAAATAACCCCGTTGAATATTTTTGATATTACAAGAGTGTTATTGCACTAGTGGAATAACTTTGCAAATGAGCTAAATGGCGTCACAATTAACTTGATGACGTCATTTATGAACGGCTTTATATATCATGCGAAAAATTAAAATCGTACGATGTCAAAAAATTAAAAAGGGAAATTATTAAACCGGTCATCTATAACGGATAAAAGACTCGGCAACGTCTCGTTTTCATCTGTTAAAGATAACTTGTTTAAGCTCCGTATTTCATGACCACTTACTCAATATTCTCTATGCATTTACCTTTTGCCATTTTTCTGAATTTTAGACTGGTCCAAATTTAAAGCGGTTGCTGACAAAAAGAGAATAACACGTTGTGTCTTAAAATACCAATGTTATCTGGTCGAGATTGGGTCTATCATGACGAGGCATGATAATTTCTCGCAGCCGAGACTAAATAACATTTATATTTCTTGAAAGACAATTATAGTTCCGCAAGAAAGAGTGAGGTCTGAGAAACCGTTATCTCCTATCATTTTCAATGTAAAATTGAACTTTGATCACTCACTTGAAATTGCAGGTCTATACCTGTTATTATTCTTTATCTTGCAATCATTTTTCAGCGCTTCATGAATAATTATAAACCCTTAAAATCAAAGAAATTATGGTGAAAATGTATGCAAATTGTTTCTAGAAATAGACTGTCTGATATCATGTTATATCATCAGACCGCTGATATCAGGTCAATACAAGCTTCATTGCACGGTAAAAATGAAAACCTAACATGTGTTGGAAGTAAAAATGTTGTGGGAAAAAGAGAAATTTCTACTGTTTGATCTAAATGAGTTTTCTTTATGAAGTGTTACAATTTCATTCAACTACGTGTAGGTAAACATTTATTGAACTTCAGAATTGATTTTGGCCTGGTTTAGCAGACCATAGGAAACAACCCTGTATCCCAGAAATTACCTAGGAAATAGATAATAGAGTCAAAAACCAAACAACAAGTGTACTACGTATTTTTTTTGTGCTCACGCGCCCAAAAAAATAGTCTAGTATACGTCATCAACTTTTGTGTGACACGATTTGCTTTGTGTGTTCAACGCAGTGCTTGCAAATCACAGCGCTGTGCAAAAACAAAGTACTGATAGTACCGAAGGCGAAGGATCTGAATAGACGAAACAACACACGAGGTCAATTCTCTAGAATATAACCTTGATTGATTATTCACCTTGCCCTTATCATGTATACCAGATATTTTCTCACTTATCTCTGCCAAAATCACTGCTGTGTTAAAGATACATAGCTTTCATATTTGATCTTGACGGATGACCTTGCTAATAGGGAAAAGAAGCAAATGCTGCTAACTAACACGTTCTCCTTTCTCCCAAATATTATCTACACTTTCTGCTACAAATTTTACTAATTCTACATATAGGCCTTACTTGATGAAAATATGTGACCCGCAACATTTCGGACTTCAATTTGAATAAAGCGCATTACCGCTCCTTCGCGTGGGCGTATTTCACGTGACCAAAATCTCATTTACATATATTTCTGTATACGGCAGATTATGCGTTTCTCGAAAAAGCCACGATTTTTCGATTGATTTGAATTTTCGTGCAACTCATCTTTCATTAGTCTAAATGAAGAATAATTATAATGGATATATTGACTGACTTGTAGCAGACTAATCAACTCAACTAAAATTATAAAAACGCGACTTGGGCCTGTTTGCAAAGCGGTATCGGGCGAAGTAATCTATACCTTGGGAATGGGTTGATTTTGGCGGACTCAGCGCTATATAGTGTGCATATCGTTCGACATTTTTCCTTTGAAGTGAGTTCGGAATGTGGCTTGCGATCCCTAACGAGGTAAATGGAACTCGTGGTTTCCCTCGCATAAAAAGCCTTGTTAAAAAGATTAAAAAATTGAAATGCATGCCTTCAAATGTCACATTGCCTCTTTATAAACGAGGCCTTCAGCACTTTTAGCGCTTTGATTATTTGTTCTTATCGATTGTAGCGTTTTGTAGGAAAAGTTGCAAATATGCGACATATTTTTTTTTGCTTTCAAAACCATTATTTTTAACATTTTCTTTTTATCCCCGACTTCTTCGTTTGGACATGTTGTAAATCCAAAACAATCTTAAAAAAGGATATACCCTTTTAAAAATAACATTTATTTAATAGATTCGTTAATTTCGATTGGTTTATTTCGTATTCAGTATTCTATAATTTGTTTTATCTGTTAGAGTATGGATGTTTGAAGAGTTTCTATCCGAGGCGGAGTGTGATGGTTTAATGAGGGTCCATAATCAGCACGTGAAGGATCAGTCCAAACTAGGTCCGATCCTGTGTTTCGACAGTATTGGTACTCTACGGAAACATCTGGAAAATGTTGGCAAAAGTTATGTAAAGGTTTCACCGAATGATTTTACTGAAGGTTTGGGATTTGTTTGTTTTTTTGCACTCGTTCGTATGATCACTGGATCGTTCGTTTGTGAACAAGTCAATTCGTCATTTTCAACAAATTAGCCGAAACAAAATGCGACGATATTTATTCTTTTGAGCTGTTTTAATAGCGGTTTCTTGCGTTTATTTGTATATTGATTTATCTTTATTTATTCATTTTTTGGCTCATTTTTACGATTTTTATGATTTTGTTGAAAACTTTTCAATAAATGATAGATCAATTTATATTTGTAATCTTGGTGAAAAAATTATTTCCATTTATTTCATTCTAAGATCTTTGCCTTCTAATGTCTGAACCCCGACGGCGGCACTCATTCTTTCCGACTACTTGTCTCTTACCAATGGGTTGATAATCGTAGACCTATGTGAGATAGCAGCTGGAGACTAGAAAAGGATGTGATGGTGGTACTGGTGAGAGAAATACCAGGATTCCATTGTTAGGTGCTCCAGCCGCCGCGATATAACTGAAAAATTGTTGAAAGCGGCGTAAAATTCCATTCAACCAATCAATCAATTCAAATGTCTGAAGAAATTGTCGTTTCACTAACAAAATTTGTTTCATACAGGTACGACGTGCGTGAACGCTACATTCTCGACCAAACTGAAAACATGGTTAAAGGGAAACTGGAGTTACAGCACAGCATTCTATCCGGGAGAGAGTCGATTTGCATCAATATTCGAGGACCGTGTACAACAGGCCATGGGTCTGAGACCTGAAAACGGCGGAAAATTCCAGATAACTTCATATCCCTTGGGAATAGGTATGATTTGATAGGCATACTTTTATGATTTCTTATTCGCAGAAAAATCGATCAATTGAAGGTCAAAATCGTGCTCATTTGTGACCCGTCACGCGAAAACGGAACAACTGGGTAGTGCGTAAAGTGTTGACCCTAGTCAGACTGTGCAAAATGCACAGACTGACTAGGATCTAAACTTTTCGCGATTAGTTAAATTTCTGAATTTAGAATGGTCAATCTACACCCATTGAAAGAATTTTTGAAATGCGACCTTTGTTTGACCTATGCTAGACCCTATCTCCCTTTCAAACATTTACTTTCCAATATTCCTAGATGGTCCTTTTTCGCGTGACGGGTCACATTTCAAAATATATGTTACCATTTTTCGGATTATCATGATAAGTACATGTGAATAATTCATACAGTTAGAAGAGATGTTTGTAAAACATTTATGACCCCATAAGAACAGGTTTATGTCCTATTCTTTTTCAGTTTACAAAGAGCAATAACTAAAAAAAAAGATGAGAAGAGTTATAGTTCTTGCGCACTGCACTTCTCTTGAATGCTTTCTATTCAGTATCCACCTGTGGAGGTTAATGATTCTAGCTTGCATTCTGTTGAGGTAATCCCCGGACTAAAAAGGTCGACGGATGGACGGACGGACCGACCTACCGACAAGTGCAAACCTCCCTTTTTCGAAGGGAGCATAATTACTTTATTCATCTCCCTTTTGAAAAATGATGTCTAATGAAGACAGAAATGTTTTAGCGTTCGAACAACATTATATGAGCGACATCTTCAGCCATTTAACTATTTTTTCCAGGTTATAAAAGTCACGCTGACTGTACAGAGAGTACCGATAAGAGGGACAGAGTTGCAACGGTTCTAGTCTATCTTGATACTGTCGACGAGGGCGGAGAAACGGACTTCCCAGGTAAAAATGGCCGTACAATACTTCACTATGTAAGCATGTGATTAAGATTTCCAAAAAATTTCAATATGCGCAAAGCAAAGACATTGACCAGCCTGTGCATCCGCACAGTCTGTCCAGAGTCTTCATTATGCACTTAGTAGAAAGGTAAGATCTCATCTGTAGACAACCAGGTAACTTTATATTTACAGGTATTGGCTACTTGGGCCTCTTAAGGTTTACACCTCACAAACATTTCAAGTTTTTGGAAATGTTACGCACAACGCACATGCTCATTTTCTTTCCGGGCAATTCGTTGAGCAGCCTTCAGTTTCCATGGGCAATTGAACAATCATTTACTCCTCTCCGTGGAGAACCACGATTCTACATTCCTGTTATTTAATATTGGAGATGACACAGTGCTAAAGAAGATACTGTGTGTAAAGTTACTTGTAGAATGACAAACAAGGCTATTTTCACACTTCTTTAGGCTATTTATTTTCATAGAAGGGAATTGGCTTTAAAATTAATCTTCAGAATTTGATGAAAATCAGTAAAAAATAGAATACTAGTATTTTCGGATATTTTGATTTCGGAATAGTCTATTATTATAACAAAGACAATAATTATTATAAGAATAAATTACTTAGAAATTACTTACTGATTGGATCTCATATCTTACCTCTAAAGGTGTTTTTTCTACATAACGATTACCTTCTTTTCAGAGTTGGGTATATGGGTGCGGCCCCGTAAAGCTCGAGCTCTACTATGGAACAATATGAACGAGGTCGGGGATTGTGAACCGATGTCAATACACCAAGCTAAGAAGGTCGAGAATGGTCATAAGGTTATATTGCAGAGATGGTGGGTGAAATTCAAATTTATATACGCGGGATTGAAAGAGATCCGTTAAATATTTCTTACTATGATACGTGTCGAGGATGAATTAAACCCATTGAATATATTTGATATTACACCGGTGTTATTACGCTAGAGAAATAATTATGCAAATAAGCTGATAGCATATAGCAGTACTGTTTTATTACCGTAAAATGACGTCAAAATGGATATAATGACGTTATATGTTTCGCGGAATATCTTGAATAGAAAAAAAAACCTAATTTTCCTCTAACTATCGCAAATATCCTAGTCATATTAGAAATAGAGTATCAAATTTGTGCTCACAGAATACAAAATTTATTGAACTCGTCATCTAAAACAGATAAAAACTCGGCACAGCCTCGTTTTTATCTGTTTATAGATCACTCGTTTAATAAATTTGATATTTCATGACTATTCACCCAATTTCCTTACAATTAAGCCTACAAGGGTGCTGATACACAAGTGTAGAAATTATGCAAATGAACCTTTTCATTGCGTTTAACACTTTCCTGTTTTACAAAATTTTGGACCTGTCCAAATTCAAAGGTTTTGCAGACGAAAATTTAAAGTGGATTTAATGAATAACCATTCTGTAGGGTAGAAACTAGTGTGGAAAAAGAAGAAATTGCTTGTCAGAAGCAATTTCTTCTTTTTTCACAAATTTTTCTCAATCATAAAATCACAGGCACGTAAAAAGCAGGGATCAAACAGCAAATGGTTAATTAAACCTTTTCCAAATCATGAAATGGCATCACAACGCATGTTATGTCGTCATTTAAAACGGTGTATAGGTAATTTACATTTTAATACATTTGCATTATTTGCTTAAATTCCAAATCGTCTTAGAAGTAAAAATATGAATATCGTAAAATGGCCTCGTAATTGGTAATTGTATACTCTATATCCTATCTAGGTACTACTACCAAAGTTTCTACTCCCTTGGTAAGAGACCCCCGGAGCCTCCACTACCCAAGAGGGTGTCAGGACAGCCCCGCGTGTCATGTGACGAATATGAATACGGGAGCTGTAGGTGGTATGATGAATGGAACTTTGAACATATGCTGGAATATGAGAGGCAGAAATATAACCTTATATGATATATGGTTAATATTGTGGACCTTGTGTTATTTTATCAATATCCTATCAGAAATCGTAAGCGAAAGTCCCATAATGATCGACGAGAGTGATTACAATTTTTCATGGGCCGTAATGGTGGATCCAGAGTGTGGGGGTGTAGTGGAGTTTCGACCGCCCCCCCTCTGAGGCCTATTTATTCCACTGTCTTAGGGAAATTCAATCTAAATTGAATAGTAGTAGGATGACGAACCCTGGGTTTTTGTGTGGCGTCAACAAAACAGGGTCCCAATGACTACTTACGCGAAAGTTCGGGAGTCGCCGCTTCCAATAAATATATACTAGATCTATCTAATTTTATCTTTTCTCATATTTTGTGCAAATATTGAAATATTCTCTGAATAAGCTAGCTACACAATTTAGGGACATTGGATAGATAAGTTATCTGGGGATCAACTTCAGAAAAGAATTGAAGACTGTTTAAAAGTCTTCAATTCTTTTCTGAAGTTGATTTCCAGAGGGTCCTGCCCACTTACACCAGATAGCTTTTGAGTCGTAATTTGTTTGTTCGAACCCCCATCACATAAATCCTGGATCCAGCATTGCGACCGATGGCGTCTCATTTTTTGGCCCCAGATGAGGCAGCATTTTGTAGGATGCCTTTAACCCTTTCCTGTTTTACAAAATTTTGGACCTGTCCAAATTCAAAGGTTTTGCAGACGAAAATTTAAAGTGGATTTAATTTGAAAATTAACCATTCAGTAGGGTAGAAAATGGTGTGGAAAAAGAAGAAATTGCTTGTCGGAAGCAATTTCTTCTTTTTTCACAATGTTTTTTCAGTCATAAAATCACAGACACGTAAAAAGCAGGGATTAAACAGCAAAGGGTTAAATAATATCATGCTATCGATATTTCGGCTATATGTCGAGTAAACGCCTACATACATGTACAAGTTAGATGTCGTCAACTGGTCGCCGATATCTGACGCAAGTGAAAACGTAATTAGTCAACTATACGCCTAAACTACAAAATTCGCAGGAGCGCGTCAAATGATCGGCGTCAGAAACGCTCTAGAGGCTTGATTTACTGAAATAAGTTCATCGGGAAGTTATCCTTCGCGTGTTATGTTACCCCATTTACAGAACCAACGGGGGGAATTTTGTACACTATGTTTTTCTGAAAGGTGCATTTATAAGCAACATTTTAAGACATGTTAGCACTCTGGCGAGTGGGGCTTTTGTAAGATACGTTACTTTGATACCACCCACCCGATTTATATACCATGGGCTATCAAACAGGCAATGTTAACAAAATTCCCAGTGAGGCAGGGATAGACAATTTATTTCTAAATTCATAGTTTTCTATGAAATTTAAGGGTAACGTATTTTACTGCAATATCATGCCCCTTAAGATGACCAGATTTTTCAAACAATTCGATAAATGGGCCCTGCAGTTATTCAGCAACACAAATATATGTATAAGAATGCAACTTTTTGTCATTTTGACATCAACTTTTGAGGTACTCTTTTAAAATTCATTTACAAAATTTTGTGGGGTGTGCTACTTTAAAGTAATGTATCTTTCAAAACCGCCACTCGCCAGAGTGCTAATTTGTCTCAAAATATTCTATATACCATGAACCATGAACTTTCAGAAAAAATATGGTCTACAAAATTCCCCCGGGGGGGGGGGGGGGGGGGCAAAACCCATTCTGGCTTATGGACTACAAGTACTTGTTTTGGTTTCATTCATCTTACGAAATTTGGTTGATATCTTCAAGGGCGCACAAATCATTTTACAGACACACGCACAAAAGCCCTTCGAATACATCTCTATGACTACAGACCTTTTAGCCTTTGGAGCTAAAACAAGAGCATTGCATGCGTGTGCTAACACTTACTATACCTGAAGTGCAACTAATACCTCCAACAGATATTGTTTTCAGCCAAAATTAAATTGTGACCTGGATCTTTATGACACAAAAATCAATAGGGTACTTTCTTAGGTCATGGGCAACAATTGTATAAAGTCAATTGCACAGCAAAGCAGGGTATAATTTGCAAGCAGGGCAGGGCTTAATGATTATAAGGGTCAAAATTTTTTTTCCATTCCATAGTATAGTTTAACTTGTCACTAAGACTTGCTTTTAAGCCAAAAACGGGCTTGTCTATAGATTGATTGGCTGAATGGGGTTTTACGCCATTTTCAACTTTTTTTTTCAGTTAAATTTCGGTGGCTGGAGCACCTAACAATGGACTCCTGGTATTTTTCTAACCAGGACAACCATAACACCATTTCCTAGCCTCCAGCTGCTATCTCACATAGGTCTATGATTATCAACCCATTAGTGAGAGACAAATAGTCGGAAAGGATGAGTGCTGCCGTCGGGGATTAAACAGGTTTGTCTATATTAGCTCTTCTATGACTTCACATAAATCTGTGACATGGATTTGTGGGATCAATAAAAAAGAAACCAAGATTTTGTTTAAGTAGAAAATAACAATTTATTCCTAAATGGTGAGCAGAAAATAGAAGAATTTTATGCTTTGTACAATTATCCCAGATATTCTTTAACAATGAAACAATGGAAATTATATTTTCGTGTCAAATAGATACTTTTTATTATGATTCTATAGCCCATTACTACAAGGGACAAAAGTAAAATGATAATGACATTTGAGCCTATGCATGACATTTCAAACTACTTGAAATGTGCGTTAGGTGCAAACATTGAGCAGCATGGACAGCCACATAGTATGATTACAAAGTAACCTGATGGTCTACAGATACTTTAACCCTTGTCATGCTGAACCCGGAATATTCCTGCTTTGGCAGGAGCTATAGTCAAACATCAGCATGCACATATGTGCAGTCTGATGTTAGTCTACCCCACCTGTTTCTCACTTTCAAACCAGAATTGTCAATAGATTTAGTTTTTCAAATAAAAATTTCAAAATTTGTTTTCAAGTTTGAATTTTATGAAAGAATATAACTTACTAATCATTATACATATAGGATATTACTTCCTCGTTAACGCTCTGACTCGCTTAAACGCATGCTAAAAATAGATCGTCAATCAACCATGACTATATATGTGCAAGCATGCGCAAACCTCAGTTTTACTTCTCAGTGTGAATAACCAAAAAGGAACCACACTATTAAAGAAGAATAAGAAATTACAACTGGGGTGGTGGTGGGTAAGTCTAATGATTAGTAAGTTATATTCTTTCATAAAATTCAAACTTGAAAACAAATTTTGAAATTTTATTTCATTCTTATAACTTACTAATCATTATACATATAGGATAGATTAAAAAGCAATGCTTTAACAGAAAGAATCACCTGGTGGTGATGTTGTGATTTCTATCCATTAAAGGATCAACATAATCCTGTGAATTTATATTTGTTAATCAAATTTACATATTACAGTAACCAACTAGAAGTCTAATAGTACATAACTCTAGTATATCACATAGTATCATACCCACAGTAGACCTACATTATGTCATGTCTTACTATATAAATTATAAGAAATAACAGAAACTACTGATTCGCGACTCGCTGAAAGACCAAAACCTTTCAGATCGACTATCAAACATTAGAAATGAATCTCAATACACCTACATCCAAACAATGTAATTTTCCATGTTATAGAAGTACTTGAATTATAGTCCCTGTTCTAATCCAATCTGACTAAGAGATAGAACCAACCCATTATCAAGAATGTAGGAATAAAGCACAGTCTGTGACTGACTGCTTCATATATTACTGACTTTTAAATATTAATCAGTGAAAATTTTATCAGACTGATCAACCTTTTCTTGTAGGAGTCTATGCATTAATAACTAGCTTTATCAAACTTTCCTATTTCAATCATTTTGTTTGTATGGAAAGTATAGGAAATCCTGTAATTTCATCCTATTCTATGACCATATAATCGCTACAAATATAATCTAATTCCAATGTGTTGATGCTTTAGCACACATTCGAAAAACACTGTCCTATACAGTATTTACAAGTATCAGAATTTTATGCCAAACCCAGCATCCTGCAAAGCTATTTCTATGTCTAAATCTTATCTGAATTGTGTTTGACTATGATTCAAACCATTTATAGATTTGATTAATGTAGTTGTTGATTTAACAGTAGATATAAAGCACTGACCAAAAACACAGTTGCATCACTGAAACTCACTGGAAAAGACCAATACTAGGTTGTAGTATTGAAATATAATGCTAAAGAAGATACTTGCTTATAGAAATATCTGACCCATACGGAGTAGTTTACATTGTCACATGATTCTTCTGGAACTTATCTGAACTTGACGTAGAGCCTATAGCATTGTCTTAAAACAAGAAATATCTTTCAAAAATCAAGTGTTGAGCAAGTCCTTTAGTTTGAGTTTAACACACTTATTTTATTTTGCTTTAAAGCTTATGACAAACCAAACCTTTGGCAAAAAACCTTCAAAAACTAGTGAATATTTGCTCTTTTTATTTACAACAGGACACCATGCCCCCAATAAAAAGAAATTACTCACACACTATCTATTCACCACTTATATGCCAACTTTCCCTATAACTTTTCTTGTCCATGACCCCAAGAAACAAACAGGTGCAAATCGTGCAATGTATGATATGAACTTGTTATATGTATATTATAATAATTCTATGTATTTCATTATTTCCTTCAGGCTGGAGTATTCAATTAACAACAAACTGTCAAGATTTCATTGTACAACAGTAATCTGCATCACTGTTTCATTCTATCAGCAATTCAGATGGACTGAAATGGCACAAAATGTCAATGCTGCTATAAATGCCAACGAACTAGAGAACAACAGATGGCAACTTTGCGCACCATTCACATGTATATATATATATATTTTTAAATATGTTCAAGCATCAACTGCAAAATATTTGGAAACCAGTCGAAAAAGAGTTGACTGATGAATGGAGATAAAGATACGGGATTTTTTTTTTTTTTTCATGAATATGAAATCATATCATCATTTTTTATAGAAGTGAACAGCTCATAGTTTCGTGAAAGTACTATCCAATACAACAGGGATTTGCAATATTAATTTAATAATTATTAGCAAGAAATTTGTGCACCATTGTTGCTTATGCTCAAATGTAGCAGCACAATTAGTAGCAAATGTAAAGCATGTAACACAATCGGTCTACAATGATTATCTGTAACTAGTCTCAGTAAAAATAATTTACCATACGAACATGTATTGGAATGAAAACTGTGTGGAAAAGAATATAGCCCATCTAGTATCCACCTTTGTCTACTTTTTATCTCTCAAAACAGAGCATTTTCTTTTATGTTATCATGGAGAGAAATATCTTATATATAACTGAAAGGTAAACAGTTCCTGCATGTTTACAGTAGTACCTTCAATACATTATTATCATATGACTAAAATTCTCTTTAAAATCTCAACTGTACAGAAAGGAGTGTAATATTTTGGATTTTTTTTTTTTTTTTTTAAGAATTTCATAGCTAAATGCGGCTAAAAATAAACTTCTTTCGAAGTTTCAATTTAAGAGATTATGAATTAGATCATTTTCACATTTTCAATTGTAGCATCTAGTGCAAAAGATATCTTTTTCAATTCCAAAAGTACTCAAAAAATGAGTAAAATGCAGTCATTCACATGTTTGAGCCTCAGAACTAAGTACTATGCTAGTTGCTACAGACCCAGAACAAACCAAACACCTTTCCCAATTGCTTATTAAACAACTTGGTATTTATTGTTAACTCAATCCTTTAACAACATTGTCATACTGCCTACAGTTTAAAAATAGATATCATTCCTCAGATTAAGCTTATGATTTATGAAGATACATATGTTGTAGCATATAAAACATATATCCCATTGATGTTGTAGATCGAAAGATATGACTATCATGAAGCAAGAACATCTTGTATAAAATTTCTCACATCATTGAATTATCTAGCTGTAGCTATATTGTGTAACTGCAAATAATACCTACAAACAATCGAGCAATCATATATTGTAAGTAAATATTGAGAAAGTAATGACATGCAGCAGCTGCTACTTCCACAGACATCTATCTATCTACATGTATATATAATGCCTAACTCCCTCTTCAGGTATTACTGGCATGTAACATTGTCAGCCTGTTCAGTTGGACTTAAGCTGTTAAACATAAAGATACTAGTAACTACCTGCACAATTTTATTTTGTAATCATCCATCTTTGTATGAATTAGAAATGGTATATAAAACATAAGGAATTATTACACTACAATTCACAAGCCTAATGACTGTATATTTTAATTCAAAATAATGACACATTTGAGAAAGATCTAATTCTCAGTACTGATAAAGGATCATGTTCCTGTTTTTAAAATTGTCTAGCTCATCATTCATTTTCATAAGGAGTAGAAGGTACAATCTAATGCTCTTCCGCAATATGATTGACCTACTAAAATCTAAGAGAATTTGTCAATTTCTTCTACAATGTAATAGAACTTTGAATTTACATGTAAGTCTCATCTTAACCGAACTCAGATTTTCAAGCCTTTAGAATCAATAGAAAAAAGTCCACTAATCATTGGGCTTCTTAGGAGCTAAGCAGTTGAACCAAGCATTAAATGTTGATCATTGAAGTCAGTTGTACTCGCAACTTTTTTCACAACACAACATTCACAAATCCCAAAAACACCAATGGTCCTTGAATCTTACAGGTAAATTTTTTATTTATTGATATGGATATGCCTATATATATATATATATTTAATTCATTTCAGGAAGCCCAAGGATTCCTTTTGAACAATGAATCATTTCAATCATACACTGAATTCCAAAGAACTATCTTTAGAAGAATTCCTCCTGAAGTTCTTTTGCAAAGTCAATGAATTTGATGTCTCATGCTGTATTCAAAGACCATTTGTTTCAATCTACATTCAAAGGCATCCTATCTATACGCTATGACAATGAAACCAACACTTAAAACTCATTGAAGTAGTCAAGTGTACATGAAAGTGCTGATTAGACAAGTATTTTCAGTATAAACCAAGTACTAATGTTGTTTGCTTGGCTATTACTTAAACACATGAGTTTTGTGTGTGTAAGCCATGTGGAAAGCAGTTACAGACAACACTTTTACAAAGTAGATCAAATATGTAACTAACAGCCTGAACCTATCTTCAGTATCATGCAAGCTGGAGAGCATACCCTCTTGTCTAACTTGACTGGAACATGAGAAAGGTTACTCAAAACACAAAACCCCACAGAATAATGTTAACACTATGAAGTGACATCATCTATGCATTACTGATGACAAAAGTAAATGCTGTGACCATAGCTGGGCATAATACTGGGGTCAAAGATTTCTTATCTTAAAACCTTTGGGCATTCAGCATTTGAAACCAATATCATGGCCCAAACAGCCGTGCAAGATGGTTGTAAACATTGTCCAAACATTTCTCGTAACAAGCTTACGAAACAAAGTTAAGAGACAATGACGGTCTACGCATCCCCGAAGGATCGTTATCCGTATAAATCTAAGAGCTTCTGGCCGGCCATATGCCTCCAATGCTCAACAACATACTTACAAGACAGATAAATCTGTTCCATACAGTCGACTGTCATGTTGTTGTCCGCCATATTGGAAAACTCCAAAGGGAGATTACTCCAAAATGGGTAGTAATGGACAGTTTGCTAAAAACAGATAAATGTTCTCAATATAAAAAACAAAGAACACTCAGGTAAAAAACATCCTCTGTAAACACTAAAGTCCAAAATTATATAACAACAGCTCTTATTGAAGAGCCTTGAAAAACACGTCGAGCGTTGTTCACGCTGAAAGTAAAACTGAGGTTTGCGCATGCTTGCACATATATAGTCATGGTTGATTGACGATCTATTTTTAGCATGCGTTTAAGCGAGTCAGAGCGTTAACGAGGAAGTAATATCCTATATGTATAATGATTAGTAAGTTATAAGAATGAAATAAAATTGGCAGACAGTTGGTACTTTCAGCCCTTTTTGCCCTTTGATTTTGATTTTAGCCAAAATTTATTCAGCATGACAAGGGTTAAGACCTTATCTAGCCACTAAATGTATAGTAATGGCTCTGGTCAGACTTTGCGGATGCACAGGCTTGTCAGAGTCTTTGCTTTGCGCATATTTAGAATTGTTTAAAATCTCACACAGGCTCATTTTAAAGTGAAAGGTAAATGTTATGTGTACAAGACCCAATGTTGTGTATACTCATTCTAATCAATCCTGAAAGACAGTTAAGGTTCATGTAAAGTGTTTGAGACCCAATTTTAAGGGCATAAATTTCCTAAGAAAAAGCAGTATGTCCAGGAATATTGTATATCAAAATGAAGCTATTTATGAGCACAAGCAGTTGAAATACATAAGACTGTTATATCTATAGCGGTATAACCAAAACATTGTGGAAAAGGGTCATTTTGTACAGAACAAGCAACTGCAAGACTGTTGGATAAAATTGGCTCATATTTTAACAAAGTCTAGCCTAAAGTACCATCCAGGTAGTGCTACAACCATTGGTATAAAACTCAGCGCCAAAACGTAGTTATGCAAGCAATTTATTTTGACTTATTTTATAAACACATATGTCATATATGTCATTCTAATTTTGCAAACGTGTAGGTCTTTTTAGGGTATGGTGTGTTATCACAACATAAATAGACGTTAATTGTTTATATACCTGTAAGGTTGTTTAGCAATATATCAATTTCTATTTCACAGAATGATAAAAATAAAGTAATATTGTAGATCATTGAATTAAAAAAACTAGAATTTGAAATAAATCGCAGAAAATATTTCACATTATTATGGCGTGATGTTGCACCATACCTTACATCTATTTTGAAAACAGACCAAACCGGTTTGACAAGTATGTTGAAAAAATAAATGAAAATTGATTGTTTCAAAAGAGCCTTTTGAGACTGAGTTTTATATCTAAGGTTGTAGCACTACCTGGATTGTACTTTAGACTGTACTTTGTTAAAATACGGGGCAATTTTATGCAACCGTCATGCAGTTGCTTGTTCTGTACAAAATGACCCTTTTCCACAATGTTTTGGCTATACCGCTATAGCTATGGTGGTCTTATGTTGCCTAACTGCTTGTGCTCACGAATAGCTTCATTTTGATATATAATATACCTGGACATACCGCTTTTTCTTAGCTAATGAAGTGCCCTAAATATTGGGTCTCAAACACTTTACTTGAACCTTAAAGGAAGTTTACCCACAACACAGGGTTCAAGACAGAAAGTATGCAATCTCTATCCAATGCATTGTATTTGCAGTTAAGTTACATATACTTCTTTTCCCAAATTGTTTATATTCTGAAGGATGTTATGGACAGAGTCTGCTTGGAATAACCTTGATAACAATTTTTCTCATTAACTCTTATTCTTACTTACAACAAAATGCACACATACCTAATGATTATGGCATTTTTTAACATACCGTATTTCTCCTAATAAATGCTCCCGGGAGCTAAAAGGTAACATGGTCGGGGAGCTTCATTTAATCGCATGATGCATTTTCCGAATAAAAAAAATACGATCATTACAATTGATGTCTTTTTGGTCCTTTTCCCTTTAATTTAGGTGAATTTCCTCTAAACAATCATATAAATGATTGTTTAGCGGAAATTCATTCAAAATTAAAGAAGAAGTCTCAAAAGTTCCTAAAATTTAGGCATTTGAAGTGAGGTCTTTTTAGTAAAAAATGTAGGAGTGCTACTATTAGGGATGGCGCTTTTATTAGAGGAAATACGGTATCTACTTACATGTTACATTTGCAAAAATTTCATATGGTGCAAAGTAAAGACTCTGATCAGGGTGTGCATTTACACTGACAAGGAAAAAGACTAGCAGGGGCCCAGTCACCATTGGCCCCTAGATTTTGGGTTGGACCCCTTAACTCTTGGTTCATACTTCTAATGTTGATTATTGAATTTGGCAGTCTGAAGTCCTAAGTTTAGTTTGTCAGTCTTTATTCCTCGTACACAGTTTGATCAGAGGTTTTAATTTTATCTTCTCTAGTAAGCTATTGATTCCATGTTTCCTATAATTATCAGTGAAAATCTCCCTTTTCATGTATTCCCTGAATTATATGTCCCTGTTATTTGAGAAAACACTGCTAAAAAAAAGAAATTGCTTTTAACAAGCAATTTCTCCTTTTTCAAAAATGTTTTTACCCCATGAGATAGATTTCTTTTCGAATTCGGACTTCTCATTGTCGTGAGCACCCCTTTCAAGTTGGACCAGTCTAAAAAGTTCAGAAACATGGAAGTGTAATTGCAATTTAAGCATGTCCAGGATGCTTTTACTGTCCCTGCTTCAACCACATTTGAAATTGTTGCAAAAATCACACAAAGGTTCAATTTATCGTTTTAAACAAGAGCATGGACTTGAACATTTTAATGACAACAAGAGCTGTCACTGTAAGATGACAATGCCCCCGACACCGCTTTGATTTAGAAGTTATGGCCAATGTTAAAGTTTTTGGACGGAATGACGGACGGACGGACGGACAGACGGACGGACAGACGGACGGACGGACGGACGGACAAGTCAAATTTATTATGCTTCCCTATCGGGGGCATAAAAATAAAGAAATGTAAACCTTTTAAATAAAGAAAACAAAAGTAGTACAAAAATAAGCAAAGGAAAACAAAATTATAAAAGAAATCAAAATTACAAGATCTAATTTGCCATTCAGCCTAGCACTTTACTAAACAACCCCTTTTTTCATTAACTCTTTACAAAGACCTGAAGAAATAGAAAGTACTTTGACTATGCAATAAACAAACTATGTGCTATACAAAGGTTTGTTTAGTAAAGGTTTCATCTAGTATTGGTTTGCTTTGAAGTTCTCATAACCATTTTTTTTTTTCTGGGAGCCATAGATAATATGTTTCAAAGCAAACCAAGGACATAACATCAATTTGCGACCAAATAATCTTAAGGTAGTGGAACCGTAATAGTTCCACAACATTTCCAAAATAATGACCTTTAACAGTGTTAACTGAGGTTTCCTAATGATTTTCATTAGGAAACCTTGGTCAACATTGTTTAAGTTCGGGACTGCTGAAATGTAGAGATTGATTGGTTGAATGGAGTTTAACGCCGCTTTCAACATTATTTCAGTTATATCGCGGCGGCTGGAGCACCTAGCAATGGATTCCTGGTATTTCTATCACCAGTACAACCACCACATTCTTTCCTAGCCTCCAGCCGCTATCTCACATAGGTCTACGATTATCAACCCATTGGTGAGAGACAAATAGTCGGAAAGAATGAGTGCCGCCGTCAGGGATCGATCCCGCAAATTCTAGATTGACAGTCCAACGCGCTACCAACTGCGCTATGACGGCGGCTCTGAAATGTAGAGGAATAGTACGGTTTAACTACCTTAAAGCAGTAAATGCAAAACTTTGGTCGCCCAATGACAATATACAACTACACAACTAAAACAGAAAGTTGGAGAACTATTATTGATTCAACATAAACTGATGAAGACTGATAGAAGTTTTAACAAATAAGTCAATTACAAACCAAAAATACTGAATAGCAGATGTCGACATTCATCTCTGCAAGGTAAAGACAATGTCGGGAGGTAAAAGTTAATAGGTGTAAAAGCAAAAGATGAGAATGTTTGTTCTATAGTAACCCATCAACCAGTCAACAAACCAATTGATAATGTCAGTTCACATCCTTGGAGCCCATGCATTCTGCTTCGCTCCATTCGTTACATAAATGTAGTTTACGGAATTGAGCGACATTGGATTACCAAGGATGTCATTACAAGGAGTAGGTCCATTTTGTTTCGTAAATATTCGTAAATAACCTCCATCAAATCAACAAATACTCTCTTCATCTCTTATTCATTCAATCTTTATGGCAAAGATAAGTCATTGACCTTCTGTTTATGCTTATTAATTTTAGTTTGATATGGACCTTTAAAACATTCTAATAATTTTGCTTTTACATCTATCCCATAATACTATTCGGTATGACACATAGGAGATAGTGAAAGCAAGTTTCTGAATGGCAGCAAAAATAAATAGACACTAGCATTTACTAAATTACTCTTGAAAGCAAAAGCTGACCTAAAGCATCACACTCTCTTTATAATTTAGGCCTATAGAAAATAACTTAATTAACTTACTTAATTTAATTAAATAGTATAATTTTCACAGACAATATCTAAATTGCAATGCATCAATATAGGTTTATTGCAACTGTTTATCCAGTTTTAGAATTATGGGGTCAGTGCAAAACTATTGTAAGTGCCTACACATTTAAAGGGACTTTTAAATGTTTTTCACTTACCCCCACCATCATATTCATAGTTTCAGGAGTTTATTTTGTTTGGGGTTTAAAGCCTCTTTCAACAATCTTTCAATTATCCCTTTCCTGTTTTACAAACTTTTGGATCTGTCCAAATTCAAAGGTTTTGCAGACGAAAATTTAAAGTGGATTTAATTTGAAAAATAACCATTCAGTAGGGTAGAAAATAGTGTGGAAAAAGAAGAAATTGCTTGTCGGAAGCAATTTCTTCTTTTTTCACAATACTTTCTCAGACATAAAATCACAGGCACGTAAAAAGCAGGTATTAAACAGGAAAGGGTTAATGCCTCTTTCAGCAATCTTTCAATTATATTGCAACAAAGGAGCACCTAACAATAGATTCCTGGTATTTGTAACACCAGTACTACCATATAATCCTTTACTAGCCTTCAGATGCTATCCCACATAGGTTTACTATTATCAACCCATTGTCAGGGGACAAATAGTTGGAAGGGATGAGGGGATTGTACCCTGGACCTTTTGATTGATAGTCTGATGCATACCATTGTGCTAGGACAGTGGACAATTTTTTTTGTCAGTAGACAATCTTCTTTAAACAAAATGAAAAGAGGAAATTTTCTCAACAATTTTTTTCTCCTTTTCCCAAAATACTTCTGGTCTAGAAATACCTTATCCAAACTTTTCCATACTTTACAAATTTATTGCCTACAGCTTATATTAACCCTTTCCTATTTTCAAAATAATTAGACTGGCCCAAATTGAAAGAAAAAACAGATTACAATGAAAACCGGTGCAGTTTGAAAATAAGTCATCCTACATTGTAGTAAAATTTTGTGGTAAAAAGAGGAAATTGCTTGTTAAAAGCAATTTCTTCTTTTTCCACAATATTTTGTTCCCACGTATAGAATCGTGAAATACAGGGACTGTCCAGGAAAGGGTTGAATTGAGGTCAGTGTACAAAATTGTCATCTTTATGTGCTCAGTTCATTTTCATAAAAAATATCTGAAATCATACTTAAAACAGAAGAAACATGTTCATTGAATACACAAAAAATAGAGATTTTCATTACAATTGAGATTATGACAAAATATGGACGGAAGGAAGTCATGAACTGTTCAACATACACAAGTAAGATTTCAACTTAAACTTTTGTTTAACTGAATGAACTGATTTTAATAAGGAAAATGACTAAAGGGGGCCCTGTTGTCCATGGCCCCTAAATCTAAGGAATCGGCCCCCAGATTTGTTGGGAAAATGCCCATTTTCCCAATGTTAAATTTTCAATTTTGCTAGTCTGGGCCCCTAGGTTTTAATTGTTAATCATTTTCCCTGTTTTGTTTGCCAAAAAGGAGATCAAAAACATTTGGTAATAATCAGAAATGTCAATTATTGCAGATATTTATTCATTCATTCCTTTTTCTGCATTTACTTGAAACATGCTGGTATAAGCTTACATCATCAGAAAAAAAAAGGATGTTTACTTTAGACTGAAAATCATTCTTAATATTTGAAGAATATAAAGGGATTCAAATCATAGTTTAAACCATATGAGTAAGGTTTTGTTTGAGATGAGAATTACTTTTATGAATGTTGTTAAAGTATCAATAACTAATGCATTCAATAAATGCAATACATAATATAGATTATGTCCGATACTAGTAGTAGTTTATTCCTGTGGTACCACATTGATAGCTCAGCCAGAAACTGTTGGAACTGCCTATATACAACAGTTTTGAGCCGAGCCATCAAAATTTAGTCTGTGGTGTAATGAAAAGTGGAAATAATTAGACTTTTGATAGTGCCTACAACACAGGTAACTATCAGGTTAATAAAACCTTACTATACAATTACTGATTACCTATGTATAAATTTGGTCTACATATACCTACAAATTTGTATGATTTTGCTATTTCTAAGTATACAGAGTTAGCCAATTTATCCCTTGTCATGCTGAACCGGGAATATTCCTGCTTTAGCAGAAGGTAAAGACAAAGATCAGCCTGCACAAGTGTGCAATCTGATCATAGTCCATACCCCCTGCTCTCTTTTCAAAGCTTAAAATGTTTAAAAACGGCATTTTCAACATAAAAACTGACTTAAAACTTGTGCATTCAGTTATTTAAGTACTATAGCTATGATGTCATTTTGCCTTGACATTCATACAGCAGTACAAGGGTTTAGATACAGGGCTAAATCCTTAGTTTGAAAAATCTGAGAATATGGCTATTGTACAAAATTAGAAATCATGGAAAACCTTACATAATATACTTTAGAATCTCCTCAGAGAAACACAAAATGAGAGCATGAAAAAACATAGTGGGGAAAGGAAGAACTGCTAATCACAAGCAATTTCTTCTTTCCCAACAATATTCTATAATATATAAAACTCAATTTTTTTTGAATACTTCAAAATAATGCATTCTTTTTAATTAGTATCAATATTTTTTCTTGATATTCAATCATTTATGATCCTACTTTTCTTTTATTTTTTCCCGTATATTTGTCTATCAAGCAGAGTACATTTCCATAGCTCAGTGCGAAACAGTTATAAATGACTATAAACATATAGACAGTTTCAACTGTTTTGCGCTGAGCCATCGATTTGTTCATGTCACATGTGACCATTTCATATTTCCATTTCAATATTTGAAGAAGAAAAAAAGATCCATTTGCATTCACCATTAGATAACTATACTTATGTCATCATGATTTAAAACTAACAATAAAATATACATCTATTGGACTACTTTAATGCCATATCTATCGTCAAAAGAAAGCCATTTCAAAAAGTCATTTTAAAGTCAAACTAGGATCAAAAGCAATATCAAATGATAACAAAACAATTCAAGAAGGATACAGTCTCCAAGCAATCAACATTATAGAGTTCAGATTTTGTTTTGGAAGATAACAGATTAATTTTGAGGGTTTTAACACAGTTTTCAAAATCATATAGTCCATTCAGGACATATAGAGCACCTCATCTAAAGACTGCCTTGGTGGTCTAGTCCTATAGGCGCTCAAGACTCATGACCTGGCAGTCCGTGGTTCAAGCCCTATCGTCGCCAGTTTGTGTTCATGGACAAACCCTTAAAAGCCAGCCCCAGTTCACCTAGCTGTAGAATTTGTATTAGGTAGCAGTCACTTTAAACAACTGTGTCTCTCTCAGAGACATGAAAACATCTGGATTGAGAATTCGAGAACAACTCCTTGGGCTTAGGTTTTTATTGGCTCATCCATTTACAAGAGAAAAGTGTCATTTGTGGGCAATAAAAATGTCATAATAGCAGATCATTCCATTGTTGTCATATTTTACATTAGAGTCCGTAGTCTAATGGTTAGGACGGTGGCTTTGGGACCGAAAGGTCCCGGGATCGAATCCCGGCCAGGTCACAGGAGTTTTTCTGAGCAAAAAATTAACTCCACGTTGCTCCTCTCCACCCAGGTGTATAAATGGGTACCTGTGAGAATGTAAGTCTAAGTGCTGTGGCTGCCGATGTGCGCCGTATGTTAACAGCCGACTTGCAATTCGATGATCGGGGGTTAAAAGTGTGAAGTCGGTTGAATATGCCAGGCATAGAAACAGACTATAAACCCAACTTTAACTTTAACTTTTAACTCTTATTTTATTGCAAAGTAATATCAGTATCATGGAAGAATATGGTTGTTATGCAACCAAAATTGTTGTAACTACAGCTTTATTCAAGCTGTTGTTACAACAATTTTGGTCGCCCTTGCTCACCATTGAAATAGATGTTTGAATGTATGAGGTTCTCTTTCGAGAATGAAAATTTTGTTGCATGTAAGGTGCAAACGATTCAATGATTAACAGTATGAATACAACACTAAAATGGTCTTGTAATTTGTAGAAAAAAATATCAACATTTCAACAGAAAAGCATGGCAAAAACATTAATTTTTTCTGTACAAAACTATAACATATGTGCCTTCCAATGTTATCAAAAACAAGCAACATTTATATACAGTAACAATTGAACAAGAGTGCCGTCTTCACCATATACATCCCCACATGGAAATTTTAGATGAAAGCCCCATTTTCTGTGACACCACAGATTAACACCAAACCCCTGACAATATGTTCAAGGTTAGGTAGACAGGAACATTCTGTGAAAGTTCCATACAAATCCATCTGCAAATGTAGGAGTTATTTTCCAAAAAATGTATGTACGGACAGATGGAAAAGATAATGCAAATATACGACCACCTTTGGTGGCCTATCAAAATCTCATAAAACCACATACATTCCGATGTGTTAAACCAAAAATATTGATAAGTGCCTATATGTTTATAGCACTTATCAATAGTTGTGCTTTGAACCCTCATTGTATAAAACCTCAATATTAGATAATTTATTTTTCAACAAGAGCACCGCCTACAGGTGCCTACCCTCGGCTGTCGAGTGCTGGATGGTGGGAAAAAATCTAAGTCAAAAAAGGGGCATAATTTGCACAAAATGCATCCAGAGTTATCCCCCTTGATAGTATAGGTTGCTCTTTTGATGGTGAACATGTGTGCCAAGTTTCAAGTGAATGCCTTCAGTAGAACCAGAGATATAACAAAATGTCAAAGTTTTCGCACGACGACGACGACAACGACACGGAGGCTATAGCAATACCTCGGGTTTTCTCCGAAAACAGCCGAGCTAAAAAGTACATCCCTATTGAGAAATTTTTATATCAGGTTATTGCCCAGATATTTTATAACATTTTCACTAAACAAGCTTGTTTTCCGAAAGGGAATGTTCTGCTTTACATTTCTACGGTACTTTTGTGTTGTTTAACAAGTAGTTATGTTGAAAAAGTAAATATTATAATTTAGAAAATTAATTAAATTATTATTAATAAATATTCCTGAACATCTAGTAAGAAATTTGTACAAATTTCTACAGTTAAAAAAACCTTGTCTTTTGCCAGAATGCTTTTGGTTGTTTAAGATTTAACTCTACTTTCAAACCTTTTTGTTAAATTGCATAAATATTACATAAATATTAAATCCCAATTTTATTCATGTCAGTGAAATATTTTTCCTACTAACAGACATGACTTAAATTGAATTTGAACCAATTCAAATAACACAAATCTTTGAATGAAAGATTAACATTCACAACAAATTTCTACTATTAGTCATATGAAAAAAACCCTGCCATCAAAATGACAATAAGCCTTCATTTCTCGAAGACAGTTTATCCTTAAGAAGCACATGAGTGCCATTTTTCACCAGTGAAAAGTGCATTTTTTTTCCAAGGAAAAAGATAGAAATTTTAGCTTACTAAGAGGCAGTGTAATTTAAAATTTTGAAGTCGATCTCACATGGTGAATTTCGCTGATTAGTTTGTAACCTTTCCAAATCATAGGAGTTGACCAGTGGAAACAAAGGATGTAATAAATATGCCAAATGTTGCCTTAAACAGGTAATGTTTGGTGAAAGGAAAAAAATACAATGTTGTCTAACAAAAACCAAAATCGGCCTACCAAAAATTTTGCATTACACAATTTCCACCTTAATACAACTAGAATATTTTATTTATTTATATGTTCATTTCAAGCCCAGAACATCATAATAAGACAAAATCTTTCAGGTTCTTATTTTTTTTCAGGAAGATAAAAAGGACTGTCTGCTTCTAGCAAATAAAGAAAATAATATGACTATAGTCTGAATAAGTCGAAGTTCAATTATGGCCAAATTGCACTAAAATCAAAGTGATCAATGCACTGGATGCAATCATTGTGAAAAAGTATTTCTTTTGAAAATACAACTTTGATTTTTTTGTTTTAAGAAAGAAAATCAGGTAAAATAACTTTAGATCAGACTGCTCATATGTGGAGGCCGATCTTTGTCTATACCTCCTATGAAAGCAGGAATATCCTGAATTCAGCATAATAAAGGTGAATATATCCCGAGTTTAATTCGATGTCAGAACACAACCATTTGAATTTTTTCATATACTACAGAATAATATGACACCCCAGTGTTAAAAGGCTGAAAAAGCCCATGCATTATATAGGCCCTTGCAATCTTTAAGCAACGAGGCATTGAATATTTCCACAAATTTTCCTGCTCAAACAACCTTTTCAACATCTCGTATTTTCTTTATCCCACAGCTGATAGGTCCCAAATGGGCGTGTAATTCTATATTGTCAATTATACTTTTTAAGCACTGTGATATTGATTTTGTTTTCACTTATTAGTTTATTCAGAAAATAAATTCTGTTACATATTTATTTCCTTCCTTTTTTTCTCTCAAACTTGAGGAAATATCATCCTGACACAAGACAAAAAAGTGCTAACTTTCTGCCATAATACGTCAAGTATTGCTTTTTATTCCATTTGGCACCCCACTTAACACCTTCCCTTACATTTACTGGTTTTCAAAAAATCGTCCAAAGCCCTCAAAAAATTGAGCTATAAACAATGTTGTGAAAAAACTGTCTAGTTAAAATAACTTTACCTCTCTTTCAATGTTCTTAGTCTATGCAATGATTTAAGGTAGGAAATTTTACTACGAGAAGAAGAACCAATATCTCCTTTTTCCCAAATGCTTTTCAAAACGTTTATACTAATCTTTATCAAAACAGAGATTAGTTGTTTTTTTAATAAATAGATCAATTCCTCCATAACCATGACAAGGTACACTTGTATATCGAAGGTTCAGTGCAAAACTGTTGTAAGTGCCTATGAGTACATAGGCACTTACTATATTTTTGCACTGACCCAAGTTATAAACTGAACCAACATGATACAAGCATGCATGAAAGGTTCCGAACAATGTTTGTTCCAACAATAAATAGCTTTGTCAAAACATGTCGACAAATTAACTGGTGGTTAGGCCGGGTTGGCTTTCCAGTATATTGGTTGTAACTGGACTGGACTGTTTATAACTTGATCCCTGAGTGGTGTAGAACTTTTTCAGGGGACAGAAAGCTGACCCCTTGCTAGGTTTTAGCTCGAATCTCCCTTGACTCTGTATGGGACTAAATAACGGCTCTTTTATGGATGGTTTTCTCATTCTGAAAAGGGGGAAACGTAAACTCATGCATGTATCATCTTAACAAGTAATCCATTAACAGTAAAAAAAGATCTAAACTTAAAAACAAAATTGCAAGTAGAAACATTTTCTTAGTACTTTGCATTATTTTAATCCCTTCGAAAAATTCTCAATGAGTTTGTCCTAAACTATTGAAAGAGCCCATAATTTCATCAAAGTTTTGTGCCGACACCCCAAGTTTTCATTCATCCCTGTATCTCACAAATGAACATCTAAAAGTTTGCATAACAAATTTTCACACATATTTCAATGATATCATTCAATTTTACATATAGCCTATATTGATCAATTGCCATAAAAGCAGGTCAATAGCCTATCCTTTGTCAATCAACAAAGGGCAATAACAAACAAAATAAGATGAGTAGAGTTATGGTTCTTGTGAACAACTCTTCTCCTCTATGAGAACTTTCCACCGGTGAAGTTTTATTTCCCTCTTCTACAAAGGGGGCATAATTTGAAGGGAGACTTATGATGAAATGACTTTTTCCTAAAATTTAGGAACCTTTTGAGACTTCATCTCTAATTTTATATGATTGTTTAGAGGAAATTCATATCAAATTAAAGGAAAAAGAGTCTAAAAGACATCAATTTTAATGCTTTTTTAAGCCTATTTAAGCCAGAAAATGCATATCAAATAAAAGCTCCCTGACCATATTATGTATAGCTCCCTAGAGCTTTTACTAGGAGAAATATGGTACATACCTGTCTTCATCGACTACAGTTACCCTCTCACACCCATCTGGTGGTTCTCGTACAATATGGTTGGGTTTAGGACTAGCCGTTTTCTTGAGACCATCTGGTGAGATACTATCACTGTCTCCTGAAAAGAAATTGATTCAGTTTACTTAGCTAAATGACAAGATTGATTGATTGAATGGAGTTTAACACCACTTTCAACATTGTTCCAGTTATATCGCGGCAGCTGTAGAACCTGTAATAATGGATTCCTGGTATTTCTCTCACAGGTGCAACCATCACATCCTTTCCTAGGCTCCAGCTGCTTCCCCACATAGCTCTCCGATTCTGTTTACTTGGCGACATAACAAGACTTCTAGAGCTATAGATAGAGATAGAAAAAGTTTGATTTTCGACCAAAATATTTCAATCGTATTGCAACAAATCATGTGTTGTTAGACTCATTGGCATTATATCACCAATATGTGTAGTAATAATAACTCTTTCAGAAGGAAATAACCTAATCATTGTTTGTATGATCTATAAATTATAAAGGTCTTTCCATTTTTCTTGAGACCATAGTGATTGTCTGCTAGCTTTTCAAATGACCTTGCCTAATAACTGAAGATACATATCGGTGGGGTCAATCTTTATGACCAATATGTGCATTGTATCTTGAATAAGCTCAAAGAAATCAGTAATGTCATGGTCTATGGTTAAGTTTTGCTAGGCAGTCAGACAATGGTTGGAACAATAACCTCAGATCTTTCTGAGATAGTTAGACAAGGGCATAAAAATATTCATCTTATAACTGTACAAATATCTGTGTGATAACATTCCATATGATATTTTTTATGATATCACATGTATATTTTTAGAACAATGACAAAATGCATTTATTTTAAGAAACTTGCATTTCTGTTAGAACCATTAACAAAAAAAAAGAAGACAAATAGAGGTTGTAAGATAAATATAATACATACTTAGTATAATGTATGAAAAGAAATATCTAACTAGAATGTGGAGAGCCTCAACAATTATCAATTGCCCCCAACCTCATTGGATATTTCTTTTCATAAACAATATAAAGTATGTATTATATATTTATAATAGTATTCTTTTAAGAAAGTCCTACCAGTTTCTTTGTCTGATTTGTCTCGTGGGGTGCTGCCTGACGAATCATAGCTACTGGACGGTCTGGGGGAGTTCTCCAATTGGCCCAACACCATTGGATACGTGGCGGGGCTAATGGATATTGGACGGTTTGCTGGACTGGCGGGACTGTTAGAACTGCGATCACTGATGGCTCCTGACGGTGTCTGCGTGTCGACACTACGTGTACGGGTTGTCACTTCAGGTATGGGGGCCCTGTGGCCATCTGGAATTTCTATTACGGGCTGAAAATTGAAGAACAGAGTTTGAAGTTTTTGAAGCATTGATTTATAGATTGCTTTGATTGATTGGAGTTTTAAGCCCCTTTCAACATTTTTTCTGTTATATTCCAGCGACTGGAGCACCTAACAAGGGTTTCCTGGTATTTCTATCACCAGTACAACCACATCCTTTCCTAGCCTCCAGCTGCTATCTCACATAGGTCTAAGATTATCAACCAAATGGTGAGAGACAAATAGTTGGAAAGAATGAGTGCCGCTGTCGGGGATCGAACCCAGGACCTCTAGATTGACAGTCCGACACGCTACCAACTGCGCTATGACGGCAGCTTTATAGATAGTCATGCCACTAAATCCTTCACTATGAGATTGCCTCAGGCACAGAAAAATCATTTGACTGATGCAAAATTTAAGGTTGTGAACATATATTCAAGAGCTGTGCTTCATTTAAGAAATTTGACCTGAATGTCTCTTTTTATGATATGCAGCATAATTTTGAAGATCCAAAAATGGTGACAATATATGGAAGGTTACATGACAAGGAAGATTCTGTAAAAGATTCATACAAATGCACACCTAAATTAAGTAGAAATTTGGTAGACATTGATTCAAGGATTATGCCTTTCTAGTTTCACCTTGACATTACAAGGTTTTTATCAGTAAGAAAATCCAAATTAAGTATTCTGTGTGAAAAGTCATGAAGTTTGTCTGACATCTTCAAAAATATTTTTTTTCTTTTAAGAATTAATCTTTTCTTCAGATTAAAGATTATATCAAGAGGTCAGCGCACTACTCTTGTAAGTGCCTGTATATTTATAGGCACTTACAATAGTATTGCTCTGACCCCCTCAATATGGACTTTTTTCAACAAAACATCAAATTATAACTTATTCAAAGCTGCAGTTACAAAGTTTTTGCAGCGCACCAAACAATTTACAATAAACAAGGACTGAGTGTAACTGTAAATAGTGCATCCTTTATGTCAGCCTCTTACATTGTACTTCACCTATCTGATAGATACCAGATCAATCTGCTTCCTTCCTATAGTGTCGGATGAAACAAAATATTATCTTACACAAACAAAACCATCTAGGCATCTATATTTGTCACTCAGAAACTATTTCTAGGGATCATTGCAAGACTATTGTAAGTGCCTATATTTTCATAGGCACTTACAATAGTTTTTTGCTGATCCCTTGTTTTTGGCTCTAACAATTTATAATTTACCGGTAAGAGCATAAACCAAATGCAACGTAAATAATTTAAGGCTAATGTTGTCTATTGTCCATGCTAACTGGCTGGTTGAAAGCTTGTATTCATCATTATTCATTGACAAAATTTTGAGTAAGCAACTATTTTGTAAATGCCTGTGCATAGGTCCCAGAAGAAATCTGTCTTAAAAGATAAAATGTCTTTTTTTTCCTGTCTAAATACAATACATGTGTTATGCAATGCTCACAATACTTTGAATGCATTCAATCTGGGCTCATATTTCACCCTGAAATCAGGGTTTTGACTCAAAAATTTGAAAATACTCTAAATCGACTCCTAAAAATTCATTGACAGAGGGTCATTTTGACGGTTTAAATTTTCAATATTGCATCTTGGTACTGCTGCAAATTGTAAATATATTAGAATTAATTTTCTCATATCTTCATATGAGATTCATATTTCATATGAATCTCTTATACAGATATAAAGAAGACAATTAAAGAAGACAAACGGTATAACCAAAGAAATATTAACTTATTATCAAATCATTTTATTATTTTGACCCCTTCATCAGCTGTTTTGACCCTTAAAATTCTCTATCAAGGAGTCAACGATTCCTAAATTTTAAAAGCAGACACAAACCCTGTTCAATACTAAAATTCATGAGTTCAGTGCAAGACTGTAGTAAGTGTATATACAATGTATATACATTTACTACAGTCTTGCACCAAACCCTCAAATTGTATCTCATAAACTTTACATCTGCCAGAGATTTAACACTAAGAAAATCATTGTATAACTAGTGGCAGAAAATTTGAGCCTGTGTCATTTCTAACAATTTCACACCTGCCTGAGGTGCAAATACTTAGCAGCCCTGACAGTTACATAGTGCAATGAGAAGAATGTATTGTTGTCTACTGATACTTCAAGGCCTTATTTATCAAATCACATAGTGAAGACTCTGGTAAGTCTGTGTGGATGCACAGACAGGCCAGAGTATTTGCTTTGCAAAAGTTTGAAATTGTTGGAAATGTCCTGCACAGGCTCATTTATTCTTTAATTTTTCAAAAAAAAAAATTGAAATAATTTTCAGGGTTTTTCAAGGACTTAAAGTAGTTTTTAAGGAATTTTTAAAGACTGTTTGACTTTTTTCCTAGCCTGGAAGATCAATTAAAACTTGACATGACTACTGCAAACTGTTTGATTACAAGCAAGACCAAACCTTAGAACACAAAAAATTGTTGTTGTAATACTAAAATCGTGAATAAAGCTGTAGTTACAATGTTATCAAATAAGACTGACGTAGTATTTCAACTTTTTTCAATTATTCACTTGCCCGTTCTTCCTTGATTATTTTATAATTGTGAATTATTTAGGAATCTAAAATATGACTTTCACTTTAAGTAATGCTTGAACTATCATTTATTGTTTTATAGACTTCTCATCAAAGTTCACTCCATTTTGAGAACAAACATACAATAACCTCCTGACCTCTCTTATTCCCATAATAAATCCCACTTCAATTTTACCACAACTGTACTCGGAGTCATTCAAATCGTATTTTAACTTTTTTTCTTTGAACAAAAGATTAATTTCAATATACAATAACTTCGGACCTGTCATCCGTCTGATAGCATGGTGGTTTCATAGAAACAGTTATAATAAGACTCATAACAATGAAGAATGAAGATCTTTTTTGTTTTGATTTTTGTTTTGTATTTTTTCTATGGATCATTCCTCCTATTGTAGAAATGGTAGACAAAAATCAGCCTGCGCATATTGTGTAATTCAATCTGAATCTACACCACCTGTTTGCTCCTTCGGAGCCAGAGTCATTTAATAACATTTGACATCATAAGGAAACTTAGAAAATACGATGCTGGAAATTTTCAAGAATAAGGACAAGGGCACTTACAGCCTATCTCAAGGGGCTGTGTGATAAAAAAGGGGCTGAGGATATATCTAATAAATTATCACTTTACAGCAGTACTCAAGTGTCATAGTACAGATAACTTTAGCACTTTTTTTATCAGTCCTCACCCATAAAACTCTGCATCTTATTAACCTTATAAATTTTGGACCAATTGCACATTTTTATACTGCAAGCTTATTAAATAGGTAACTTTTAGCAAAAAGATTAATTTTCCTATAACCAGAGCTACTGAAAGAGCAGGTAGTTCGGATTTCAGAGTAAAATATTTCAACAATTCTTTCACAAACCCTATATTGTGAGTACTCGTTAGAATCGTCTTGTAAAGACGATTCAAATGAGTACCCACAATACAGGATTTCCAGGGAAAAAGACTAAGAATTTTAACTTAGGGGTTCAGACTTCAAAAAATCAATATTTAACATAAGAGGTATATCCATTTTCCCAAAAAATCTAGGGACTGAGACCAAAATCTAGGGGCCATGGGCAACTGGGACGCTGCTTGTCTTTTTCCCTGGTTTCATTGAGAAATATAGATTTTAAAGTGGAATTACCCCCTCTAGGTTCTACCTATAACCAAAGCTTCTATCTACTGATGTTTTTATTATTATTATTATTGTTTCATGTTGCAAAAGCATTCACAAACTCATTTAAATCAAACTTTTGTCTCTTTTGAGCTTTGATTGCCCAAGAAATAACTATGTCACATCCAATATCAGAATTTTTTATCAAATATCAAAGCTTGGAGTTCTTACTTGTCAACCTGACTATAACTTTGAGAAATTATATTGAACTTTGGCTTCGATTTGGTCCAAATATGAGGTATAATAAGACACAAATATTAGCTTAATTATATAATACCAGTCAATAAAGCTTTAACTTACTCGTTCATAGTCTTCTTCCGGACATAAAACATCCATAGTTAGACCTTCAATTTCCTGAAATAACACAGAAAACAAGATGTGTTGGTGGGGATTCTCATCATGATTAATAAACCCTTGGAAAATTGCATTAAATAAGGGTGCTGAAAGCACTAGGTTCACTAATTGTATGCAAGTATTTATTTTTGAAAATATCATTTTAAACTTTTCTGGTTTAAAATGAAACACTGCTCATCTGAATTTATTGGTCCAAAGATCTCATCTAAGTAACTTTATGGCAAAGTTTCATTTGCCAAATTGTTGAAGAGGAGATGTTATTCCAAGAATTAAAGTGATAATAGACTCTGCCAACCCATTTGTAACTGAGGAGACTAAAAATAAGCCCTGCCCTGCCACACCAATATTTTTGGGCCAATCAAAATTTGGCTAACAATGTTTGAAGAGGGTCATCAAAGGAACATTCTGTTCAAGTTTCATTGAAGCTGGCCATGTGGTTCAGGAGGAGATGGTGTATAAAGATTTCAGGCTCAAAATAAGCCCCACCCTGCCATGCCCATATTTATGGGCAAATAAAAAAAATGCAATTTTGTATAGGGTCACGCGAGGAACATTCTGGTAAAGTGTTATGGAAATCGCCCGGATGGATCAGGAGAAAAAGTAGTTTAAAGAAAATTGAAGACGCACAACAGAGTCAGGTTGATCCTAAAAGCTACCCCAAGCATGTTGTGCACAGGTGAGCTAAAAACATGGTTCTATTAGAGCTTTTTATGACATGTGCCGCCAATGATCCAATCCACATGATTAAAAATTAGGAGTCTAATGCTCTATCAACTGTAGACCCTCACAGGAGGGAGTGATCTTGTGATTTAGTTCATGGATGGGGTTTAATACCACTTTCAGCATTATTGCAGTTAAAACACAGACACTGGTGCAACTATCCATAGTTAACTGTCATTTCTTATACCAGTCCAACCACAACATTTCATCCTAGACATCAGCCGCTCATAAAACAAAGCTAACAACTTTGCATACTCCCATTTGTGGGAGACAATCAACTTGTATCACATTGAATTTTATCAAATGTCAGAAGATTGGCAGAGCTGGCATTTGGAACTCACAACACCAGGATTAATAGCCTCATGGGTTACCCCTGAGCTTGCCAGGCTTAGCAAATGAATGAATGGAATAAATTGAATTAAATGAATGAATAAATAAACAGTTTCACCTTCAGAATTGTGCCAAGAATGACTAAGCTTTGATCCTGGTCAGTCTGCTTAAACCATGCATTCTACACCCAAATAGTTCTAATAACTCATGATATCCCCATGAAAGATTACTGGTTGTTACCCAGAAATTTTCAATATATATAGGATTTATTTATGTGTTTATTTTTTTTTTTTTTTCTTTTGTTTCTTTTATCCGTACAAAGGTCACATAATACAAGATTCCATATTTTTGCAAAAGAGCAAAATGTAAAATCTTAATTTCCATTTCATACTGATATTCTGAATTTTCCATGTTCAATCAGCAAAATAGCAATAATATAACTTGCTAATAAAATATGATTGATAGTAATCAAACAATAAACCAACCAACATCTATAGGCTAATGTCAATGTGGGAAAGAGGGCAGAGTTGATTTCCTGTGTTGTGTCCTTGCATATTTTATGCTTAGTTACCTTTCAAAATTTTTTAAGCAGGGCCTTGAGGGGACATTCATGACCCAATTTATTGACTACGTTATTGATGGCTTTGTGCAAAGCTGTTTTCAGTGACTCTATAATATACACAATAACAACTGTTGTAAGCTTACCCATATAGTCATGACGTAAAACAGTCTTTAGAGAAATGATGAACTAGAAAGCCATGAGTTGCTTGAGTCACTCCTCAGGCTTAAAATTTTTGTAATGGCAAATCAATTTTGACTAGATTTTTAGATATTTTGCGTTCTACTGCTGTTGAAAAAGATTTTCAAAGTTTCCACTATATTATAGAGAAATGACCTCCGCCTATTAAAAATAACTCACTTTTAACCATAATTTGGAAATTAGCTTCACCCATTAAATCCATGTTTTTCATTGGATCAAAAATTCTTGAACAACTTTGAAAGAGGATCACCCAAGAATCATTCCTGTGAAGTTTGGTTGAAATTCATCCAGTAGTTTCTGAGGAGAAGATTTTTAAAGAAAAAGTATATGACGCACGGACGGACGCACAATGGACACAACGCCATGACAATAGCCCCAGTGGCTTTCAGCCAGTGGAGCTAAAAACTAAATTTATTGACAATTCTGGTTTGAAAGTGAGAAACAGGTGGTGTAGAATAACATCAGACTGTACATAAGTGCAGGTTGATGTTTATCTATAGCTCCTGCCAAAGAAGGAATATTCCTGGTTCAGCTAAAAAGGGTTAATATTTCTAAAATCTGAAGTCTTGTGGAGACAAAATTATTACAGAAATGTAACAAGAAATTTTTTCATTTTCCACAAATGTTTTCAAAAGCTTTCCTTTTCAGTGCCATATAAACTTGAATTCTCTAGGAATGTCTTACAATAGTTTATTATCCAATTTTTTTCATTACAAAAAATCTGAACTAAAAAAATTCTCTCTTATCAAAACCCTAGGGTTTTCCATGTTTTATTTGAGTGCTGATTTGATATTCTAGTCTGGTTTTCATTTTAATCCTATTAAATCTACTGTAAACATGTATTTATCAAACGCACTACCGTTATTGTAAACAATCTTTCTCCTATCAGCTGACAATTTTATCCCTCATACTGATTCAGTCTACTTTTTTTTCCTTCCTCTACTCATAAACTTCACTTTTGATGAGTAAGCAAAATAAGGACTTTCTTCATTACTTTCTTGTCTTGCCAGCAAACCTTTAAGCTTTTTTTATTGGGGATTTAGAAAGGCTTTTGACAATACTCCTGATATAAACTTTAAATTTTCAATTCAGAGAGATTTTCAATTAAACAGAGTTATTGCTCAAGATTACAAGCAAAATAATAGCTGAACTGCCAATATTTTATCATGTGCATAATAGAAGATTTCAAGTCAATGTAGATTAAGCAAGGCTTTTTCCAAGTTCTTTGGGAAAAGACCCCTTACAATCATTTGGGAAAAACTATCGACGAAAATGCAATAGTAGAATTTTTTCATGTATTGATAAATGTTTGGATTATTTCTTGCTAATAATAAATAAATTTTCTTAAGAAAAACCTTTTCCTAAAATTTCTAAGGTGAACAAAACACATTTTAATACTATCAAGTTACAAATATGATAGAAGTAAGTTGTTTGGTTAATTCCATTTCACTAATTTGGGAATTTTTCTCCGAATTGTTTCCGTTTCACTAATTTGGGAATTTTTCTCCGAATTGGGAAAAAAATTTAAGGGCCTTTTTGATGGGGAATGGGGCCTTTATTGGGCAGATAAAAGCAGAATATGCCCTTTAAATGGATATAGTTTTAAAGATTTTTTCAATGGTTATTCCCCTTGATAGTATTGGTAGCCTCCATATATATTTTGAGTTTTTAGTGAAAGCTTTAAGCAACACAAAAGATATACAATATGAGCCGTATGTGACATTCCCAGCAATTTTACATGTGCATATTGGTTAAGACATTTAGCTACCTGGGTCGCCATACATTGCTCCCAGATCTGATTGTTTTCAAAAATTGAGATCTTATCTAACAGCAGCACAGAGTGAAGACTCAGATCAGACTGTGCCATTGCACAGGCTGATCTGATTCTTCAATTTGCCCATATGTACATTTGATGGAAATGGGAAGCACCGGCTCATATGATTTTGAATGACAACAATGACAGTGACTAAAGGAAAACCCTTTATTTTGTCTGCAAATAGCCGAGCTAAAATAGTCAGTACACTATTTCTAACAGAAAACTTACCATACTTAGCCCTTCTACGCTATTTCGCTGAAATCTTGTCATATTTGTTCTTGGAATGTGACTGGCGATAGGTATAACTATGGGCACCGAAGGTCGCATCAACACTGCGGGTGCCGTCTGCAGCAAGGCATTGTGATTCGCTGTAATGGGACTGGATCGCTGCTTTGAACTTTGGTCCTTCGTCTTTTGTAGTTTTTGTCGAATGTTTGATAAATTCTGGAATGAAAAAGTATATTTATATATGAAACCCATGATATCAACCATAGTTCCGAGTTATTGTCTGGTGATAATGATAGGACTGATAATTCTGCATCTTAGTGCTTCAGAATCATTTTAACAAGGGGTCTTCAAATTCATCCTGATCTTAAATTATCAGCAGATACTTATCATTGAAATGAGTACTGCAGAAGGATATAGTGTTAGTTAATTTTTGTAGAGTAATAGAAATGAGCTCAAAGTAACTCTACCAAAATTCAGACATATGTGTAAGTTCAAAACAACAAGTACCAAAGGGTTGATAATCGTAGACCTACCTGAGATAGCAGCTGGAGGCTAGGAAAAGATGTGATGGTAGAACTGGTGAGAGAAATACCACAAATCCATTGTTAGGTGCTTCAGTCACCATGATATGACTGAAAGGTTGTTGAAAGCGGCTTAAAACCCCATTCAAACATAATCAAAACAACAAGTAAGCCCTGTATTCAGGATCCAAAAATGTTTGTAAATGTTTGTCTCACTGCAATAGGTGGATAATCCTAAATCTACCCTGATTTACATGTAAGAAGACATGCCTATTAATTAAAACATTAGGAGATAGTTACCCTTGTCATGCTGAAGTTTGGCAAAGTTGCATATTATCAAAGTGCTGAAATGACTGGATACACAGACTTTCAGTCAGTATCTCAAGGGGTCAGTTAATATAAAGGCACTTAAAATGGTATTGCATTAACACCTCTAATTCTAATCTTAAAACATGATTTCAAATCCCCCTGCTTTAAAAAGGAGAATCAGGTAGTAAAAACTAAGATAAGCCTGCATATCTAAGCAGGCTGATCTTTGTCCACACCCCCTGCAAAAGCAGAAATATTCCAGATTAAGCATAAGAACTAAAACAAAATACCCAAGGCTACTTACACCCAATTTTTTATCAGCATGTCCAAAGGAAGCTGAACGTCTGTGTTTCTTCTTCTTTTTCTCTGACTTGGACACATCTTCTGTGGGAGGATTGGGCCACTCGTCAGGTGTCTGCAAAACAATAATATTCAAGAGATACAAATAAGAGGGGATAGACTGCAGAGCCAGTCTTAAATCTTTATTTCTCAATGAAACCCTGTGTTGTTGGTAATCACCGGAATTGTTTTGATGAGACAATTCCAATGAGTACCAACAACAAAGGTGTTGTGCTATTATCTTTTATCTAAAATCTGATTTACCTCTTCTATCAATAGCCCTGAAAATAAGTTAATTCAATTTTTTTTTCCTCCTTGTTTTAAAGAAAAAGTAAAGTAAAAGAGATGCTAATGAGAAATTTGTGGACAAATGATTTTTAACATTAAAGATTCCTCCTTTTTTATACCTTAAGATTACAAATTATGTTAGATGATCACATATTTTGACCCCCCTTCTGACTTTAGGGTTTTTTATAATCATTCTTAATAATATTTGCCACTCATCATTTTTTTTTTTTTGCAACTATTCAGCATTAAGAGTATTTAATTGAAAGAGGAAAAATCTTGGTCAAACTTAAATTGGGGATGAAACATTATACATTTATATTATAGCATTTATCTCTACTTCCAATTTGAAATTTTTCCTTGGAGTTTGGATAGAAAGTTAATTAACAAAAGCCCACAAGGTACGAAGTTCAGTGTGCCAGACTGGCCCTGTATGCCTTGAATATGAATAAGCGCATTTGGAGAGGCAATTTTCTCTCCATTTTCTTGGCTTCCTTCCATCCACACTGACATATTGATATCCTCGATGCTGCAAATTTCCCACGATTATGTCTTCCGGGGATTTATTTTTTTCATAGAAAATCTGCTTTTTATTCTTTACTGAAGCTTTCATTTTCTGCAAGGTAGCTTATTAATCATAGTGTTGATCTAGGAGAAATCCTAACCAGATGAGTCTAAAAGTCTCTTTGTGTCAGAGATGCAGTTAAGAGGGGGAGGGTCGATCTACAAATGAAATCTTTATTTCTCATTAACCCTGGTCATGCTGAATAAAAATCTTTACAAATAAATGTAAAATCAAAGCGCTTAAAGCATTGGAAGTTAACAAATGTGAGCGAGTATTGATTTCAGAAATGCATTGTTTTACACCTTTCTGGTTTAAAAATGAAATTCAGGTGGTATGAACAGGAGTATTCAGAGTTCAGCATGACAAGAGTTAAAATTCTCTATCCCATTTGAAAAACCCTGTGAAGAAATACCATTTAGTATGACTATGCTTAATTGAATATCTTTTTCTTTCTTTTTTTTTTTTAATTTGGGGTTTAACAGTTTTTAGTCAAATTTCAACTGCTGGAGCACCTAATGATGGTTTCAAGATATTTTTCATAAACTTCCCAATCATCCTAAATTTATGAGCCTCTAACTGCTCATCCAACTTGGGCTTACAATTATCCACTCAAAGGTTGGAGAGAAATGTCAGAATGGAATCTAGATAGTTGCTACCACTGGGTTTCAAACTCAGAACCCACATGGAGAAGGCTTGTAGCTAAATATTATTCCTTGTCATGTTAAATAAAATCATTGTCAAAAATGTATAATAAATCAAAATACTAGAAGGACTGGATGCACTTAAAGTGGGTTTTTTTTTGCTTTAAAAGGAAAGTCAGGTTGTATAGACTAAGATCAGACTGCACATATGTGCATTCTGATCTTTGTTTATATACCATCTGCCAAAGCAGGAATATTCCCGGTTCAGCATTACAAGGGTAACTAATAATTCCTGGAAGGCTCAGGGATTGACACTAACACCAGTCCTCGGGCCATGTGGATTTTAGGGAGGACTGTCAGATGTTACCATGCTGCCGGTCCTTCAGGCCTGTAGTGAATGGCAGTACTAAGTATTTCAAATCTGTTGCGATTTGAAATATAAGTGGCTTTCCAAAACTAATATTTGCATTACAAAATGGAAAACATTGTAGTGCCTTTCCAATACTAATATTTGCATTACAAAATGGAAAACATTGTAGAAAAAGAAGAAATTACTTGTCATAAGGATTTTCTTCTTTTCCAACAATGTTTTCTTTGCAATTTATCCCCTAAATTGCTAAAAATCAAACATGGTTTTTATGCAGGACCTGTTGTTATCATGGAGGACCCATAATTTTTTAGGCTTACAGGTCCTTCAGACTGGTGGCAAAAAATTGTTAGTGTGAATTCCTGGAGGCTCCTTCAATAAGTTGCCCGATCCTGAACACAGTATAACCAAAGATTTAGCCAGACCTATTGAAAGGATTAGTATAGGTTGTTATAAAAGGATGGTTAACTATGTTTTCCAAAACATAATTTTCAAATTACTTGCACTTGATCTACTTCACAATTGATTAATATATCATAACTTTTGGACCTGGCCCAAACTTTGTATACAAAGACTTACAACTTAATGGCTTATGGCCAAAACTATACAATGATTAGCCAATTTTGTAATCATATTTTAACACTCTGATGAATCAACTGTCAAATAAACCCTTTTTATAATTTTAATTCTCTCATAAAACTTTTAGACCCATCCAAACTAAAACCCGAGATGTCAATGAAAAGTGGGTGCAATTTTTAGAAGAAATAATCCCACATGGTAGAATATTTATGTGGGAAAAGAATACCAGGGTTTTAGTATCACATCAACAAAATTGGGTACCAAAGACTCAGTAGTTACGCTTGTGGGAGTTCCTGATTTAAATGTGGACTATTTTTTTTAGCTATCCACATATTTTTGCGTAATTGTTATTTTTTTTCTGGACTAAGCTCCACATGGTATCGCATAGATAGATGTACTTTTTGATATCAGCTTCAGAATGATTTTAAGACTGATGAAAAATAGTCTTCCATTCTTCTCCAAAATTGATCCCCAGATTGTCTTAAGGATTAGCATCAGAAAGTTTTGAGAGTCCTGGCCACTGATTTAAAAGTCTCAGACTGGCAAAACCTGCGTCCCTTAAAACCCTGATTACATTGTTTGTTTGCCGTTAAAAGCAATTGCTATTTCCCAAACAATATCAAATTTTATGTTTAAAATCCTATGAAAGCAAAATCTTGGGATTGTACAGTAAAGAATTAAAACCTTTTGACCATCAAATAAAATCATCTACAAAACTAAAATGCTGTCCACTTATGTCCAGGGATATCTCACGTCATACTGTACACTTCTGAATTTCAAATGAGACCTTGACCTTTGACCTTACACAGTCATGACACAGAAGGTCTCCTAGAGGAAAAGCTTAAAACAGCTTTTCCATACAAAGTCCATATTTTCTTCTGAATTTAACAAGGAGGGAAAAAGATTCGTCTTTTCAAATAACAATATAAATTGGACTTGACCCAAATAAACTATTTTAAGAGTTAATTTTAAGAGATCAATGAATTCAATCAAAATACCTTGAACATTAACTAAACCAAACTAACATAATTCAGAATAAGGGTTAAATGTGGGCCAGAAAAATTCAGGTTAAATTGGTTTCATACATGTTTGAATAGTGCAAAAATCTGGAAAAACTGCCAACAGAAAGTTTGGCAGCATTACAGAAGTGAAGTATTTTGTAGTATTTCACAACCCACTTGTAGTAATCTTTAAATTTAGGTTAATGGCTCTTTGTTCCCCTTTTTCTCATTTTAACAATTTTCTATAACCCTAAGCCATGCTGCATCTGGAACATTATTACTTTGGCAGGAGGTAAAGACAAAGATCAGCCTGCACATTGTGATCTCTTGTCTTTCCAAACTGATTTTCATTTTTAATCCAGAAGTTTGATATCATTACATGTGTATTTTCAAATATAATTACTGCCTCACAATAAGTGCATCAAATGCTTTCAGCACTTTGACTTTATGCCAATTTTACCTATGTTATTATTTAGCATGACATAGGATAAGGAAATGATACTTAAACCTTCTTTCAACAACCTAGATACAGTATGTAGTATCAAACAGTTTGTTTCAATGAAATTTTATATTTCAAGTCAAAATCCACGTTTCTCTGACTTTGGGATTTCATTTAGTACATAAGCCATAATTGTACATACCTATTGTACAAGTCTCAGAAGGTTCCAATGAGTAACAAGATGATAGGGTTTGACAATGAATTTTTTTTTTAACATTTTTCAGTTAATTTTACAATTCTATGCTAGCTTGAGGTTTAGAATTATGCTACCAATTAAGTAACAAGGTGGCAAACTGTCAAAAGATACTCCTGTTACACTGCTGGATGTCCAAGTATGTAAAACAACAAAGGGGAACAACTCCGAAATCAAGCTATGTTAACTTTAGTTCTTGTGCACTCTGTATTCATGAGAGGAACATAGATACCAAGTTTCAAGTCAATTGGACATAAGGTGACAGGGTTAACCTATGGACAAAGAAGAGATGCTGCCAGCCCGCCTGAAGCCCAGACGCCATGTATGATCACAAAATAAGACAATCTTTCAACAGGCGTATAATAAGGACCACACAGCCAATACTTGAAAACAAAGTGTGTTCACTGAAACACTGAAGCCCGAAAACAACACCTATTTAGTAGTTTGACCTTGACAGACGACCTTTATCACTGATCACTGCAACTTGTCATTATGACTACAATGTTTTTCCAAATGAAAGCAGGCTTTATAATTCAGAATTGGTACCAGTAACAGTGTGTTTTAGGGCCTGAAAACACCAGGCATTCATACTTGAGTGACTCTTAGGAGTGACACTAACTTCTTTAAGTAAGAAGTCCAATTGAATCCCAACTTATGATATAAAGAGGTCCAGGCAGTTGCAGCTGAAAATAAGGAGTCTGAATTGTAATAATGGGAGAATATTGTGGAAAAAAAGAAATTGCCTGTTACAAGCAATTTCTTCTTTTCCATATGTTTCTCTCAAAAGAAGATAGTTTACTTTCAAAACACTACTACCTGCAAGAAAATGTTATCTGCAACGATTGCAGTAGTTACAAAATTTACTGATTTTGAAAAGGATTGAAAAGGAAACTGCCCTATGCAGTTCTTGTTGAATATTTTCATACAATACTGAAAGCCCATTGGACTCCTGACTTGTTTAATGGAGGAGTTGAGTAGTTTGTGGTCTAGAGGTAGAGCAACATTCTTGACCAAGAGGTCCTGAGTTTGATTCCTGGTAGCCGCTATCAATCTTAGTTCTACCATTGGCCAACATATTCAGCGCGAGTACTGAATAACACTCCAGGTAGCAGCATTCGGAGGGATTAATCCAAGTTGAAAGAACTTGTAGCCCAATTGATGTAAAATAAATAGGCTTAAACCAAACCAAATGAAGGAGTCCTTACTGGTAAACAAGGGGTTTCAGACCCCTAGACTCCCCTTAGTGTCAAACCCTGACTCTATATTAGTATAAATCGAGGGGTCAGAGCAATACTATTGTAAGTGCCTATAAATATATAGGCACTTACAAGAGTATTGCGCTGACCCCTCGAAATGAATACCGTTAGGCCATGAGTGAGGTACAAACCTGTGTTGTTTCGTCTCTAACAAAAGACTGTGGAGAGGGTTGAGATTGAAGTGTGGCCCCGGGATCTGTCGGCCAATGACCCCTTAAATAGGGGCCGGCTATTGTGTCTAGGGAGCTGGTTCTTCTCAACTGGGATGTGTTGGGACTGACTCTCACTGGCCTGGGTCTTTCAACTGAAAATAAAGAAATATATACAAGTATTAACAAACATTGTCAACAGAAAGATTATGTTTAGAATGGCTTTAACAGTATTTTGGGATGTCAAAACATTTAAAATGGTAGAAGGTCGAAGTGCTTTGATCATTTACAGCTTCACTAAATCATTGTATACATTCAATGTTCCAAAATGACAGGAAGACCTTTAACCTATATCTACCCTTAGGAAGATAAGACTGTTGGTTTGATTTAAACCTATTAATTTCACATCGATTGGGAAACAAGTTCTTACAACTTAGATTAATCCCTCTCGATTCTGCTTCCTGGAAAATTCATCAGTACATGCGCCGAATGTGTGGTCCAATGAAAGAGCCAAGATAGATAGCCATTCCCGGAATCATACTCAGGACCTTTGGGTCAAGAGGCCAACGCTCTACCTCTAGACCACCGACTGTTGCATTAAGGGTTGGATAAAAGAATAAAGCCCATACACCCTAATTATTGCATTTACCTTAGGTCAGTAGACAAAGGAAAGTAAAGCGGTCAAATACCATGAATATTATTGCTAACAATAATATTAAACCAAAAAATTGTTCTTGAAATCTACAGTATCACCCACAATCAATAGCATTGTCAGGGTTTTAGTGTCACATCAACAAAATGGGGTCCCAGGTACTAAATAGTTAGGCTGATTTGAGTCCTTACTTAAGTTTTGGGAGTCCCTGCTTTAAATGTGAACTTTTTCTTTTGAGCTATCCTCATGTTTTAGTGTAAATGTTCAATTTTCTCAGGATTAAGCTACACAGGGTATTGTATCTATAGATATGTTCCTTTCAATATCTGAGAAGAATTGAAGACTGTTTTGAAACTGTTCTGAAATTGATCACCAGAGGGTCCAAAGGACTTGCATCAGAGTCCTGGGACATGTTTTATTAAACGTCTTACAAAAAAATTGATCGCAAGTCAAAATCACCAATCCTACCTGGTGCTTTCACTTATTGTAAGATTCTGCCTTGCAATATCTCATTGGAATCATCTTCAGAAGACAATACCAATGAGATGATGCAAGGCAGAATTCCATTTTTAGTTACTTCTGTAGAAAAATGATCGTAAGATGTTTATTAAAACAGGTCCCTGGCCACTTTTTAAGAGTCTCAGACTCTCAAAACCTGCGTCCCTTAATAAACCCTGTATTATCAATCTACAAGATTGGCAATACTATTGATGGTGGGTAATATTGGATATATATTGTTTTCAATAATTGTCAATAATTTTGATCGAGTATAGCCTGCATACAATGGTTTAACTTTAAGGTATTATCAAAGTAAATCAATATGATAATAAACAGGTCAGCTATACAAATCAGATTGGCCTGAGTGGACTAGAAATTCCTTATACGTGACACATCTATAGTATTGATCTTGGAATTCCAGACTTCAAGGGGAAACTTAACAGCACATTTCCATTCAACTCAGAACACCTGGTCAGGTGTAAAAGAGACAGGATTTTCTTTAATGCATGGTCAATATTTATTGATTCTTGTATTGACTATTATATTAGTTCAATCTTCAATTTTGACATAAAAGATCATAGTTAAGCATTGACAATAAATAGGTCCCCCCTTGTCAAATTATTATGCTTTTATTTCATTATCTAAGTCTTAGGTCCATCGATGTCAAATCTTTGTTCATTATAAGCGGATACTTAATTATTTTTTTCCTGTCTTTTTCAATATTTCCAAGTATTTGTGATTGGAAGCAGGGAGAAAGACTTGCCATTCACAGGGGCCCAGTCACCAATGGCCCATAGATTTTGGGCTAGGCCCCTGGATTTGTTGAGAAAATGCCTGTACCCGAAATGTTAGAAACTGAATTTTGGCAGTCTATCCCAGCCCCTAATGTCAAATAGTCAGTCTTTTCCCCTGCGGAAGGAAACATTGTTTTAGTCATTGGAATGCTGCAGCCTATTCCATGTTACAGCAAAGAATTGCTTCTGTTCTGAGGATGATTTCAGATGGTGTTTCTTCCATATTCAAAGAAATTTGCTAGTTACCACTTCTAAATGTTTGTTTAAATGGGGTTTAACTTTGATTTTAACAATCTCTCAATAGTCAGAGGAGTAGAATTCCCATGCCCAACTTATGCAACAGAGGCCTTTCCACTTGCTGGCAAGTACGTTTTTTAGGCTACTTGTCCATGGACAAATCAATATCAGAACAAATCTTGATACAGTACTAACAAGATCTTGGAAGAATGTCCTCCTGTCTTTTGTATAAAAGGGGAGAAAACATTGTCTTTGATGAAGAAAATACTGGGTTACAGCATTTTCCTTATTAAAACAATGCTTTTCTCAATATTTATCAATTCAATTTTTGTGGTCCAGTTCATTTTGATCCTGAAAAAGTAGAAAATCAACTTTTACTTGTCCATGTACAAGTGGTGGACGAGTGGAGAAAAGTTGTATTTCCACACCCCTGATAGTATTCCTAGTATTTCTCCCACCAGTACTACCATAACATGCTTTACTTGTCTCCAGTGGCTGTCCCACATAGGTTAACTCTCATCCACCAATTGATGGGAGATAAATGTTGGAAAGGATGTTTGATGCTGTAGGGGATCAAACCCAGAATATTCAGGACATTGCATGATTGATAGTCTGACATGCTACAAACTGGGCCATGACAGTGGCTAGATAGTCTGACATGCTACTAACTGCTCTATGACAGCAGCCTGATAGCCTGACATGCTACAAACTGCGCTTTGATAGCGGCCTGATAATCTTTCATGCTACAAACTGCGTTATTACAGTAGCCTGATAGTCTGACATGGTACAAACTGCACTATGATAGCGGCCTGATAATTTTTCATGCTCAAACTGCACTATGACAGTGGCCTGATAGTCTGACATGCTACAAACTGGGCTATGACAGCAGCCTGATTGTCTGACATGCTACAAACTGGGCTATGACAGCAGCCTGATATGCTACAAACTGGGCTATGAAAGCAGCCTGATAGTCTGACATGCTACAAACTGGGCTTTGACAGTGGCCTGATAATCTTTCATGCTCAAACTGCGCTAGGACAGTGGCCTGATAGTCTGACATGCTACAAACTGGCCTATGACAGCTTCCTGATAGTCTGACATGCTACAAACTGCACTATGACAGTGGCCTGATAATCTTTCATGCTCAAACTGCTCTATGAGAGTGGCCTGATAGTCTGACATGCTACAAACTGGACTATGACAGCAGCCTGATAGTCTGACATGCTACAAACTGGACTATGACAGCGGCCCACTTCTAGATGAAATTCTGTTTAGGAAAAGAAAATTTCTATTGTTCAGAAACACCTATTCAAGTTCGTGATAAACTGACTAATACCAAATTGATTGATTGAATGGAGTTTTACGCCGCTGTCATCATTTTTTCAGTTGTATTGTTGCGGCTGGAGCTCCTAACAATGGTTTCCTGGTATTTCTCTCACCAGTACAATCACCACATCCTTTCCTAGCCTCCAGCTGCTATCTCACATAGGTCTATGATTATCACCCCTTGGTGATAGACAAATAGTCAGAAAGAATGCGTGCTGCCGTTGGGGATTGAATAGAGGACCTCTAGATTGACAGTCCCAAGCGCTACCAACTGCGCTATGAGGGCAACCGACTAAGACCAGAGCTACAGATAGATGTGGTACTTTGGATTTCAACTTAAATTATTTCAACAATATTTGCACAAATTCTATATTGAGGATAGTCATTGGAATTGCCTCATCAAACAATTCAAATGAGTACCCACAACATAGGGTTTTATTGACAAATTAATATTTCAAACTGGCAAAATCCTCTTTTATCTGTTACTCTGTAATACTTTTGTTGGAAGTTTCTATCTACTTGATTTCAAATTTGAATATATTTCATTTGTTATTTGTTTCTCAAACAATATGCATTTGTACTGGTATCCGTAGTTAATCAGTTTAATTTCATCTCAAGCATAAATTTCATGTAATTATGAAATGGGACTAATAATCATACCTGAGTAATAATATACAATATATAGTACGACCTCAAAGGCGAGATGATCCAATAAGATAAATCAATAAATAATTATTGAACAGCCAGCAGTTTTTATTCCCGTGGAATATCAGTGACTGATTGACTTGGCAGTTGACAACACCTACGAAGATGAGTAACCGTATTTTCTGGAAAATCTCAACTTCCCAATCAATTTCTAATGGCACCTTATGGTTCATCTGATAAATCAGGTGAATAATTTTGAAATTTCTGAAGTTTTGAAATCGTAAGATATTGTTCTCACTAAAATATTTTTTGAGTTCAGTCGATAGCAAAATTCAATACATGTAGTCAAATTGGCAGATTTAGTAGATAAATGGTGAAGAATACTGGCTTACTAAAACACTTGGAGAAAGGAAAGAATAACTTTTTTATGGTCACAATGATTTGGAACATTCTATTAAAGTTTTATGTAAATCTGTCAATCAATGAAGGAATAGTTTGGGGTTTTTTGACAATATTTTTTCTATCTTCCTTCTTTCACGAATGACCTCATGATAACCTGTTGTTGTGTCGAAATGGAGAGAGGAAAAGGTTTTAATTGAAGTAATGTTACAACAGATGTAATTGTCATTCAAATTAGTTTACCGGCTTCTCAGTGTAATGATACCAAATTGGGTCACAACCTGGATCTCTTATTTCAATTTATCGTCAATGTAATTCTAAAATCTCGTAACTACAGCTTGATCAAGCTGTAGTTACGAGATTTGGAATAACATTGAGGATATTCCGTATACCTTGTTTTTATGATCCTATCTAAATGTAAACCAATAGATAAATGAAAATGGATTCTATTTAAAGAAATTGTAAAAAAAATGTTGATAGCTCATCCCAGGATGCAAGTAATGCATTCATGAATAGATGCCCATGGCTATTGTTGATTTTTTTTCTTTCTCCATCGATATATGATACATTGTTCTAAGCAAGGTTCAACACTAACTTCTCTGACCAACTTATACTAGAATAGTTGTCCAGGGATAACAGTTGTTGAGCCTACATAAATATTATCTCCTGCCTTAAAGTGTGACCTTGACCTTTGACCTACTGCCATAAATAGCCTAGATGGAATTTTTACACCTTAAGGAGAATATCAGTGCAAAAATTATTTTGAAATCCTGCAATGAATGTAGATTAAATCTATACTTTGGGCAAGAAATTGACCTTGGTGTTCAGAGACTATATTATTACAGGTTGACTTTTGAGGTACAGAAAAACTCCTATACATAGCACATATCTAGTGACTGTGGGGAACATTTGTATTGAATTACTTTGTAAATGACCCATTAATATAGCAGAAATGGTCTAAACAAATTTGAACAGACGGACAAACACAAAAACCACATTTAACAAATCGTCATAGTGACGACTTTGTCTCTTCACAGCACATTGGCTTGATAACTAGAAAGCCATAAATGGCTTGAGTCGCTCCACAGGCTTGAAATTCTTGTAAAAGCAAATAAATTTTTTGACTAGATTTTTAGATATTTGGGGTTCTACTGATGTTGAAAATGATTTTCAAAGTTTCAACTATATAACAGATAGAGAAATGACCTCCGCTCTTAAAAGACATACTTTTCATCAAAATAATTTTTGGCTGCATGATAATGGGTCACCCAAAGATCATACCAAAAATGTTTGATTGATATCCATCAGTTACATTCTGAGAAAATGATTTTCATAGATTCCACTATTTAACATATGGAGAAAAGACCTCAACCATAAAATGCATATTTTTCATCCAATCAAAATAATTTGTAGACAGATAAAGGGTCACTTAAGGAACATTCCAGTGAATTTTGGTTGATATTCATCTGTTACATTCTGAGAAAATGATTTTCAAAGTTTCCACTATATAACATATAGAGAAATGACCTCCGCCCATTAAATGCATATTTTCCATCCGATCACAATGATTTTTTGTAGCCTGATAAAGGGTCACTCAAGGATCATGCATGTAAAATTTAATGGGTATCCATTGATTAGAATCTGAGAAAACTCACTTTTTACCATATTTGGAAATTAGCCACGCCCATTTAATCCATGTTTTTCATTGGATCAAAATTTCTTGAACAACTTTGAAAGAGGGTCACCCAAGGATCATTCCTGTGAAGTTTGGTTCACCGTTGAAATCCATCCAGTAGTTTCTGAGGAGAAGATTTTTAAATTAAAGTTTAACCGGACGCACGGACGGACAGACGCACGACGGACACAACGCCATGACAATAGCCCCAGTGGCTTTCAGCCAGTGGAGCTAAAAATCAAGGAATCCAGATTAAATGAAAGGGAGGAAAATTGAGGAAAAGAAGAAATGGCTTGTTCTACCGCCGTCATAGCACAGTGGTAGCATGTCATTCAAAAGGTCTCAAGTTTGATTCCGATGGCAGCACTCATCCTTTTGGAGTATTTGTCTTCCACCAGTCTGTTAATAATCATAGACCTATGTGGGATAGTAGCTGGAGGCTAGGAAAAGATGTAAAGGAAGTACTGGTGACTGGTGAGACACATACCGGAAATCCATTGTAAGGAGCTTGAGCTGCTGCGATTAACTGAAAGATTGTTGAAAGCAGTGTAAACCCCATTTAAACAAACAAAACAAGCAATTCCTCTTTTATACACTAGTTTCTCCAAAATATAAGATGAATAATAATTTCTAAAAGAGTTTACTTAGAGTTTCATTATATAAGGGAGAAACTTTTCAGTTTGTTGACTTTGAAAATGAAATAAACATGATAAAAGTTCAAGTCAGTTTAACTTTCAAATAGCCTCAGTTCAATAAACGCATCAAGCAAAGCGTAAAAAATTTATCAAATAAATATGACACCCTAACTGAATAACGGGGATTTTAACTTTTATAGCTCATTCATAAAATCTGGCCCAATGCCAGCATGGATTTATTAGCACTATCAGTAAAATCCTTTATCCTTTCATATGGTAAACATCTAATATCCTTATCCGTATTGTATGTCTGCAAAACATACATTTTTTGTAAACTAAATCTTATCCTTTGTTCTGTTCAAAGGCAGAGTTATGATTATATTTTCTTTCATTTTTCTTGAAAATTATCTTCCCTACATATTGTTAGTTGATTCAAGAATACTTTGTTATGTTTTTGATGCTGTTGTTTTTTAATCCAAGAGTTAAACAATGGTCTGGCCAATTCAATTGAATTACTTCTGAAAATACTAAATCTCTTGGTAGGATAAAGGCTGGCTGAGTCCAATTAGCTATGTGGTCACAGCATTGAAGTCTCAATTTGATGGTCATAAGTTTGATCTCTGGCTTGGCCATTTTCATCTGCCATTTGACAACAGACAATCGACTTAAGTCATTGTGACACACATTATTTGTCTCTGACTAATGTGGGAATGCTCAGCCTAAATTGGGTAGGCAGCTAGTGGGTTAGATCAAATGTGGTTGTAATGGTGTTAGAAGATAGGAAACCATGGGGTCCATGGGTAGGTGCAGAAGCAACGGTTACACAAAGGCAATACTGTTTATGTGAGAGAATATTGAACTTGTATTTCAAGTTTCAATTATCAAGGATACTAATAAAGATTACTTATAAGCCAGATTAAAGAAAACCAGGCCTAAGCCAACACCTAATATATAACAGACTGTCCATGTAAAAGCAGCCATGAAAATGCTATCAAGATGATTATTAACCTAGCTTAATTTTAGCAACTGGAATAGGAAAATGTGAAAAGTGAAGAAAAGTGAATATAATAAGAGGAAGGTCATGAAAAGGCAACACTTCAGGGTTTGACACTAACTACTTTTTGCCATCAGCCTGAAGGACCTGTAAGCCTAAAATATAACAGGTCCTCCCTGATAACAATAGGTCCTGCATAAAAAACATGCTTGATTTTTAGCAATTTAAGGGATAGATTGCAAGGGAAACATTTTTGGAAAAGAAGAAACTGCTTTTGACAAGCAATTTCTCCTTTTTCTACAATGTTTTCCATATAGTACTGCAAATTTTAGTATTGGATAATGGAAAAGCAATTATTTTCAAAACTGGGCGGATTTGAAACACTTAGTTCTTCCATTTACAACAGGCCTGAAGGACCTTCAGCATGGTAACATACATAGATCTACCAGTACTCCCTAAAATCCAAAGGTCTATGGCCTTAGGGCTGGTGTGAGTGTCGATCACTGCACTTTAAAAAATTCATTTTCTGTTAAAACACAAAGTTTACTCAGGGAGAAGTATTGTCTGCATCATTAACTCTGTTTGGGGTATAGGTTTTCCCCGATATATCTCGAGTGTTTTTGTCCAGTGTTTTCCAGCGATTAATTTTCATACTTGAATGCATTAAAGGTGTCCTAAAATTGATTTAAAAACCGATAACTTATGAGCTATAAGCAAAATATTTTTTGTTCCAAACCATACAAAAGATAGCCTTCCGTAACGTCTTTAATATGTTAATTTATAACACAAAAGATGGCATTGAATTTCTCACTCTATGACAATACCCTTTTACAATTTTTACAAGGCATTGAAGAATTGATTACAGCCAATTTTATACCCTGTATTTCTCATATTAACCCTTGTCATGCTGAACCTGAAATATTCCTGCTTTGGAAGGAGCTATAGACAAACATCAGCCTGCACATGTGTGCTGCGTCTGATGTTAGTCTACACCACCTATTTCTCACTTTCCAACCAGAATTGTCAATAGATTTAGTTTTTTCAAAAAACAAATTGACCTACAGTTAGTACTTTCAGTGGTTTTTGCCCTTTGATTTAGATGAAAATTTTTAGCCAGAATTTATTCAGCGTGACAAGGGTTAAAAACTCTGATTAGCTGTTTTAAAACAAGAGGGCCGTTGGCCCTGGGTCGCTCACCTGAGAAAAAAGCTTCATTACCTAGGTATGTCCATGCAACCACAGAAAAAGAGATTTTCACTTATTCAATCAGATAACATTTGAAATAATCCTTCCCCCCTCTGCTCCTCCCCTGGTCATTATTTATTTAAGCTTTTTTCATAAAAGGTCTGTGATCAGCTAATCTATGCCAGATATACAGGCTGAGTCTGAGACTTTTTAAGTTTTCTTTAATGAGTTGATCAATCCATGTCAAATATAAAGGCTGTAGGGACTCAAAATTCTCAACAAAGCACCCCCCTCCCCCAAGATGCTCTGCACCTGGTGAATCTACAGTCATGGTTTTAGCTAATTCAATTAATGTCCATAATTATGCTGATCATCCATACCAATTTTCAAGTCTGTAGGACTCCTGGTTCATTAGAAGAAGTTTAAAGATTTCAAAAATGATCCAAAGTACTACCCCCTCCCCAAGACACTCAGCACCTGGTGACCCTACATTCATGATTTAAGCTATTTTATTTTAGATCCATATGCTTATCATCCATGCCAATATTGAAGTCTGTAGGGCTCCTGGTTTATTAGAAGATGAAGGTTAAAGTTACAAAATTTTCACAAAAGTACTACCCCCTCCCCCCTGTTGCTCCGCACCTGGTGGCATTACAGTCATGATTTTAGCTATTTTTCTTAAGGTCTATGAGCTGATCCTCCATGCCAATTTTCAAGTCTGTAGGACTTGTGGTTCAGAAGAAGAAGAAGGTTAAAGTAACAAAATTTTCACAAAAGTACTACCCTCTCCCCCCTGGTGCTCCGCACCTGGTGGCATTACAGTCATGATTTTAGCTATTTTTATTAAGGTCTAAGAGCTGATCCTCCATGCCAATTTTCAAGTCTGTAGGGCTTGTGGTTCAGAAGAAGAAGAAGGTTAAAGATTACAAAATTTTCACGAAAGTACTACCCTCTCCCCCCTGGTGCTCCGCACCTGGTGAATCTACAGTCATGATTTTAGCTATTTATATAAAGGTCCATATGCTGATCATCCATGCCAATATTCAAATCTGTCAGGCTCCTGGTTCAAAAGAAGAAAAGGGTTAAAATTTACAAAATTTTCACAAAAGTACTACCCCCTCCCCCCTGGTGCTCCGCACCTGGCAGCCCAAAAGATATGATTTTAGCTATTTTTATTAAGGTCTATGAGCTGATCATCCATGACAATTTTCAAGTCTGTAGGGCTCCTGGTTCCGAAGAAGAAGAGGCTTAAAGATTACAAAATTTACCCAGAGTACTACCCCCTCCCCCCTGGTGCTCCGCACCTGGTGGCCCAAAAGATATGATTTTAGCTATTTTTATTCAGGTCTATGAACTGATCATCCATGCCAAGTTTTAAGTCTGTAGGACTACTGGTTGAGAAGAAGAAGAATTTTAAAGATTTTCTTAAAATTTCACCTTTTGTTGCCATAGCAACCAGAGTTTTTCATGGATTTCAATTCTTTTAGCTATTTTTGAAGGGGACCACCTAAGCATCATTTCTGTAAAATTTGGTGTTAATTGGCCCAGTAGTTTAGGAGGAGATGTCGTTTAAAGAAATTGTTGACGGACGCCGGACGACGGACGACGACCGACGGACGGACGCCGGAGGAAAGGTGATCACAATAGCTCACATGAGCACTTCGTGCTCAGGTGAGCTAAAAAATGAACATTCAGCTTTTCTTTAGCATCCATTTTCTGTAGCAAAATATTTCATGAGAAAAATCTTTTTTTTTTTTCATTCCCATTAATTCACGAATAAGAATAGATTTCCAAAATGTTTAAAATTACTGTAATTTTGATGAACAGGTAGCTATAGGGGCTACTATTAGGGAGCTATTGGAGGGAGCTCCTATCAAAAGAAATAAGGTACCCATAAACTGACATGCCCAGGCTGTGTTTTTAGCGCCATTATCCTAAAAATTATACTTATTTGAGACCATGTGGACGCTGTCTCCTTGGTTCTATATACTTCATGCCGCCTTCACAGTGCAGTTGGTAACACATCTGACTGTCAATCTAGAGGTCCCAAGTTCAAGCCATGACAGCAGCATGAATTCTTTCCAACTTTTTGTCTCCTATCAATGTGACGATAATAGTAGACCTATGTGGTCTGGAGGCTAGGACTGTGACAAAAGATGAATGTCCTCTGTCCGTTCCCCTTTTCAGCGTTGGTGAATGAACCAAAAATTTTAATTATAGGTGTATTTTCAAAACTGAGCTCTGAAGTAGGCGCAGAGTCCATTACCAATTTTAAGACTTGTAATAACTTTCATTAAAGGTAAACTAAACTTTTTAAAGAGTTTTTTTCTTTACCTGTTTTATCTACTTCGACAAAAGGGGACGGGAATATAACAGTTGAAAGTAGATTTCACAGCTCACCGCGCAAAATTTACCTGTGAAGCTGTAGTTTCGATATTATGATCATTCATCGACAACATTTTCCATTGGTAAACATACTTTCAACCACAAGTAGTTCAAGACTAAAATATTATTGACATAAGGGTTATTTAAAAAAATCCTAGATACACACAAATTGTGTATTCAACCTTGTTTGTTCTCAAACTCTAAAAATATTGGATTTTCAAAATGTTTTGAGGACAGAAGCGTACATGTACAAATGGTTTTAAATCTTGTTATTCACCTTTAGAAGTTAACAAGAGTGCTGTTGGCCCTGGTTCACTCACCTTAGAAGAAATAGCCCTATTATCTGTAGAAGCAACCCCAGAAAAAAGAGATTTTCACTTATTCAATCATTTAAGCACTTTGTTAATCACAGCTTTTCCAACTAAATCGATGGCTCAGTGTGAAACAGTTGAAACTGCCTATTAACATATAGGCAGTTACAACTGTTTTGCTCTGAGCCATCAAAATGTGGTTGAAATTGGCAATATGGCTAAATGATCACATAAAAAGCATTTCTGATAAAATTGCTTGAAAATGAATCAGTAGTTCAGGAGATAACATTTGCAATATCGCTTTAAGACAGATAGATCATGATGTAGAATGACCCCCCCCCCCCTTCTGCTTTACCCTTGGGCTTGAACTTGGCTCAATTCAAAAGAGGTGCCCTGCCACTGGTAGCCAAACAGCCATGATTTTATTAATTCTAATAAAAACTTATGAACTGATGATCCTTATCAATAAAGGATATTAGCCACATGGCCAGAGGAATCTTAATTAAGTCCATTCTCTACACAAATGCTCTGCCCCTAATAGCCAACAGTCAGTGATAATTTTTACTATTTTCATTACGGTCTTTCATGTAATAATCTATGCTAATTAAAAAGGTTGTTGGAGTCCTGGTTTCAAAAAGAATCTATGATTGACCCTGAAACTGGGGTTTTGACCCCTGAAAACAGAAAATATCCCATTTTGACTCTTAAAAAAATCTCCCAAGGGGGTCATTTTGAAGAGTTCTAAATTGATGCCCACATACATCCTCCTTCCCCTTTCGCTACTTACCAAATATGAAAGCTGTCTGCCATCTTGTTTTAGAGAAGAAGATTTTCCTTTTTTTAACCCTTCGCGCTCAGAAGAGCTAAAAGGGATGCACCCCGGCAAAGCCGAATTATGACCCCAGGATCTTGATATGAACAAACTTGGTAGAGGTCCACAAGATGATGCTACATACCAAATATGGAATTTGTCTGCCATCTGGTTTCAGAGAAGAAGAATTTTTAAAATTTTCCAATTTTCACCCTTTTTGTTAAGGGTAAAGGGAGAGTTAAGGGTGATATGAACAAACTTGGTAGAGGTCCACAAGAATATACTACATACCAAATATGGAATTTGTCTGCCATCTGGTTTCAGAGAAGATTTTGTAAAATTTTCCATTTTTCACCCTTTTTGTTAAGGGTAAAGGGAGAGTTAAGGGTGGATTACATTTATTTTAACAATTTTGGTGGAGCTTGACCCAAGGAACATCCCTGCCAAGTTTCATTATGATGTGCCCACTGGTTTAGGAAAAGAAGTTGTTTTAAGAAATTGTGGACCACGCATGACACACGACTGACCATGGACGCCAGACAATTCGACAGAAAAAATTGTGGGGAAATAGCTAATTTACATCCATTGACAGTCAGACTCCACCCACAACGTCTATGGATAACCAATTCCAATTTGCTGTTAACTCTATAAACGCCGCCAGGCTTACCACTCTAGTGTACCTGACATCAGATATGACCATTATCAAATTTTTCTCTTACAGCTACTCAAGTAAACAATGCTTTGTTTGTAAACCGTATCATGCAAGACAATCATATGGCTGTTTAATACAGGTTGCAATGTTATAGTCGATGCATTACATAAGTTTTTCACTAGTCAAAAGGATGCAAGGGACATGTTTTGTTTGGGTCAAAAAGGGGTATTTCAGAAAATCTGTGTGTCATGACCTGGGTTTACGGGTCAAACATGAACCCTGTTAGAGGCACTATTCTAAAAAGATCTCGACAACATGGTAAATTTGGTGTAAATAGCTAGTTTAGGAGATGTTGCATGGAAGAAATTGGTTGCAACATGTCAGAACCCAGATTGAAGCCAGACAATCCCAATAGCTCAATTTAATGGGCACTTAGTTTTTAAAAGAAAAGTTTAATACCGGTTCACAGTCAACTCGGCCTGTGAATAACTCGGCCCGTCAACTTGGCCCGTTAACTTGGCCCATCAACTCGGCCTGTTTATATATTATATTGGTAAATGTATGACGATGCAATGTAAATATTTTGGGGACCTTATGTGCTTTTTTAATAATTAATGAATTTTAATTAATTATCACTCGTTAAGGAGGTTTTTAATAATAATAATCTTATTCTACTATTTTATGACATTTGTGTAAATATGAGATAAAAAAAAAGCGATATAATTGAATACTTAATTCACCTTTTATTCAAATTTATTTTTCAAATTATTTGATCTTCTAAGCACAAAAGAAGATGACAAGATGCGTATTTAAAATGAAGACCGTAGATTATAGTCATCAACTGTGAATTTGCACCTCCTTTAAGTACATTGCACATATTGATTAACTTTCTGATAAGTGTGCTTATCCGTTTACTAGGCTAAACACTATATAGGTGATATACAGGCCGAGTTGACAGGCCGAGTTTTACACAGGCCGAGTTTTACGCGGGCCGAGTTTTTAACAGGCCGAGTTGACAGGACACCTTAATACCAGACATGCAGACATACTGAAGATGGACACAGCATTATGACAAAATCCACAGTGGCCAGTGGAGCTAAAAACGTCTTTATTCAACTTCATCTGACATATTTAAGCATTCAGCAACCAGTTGTGTTGACCAAATTTCATATCAACATTATTTGACAAAATTGTATGCACTGGGTAGAATGCTATCTGCATTTTTAAGTGTAGATTTGATTAGGTTTGGGATCATTTTACCCTAGTTCTTATAAATAAAAAAAGCTTTATATATATTGACATCTGTATTATAAAAAGCTATGTAAATAAATTGATCTTAGGTGGTATTGACATGCATGTGATGACAACCATCATATTCGGTTAAATGGCTTGTAGCATACATGTGTCAAACAGTTTGATGGCAGTTTGCCAAAAATTTCGCTTACCCTTAGAACAAGGCGAACTTGGTCCAGGCGATCGTCTGTCGGGAGAATGCCTGCTGTCTGCAACTGGCGACCTCCTCGGTCCCTGTTGAGTGAAAAGGGTGTGGCTAGGAGACGATGGGCTACGACAAGGACTGTTTCTGAGATTAATCCCAAACGGTTTAACTGCTTTGATAGGGCCATGTCTTGGCGATCCATTTCGGCGAACTTTGTGTCCAGATTGAGGGCCTTGCCCAGACATTTTGTTCGTTTGAATTCCAGATACAAATTAAATATTGAACAATCCAAACTTTTGAAAATCCCCCTTGCAACACTTTACAAACTTTACACACGTCTGTTTCCAAACAAAAGACACGAACGCCTCTGGTAAAATCTCTCAGTTTTGTGCTTGACTCAAGAATTTGGTCACGTGATTTGTATTTAAAGGCTCTTATTGGCTGTCAATATTACTAAAGGTCGTGACCTTTTTGAAGTTCCAAACACTTTCCTTTATTCAGAATGCAGTTTTTACTTTCTAAATGGCACGTGACATTCTGATAATGTCTATTCATTATAAAAGAACAGATATATGTATTAAATGTCACATGAAAATGTTGAAAATACACAAATTAATCGACCAGTGATACACGAGAGTAGCCTCCCTTACATTCATTCATAACAACGACGCTGAAAATGTAAACATCCGGTCCACGTGGTTTACCAAAACACAAACCTGTCAAAATTTCTACTACGATTGTTCATAAACAATTGTATTAAGTTATTACCTAAAAATGAATATTTTCTATCACTATGGTTAAAAATAGCTTTGTGGTTTAATTAATCATTATGATTTTGAATTTTTAGTCAATTTAATTCACTTTGTAGTCAATCCACTGTAGGAAATTCATACTTATCTAGATATTTGGATTTTTATCAGATAGTTTGTTAACTAAATTGGGTTTAACACCACCTTGAACACATTTTCTATCGATGTGGCTGGAGCACTTACCTGTAGATTTGTAGTATTTCATTACCTACTCAAAAAAATATTAATCGATCTTACACTGAAACAAACGATCATTCTCTATACACCCCATTCCGAGAGAGACACCTCATAAAGGTTATTCAGGAAACAACCAAATACAAAATTACTCAAAAGACATACTTAAAACTGTGTTAAGGCAGGGGCTTTGATCAATTTGTTTTGTTCGTGTGGGATTTAATGTCACTTTGAACAATCTTGCAGTCATATAGCGGAGGCTGGAGCAAATAACAATGGATTCCTGGTATTTCTCACATGGGTACAACCATTACATACTTACCCAGCCTCCAGCTGCTATCCCACATAGGTCTGCAATTATCAACCCTTTGGAGAGAGACAATTAGTTGGAAAGGATGAGTGAAGCCATCAGGAAAAGGAGCTCAAATCTGGACCTACATTTAAATACTTTTGCGCATTAACACATCTATTTACATACCCCAAAATGTCAGTGTAACAGCAATGTCTAGCTCTTGATTTGTTTGTATGAGCTTCAATGCCACTTTTAATTCTTTTTCAGTAATAATGGCTGTTGGAGCACCTAACCATGGATTTCAGAATATCTTTTCAAGGCCTCCTGCTGCTCATTACACATAGGTTAACAATTATCCATCCATTAGAAGGAGACAAATATCAGAAAGGATATGTTCCACTGTCACGGACCAAGCTTGGAATCTAATGAACTGGAGTCTGATGCACTACCAACCATGCTAGGACACTGGCTGTCTTGCCTTTAAACACATATAGAAACAAAAAAGTTTACCCAAAGACAGGCTGATGCACAAACATATATGCAATAGAAACAATGCCGTGATGAATAGCTTGCTGCTTGCTCTTACTGGCCATCAGCCAGTGAAGCTAAAAAGGGTAAAGCAGAGTGTACACTATCAACTTGGTGGTTGTCACAGGGCAACTGCTGTCCAGCCACGCCAAAATTTGTCCATAGCTTGGGAAAAGTCAAGTTAAACATTTGACCATGAGTTGTTACCTTGACCTTGGAGCTTTCTGAAATTTCTTTCAAATTTTACATCTACTCATGATAGAGAACAATTGTTAAGTTATTTCGAAAGTTGTCTATAAATGTAGGAGTTATTGTCCAGACAAGATTGGGCTGTCGTCCAGACGCACTAGTGCACACACACACATAGCTGTCATTATAACAACTATGTTTTGCTAAACGCACAGAAGCTCAACAAAAATGAGCCTATGCATGACATTTCCAACAATTTGACATAATGTCAAAGCAAAGCCTATGGCCAACCTTTGCATCTACATTATCTGACCAGAGTCTTTTCTATGCGCTTCTTAGATTAGTGCTTAACAAGTCTTCACATGGTCAGAGAGTACTTATTACATATTGTGACTGCCCAAGTTTATTGTTTATCATACCATACATATGTAAAGTTGTTGGAAAAAATTCAAGCACAGGCTCAAATATTAGTATTAAAAATATGAAGGCTCTATCACTTACCATTCAAAAGTTATGACCAAGGTTAAAGTTTGTCGCGCCAACGCCCACACCAACACCAATGACACCAAGGTGATCATAATTCCTCAGGTTTTCTTTGAAAACAGCCGAGCGTAAAATGAGCATATGCATGACATTTCCAACAATTTCACATGTGTGCAAAGCAAAGCCTATGGCCAGCCTGTGCATCTGCACAGTCTGACCAGAGTTTTTTCTATGCACTTTGTGGACAGATAAGTGTTTAAACAGTTTCCAGAATGGTCAGCGAATATTCTCATTATATTTTGTGACTGCCCAAATTTAAAGTTTGTCATACCATGCACCTGTAAAGTCCTTGGAAATGTCAAGCCGTGCACAAATATCTACATTATTGCCTATGAACTACCAATAATATTGTCAATTTAAGAATTGACAATATTATTGACGATATATAGGCGATAATGAGAATTGTTACATATACCAATTTAATATTTTTTCAGTAATATTGGTCATGCATGGGCTCGGTAGGGGTAAAGTAAACAACCAATATAAACAATTCTATCTTTTTTAATTGAATTGAAATTAATTGATATGTTATCACAGATAATCAGGAATATTTACAATTAGGTTATTAACTCTACATAATTTATTATGACTGGCCAAGGACACAGAATGATAAAAGGTGAGCAAAGGTGTATGTGGTTCAAATTCCTTGTTTATTTGAATTTAAAAACCTATTCACTTTTGAAACAAACATTGTTGTAATTACTTTCTATATAGACAAGATTTACGTGTTGTATTGATTTTGAGCAAATGTATAATCCATGATTTTTGCCCTGGCAGGGAAGAGGCTAAGTACCGGGTCTTTGCACTTAAGGTTAAGGTAAATCAGCTTTTATTTATAATTAGTTACTGTTTTAGATAGTCGACATAAATATCTTGACAGCCTAAATCATAGGTTGGTTACCAAAACCTTGTAACTTCAGCTAGTCCAAGCTGAAGTTTTGAGGCTTTGGTAACCAAACAATGAAATATGTTCACTTTCTCCAATCATGTGAATCCTTTTGATTTTTTTATACAGTTATTTGCATGTATAAACGATAATTGGGGACTTGGTTTTGAAATAACCCAAAACATTGAAAAGTAAACTTGCCAAATTACGAGAGGGTATCAAAAAGTTCTGAGACAATTGCAATGTCTTTTTTATCATTTATCAGATTTTGATGAAACTGTCAGAAATTATTCATATGGATGTGAGTTCTAATTATTCAAACATTCAACCAAGTATGACAACGCATCTCTCTAGGAACTGGCGCTATGGAAACCAAGTGATGCGCTTTCGGGGCACTTCATGTTTTAAACTCACTCTTGAGAAAGAAATTCCTACCAAATGCGCAATACAAAAGTGATTTTCAAAAAATCAAATGGTGTTGAAATAAGCATTGAATGGGAAACAAGTGTACATGCAATCATGAGGTTAAATTAAAAAGGCTTGTCACTGGAAGAGGACAAATCAACCAAGACGACGTTATTCTCTCAGAAAGAATGTAACGTGGGGCACTTGGTATGGTACTTACAACTAATATGGGTTATTCTTTTAACCCTTTCCTATTTAACAAGATTTTGGACCTGTCCAAATCCAAATGTTTTGCAGACAAAAATTTAAAGTAGATCTTATTTGAAAAATAACCATTCAGCAGGGTAGAAATTAGTGTGGAAAAAGAAGAAATTGCATGTCAGAAGCAATTTCTTCTTTTTTCACAATGTTTTCTCAATCATAAAATAACAGGCACGTAAAAAGCAGGGATTAAACAGCAAAGGGTTAAAAGAAAGCATGAATTGCACTCATATTGCGTCCCAAATAGAACAATAAAGATGAGAATATAATTCTTGAACATCAATTCTGGTGTTTTTTTATTTAAATGTTATCGAAGATTGATATACATGTATATGTTTTCTCCCGTTTGAAACATTTAATGCGGTTGGAATGGAAATCGAATTTTCTTTTATAAACGTTATCGCAAAACTCAAACATATATCTTTTTAACAAATTTTACATAAAAGAGATTTATTTTTTGTGAGGATGTGCACTGACCTTTTAGGAACATTTAATATGTAGGACTTGATAGGAATTCAAAGTTTATAACATGTAAAAACATTGCTGACAAAAGCAATCCAGAGTAGGTTTGACGTTCATGATATCACTATTTTGCCCTGAGACCCAGCAACCATCTCAATTTAATTTGATCTGGAATTGATTGTATTACTGCTATTGTACTTAAACTTGGTAAATACGTAGTCAGAAGGCATACAATTCCACTCATGCAATTTTCATAGTCGTCGGACATCTATGGTAGAAAATATGATTTAAGTCTCAAAACTTTTTGATAGCCCCTCGTATGTCACGGCCATGCCCTGCCAGTTCATTAATAACACAGAATATACATGCTAGGGAAGACTCAAAAGGTAAATACATGTACACAATTAGTAAAAAAATATGTACAGTACTAAATGGACAAGTAAAAAACACCACAAGAGGACCATGATGGTCCTAGATCGCTCACCTGAGTCTCTTTGACCCTTTGACATCACATTAATCAAATAGGCAGATGTCAAAAAGCAGATAATTTCTACATAAGATCAATACTATGGAATGTTTTCAGCCAAGAGCATGACAGATATGCATTTTTGCTCTTCGATTCTATGTAAAAAGGGGATGCACCCGGGTGGAGCCCAAATGTGACACCAGGGTCTTGATATGATAAAACCTTGTAGAAGTCCACTAGATGATGCTACATACTAAAATGAAAGCTGTCTGCCTTCTGGTTTCAGAGAAGACCATTTTTGACGATTTTCACCAATTGTACTCAGATGAGCTAAAAGGGATGTGCCCTGGTAGGCCCAAATGTAACCCCACGGTCTTGACATGAAAAGACTTGGTAGATGTCCTCTAGATGATGCTACATACCAAATATGAAAGCTGTGTGCCATCTGGTTTCAAAGAAGAAGATTTTTGAAGATTTTCCTATTTTCACCCATAGTGCTCAGATTAGCTAAATTTATGTGCCCAATTGGAGCCCAAATATGATCCCAGGGTCTTGAATTGAACAAACTTGTTAGAGGTCCACTGGATGATGCTACTTACCAAATATGAAAGCTGTCTACCATCTTGTTTAAGAGAAGAAGATTGTTGAAGATTTTCCCTTTTTTACCCTTCGCGCTTAGTAGAGCTAAAAGGGATGTGCCCGGGCAAAGCCCAAAAATGACCCCAGGGTCTTGATATGAACAAATTTGGTAGAGGTCAACTAGATGATGCTACATAACAAATATGAAAATTGTCTGCCATCTGGTTTCAGAGAAGATGATTTTTGAAGATTTTCCTATTCCTGATTTCGGACATTGTATGATCAAAATAGCTCACCTTGAGCACTTCGTGCTCAGGTGAGCTAAAAAGAAACTAGAGCTGCTTGAGAAGCTGATTTGCTCCACAGGCCTGAATCTACTGATACAATTAGACAAGTGTTTTTAAGTGATTTTCCCTCTTCCTTTTTTCTACGAAAAAGATAAATCACATGCTGAAATATTTTTGAAAGGAAAGTTCATGATTAATGAAAAACATATAGAAAACAGACCTCCACCTGTTAAATACATTTAGTTTCTGAGAAAATGATTTTCAATGTTTCCACAATATAACATACAGAACTAGAGGTGCTTGAGCGCCTGATTCGCTCCACAGGCCTGAATATCCTGATAATGATTATTAGAGGATGATAAGGCTGTTAAAAATAAGGATATTTACAGTGAAATTTGTTTGAAATCCAAAAATAAAAATTTCAATACTAACAGAATGTTACTGCATAATATTCTGGTATTTTGTCCACAAAATTTTGATTGTAGATCTTTCCGCTTTTCATTAAATACCACTATAAGGGTGTTCTTTCACAATAATTGTTAGTCACCAAAACAAAATTCTATCTATTGATAATAAGAAGTAAAATCCATTATTTTTATTCTGCCCAATGCCTTAGAGTGCAGTCAACTGAGCTTTTTCTTCCCCACTCTGAACCTCAGTAGGCCACTTTACACCACTTGACCTCTTTGAGCAGAGTCACCCTTCATTCAACTAAACTGACCAATTCTATGGGGGTATCTCAGGCTCCCTATTTCACCTAATGTTTCTACACATTTGGATTTTAACAAAGCTTATGTTCCATCTAACCTACAATCTTTACACCCATTAAATTTAATGAGTCTAAAAAAATTCATCATTTAGCTGATACCAAAAGGGTGGTCAAATATTCACTTTATGTGTTGAAATGTCCTCTGCCAATATAGAGCATGCTGTTCATCTAATCAAATATTTTTTGCAGCCTGATACAACTTCACAGAAATAAAATTCCTATGATATTTGGTTGAAATCCACCTGTTTGAACTTTGAAAAAAGTCTGTTTTACCCCTTGTTGGGACTATTACACCATATAACATATCAAAAGAAATGACCTCTGACAATAAAATACATATTTTGCATCTGATCACAATATTTTTTGCAGACTGATAAAATATCACTAAAAATCATTCCAGTGAAATTCGGTCAATATCCATCAGTTAGATTCTGAGAAAATGATTTTCAAAGTTTTCACTATATAACATAAAGAGAAATGACCTCCGCCAATAAAACACTTATTTTTCATCTGATCTCAATATATATTTACAGACTTGTAAAGGATCATTAAAGAATCATTCAAAAGAAATTTGGTTGTTATCCATTAGTTAGGTTCTGAGAAATCAATTTTCAAAGTTTCCACTATATAACATATAGAGAAATGTCCTCCGCCCATAAAATACATATTTTCCATCCGACCACAATACCTTTTGGTAGACTGATAAAGGGTCACTCAAGGATCATTCATGTAAAATTTAATTGGTATTTCTGAGAAAACTCACCTATTACCATGTATGGAAAATAGCCATGTCAACTACAGTCATGATTTTCAACCGATTAGAATTCTTTGAAGGAATCTGATAGAGGGTCACCCAAGGAACATTCCTGTGAAATTTGATTGAAATCCATCCAGTAATTTAGGAGGAGAAGATAAGAAGGTAAAAGTTTAAGTCTTTCGGCCAATGGAGCTAAAAATGACCTCCACCTTTAAAAGACATATTCTTCATCAGATCACCATACTATTTTTGTAGTCTGATAAAGGGTAACCCAAGGATCACTTAAGTGAATTTTGGTTGATATCCATCCATTAGGTGCAGAGAAAATTTTGGTAGACTGATAGAGGGTCACCCAAGGATCATTCATGTAAAATCTGATTGGTATCCATTCATTAGAATCTGAGAAAACTCACTTTTTTACCATATTTTGGAAATTAGCCATGCTCATTTAATCCATGTTTTTCATAGGATCATAATTTCTTGAACAATTTTGAAAGAAGGTCACCCAAGGATCATTCCTGTGAAGTTTGGTTGAAATTCATCTAGAAGTTTCTGAGAAGATTAAGAAAAAAATTACGACTGGACGCATACACAGACGGACTGACGAATGGACGCACACAACCCCATGACAATAGCCCCAGTGGCTAGTGTACCAAGCTTGATGGATTCTAGCCTTGACAACTTAAACATGTGGGAAGTCCTTCTACTGACCTCCCCTGAACTAAAAGTGGTCAAGACTCCAACAGGGACATCAGTTCAGAACCTAGGCAAACCTTCTTTAACCCTTGCTGAACCCAGGAATATTCCTACTTTGGCAGGAGCTACAGACTAACATCAGCCTGCACATATGTGCAGTCTGATGTAAGTCTACACCACCTGTTTCTCACTTCAAAACCAGAATTGTTAATAGATTTAGTTTTTCAAATAAAAATTGACCTACAGTTGGTACTTTCAGTGCTTTCTGCCCTTTGATTTTGATGAAAATTTTTGGCCAAAATTTATTCAGCATGACAAGGGTTAATTATGACAAGTCCTCGTCAATCTCCTCTGTCTTGTGGTAACAAAGTCATGACAAAAACTTTATTTTTTTTTTCAAAAACAGACAACCTTAGAAAAGAAATATGTATGAGATTCAGCAACAATGAGCCAACCAATGAGGATAATATAGATAAGTAGAGACAAGTAGAAACATATGCCAACCAACAGAGAAAACAATGTATGAGACAATGACAGAACAGTATGAACAAATGAAGAATCTGTTAACTGTATGCTTTTAGGAACCCTCAAGGGCATCAAGTACCTCAAGGTCAACTTTATCCACCTACAACTAGACAGAAGAGAGCACTTCTGGTAAGTACATTTCACATAACTTTTTATAGCCAAAATGTTGAAAGAAAAAGAAAATAATAAGGACTAATACTAGTTAATAGTACTCGATGTTTCCATAGCATCTTCCAGTCTACCAAAACGATCAGTAAAACTGCAAGTCTAAGCCTGAAGTAACTCACCTCCATTTTTGCAAAAGAACAAAGGTAAGTGATTTCATTACTTCATTTCAGCTAATAACATGTTTTTAAAGATTTCTTGTTAAATACCGTAGCACATGGATAAAAAGATGTTTGTTCTGAACGTTTGTTGTATCGAATAGCATGGATGGTCTTGCATCCGATGACTTGCTAAGATCTTGCTAAGGCAAGGCATCTTGTTATGTCTACGCATTCAATTGCTTTAGAATAAGCTTTAGGAAAAACCATTTCATACTTTGTTTATAGGTTTTGTTTTTTTCTAACAATTGTGAATCCTCATCTTGGTGGGTTGCATTTATTCATGTGTACATATACTTATTACAATACATTTTCTGCACTTTCAATAACCCCAGACAAATGGAGTCCCCTTTGGCTTCGTTGTTTTTTTCTTATTTCAGGAATACTTGTTTATGGGGCTTCTCTTTGAGTATTTTCATGATCCATCATGTCCATCAGAACACGAAAGCGCAAAACACCCAAAAGATACCGTGAAAAGAATGTGTGAGTGAACCTGCACCAAGCATGTCCACAAGCAATCCTACTAAACGAGCAAAAGAGACATAAGATCCAGTAGAAATTCCATCCCTGACAGACAAATTTATGTGGACAATAACCAGGAAAGTGGTAAGACAGCTTCAATACCATCCATAAGTGCATCAGGTAATGTGTTTGATGCCATAAGGTTACAAATACCAGATTTAGCCCCAATTCAAAACATCCATAACACCATTGGGAAGCACTTAAGTCAAGCAAACAAGAGGACCCTGAGGGCACTAAAGCGCTCACCTGAGTAATGTTTTAACCAATTTTCATGAAAATTGGACCAGATTTGTGGCATCTGGAGCTTTTACAAGAAAATTGTCATTAAGGCCCCTTTTCCCGTGATATGGCACAGAGCCTTCCCATTTTCAAGAGTTCATCCTCATGACATAAATAACATTCTGACCAAGTTTCATGATGATTGAGCCATATTTGTGGCTTCTAGAGTATTAACAAAAAATTTTGTCATTAAGACCCCTTTTTCCCTGATATTGCATTGATCCTTCCCATTTTCAAAAAAGTTCATCCTCATGCCCTTACAAACATTCTGACAAAGTTTAATGGCGATAAGACCATATTTATGACTTCAAGAGTGTAAACAAGAAAATTGTCATTAAGACCCCTTTTCCAGTAATATTGCACGGATCCTTCCCATTTTCAAAAAGTTCATCCTCATGACTTAACAAACATTCTGCCCAAGTTTCATGATGATTGGACCATTTTTGTGGCGTCTGCAGCTCTTAACAGTAAAATTGTCATTAAGACCCCTTTTCCAGTGATATTGCATGGATCCTTCCCATTTTCAAAAAAGTTCATCCTTATGACCTAACAAATATTCTGACCAAGTTTCATGATGATTGGACCTTATTTGTGGCTTCTAGAGTGAAAACAAATAAAAAATGTCAATAAGACCCCTTTTCCTGTGATATGGCAAGAATCCTTCCCATTTTCCATAGGATTCATCCTTGTGACCTGGCAAACATTCTGACCAAGTTTCATGAAGATTGGACTATATTTGTGGCCACTAGAGTGTAAACAAAGAAAAATTGTCATTAAGGCCCCTTTTCCCGTGATATGGCACAGATCCTTCCCATTTAGTTCATCCTCATGACTTAACAAACATTTTGACAAAGTTTCATGATGATTGGACCATATTAGTGGCTTCTAGAGTGTAAACAAGAAAATTGTTACTAAGGCCCCTTTTCCCGTGATATGGCACAGATCCTTTCCATTTTAGCAATTTTTACAAGGGACCACCCAAGGAATATCCCTGCCAAGTTTGGCTGATTTTTACCAAGAAGTTTAGGAGGAGATGTCATATAAAGAAATTGTTTACGCCGTGACAGACAGACGGACAGATGGATGCCAGACATCGATAGATCACAATAGCTACCTTGAGCACTTTGTGCTCAGGTAAACTAACAAGGACAAAATACCGTACGTCAAGGGCATTATATTGATCTTGGTTCACTTTTACAGTCCAAAAATAGGAATGATAAAGGGATGAACATACAAGGGGTGGACTTTGAAGTTAATGTTGTGCTGCACCAACAACAAAACAAGAGGACTATGATGGTCCTAGATCGCTCACCTGTGTCTCTTTGACCCCTGGGACATCACATTAATTAAAAAGGCAGATGTCAAAAAGGAGATAATTTCTACATAAGATCAATACCATGGAATATATTCAGCCAAGAGCAAGACAGATATGCCTTTGCGCTCTTTGATTATATGTAAAACGGGATGCGCCCGGGGGGAGCCCAAATGTGACCCCAGGGTCTTGATATGAACAAACTTGGTAGAGGTCCATTAGATGATGATACATACCAAATATGAAAGCTGTCTGCCTTCTGGTTTAAGAGAAGAAGATTTTTGAAGGTTTTCCTATTTTCACCAAACATGTTCAGATGAGCTAAAAGGGATGTGCCTGGGTGGAGCCAAAATATGACCCCAGGGTCTTGATATGAACAAAGTTGGTAGGGGTCCACTAGATGATGCTACATACCAAATATGAAAGCTGTCTGCTTTCTGGTTTCAGAGAAAAAGATTTTTGAAGATTTTCACTTTTTAGCTCGCCCGGGACGAAAGTCTCGGAAGAGCTATTGTCATACCCTCGGATGTCGGCGTCGGCGTCGGCATTAGGTTAAAGTTTTTTATTTCTATCAATATTTATCCCAGAGGCTTTATTTTTTACAGAATCACTCATTAGGGCATAGGCTTTCATTTGAGAACAACATCCATGTCGAAATGACCTTTAGACTGTGACCTTGACCCTTTCGAAAAAACTTTAACCAAAAACTTTAACCAAACACTTTAACCAAAAAAACTTTAACCTTGCTTATATTTTCTGTAAGCTTTAACCTAGAGACATCATTTCTTCATATGCACACTCATTAGGTGATAGGCTTTCACCATAGACAAAGGTCCTTGACAATTTGACCTTGACCTTGACCCTTTGTGGACTTAGAAAAACTTTAACCAAAAAACTGTACCCAAAAACTTTAACCTTGCATATATATTTTTTAATGCTCTTACCTAGGGACAACATAGCTTCATATATATACTCACCAGGTAATAGGCTTTCACCAGAACCAACGTCCTTCACAATTTGACCTTGACCTTTACCATTTGTGGACTTAGAAAAACTTTAACTGAAAACTTTAACCAAAAACTTAATCCTTGCTTATATTTTCTGAATACTTTAACCTAGGGACATCATTACTTCATATACATACTCATTAGGTGATAGGCTTTTGTGAGAGATCAAGGTCCTTGATAATTTGACCTTGACCTTTTATGAACTTAGAAATACTTTAACCGAAATTCTTTTACCAAAAACTTTAACCTTGCTTATATTTTCTGAATGCTTTAATCTAGGGACATCATTACTTCATATACATAGTCACCAGATGAAAGGCTTTCACAAGAAATCAAGGGCCTTGACAATTTGACCTTGACCTTGACCTTTTATGGACTTGGAAAAACTTAAACTGAAAAACTTTAACCAAAAATTTAACCTTGCTTATATTTTCTAAATGCTTTACTCAGGGACATCATTACTTCATACACATACTCACTAGGTGATAGGCTTCTACAGAGACCAAAGTTTTTCACAATTTGACCTTGATCTTGACCTATTGTGGACTTAGAAAAATTTCAAAGAAAAACTTCATGTTTGATACAAAGAAATTCCATTGGTAACCTCATCTGCTTGTAGGCTTTCACTTTACCCTAACCTTATACATGCCATTAAAACAAACAAGAGGGCCATAGTGGCCCTAAATCGCTCACCTGAGTTAACTGTCTGTTACTATTTGGAGAAGGGCTTTGGTTTAATGACAGGGCAGTAACAACAAATATCACAAATTTGAACTTGTCCGAGATTTCATCAAGATAATCATTCTGACCAATTTTCAGGTTGATTGGGCTAAAAATATGGCCTCTAGAGTGTCCACATGGTTTTTTCTAGATTTGAGCCAGTGACCTAGTTTTTGACCCCACTTGACCCAAATTCAAACTTGTCCGAGATTTCAAAAAAAGAATCATTCTGACTAATTTTAAGGTTGATTAGGCTAAAAATATGGCCTCTAAAGTGTCCACAATGTTTTTCTAAAGATTTGACTCTGTGACCTAGTTTTGTCCCCACTTGACCCTAATTGGAACTTGTCCGTGATTTTGGTACAATAATCATTCTGACCAATTTTCAGGTTGATTGGGCTGAAAATATAGGCTCTAGATTGACCACAAGATTTTTCTAAGATTTGACTCTGTGACCTAGTTTTTGACCCTACTTGACCCAAACTGTTACTTGTCTGTGATTTCATGAAGATAATCATTCTGACCAATTTTCAGGTTTATTAAGCTAAAGATATTGCCTCTGGAGTGGCCACATGGTTTTTCTCAGATTTGACTGCGTGACCTAGTTTTTGACGCCACTTGACCAAAATTAAAACTTGTCAGAGATTTCATCAAGATAATCATTCTGTCCAATTTTAAAGTTGATTGGGCTAAAGATATAGCCTCTAGAGTGTCCACATGGTTTTTCTGAGATTTGACCATGTGACCTACTTTTTGACCCCACTTGACCCAAATTCAAACTTCTCCGAGATATCATCAAGATAATCATTCTGACAAATTTTAAGGTTGATTGGGCTAGAAATATGGCTTCTAGAGTGCATACAAGATTTTTCAGAGATTTGACCCCGTGACCTAGTTTTTGACCCCAGTTGACCCAAATTCGAACCTGTAAGAGATTTTATCAAGACAATCATTCTGATCAAATTCAGGTTGATCGGGCAAAAAATATGGCCTCTAGAGTGCATACAAGGTTTTTCTTAGATTTGACCCTGTGACCTAGTTTTTGACCCCAGTTGACCCAATTTCGAACTCGTACGAGATTTCATCAAGACAATCATTCTGACAAAAATTCAGGTTGATTGGACAAACAAGAGGGCCATAGTGGCCCTTAATCGCTCACCTGAATGAACTGTCTTATTTTTTTCAATATTCTTCTGCCTCTGTACAACTTGATAATACCTTTTTTACAATGTTCAGGTTGACGTACAAATGACTTACAAGGATTTTCCATTATTTGACTCCGTGACTTAGTTTTTGACCCAAGTTGACCCAAGCTCATACTCATCAAAAATTGCATCAATTCAATCATTCTGATCAAATTTCAGGTTGATCCAGCAAAAATTGTGGCCTCTAGAGTGCATACAAGGTTTTTCTTAGATTTAACTATGTGACCTAGTTTTTGACCCTAGTTGACCCAATTTTGAAATCGTCCAAGAATTCATCGAGACATTCATTCTGACCAAATTTCAGGTTGATTGGGCAAAAAATGTTGCCTCTAGAGTGCATACAAGGTTTTTATAAGATTTGACCCTGTGACCTAGTTTTTGACCCCAGTTGACCCGATTTTGAACACTTCAGAGATTTGATCAAGACAATCATTCTGATCGAATTTCAGGTTGATCCAGCAAAAAATGTGGCCTCTAGAGTGCATACAAGGTTTTTCTAAGATTTGACCATGTGACCTAGTTTTTGACCCCTGTTGACCCAATTAAATACTCATCAAGAATTGCATCAAGATCACCATTCTGACCAAAATTAAGGTTGATCCAGCAAAAATTGTGGCCTCTAGAGTGCATACAAGGTTTTTCTATGATATGACCATGTGACCTAGTTTTTGACCCCAGTTGACCCAATTTCGAAATTGTTCCAGATTACATCAAGACAATCATTCTGGCCAAAATTTAAGTTGATTGGGCAAAAAATTTGGCCTCTAGAGTGCATACAAGGTATTTCTAAGATTTGACCCTGTGACCTAGTTTTTGACCCCAGGTGACCCAATTTCAAACTCGTCTGAGATTTCATCAAGACAATCATTCCTAGCAAAATTCAGGGTTTTTGAGTAAAATATGTGGCCTCTAGAGTGCATACAAGGTTTTTCCATTATTTGACCCTGTGACCTAGTTTTTGACCCCAGTTAACCCAATTTCGAACTCGTCAGAGATTTCATCAAGACAATCATTCCAAGCAAAATTCAGGTATTTTGGGCAAAATATGTGAGCTCTAGAGTGCATACAAGGTTTTTCAATTATTTGACCCTGTGACCTAGTTTTTGACCCCAGTTAACCCAATTTCGAACTCGTCAGAGATTTCATCAAGACAATCATTCCAAGCAAAATTCAGGTATTTTGGGCAAAATATGTGAGCTCTAGAGTGCATACAAGGTTTTTCAATTATTTGACCCTGTGACCTAGTTTTTGACCCCAGTTAACCCAATTTCGAACTCGTCAGAGATTTCATCAAGACATTCATTCTGACCAAAATTCAGGTTGATCCAGCAAAAATTGTGGCCTCTAGAGTGCATACAAAGTTTTTCTAAGATTTGACTATGTGACCTAGTTTTTGACCTTAGTTGACCCAATTTCAAACTCGTCCGAGATTTTATCAAGACAATCATTCTGACCAAAATTTGGGTTGATTGGGCACAAAATATGGCCTCTAGAGTGCATACACGGTTTTTTTATGATTTGACCCTGTGACCTAGTTTTTGACCCCATTGACCCAACTTCAGACTCATCTGAGATTTCATCAAGACATTCATTCTGACCAAATATCAGGTTGATTGGGCAAAAATTGTGGCCTCTAGAGTGCATACATGGTTTTTCTAAGATTTGACCCCGCGACCTAGTTTTTGACCCGAGTTGACCCAATTTCGAACTCGTCCGAGATTTTATCAAGACAATCATTCTGACCAAAATTCAGGTTGATTGGGTAAAAAATGTGGCTTCTAGAGTGCATACAAGGTTTTTCAATGATTTGACCCTGTGACCTAGTTTTTGACCCCAGTTGACCTAATTTCGAAGTTGTCCGAGATTTTATCAAGACAATCATTCTGACCAAAATTTAAGTTGATTGGGCAAAAAATGTGGCCTCTAGAGTGCATACAAGGTTTTTCTTTGATTTGACCCTGTGACCTAGTTTTTGACCCCAGTTGACCCAATTTCGAACTCGTCCGAGATTTCATCAAGACAATCATTCTGACCAAAATTCAGGTTGATCGGGCAAAAATTGTGGCCTCTAGAGTGCATACAAGGCAAATGTTGACGACGGACGACGCACGACGCACGACGCACGACGGACGACTGACGACGGACGACGGACATCCACCTAACCACAAAAGCTCACCTTGAGCACTTCGTGCTCAGGTGAGCTAAAAAATGTGGCCTCTAGAGTGCATACAAGGATTTTCTTAGATTTGACCCCGTGACCTAGTTTTTGACCCCAGTTGACCCAATTTTGACCTCGTCAGAGATTTCATCAAGACAATCATTCTGACCAAAATTCAGGTTGATTGGACAAAAAATGTGGCCTCTAGAGTCCATACAAGGTTTTTCTAAGATTTGACCCTGTGACCTAGTTTTTGACCCCAGTTGACCCAATTTCAAACTCGTTCGAGATATAATCATGACAATCATTCTGACCAAAATTCAGGTTGAACGGGCAAAAAATGTGGCCTCTAGAGTGCATACAAGGTTTTTCTAAGATTTGACCCTGTGACCTAGTTTTTGACCCCAGTTGACCCAATTTTGACCTCGTCAGAGATTTCATCAAGACAATCATTCTGACCAAAATTCAGGTTGATTGGACAAAAAATGTGGCCTCTAGAGTGCATACAAGGTTTTTCTAAGATTTGACCCTGTGACCTAGTTTTTGACCCCAGTTGACCCAATTTTAATCTCGTTCGAGATTTCATCAAGACAATCATTCTGACCAAAATTCAGGTTGATTGGACCAAAAATGTGGCCTCTAGAGTGCATACAAGGTTTTTCTAAGATTTGACCCTGTGACCTAGTTTTTGACCCCAGTTGACCCAATTTCAAACTCGTCCGAGATATAATCAAGACAATCATTCTGAAAAAAATTCAGGTTGAACAGGCAAAAAATGTGGCCTCTAGGGTCCATACAAGGTTTTTCTAAGATTTGACCCTGTGACCTAGTTTTTGACCCCAGTTGACCCAATTTCAAACTCATCCGAGATATAATCAAGACAATCATTCTGAAAAAAATTCAGGTTGATCGGGCAAAAAATGTGGCCTCTAGAGTGCATACAAGGTTTTTCTAAGATTTGACCCTGTGACCTAGTTTTTGACCCCAGTTGACCCAATTTCGAACTCGTCCGAGATATAATCAAGACAATCATTCTGACCAAAATTCAGGTTGATTGGACAAAAAATGTGGCCTCTAGAGTGCATACAAGGTTTTTCTAAGATTTGACCCTGTGACCTAGTTTTTGACCCCAGTTGACCCAATTTCGAACTCGTACGAGATTTTATCAAGACCATCATTCTGACCAATTTTCAGGTTGATTGGGCTAAAAATATGGCCTCTAGAGTGTCCACATGGTTTTTTCTAGATTTGAGCCAGTGACCTAGTTTTTGACCCCACTTGACCCAAATTCAAACTTGTCCGAGATTTCAAAAAAAGAATCATTCTGACTAATTTTAAGGTTGATTAGGCTAAAAATATGGCCTCTAAAGTGTCAACAATGTTTTTCTAAAGATTTGACTCTGTGACCTAGTTTTGTCCCCACTTGACCCTAATTGGAACTTGTCCGAGATTTTGGTACAATAATCATTCTGACCAATTTTCAGGTTGATTGGGCTGAAAATATAGGCTCTAGATTGACCACAAGATTTTTCTAAGATTTGACTCTGTGACCTAGTTTTTGACCCTACTTGACCCAAACTGTTACTTGTCTGTGATTTCATGAAGATAATCATTCTGACCAATTTTCAGGTTTATTAAGCTAAAGATATTGCCTCTGGAGTGGCCACATGGTTTTTCTCAGATTTGACTGCGTGACCTAGTTTTTGACGCCACTTGACCAAAATTAAAACTCGTACGAGATTTCATCAAGATAATCATTCTGGCCAATTTTAAAGTTGATTGGGCTAAAGATATAGCCTCTAGAGTGTCCACATGGTTTTTCTGAGATTTGACCATGTGACCTACTTTTTGACCCCACTTGACCCAAATTCAAACTTCTCCGAGATATCATCAAGATAATCATTCTGACAAATTTTAAGGTTGATTGGGCTAGAAATATGGCTTCTAGAGTGCATACAAGATTTTTCTGAGATTTGACCCCGTGACCTAGTTTTTGACCCCAGTTGACCCAAATTCGAACCTGTAAGAGATTTTATCAAGACAATCATTCTGATCAAATTCAGGTTGATCGGGCAAAAAATGTGGCCTCTAGAGTGCATACAAGGTTTTTCTTAGATTTGACCCTGTGACCTAGTTTTTGACCCCAGTTGACCCAATTTCGAACTCGTACGAAGTTTCATCAAGACAATCATTCTGACAAAAATTCAGGTTGATTGGACAAAAAAATGTGGCCTCTAGAGTGCATACAAGGTTTTTCTTAGATTTGACCCCGTGACCTAGTTTTTGACCCCAGTTGACCCAATTTTGACCTCGTCAGAGATTTTATCAAGACAATCATTCTGACCAAAATTCAGGTTGATTGGACAAAAAATGTGGCCTCTAGAGTGCATACAAGGTTTTTCTAAGATTTGACCCTGTGACCTAGTTTTTGACCCCAGTTGACCCAATTTTAATCTCGTTCGAGATTTCATCAAGACAATCATTCTGACCAAAATTCAGGTTGATTGGACCAAAAATGTGGCCTCTAGAGTGCATACAAGGTTTTTCTAAGATTTGACCCTGTGACCTAGTTTTTGACCCCAGTTGACCCAATTTCAAACTCGTCCGAGATATAATCAAGACAATCATTCTGACCAAATTTCAGGTTGATTGGACAAAAAATGTGGCCTCTAGAGTGCATACAAGGTTTTTCTAAGATTTGACCCTGTGACCTAGTTTTTGACCCCAGTTGACCCAATTTCAAACTCGTCCGAGATATAATCAAGACAATCATTCTGACCAAAATTCAGGTTGATCGGGCAAAAAATGTGGCCTCTAGAGTGCATACAAGGTTTTTCTAAGATTTGACCCTGTGACCTAGTTTTTGACCCCAGTTGACCCAATTTCGAACTCGTCCGAGATATAATCAAGACAATCATTCTGACCAAAATTCAGGTTGATTGGACAAAAAATGTGGCCTCTAGAGTGCATACAAGGTTTTTCTAAGATTTGACCCTGTGACCTAGTTTTTGACCCCAGTTGACCCAATTTCGAACTCGTACGAGATTTTATCAAGACAATCATTCTTACCAAAATTCAGGTTGATTGGGCAAAAAATGTGGCCTCTAGAGTGCATACAAGGCAAATGTTGACGACGGACGACGGACGGCGGACGACGGACATCCACCTAACCACAATAGTTCACCTTGAGCACTTCGTGCTCAGGTGAGCTAAAAAGTTTATATTTCTTAATTACTACTCAAACAGATATATATTAGATCATGGACTTTAACATTGAAAGAAACCACTTTGAACTTCGGTCTTTGGTCAAGCGCTGTTTGTGACTTGCAGCTGTTTGGGCGAGCTGCGTTGTCCGCGGACAACCCTTGTTGATTCTATGTAAAAAGGGTTGCGCTCGGGTGGAGCTTAAATATGACCCTAGGGTCTTGATATGAACAAACTTGGTAGAGATCCATTAGATGATGCTACATACCAAATATGAAAGCTGTCTTCCTTCTGATTCAGAGAAGTTTTCGTGATGATTTTCCTACTTTCACCCTTTTTGTTAAGGGTAAAGGGAAATGTAAGGGTGGATTTCATTGATATGAACAAACTTTGGTAGAGCTTGACCCAAGGAACATCCCTGCCAAGTTTCATCAAGATTGGTCCACTGGTTTAGGAGGAGAAGATGTTTAAAGAAATTGTGGACGAAGGAGGCCGGACGACCATGCCAGACATAGTACGATCACAATAGCTCATCTTGAGCACTTTATGCTCAGGTGAGCTAAAAAGATCAGCTCAATTAAAAGAATGGCTTGAAGCCTTTCTTATTTACACAAGCATTTACTTGACAGCACCTTCCAAGCAAATTCAAGCTGTGCTCAAAAGCAGATCTATCATTAGTCTGGCAGCCAAACGCCACCTCAGTCTCGGCAGGAGAACCTATGATATCCAGTTTCGGTTAAGGTTGAGCAATTCACCTAGCACGTCCTTCATGTAAATGGATCAAGAGTTGTGGCTTTTTTGTATGAGTTGGCCCACCTTCCAGCCAGAAAGGACAGACAGAAAATGTTGTGATTTTAACTATGGTCTGTGCCAAAAATTTGCCTGTTTTTACAAACATTTATGTCTACATTGCAGAGTCAGTCATCCGACAAGATTTTGTCACTATGACCAACACGCTAGAGAGGGGCTAAATCAAACAAAGGGCAACATCTCAAAGATTTTACAAGAATAGTTATGGATCTTATGCACTGCACTTCCCCTTGTGATCTATCCGCTCATGAAGTTTCATGAACATAGCTGTTATACTTTCTGAGATATGCTCCTGAAAAACATTAAGTATGAAATCAACAAAGGGCAATACTTTAAAAATACGCAAGGTAGAGATACAATCATAATGCACTGCACTTCCCCTTGATGTGATCTATCTAAATCATGAAGTTTCATGACCATAGCTTTCATAGTTTCTGAGATATACTCCAGACAAGAATGGTCTATGTATGGACTGACAAACAAGTGCAAAGCAAGATACCCTCTCTTCTTCAAAGGGGGCATAAATATGTAACTTGAGTATTGCCTTGACCCAGTTCAGCAAAGTCAGGGGGAGGGGGGATGTTAGGGCAGACACAACTTAGTTTTGTTGTCCTGGACCTCCCCAACTCAGGTCCAAAAATATATGGCCTGCTGCACTTGGCCCCTGAACCTTACTTTACCTATAAAACAATGACAACTTACGGCACAAAGATATAGAAAGAAGAGTGCTGTTATCCCATAATACTTCCACAGGAACATTTTAAAATCAAGACCCCCCTTTTCGCATATGATGTCGCATATTGTGGATAAATGGTGTGAAATTTTAATTCAGCGTTCGAATCTCTGTCTAAAAGCCATGTTTCTAGAAATATGACTCAAAATGATCAACATCTAGAATGTTCTAACATACTATGCTTTTCTATAATGTTTTATATAGGGATATTCTAAAATTCATTCTTTGTTCACTTAGTTTAGATTGAAATGTTATTCAACATTACTTTGGATCATCAAACTAAAAGGGGACATTATCTTGTTTTCTTAAAGCTGTGCTTTTTATTCTTAATTCATAATTGGAACTGGAAATTAAAACTTTTAGATTAAACTTCTAAGGTATGGTAATTTGTTCTGTTCTAATAATGTACTGTTACTTATTCTTTGTTATTGTTGTCAACCATGGCTATCCCCCAAAATGAAAGCTTGATAGTAAACTGAAACGTAACAGATTAAGGATTCTTTTGTACTGCAAGAGATATGCCCCCTACAAAATCTAAGTCTTTAAAATAAACAAGAGGGCCATAGTGGCCATAAATTGCTCACCTGAGTTAATGGTCTTAAAATCTGACCTTTTAACCTAGTTTTAAACCACACTTGACCCAAATTCAAACCAGACTGAGATTTTATAAAGACTATCAAACTGACTCATTTTCATGATGACTGGGCAAAAATTATGGCCTCTTAGAGTGTCTACAAGGTTTTTCTAAGATTTGACCCAGTGACTTCATTTTTGACCCCACTTGACCCAAATTTGAACTTGACCTAGATTTCATCAAGCCAATCATTCTGGCCAATTAACTGGATGATTGAGCAAAAAATATGGATTCAAGACAATCATTCTGACCAAATTTCAGGTTGATCTGGAAAAAAATGTGGCCTCTAGAGTGTCTACAAGGTATTTCCAAAAGTTGACCCTGTGACCTCATTTTTGACCCCACTTGACCCAATTTCAAACTCCTGCAAGATTTTATCAAGACAATCATTCTGACCAAATTTAAGGATGATCTGACAAAAATGTGGCCTCTAGAGTGTCTACAAGGTAAATGTTGACAACGGACGACACACCACGGACATCATGCGACCACAAAAGCTCACCTGAGCACGTAGTCCTAAAAAGGGCAATAGCAGGAAATTTATGCAAGCAAGAGTTATAGTTATTGTGCACTACACTTCTCTTCAATAAGAACAATCCACCTATGAAGTTTCAAGGTGATAGCTATTATACCTCAAGAGATATGTCCCCGACAAAGAGTAAGAGTTTAAAATAATAAAGGGCAATAACTCCAAGATTATGCAAGCAAGAGTTATAGTTATTAGGGCAACAAGGCATTCCAGGCCAGAAAGAACTGAATTGAAAGCCTTGTAATGGAAAACTTACAATCCCCCCCCCCCCCCATGCAGAGACTTATGCATGACATGAGAGGAACATAACTATCAAGTTTCAAGCCAGACTGACATAAGGTGATAGAGTTATGCCCTGGACAAAAAATTGGGTGCCACCTACTTACCTGCAGGCCACAGGAGATCACATAATATGTCTTGTCTTTCAACAGGTGTTTAACAAGTCATTAAGTATAGAGCCTATATGAAATACATGTAAGCATTTGATCAGGATAAAATAAGCTTCCACAAAGCAGGATCTTAAGGGATTCAGGTTTGCAAGTCTGAGATTCCCAAATGAGTTGCAAGGACCTTAAAGACTATCTTATGTGAGTCCCATAGACTGTTTGGTAATGAACTTCAGAAAATAATAGAAGACTTTTTAAGCTGAACTATAACTGTTCATGTATACACAACACTTTCTTTACCTTTAACCATAGAGGAATAGCTCCAACTTTACATAAATCAAGATCATTGCTTAAAAAGTCAAGAGGCCCAAGAGGGCCTGTATCGCTCCACTGGCTTAAACATCTTTAGTTTTTCATTGAATAAAGCTTAGTTTGAATGAAAACAACACTTTGAAATCTCTTTAGACCTACTTTATAATAATTAGCTGGATCTGGCAAAAATACTAAATTACCATGAACCTGTATCACTTTACGCATCTTATTAAAACATAAGGTTCAAATGGAGATTCTTTCAAAGAAACCGAGCTCAAGATAAGCCCCACCCTGCCTCGCACATATTAATGGGCTAATCATAATTTCAAGAGCGATTTTTGGAAACAGCCATCCAAGGAACTTACTTGTAAAGTTTCATTGAAATAGGCCAAGTGGTTCAGGAGGAGATGTTGTCAATGATTTCGAGATCTAAACAAGCCCCAGCCTAGCATGCCCAAGAAATATGGCCAATTCAACTTTTTTGATCAATTTTTGAAAAGGGTCACCCAAGGATCATTCCAGTAAAGTTTAATTGAAATCAGCCCAGTTGTTCGGGAGTAGAATAAGTTTTATGAAAGTTGAAGCAAGATGCACGACAAACGACAGAGTCAGGGTGATCCTAAAAGCTCCCCTTGAGCATGTTGTGCTCAGGTGAGCTGAAAAGACAAATACCAATCAAGTATTGCTTGAATAAATACTGCTAGACAATCAGTCAATTAGTCCCACTACACATCATTTGATATTGTTATCAGTTCAAACATAGAATATACAGCAATAAACTGTTATTATTAGTTATGGACCCTCTTGCAATCCAGATTAAATATCAACTAATGTTTCAAGAAATTTTCATTAAATTACCATAACTGATATGGCCAAGGAATAAAGTTTGTCCATACACATGCACTTGTGACAACAGGGTCATAACAAAGACTTGATGTTTTTTCAAAAACAGCCAGAAAAGAAATAAGTATGAGATGCCACAACAATGAACCAACCAGTGAGAAAGAAAGAGATAACGAGACAAGTAGAAACATGTTAAACCAACAGACAAAACAATGAATGAGACAATGACAGAGCAGTATGAACAAATGAAGGATCTGTTAACTGTATGCTTTTAGGAACCCTCAAGGGCATCAAGTACCTCTAGATCAACTTTATCCACCTACAACTAGACAGAAGAGAGCACTTCTGGTAAGTACATTTCACATAACTTATTTTAGCCAAAATGTTAAAAGAAAAGGAAAATAATAAGGACTTTTACTAATTAATAGTACTCGATGTTTCCATAGCATCTTCCAGTCTACCAAAACGATCAGTAAAACTGCAAGTCTAAGCCTGACGTCACTCACCTCCATTTTTGCAAAAAAAAAACAAAGGTAAGTGATTTCATTACTTCATTTCAGCTAATAACATGTTTTTAAAGATTTGTTGTTGAATACCGTAACACATAGTTAAATGGATGTTTGTTCTGAACATTTATCGAATTAATTAGCACTGATGGCCTTGCACACTATGACAAATATGAAGATGTTGCAAAGGCAAGGCCTCTCACTATGTCTAAACTGCCTATTGCCACTCATCCTAAGAATAATTTAGGGAAAATCCATTTCATACTTGGTTTATAGGTGTACATTTTTTTTTTAAATAATTGTGAATCCCCATCTTAATGTACTAATTTCAACACATTTTCTGGACCCATGGGCACAGAGGCCAATGAAGTCTCTTTTGGCTTTGTTATTTTTTCTTCTAATTTTAGAATACTTGTTTATGGGACTTTTCTTTGTGTATTTACATGATCCACCATGTCCATCAGAACCCAAAAGCGCAAGGCACCCAAAAGATGTCGTAAAGAGAATATTGGGACCACTGTGAGCAAGCCTGCACTAAGCATGACCACAAGCAATCCTACTAAACGAGCAAAAGAGGCACAAGATCCAGTAGAAATTCAATCCCTGACAGAGCAAGTTATTTGTGGACAATAACCAGGAAAGTGGTAAGACCGCTCCAATACAGTCCACAAGTGCATCAGGTAATGTGTTTGATCCCTTAAGGTTACAAATACCAGATTTAGCCCCAATTCAAAGCATCCGTAGCGTGTTTGGGGAGCACTTAAGTCAAGCAAAAAAGGACAAAATACATCAAGGGAATTATGTTGACTTTTACCGTCCAAAAATCAGGATGATAAAGGGAACTAGAGCTGCTTGACCAGCTGATTTGCTCCACTGGCCTGAATCTACTGATTTGATGAGAATTTCAGTGAATGAATGTATAAATGAATTAATTATTTTTTATTTCAGGTAAATAAGTGTTTTTAAGTGTCACATGCTGAAATATTTCTACAAAGAAAAATTCAAGATTGACAACATATAGAAAATTGACCTCCGTCTGTTAATTACATATTTTTCATCTAATCACAGTAATTCTATGCTTCATGATAATGGGTTACCAAAGGAACAATCCAGTGAAATTTGGTAGATATCCATCAGTAAGGTTCTGAGAACATTATTTTCAAAGTTTGCACTATATAACATATGGAGAAATGACCTCCGCCCCAAAAATACATATTTTTCATCAGATCACAATAATTTTTTAGACTGATAAAGGGTCACTCAAAGATCATTCCAGGGAAATTTGATTGATATCTAGCCATTACATTCTGAGAAAATGATTTTCAAAGTTTCCACTATATAACATATAGAGAAATGACCTCCGCCCATAAAATACATATTTTTCCTCTGATTACAATAATTTTTGCTAGAGTGATAAAGTGTCACTCTAGGATCATTCATGTAAAATTTAATTGGTATCCATCAATTAGAACCTGAGAAAAGACACTTTTTACCATATTTGGAAATTAGCCACGCCCATTAAATCCATGTTTTCATTGGATCAAAATTTCTTGAACAACTTTGAAAGAGGGTCACCCAAGGATCATTCCTGTGAAGTTTGGTTGAAATTCATCCAGTAGATTCTGAGGAGAAGATTTCTAAAGAAGAAGTTTACGACTGGACGCACGTTTGGACGTACGCACGACGGACACAACGCCATGACAATAGCCCCAGTGGCTTTCAGCCAGTGGAGCTAAAAATTCAGGAACAATTTTTGAAAATATCACCCAAGGAACATTCTTGTAAAGTTTCATTGAAATCGGCCCATTAGTTCAGGAGGAGATGTCATTCTAAGATTTCAAAGTGAACAAGATGTGTTTGTGAAACACAAATGCCCCCGGAACAGCATTTTTTTTAAAGTTTGACCTTGACAGATGACCTTGACCATGTCACATGACCTTGACCTTGTCACATGACCTTAACTTTGGTGTACAGCTTTGTGTGTCAAATACTTTTGGAGAAAAGGCAAAGGTTAAGTTTTTGGACAGACGGACGGACGGACATGAGTAAAACAATATGCCCCTGATCTCTTGATACGGGGGCATAAAAAATGCCATGCCCTTATTTATGGGCCAATCAGAATTTAGCGAGCAATTTTTAAAAGAGGGTCACCCAAGGAACATTCTGACAAAGTATCCTTGAAATGGGCGCAGTTGTTCAGGAGGAGAAGAATTTCATATTGTTGACAACGGACGACACACGTCACACGATGGACTCAGGGTCACCCTTAAAGCTCCCCTTGCATGTTGTGCTCAGGGGAGCTTAAAAGGATTCCAATGCCTCTGGAAATTCCTCACACAAAAATTGATAACATCTAGAATGAGCCATCTGCCAGTAATACCCAAAAGCGGACATATGCAGTACAAATAGAAAGATAGGATCAAGTAGTGCAGAAGAACAGTCAGATTGATAAGTCTTTCCCTTACATTGTATGAAAGCTTTTAAATGATTCTCCAACATATACATACATTTACCGATATTTTTCTCTCTGTAAATACTACTATTAAATGCAACATGTGACAATTGGAAGTACCTAAAGTATGCGCTTCAAGCATTTGCAAAATTGTTGGAAATGTCATACAAATGCTCAGAAATATCATACACAGATTCAAACATACATGATATGAAAGCAGAGGCACTTCAGTGAAAATCTGCATGGAACGTTATTTAATGCTGAATGAATAAAATGTAACCCTTGTTCTTTTGTTTCTATTTCTTTCTTGCATTTGCAGGGAGGCATATTTAAAGATCAGACTGCCTTTACATGCAGTCTGATCTTTATCCATGCACCTTGCTTGCATTTTATTTAGCTGGATAAGAGTTATCTCACTTAATCAGTTAACAACCATATTTTCAATTTCATTTAGAACAGACATTGCTAGCTTAAAACGATATTCAAAATCACATAAATTATAATGTTTATTCTAACATTTCTACCTTTAACACAGACACCACTGAATGAATTAAAGTAACCCTAGTTCTACCAGTCCTTTATTTGTCTTGCTTTGACAGTATAGCATAGATAAAGATTAGCCTGCATTTTCATGCAGTCGGATCCTTACCCATGCTCTCTGCTTGCTTTTATCATAAAGAGCATCTAACCTTTTTTCGAGTTCATTTAATAGACATTTCTAACCTAATATAAAATGATTTTTAAGCCTTATTTTTTTTTTAATTTTATTAACAGGGAGGCCTTAATGAAGATCAGACTACATTTAAATACAGTCTAATCTTTATCTGTGCTCCCTATGTGTGTTTATTCAGGCGTACAATGATAAATAACACTTAATCAATTGATTTCCAGTTATTTTCCACCCTATTTTCAACTTCATTTAACATAAGACATTTTTAACCTAAAATCATATTCAAATGCAAACCACTTAACTGTTGTTGTTTTTTTGTAACATTAATTTTTCTTGCATTTGCAGGGAGGCTTGGATATAAATCAACCTAGATTTACATGCAGTCTGATCTTTATCAGTAATTCCTGTTTTCAATTTGTCTCTTAAAGCCTAGGGTTGGTCTCTTACAATCGTTTTCAAATTCACATCAATTAAGCTGTGTTTCTAACCTTAATATTTCTTGCATTGGTAGGGAGGCTAGAAAACATATCAACCTGGATTTACATGCAGTCTGATCTAGATCAATGCTCCCTGTTTACAATTAGTCTCTTAAAGACTAGGGTTTGTCTCTTAGAATCAGTTTCAAACTCACACCAATTAAGCTGTGTTTCTAACCTTAAGGTAGTGGACCCGTAATAGTTCCGCAACTTCATGGAACAAATGAACTGTAACAGTGTTAACCAGGGTTTCCAAATGAAAATCATTAGGAAACCTCGGATAACACTGTTAAAGTTACTGACTCCCGAAATGTTCCAGATCTCTTAAGGGTCCACTACCTTAATATTTCTTGCATTGGTAGGGAGGCTAAGATACAGATCAGCCTGCTTTTACACACAGTCTGATCTTTATCCATGCTCCCTGCTTACAATTAATTCAGCAGGCCAAGGGTATTGTCTCAATAAATAAATTAACATCAATCCTATTCTCCAATTCATCCAGCATAAACATTTCTAACATAAAATCGTATTCATATTCACGCCAATTAAACTTTTTTTCTAACTTTTAATTGTCTTGCTTTTTCAGAATAGCACAGATAAGGATCAGACTTCACATATGTGCAGCCTGATCTTTATCCATCCTCACTGCTTGTTATTATTCAGGTATATAATGATAAATAACAATAAATTAATTCACATCCATCCTGTTTTCCAATTCATCTAGCACAGACATTTCTAACCTAAAATCATATTCATATTCACACCAATTAAACTGTTTTTCAAACAATAAACTGCTAGCCCTGAGATCTTGAACCATTTTTTGATTATTCAGTCTATCAGCCATAACAAACGGAACATCAACAATTGGAGATATGGGTGAATCTGGAATACTTGAATGTTCTAAACTACTGAAGGCTTGAGTAGGTGTAGCGTGTGTGGCAGTTGATTGAAAATCTATGTGGTTGACTGTATGGGAGTGTAATGACGGCGTCCCTGTTGTTTGGAAGTGTGGACTGTACCCATGAGAGTTGTTGGAAATGTTTATTGTTGGAGAGTATATGGATCGGTTGGAATTGTAATCTCTGTAGGATGGAAGATCTCCCTTTTGATTAACCTGTGAAATAAAATGAGCATGTACATAACATTTCAAACAATTGAATTGCGCTCGTAGAAAAGCTTCTGGCCATCCACAGAGTCTATAGACAGTCAAGGTCTAAACCTGTCCTCAGACGTTCAGCAAATTTTCTGATTTATTGTGTACCTGTCAAGACTGCTCAATGTTTATAATTCATGCTCATGTGAAAAAGTTGGAAATGTCAAGCACTGCCAGTCTGGCTGAAGTACAAGGGGTGTTCCAGAAGTTCCTCGACTCACATTACAGGGGTGTGGAATTTCTATGCCATACTTGTCCGACACAGGCTTTTCCACTTACGAGAAAGTACATTTTTCTAGGCCACTTGTCCATGGACAAGTAAATACAAGAGCAAAATCTTGATACAGCTCTAGGGGAAAAGTCATCCTTCTGTTTGTATCAAGGGGGAGAAAATATTGTCTTGTTACAGCATTTTCTTCATTAAAACAATGTTTTTTTCCAAAATTCATTCATTCATTTTTTGTGGACAAGTTCATTTTGATCCTGTACAAGTAGGAAATCAACTTGTCCATGGATAAGTGGAGACAAGTCATATTTCCACACCCCTGCACCATATCTCAAAGACTGTTAATCATATGAAATTATAAATCATGCTATTTTATTTTGCATTCTTTCCTTTGCTCACACATAAGATTTAATGGAAGCACGCCCAAAATTAAGAACAAAATATTGAATTCTGCCATGATGATTCCAATGAGATATTGCAAGGCAGAATCAAACAATGAATAAAAAAACAGGTATGATTTGTGATTTTGACTTACGATTAATTTGTTCATATGAAGTTTAGTCAAACGGGCCCCTAAGCTGTTTATTTGTTTGTCAAGTCCATAACAAGGGCTACGTTCAGGATCACAAAACTGTGCTAAAAGTTTTCCAATTATAGCCCGCTTTGCATGTGTGCTTGGGTGCAAAGTCGGGTACAATTGGCTAACTGTTGCACCATTTTGTGATCCTGAACGCAGGGCAGGTGGTGAATTGATCCTATCTGATCTAAGCCCATATTCATATCTTTTCATAGATGACTTATTTACTAAATTCAGGAGTCCGCCTATCCACAGACAAGTTACAATTACAAACTGGCTTGTCCGTATCTAAAACCTACTTGTCCTTTGAATTTTGAAGAGTCTGCAAAATATTGAAAACAAAATTGATGTTGCTAAAAAACCCTAAAAGTATCCTAGAAATAGACTTACTGTTGACATGGGATTACATGGAATATCAGAAAATAGCTAACTTTTTAGGACAATATTTTCTCTGGAGATTTCTTTCACTTGTTCACAGACAACCTAGCCATGAAAATCTGCTTAGCCATGTAGCTTAACCATGCTGATCATGCTGAACCCTGAATATTCTTGCTTTGACAGGAGGTATAGACAAAGATCAGCCTGCACATATGCCCAATCTGATCTTAGTTCATACCACCTAAAATTCATTTTTAAACCAGAAAAGTGTAAAACAATGCATTTCTGAAATTAATACTCGCTCACATTTGGTAACTTCCAGTGCTTTTAGCACTTTGCTTTTTCATTTCTTTTGCAAGATTTTTATTCTGCATGACAAGGGTTAATGGGCAAGTTGGACAACTTGGGCAGCTTATTTCAGAATCACTATCCTCTTTAACAAATTACCTCATTATAACCAGGTGGTGGATTGATCCTGTCTGATCTAAACCCATCAGTATGAATGGTTGTTCTCTCACTGGCCGTCTGTCCTACCAATAGGAAACCATCTTCAGTCCTATCATCTCTCTGTTGAGAATCACCTGAATAAAAAATTATACATGTGACCCGTCACGCGAAAAGGGACCATCTGGGAACTCTGGAAAAATAAACATTTGAAAAAGAGATTGGCTGTAGTGCAGGTCAACAATAGGTCCCTTTTTTAAAAATTCAATCTTGGGAGGTAGATTGATTATTCTAGATTCAGAAAATAAGCATGGTGTAAAAAGTTTCGACCCTAGTCAGTCTGCGCAATTCGCGCAGTCTGACTAGAGTCAACACTTAACGCACTACCAAGATGGTCCCTTTACGCGTGACAGGTCACATATTGTAATCTCCAAATATAAGTATGCTTATTAAACCAAAGAATAAGGGGGCCATTGGCCCTTAAGCGCTCACCTAAGACAGTTAACAAGAGCACCGCCTACGGATGCCTACGCTCGGCTGTCAAGTGCTGGATGGTGGGAAAAAATCTAAGTTGAAAAAGGGGCATAATTTGCACAAAATGAATCTAGAGTTATCCTCCTTGATAGTATAGGTTGCTCTTTTAATGGTGAACATGTGTGCCAAGTTTCAAGTGAATGCCTTCAGTAGAACCAGAGATATAACAGAATGTCAAAGTTTTTGCATGACGACGACAACAACGACACGGAGGCTATAGCAATACATCGGGTTTTCTCCGAAAACAGCCGAGCTTATAAGTGTCAAATGATAAAACTACTAATTTGAAATCCATGACTAGCTTGACCTTTCAAGCTAGTCTGAGATATTAAGGAGACAAACATTCTGATTAAGTTTAAAGACATTTATGCCAAAAATGTGGCATCTGGAATGCACACAAGACATTGACACACAATGGACAACAGACATCAGAAAGCGGATGTTGGACACAGCTAGATCACAACAGCTCATCATGTGTACTTTGTGCTCAGGTGAGCTATAAAGCAACACCTCCCAATATCCTTATGACCAATTGTTTTTCTAATAGAAATTGATAATTTGTCTATAATAAATTGCAGTATCATACCTATTTCCTTCTTTGTTCAATGTGTGACGTCACCTGGTCTGAAAATGTTTTATCCAACCACAGTTTTGGGCCAATTTAATGTTTTTTTGACCAGTTGAGTGTATTTTGCATGTCAAAGAACGTTTAAGGCTTATTTTGACGTCATCATATGTAAATGGCGTTATTTTCAATGAAATTTGTTGTGCACTTTCATTTTACTTATTCTTCATCTTTCATTGTTGTATTCAATCATGACAAAGCTTCTTGACACAACATGCTGGTCCATTGCTGGAAATAATCTACCTATATAATACATATTGCATCCATTTAAATTAAAGCAGTCAAAAGGACCCCTGTCAAAAATATTGGAGGTTTAGATGGTATATTTTCAGATTTTTTGGAGGAGAGGGGGTCAAAACCCCAGTTTAAGAGTCAACCATGAGCTCCTTTGTCATGAGATTTTCTTTTGACACAAACAGATCACAACTAAGTCTAAAACAGAAACATCATAAGCCAGCCTAGCTGGGCCTTCTCTGTGGGTCGCCTTTGTCACCAAATGCGAAAATGAAATGAATATGGCGATTAAAAAATGAAATTGGCGAAATGACTGGCGACAAAAAAAACCAAAACTTTGACCCATCAGCAATTATTGATTTTGACATGGGCTGAGATGATATTGTGCTCACGAGTGACTGCCAATTAATTGAGGCAAAAGGCAAGTGTGTGAACTAGTAACCTCTTGGCTACCCTTAACACTTCTGTGATTGTTTACAAAAAATAACTGTAAATTAAATGTTAATTGACATTTAACTACGATCACCCCTTGACGATGAGCTATATAAAAGAAACTTAAAATTTTATGAAGCACAATTTTCAGAAGAAACATGGCTCCAAATTTGGCTCCTAAAATCCGAATTGGGCTCCGAATTTTTCTATTTGGCGAAAGTGTTGGCGAAAAGAAATTTCAGTCCAGAGAGGGCCCTGTAATAGGCTGGTTAAGAATAACTCTTGCAGTCTATCCAAAATTTTTAGGACATTTTAAGTAGTACAAATTAAAAGAGGTATTCAGATGATGATATTAAATAATTATATGGTCAATGGTCCCTGAATTGAAAAGCTAATACAAACCCCGACAGTTTATTCCAAACATGAAATTACTAGGATGTGAAATCTGCCTCTGCACAGCAGTTTTATAGCTGTATGACTAACACTTTCCATTTTTTTCAAAATTTTGGACCTGTCCAAATTCAAAGGTTTTCCAGACTAAAATTTAAAGTGGATTTAATTTGAAAAATAACCATTCAGAAGGGTAGAAAAGAGTGTGGAAAAAGAAGAAATTGCTTGTCAGAAGCAATTCCTTCTTTTTTCACAATGTTTTCTCAATCATAAAATACAGGCACTTAAAAAGCAGGGATTCAACAGCAAAGGGTTAAAAAAATCTTAGATACTTTGAGCTTGTTGACTTTCCTGACTCGTCGTTCTTCTAAAAGGCCGCATCACAGCACTGTGTATACTTTGAAACATCTTCGACTCGTTAAAATGGACCTGAAAATAAAGATAAAAAGAAAATGAGCCTGTGCGTGACATTTCCAACAATTTGAAATGCTTGCAAGGTGTATACATTGAGCAGCATAGACAGCCACATACTGTAAATATAAAGTAACCTGATTGTTTACAGATACTTTGAGACCTTATCTATCTTCTAAATGCATAGTGAAGACTCTGGTCAGACTGTGCGGATGCACAAGCTGTTCAGAGTCTTTGCTTTGCGCATTTTTGAAATTGTTGGAAATCTCACGCGCAGGCTCAAAAAGTAGCATAACTGGCTCCTGCCTGACCCCTTAAACCAGGGTTTTGACCCTTAATAAATCCGAAATATCCTATTTTAACCCCTTTAAATTTTCTGTCAGGGGGGTCATTTTGACCCTTTTAATTTTCAGTGTGCACCTTTATTCTGCTGCAAATTGTAAATCAAAAGATGTATGAGAATAATTAATTGTCTCCTTTATATTATTTTAGGAGGTTCGTTTTTCATAGGAATCTAATAATTTCAGGGGGTGGGGGTGGAGTAGGGGGTGTCAAATAATTTTCCCCAGCTCCTTAAAAGGTTTTCTGGACAAAGTTCAATTGTGACCTTGACCTTTGTGACCCCAAAACAATACGACATTTCCATAGTTATTGGCATGCAACAATTATACAAAGTTTCATGCTTTAAGTCACTCTCTTTATAAGCTTTCACATGAATATTATCTGGACCAAAAGCTTTGTAGTAAAGTTAGTTATAAATTTTCTTAAAAATTGAGTTTGGCAAGATAAGGTTGAACTTAATATTAGTTTGTAGTACCTGAGGATCCTTGATTGGTAAATCACTAAGCATTGGCTACTCATTAGTTTGCACCACTGAGAAGGTGTTTAATAAATTGGCCTTTTCAAAATCAGATTTCAGTTCAATACCATTACCATCCACAAGTTTATCCATTGTTAAGGAAGTTCTCTGGAAGTTATGTTCATAATTGAAGAATATTTTGGAATTCTCCTTTATTTTATTGACTTAATTGTCCTCATAGTCTGCTTTAACTGATTTCAAAGTGTCACTGAAGTCTTTTTTAGCAGTTTCAGATAAGAATTCATCAACAAATAATCTACTCTTTTTCTTACATTTTACATCTGTAGTTCAGGGTCGCAAGACATCATCGTCTTCTATAACCCCTTCATGATTATAAACCCAGTTCTTATCCGGTAGGGTGGTAAATTGCGCATTTCCCATATACTTGTCTAGGCGTTTTTTAAAAGCATTCACAGATGGTGCATGTATTATCAAATCTGGTAGCAAGTTCCATTCACTGACAACCCTCACTGAGAAGAATGATTTCCGGATGTCCTTTCTACAACTCTTTGTCTTTATTTTTAACTGGTGCCCTCTTGTTATGGAGTTGTCACACAATTCAAAAAACCTAGTGAAGTTGATATCCTCTTTCATGTGAAGTAATTTGTAGACTTCTATCATGTCGCCACGAAATCTACGATATGCAAGGGTTGGAACTTTCAATATACTGAGCCTTTCACTATAAGGTAAGTCACGAACTGAGCTGACAAGTTTCGTAGCACGATTTTGTACTCTTTCCAGGGAATCAATGTCCTTTTTAAAGCAGGATGCCATTTTAAAAAGCACAGGCACTTGGATGCAGGATTCAATAACAACCTAATATCACTATAATAAATAATACACAAGGTAGTGCAGTCGCCATTTTCTAAGGGAACAGATGTTTTTACGAGCAATTTGGTTCTCAGTTCTCATGAGTAAACACATCCTGTGAAGGAAGCCAAAGACGCTTGTAAAAACATCCGTTCTCTTAAACATGGCCGTTGCACTAGCTTCTATATTATTTATTATAGTGAGATATGAAAGTAGTTAATATAAATTCCTGAATCAAAGTGCCTGTTTAAAAGCTAATTCCTGAATCAAAGTGCCTGTTTAAAAGCTGACACCAACTCAAATTGATAAGTTTATATGAAGGGGCAAAGTCAGGCCCAGTATGATTATTAGGTAAAACAGTCATAATTACCTATAAATGCCGCCTTGAATCTTTGTGATAAACCACTTCACAACAAATCATTGGCAAAATGATGAAATGACGGCGGATCTTTCACTCAATCTTAGAAGAGAGCGTGGCCTAAGGAATAACTACGTGTCTGTATGGGGAAAATGGGGGAAGCAGGTCAACTCGTACCCACGTCAACTCGTACCAAAGTCAACTCGTACCCAATTTGGTCAACTCGTACCCAATTTTTGGTCAACTCGTACCCTTTCCAAAAATTATGGAGTCAACTCGTACCCACTTTTTTTTTTTTTTTTTTTTTTTTTATTTATTTATAATGGGCGATCAAAATAATTAGACATTATAACTTACGATATTATTTCATGTTGGACATCACTATTTAGTCTTGCAAAGACAAAAAAAAAGGTTTTTCAATAAAAAAAGAATTTCAAAACATAATCGTCATGGCGTTTATTTTTATGTAATCTTTTTTTCACAGCATATTTTTGCAAAGCCAGTCCAAAATTTCACTGTCTGCATATTTCATTTACAGACAGTGGAATATCATGCTTTTGGCTTTTTTTAAATGCTTAATCTGATTAAGCAAGAATCATTGACACCTTTAAATAACACCATTCAGTGTTTATTTATCGGTCAGTGGTTCTGGTTCGCACCTTATCAATGCATAAAGTGTCAAATTCCTTTTGTTGATTGCAACCCTTTTTCAGCAATCTGAGAAAAACGACAGTTTGACAAAATGTTAAAAGGAAGATGTACTTTCTCTTTAGTTGAGGGTATTTATTTTTCGATGATTATAAATAACAACAAGCAAGATTATCTTTAAACAGATAGCATTTATTTATTTCATTTTAAAAATTTAAAAAAAAAAAAAACATAAATCTTTTAAAATCTCCTAAAATCTTCCTATCTACTAACAATTGGTTGATAATGATATACCTTTGTGGAATAGCAGCTGGGGGCAAGGAAAGGATGTGATGGTTGTACTGGTATGAGAAATACCAGGAATCCATTGTTAGGTGCTCCAGCCGCCGCGGTGTGACTGAAATAATATTTAATGCGACATAAAATCCAATTCTATCAATCAATCTGTTTATAATGATTCTAATTTATAAAGCAGACATCGTAGGCTAATATTCAACTGCATTTCTTATACAGGCTGTTACTAACCTATAGTGTCTACAAATTTTTATGTTAAGAAAGAAAATAACACAGCAGGAGATTGGTTAAAAAATTCAAACGCTAAAATATTAACAATAGTTATACGTGTAATTATCTTTTCCATATCTGAAGTTGAAAATTATTCAGTCACGGGACTGTAGAAGGAGCTTATCTTCTTAAGCAGACCGCTCGCAGAGAGTGTTTGCTCCCTATACATGTCCCATGACTGGAATATTTTTCTATTTAATGACTTGTACGCCTTTCGCTGTACCCGTCGTAGTCGCAGTTCTGACACCATCGAAACTTGCTTTGCCGCAACACTAGCTTCATCATACAGGCCCTTGACTAAGATGTAAAATGGCGGGGTACCTAGTCTGGCGTTCAATCGTTGGTGCCAACCTATAATAATAATAATTATAATTTAATTGAATTCAAGTTTCGCACATTAAGATTTATGACTTCATAGAGGTATGAGAGTAATATATTCATCCATTGCGTTTAGGTTTTTAGTTTCATACCTCAATGAAATCAACAAATACTCTCTTCATTTCTTAAATATATTACCACTTTGTTTCATTCATATTAGAGTTGCAAGTGAATTGCAAAATCAGTTAAACTTGTGTAATTTTAAAACATTGTAACCACAGTAACTTTCAAATGTCGTTACGAGGTTTTGAAAATACACCGATGATACTTGCATCTTAGGTAATACGGACCAAATATTGCAAAATCAGTTACACTTATGTAATTTAAAAACATTGTAACCACAGTAACTTTCAAATGTCGTTACGACGTTTTTGAAAAATACACCGATAATACCTGCATCTTAGGTAATAGGGACAATATTTTGCATAATCACTTTATCTTGTGTAATTACTTTGTTACTACAGTATCTTACAAATGTCGTTGCGAGGTTTTGAAAATACACAAATGATACTTGCATCTTAGGTAATACTGGCCATATATTGCATAATCGAAAGACTATTTATTGAAAAAATCGACTCACCAGAATTACAGGTCCTGTGTTGCCAACGAGAGCAAGAATCACAAGACAACGCGTGTTGTCTTGGTCTTACTTCCCGCTCACATACAACGCACGGATATTCCATTATCCAAACAGGTGATTTTTTCACAGTCCACACACACACACGATATCAATTGTTCTTTAATAACATACAACAATTTTAAAAGAGGATGTGATCACAAAGACGTAGTTTTACCAACTAAGAGACATGAAAAGACATCTTGTATTATAAATGTCAATTTGTTATTTACAGCAATTGTCTGAGGAATAAAAGATAACAAAAAGAAATAAATAATTACAATAACATGGAGTTTTAATTTTAATTAGGCAATTACATACAACCAATTATAATTACTTACCTTGCTTCTAACAAATAACTGTTTGATCTTCTGAAGTGTTAATTATCAGAATTATCGGACAATTTAATTAATTTGTTTTTCTAACTCATTTAAACAATATAACCATCACATAGTCAATTGCACAAACAGTTTAAAAATAATAACTTAATTATTGAAACAGTTTAATCATAATAACTTAATTATTGAAACAGTTTAAACATGATAACTTATTTATTTAACACCAACAATTATAGTACAATTTTCGCACATGTAACACTCTTTTATCACTTTAAAACTTTTAACAGTTTTCTACTTCTTTCGTATATTAGTCTTTTCTTCACAGCGAAGTCTTCTCCAAATATCTGAAAAAACATTATTCATATTTTGTAAATATAATAATTCTCTTCAAAGAAATCCCTTTTATGACTTAATTTTCAATAAAAAAAATTTGGGTACGAGTTGACTCCATAATTTTTGGAAAGGGTACGAGTTGACCAAAAATTGGGTACGAGTTGACCAAAATGGGTACGAGTTGACTTTGGTACGAGTTGCCTTGGGTACGAGTTGACTGTAAGCCAAATGGGTTACTTCAAAACTTCCGTTTAATGTTCAAAATTAGTCGGAATTTGTCTGTCAATTGGATGCAAATGAAAATTTACTTTCACTTCAATGATTTTTTGAGAAATCATGGTTTGTTCGATTAAAGACACAATTTATTGTTATAAAATTCAATAGAATAATGTTCTATTAATCGAATAAATATTATGATAAAAAAGAAGTAAAGGTACCAGAATATAAGTCTTCTTCTACAGATTATTGAATGAATGGTCATTGAATACCGATTTTTTTTTTACAAGATTCATCTTCAAACAGATAAAAACGAGACTGTACCAAGTTTTTATCTGTTTTAACTTTTAGATGACAAGTAAAACAACACTGCAAGCGGGTGCCAACTCTAGGCTGTTAATTATTTCTTAGGCAAATGCAAATATATGAACTTGGTACCTACAGAAAGGGCTTGTACCAAGCAATGATCATGTGAAATATGATGGCTCTTTGACCTACCGTTCAAAGGTTATGACCAAGGTAAAAAATTTTCAAACAAATTTGACCTTGAAAAATGACCTTGACCTTGACTGATGACCTTGAACTTGGTACCTATAAAAGTCTTGTCCCAAGCAAAGATCATGTGAAATAAGAAGGCTCTACGACTTACCATTGAAAAGTTATGACTAAGGTTAAACTTTTTAAAGAAATTTGACCTTGAAAAAATAACTGACTGATGACCTTGAAATTGGTACCTACAGAAAGGTCTTGTCCAAAGCAATGATCATGTGATATATGAAGGCTCAATGACTTACCATTCAAAAGTTATGACCAAGATTAAATTTTTTAAAGAAATTTGACCTTGAAAAATGACATTGAGCTTGACTGATGACCTTGAACTTGGTACCTTCAGAAAGGTCTTGCCCAAACCAATGATCATGTGAAATATGAAGGCTTTATGACTTACCATCTAAAAGTTATGACCAAGGTTAAAGTTTGTCACCCCAAGGCCAACGCCAACAACGACAACGCAAATGACACCAAGGTGATCATAATACCTCGTGTTTTCTTTGAAAACAGCAGAGCTAATAAAATCAGCATTTTTTTAGCACAAATTTGAAATTATATTGATAATACAACATTTATTTTTGCTATAAAGCAAGGAAATTACTGAAATGAAAAGATTATTGTTTTTTCCGCAAAACATATAATGCCTGTTTAGGAAATAATGACAGAAAAATCAGCATTATGACGTCATTTTCACATTGGAAAATATAACATTGCCATACCATCTTGGTTCATTTGCATATTTATTCTACTAGTGTAATAATTTCTGTGTAATATCAATTCTATTCAACAGGGTTATTTCACTTGCGCGAGTAGGTCATATAAAAGAGAGGGAGAGAGAGAGAGAGAGATTATCATAGACCTGGGATAGCAGCTGCCGGAGGCTAGGAGAGGATAAAATGGTAGTACTAGTGTGAGGTATACCAGGAAAACATTTTCAGGTGCTCCATCTGCCGACATACAACTGAAAGATAGTTGAAAGCGACGTAAATCCCAATTCAAACAAAACAAATCTTTATGAAATTTACAAGAGTAAACGCTGTACTTGAGTTGTATAATGATTTCTAACTCTCCCTCTCCTTTTTGATTCATGATGATTGGCCGTGCCGCATCATTTTTGCATACAGTTCACAACACCAATGGTTGCATAATAATCGGTCTCCTAGTGTCTGTGACCATCTTGCTCTCTGTGACTTGCACAAAAAGACAGCCAAAATAGTCTTGAGCCATTCAATGTTCGATCGACTCTTTCAGAATTAAACATGAAATAGAGCCATAACACTGCAATAAAGCACTGATTGTTGAAAAATCAAACAACAGTCATTCAGCTCCTTCCAAGTTTTTAACATGATTAGTTGTGTTTGGTTAAACCTCTTTCAGACAACTTTTAGACAGGTCCAATTTGATACAAATTGAAGACAAATGTGAACACGATTAAAATTGCATTTCTTTTTCTTTCTGTTTTTCTTCTCAGGGGAGAGAGGAGGGGAAAAGGAATGTCTAACAAAAGAAAATGTGTCTGTTAAACACTGAAGCCCCTGAAATGGCAATTATTGTTTTACCTTGATCATTGACATTGACCTTGATAGATGACCTTTACATAGAGTGTTGTACATGTATATCGATGAAAGGATTTGTTTGTTTTGTTTGAATGGAGTTTAATGCCACTTTCAACAATCTTTCAGATACTAATATTTTGCTAGAGCATCGAACAGTGGATGCCTGGTATATCTCATCCCTACAATTTTTCCTAGCCTCCTGCTGCTATCCCACATTATGTCTACGATTATCAACCCATTGGTGAGAGGAAAATTGTTGGAAAGGGTGAGTGCGGCCAACAGGAATCGAACCTGTGTCCTCTTGTTTAGGAGGCCAACAAGATACTGCTATGACTGCTGCTATTGATGAAAGGAACCTTCATGCTGAATAGAGTAATTCAAATAGTGAAGTTATAGGAAAAAGTTTTCAAAAAGAAAACAGATGAACTAGACAAACAGACAGAGTGAGACAATATGCCTCAATCTATTGATGTGGGGCATAAAATAGCACTTGCTATTGAACATTTTTTCAGTGAGAGACAAAAATATTCCAAAAGTAGTTTGATAAAAGCTACAGTTGGTTTAATTTGGTTTAAACCTATTTAATTTACATCAATAGGAAACAAGTTCTTACATCTTTGACCAATCCCATTCGATTCTGCTTCCAGTGAAATTCATCAGTACTCAGACGGAATGTGTGGGCCATTGAAGGAACCAAGATCAATATTCTCTCTTGGGACCTTTTGTTCTAGAGGTCAATGTTCTACCTCTAGACCACGGACACCACATAGTTACAACAATTTTCTCCCTCAGTCATCAAATGATACTTTGTTTGCCAGATTTTTTAGCAACTCAATAACCAGTCCTGCATTCAGGATTAAAAATGATGCAAATTGTTTCAAAAATTATACCCAGCTTTGCATGCAAGCGCACATGCAAAGCAGGGTATAATTTTCAAACAATTCACACAGTTTCGTCATCCTTTACACCAAGCAGATTTTTTGCAGAAATTCCAAGACAGCTTTCCAGATCCCCGATCCCTCTCTATGGATCTGCACGTGAGACAGGGGCCCATCCTAGTCAAAATGGCTTAACACAACACAAAACAAAGAATTGATGATAATGGTTTATTCATCTTGGACAAGACACGCAACATAATTTAGTTTGTTCAATACAAAATGGGTATATTCTCATATTTTGGTCTCAAAGAATGATATTTAATAGGATAAACAGGATAAACAAAAATATATAAATAATAAGATAAATTTATAATTTCAATTTTTGATATGGAACACATGCATAAAGATTAATGGCTTCCTGCCCTGCAATCAGGATGTAAAAATGTTTTGGGACATTTTGAAACAATACCCCGATTTCCAAGAGTGCATAAAAGCAAATCAATGTATCCTTTCCGAAATATTTTGCTAACAATTTCATCCTAAACGCAGGGGTGACCAGATTCTATATAGAGGCTCAGTGCGAAACCTTTGTAACTGCCTATATGTTTATAGGCAGTTACAACTGTTTTGCACTGAACCATCGATATGGTAGGTTTTTTGATAGCAAGCTCCAGTTGTGCACTAAAAATCCTTACCAAGGGCTAAGTTTTGGGCAAATCTATCAAAATTTAACACTTGATGATCTGCTGAATTTAAATTTTGTATATAATTATAAATTCCTTTGACATTTCTACCACTTTTTCATTAAGCCTGTGTGTGACATTTCCAACAATTTCAAATGTGCGCAAAGCAAAGACTCTGGCCAGTCTGTGCATCCACACAGGGTCTTTACTGTGCAATTTGTAGATAGATTTGGTCTCAAAATGCCTTTAGATAGTCAAGAAATCAATTTTTCTGCTTCACGAACATGTGAAATTGTTGGAATGTCACCCACAGGCTCAATTAAGTAGAAAACAGGCAGTGTATGCTAAGATCAGACTGTATGTCAGTGCAGGCTGATCTTAGTCTACATTGTCTGCCAAAGCTTTGTGTACAGCAAGAAAATGTCTAGAACAGCAGGTGCAGGGTTAATAAAGTAGCAGTTGGAGACAACATTTTAGAATCTTTGTCTAGTGTTCATCTATTTTCCTCCCCATAGTGTTTTCTACCAAGGAAAATTAAATTTAACATAATTCTGTCAATTTATATCCAGTGTATAAAACTTCTTTCAATTTAAATCAGCATTAAATTATGCCATGTAGTACTGGGCAAATCCATGTATGATTTTGTTTGAATGGGTTTATAGCCGCTTTAAATAATTTTTCAATCATATGGCACGGCTGGATCACCTAACAATAGATTCATGGCATTTCTCCTACCATTACTACCATAACAACCTTTCTGAGTCTCCAGCTGTTAACCCACTTAGGTCAATAGGTGGGATAAATCTTGGAGAGAATATATGCCGCCATTAGGGATCAAACCCTCAACACCCAAATATTGAGAGTCTGATTAACTACCAACTGCCCTAAGATGGCTGCTATTCCACATATGAAACAAGATTTCAAATTGTCACACGATACACCTGTTACACTGCTTGATGTCCAAGTACAGTTTATGAAAAAAAAAAGAGGAAAGATTTCAGATTTTACCTTTAGCATTTAAACCCTCCTCCATCAGACTTTATTCATGGACACATCAACGCGAAAGTGAATTCATTTCATAAATATCAATACAGTGGAACCCTCTTCAATAAAACTCCCTTTTCACACGAACAATAGATTTAAATAACAAAATAGCTCCTTGTAATAGCAATTTCTAGTTAATAGCAAGACAAGTGTCCAAACAACCATGATAATGTAAAGATTTTTTCTGTAAACAAGAGGGCCATAGTGGCCCTTAATCGCTCACCTGAATTAACAATCTAAAAAATATTCAAGGTATTTCTAAGATTTAACCCAATGACCTAGTTTTTGACCCCACATGACCAAATTTAGAACTTGTCCAAGATTTCATCAAGATAAACATTCTGACCAATTTTCAGGTTGTTTGGGCAAAAAATATGGCCTCTAGAGTGTATACAAGTTTTTTTTAAGATTTGACGCTGTGACCTAGTTTTTGTCCCCACATGACCCAATTTCGAACTTGTCCAAGATTTCATCAAGATAACCTTTCTGACCAATTTTCAGGGTGATTGGGCTAAAAATATGGCCTCTAGAGTGTCCACAAGGTATTTTTAAGATTTATCCCCGTGACCTAGTTTTTGACCCCACTTGACCCAATTTCGAACTTGTCCAAGATTTTATAAAGATAATCATTCGGATTAATTATCAGGTTGATTGGGCAAATAGTATGGCCTCTAGAGTGTCCACAAGGTTTATCTAAGATTTGACCCTGAGACCTAGTTTTTGACCCCACTGGACCCGATTTCAACTTGTCCAAGATTTTATCAAGATAATCATTCTGACCAATTTTCAGGATGATTGGGCTTAAAATATGGCCTCTAGAGTGTCCACAAGGTTTTTCTAAGATTTGACCCTGTGACCTAGTTTTTGACCCCACTGACCAACTTTCGAACTTGTCCAAGATTTAATCAAGATAATCATTCCGACCAATTTTCAAGATGATTGGGCTAAAAATATAGCCTATAGAGTGTCCACAAGGTTTTTCTCAGATTTGACCCTGTGACCTAGTTTTTGACCCCACTTGACCCAATTTCGAACTTGTCCAAGATTTCATCAAGATAATCATTCTGACCAATTTTCAGGTTGATTGGGCTAAAGATATGGCCTCTAGAGTGTCCACAAGGATTTTCTAAGATTTGAACCTGTGACCTAGTTGTTGACCCCACTTGACCCAATTTCAAACTTGTCCAAGATTTCATCAAGATAATCATTCTGACCAAATTTCAGGTTGATTGGGCTAAAAATATGGCCTCTAGAGTGTCCACAAGGTAAATGTTTACGACGGACGACGGACATCAAGTAACCCCAAAAGCTCACCTTGAGCACTTCGTGCTCAGGTGAGCTAAAAAGTATTGATTCCCCACTTAAACAAGAAGGTAGCCTAATATAGCTCACATGAGTTCTACAGTAGCTCAATAGTAAAAAAAATGTTCATTAACCCTTGTCCTTCTGAAATTAAACTTTGTTGCTTACAAATTACCAATATTGGGGAAATATTCCCAAAATAATGAAGTAGAAACCAGGCAGTCTAGGCTGGGATCAGACTGCACTTATGTGCATGTTTATCTTTGTCTATACTATCTACCAAAGCAGTGATTACAGCAGGAAAAATTTCATGAACATTAGGATACAAAATTAATAGTAAAGGTATACAGTGATATGTCATAACAATTATGTTTTGTATGATGCAAACTTAATCAAGATGGAAACAAAATTGTGGGCCCCCCTAAAGAAGAAACACATTTAATACAGTCGAGTCCTCTTAATTGCAAACCAGATAACGGCAAATTTCCTTAATTGCAAATGACCTTGAGCACATACATGTAGTTCTTTTTTTTTTTATAACAGCTTTGGGTTAAAAGCAACAAAATTGATGCCGAATTGAAGTTCCGATTAAAAGGTATTGTAACTGTTACTGTATTGACAATGCATGTACCTTTCAACAGACATTCAAGGATCACAATGAGCTCAGCATGTCCAGGTTCTATTCAGTTTAGCTAAAAAAGGTCTCCAAGGTTACTATAGGTATGGTTACCATGACAACAGTAAAGACGTGGACATCACATGACCTGTAAAAACACACTGGAATATAACATCTGTGAGATCTTTTGGAAAACTGATGTTAACTTGCCTTCTGTGCAAGTTTTTCCCGACCAGTCGCTCATATGATCACATTCGTCTCATGTTCAAATGAATACAGATATACCAATGTTTTGGATGGATGATGTTCAAATACACGATGGATTTACTAATACATATATGCATGACAATGAAATTTGATAAGGGTTTAAAGCAAAAGTTTCGTAAGTTGATGGTTCAGGAGGAAATAGTTGTAACTGCCTATATTTTAGGCTGTTTTAATAATTTTGCGTTGAGCCATCAAAGTGCCTATAAATTCATAGGCATTTACAATAGTTTTGTTCTTACCCTTCAGAATGGTTTCATATTATCATTTCTGAATAAGGCCATGCTCTCATAAATATACAAACATTTATCATTCAAAAAATGCTGACAATCTTGGTGTTCAGAAGAAAAAATTCAAAGAAAAGGAGAAAGTACATACAGAGTAATGTTTTCCTTTACTTCTCCACATCAAAATACATATACGAAAATCAATGGTAATGGTTAGACAACAAAAATCTTTGGTAAATACAATTTGCCCTCTTACTTTAGAAACTTTATTCAAAACTTTACATCAACAAGTTTTTGATTCTTAATAATTACAGAAAACTCTAGATATAGAATATAATTGTTTGTTTCAATGAAAAGATTTTTCTTTTTCAAATATAAAAAATCTTTTTCAAATATCTACTTTTTTTTTTTTAGGAAAATTAATGCTATTAAAGCAGAAAAAGTAGAAATAAGAATCTGTTACTTATTTTTTTTTTTTTTTTTTTTTAGAAAAAACTGATCTTAACCTTGTCTTCAACAGAAAATTTTAGACCACAAAGAAGGCTTTTTAACAACCACACCATTTCAAATCTAAATCTGTAAAGACCAGTTTATCTTGAAGAATATCTCATGCCATATTCTATTTTTATCTTTTTAACTATATAATTATCCGTGTGATAACATCCCATATGATATTTTTTATGATATAACATTGATATTTTCAGAGCATAATGCGGTTACTTTTAGAAACTTGCACTTCTGTTTGAAACATCGATGAAAACAAGGCAAATAGAGGTTATAAGATAAATATAATACATGCTTAGAGTATTGTATGAAAAAATATCTGTCTTGGCAGAGCCTCGACTATTATCAATTCCCCTCGTTTCAATTCCCCTCGTTTTGAATTTTTTTTACATACAAATCACTAAGTATGTATTATATATATCTTTCATTGTAAGTACAGTTTAGATTTTTCGTCTTTAAAGAGTAAATGAACACAATATATCATTATACTGACAATAGAAGAATTATGAGCACACATTCATGGAAGAAATATGATTTGGAATACAAACAAAATATGCTGCATTTATCAATAAACATGTAAACATAACATCTTACTTTGCAAATTTAACTTTCTCTTTTGGTTTATAAATTAAAATTATGTACAAAAATAAATGAACACAAGTTTGGGAAATATTGTAAATAAAGCATATTAAGCAAAATCATTAAATGTTCTGAATTTTGTTTCTCATCTTAATTTTTTGCTCAAATCATAAAAGTAAGAAAATGCATGAATCATACAGTAAACCCCTCTGTACAAGTAGGCAACATTAAGAATACTGCAAGCATTTTCATTATCAAATGTTTAATGCTAAATGGGCAAAGAAAGGCTAAATGTCTGTCAATCCACACAGACTATGCAGGTTTTCTAATTATAGAATATGAACTTTGGTTGACCTATGCTGGAAGGAATTTTATTTCAAATTAAAATTCAAACACAGGCCCTGTTCACATGATAGAATCAAAAACATGGCTCCAGATAACAGGGAGAGCTGACAATCAATCTTTTATTTCTCCTCCAAACCCTTTGTTGTGGGCACCCATTGGGATTGTCTTAACACTTGTCATGCTGAATAAATTTTTGCTAAAAATTTTCATTAAAATCAAAGGGCAAAAGGCACTGAAAGTACCAACTGTAGGTCAATTTTTATTTGAAAAACTAAATCTATTGACCATTCTGGTTTGAAAGTAAGAAACAGGTCGTGTAGACTATAGCTCCTGCCAAAGCAGGAATATTCTGGGTTCAGCATGACATGGGTTGATAAGACGATTGCACATAGAACCTACAATATATGATTTGATCAACGGGTAAAGGACTCTTTCAATTTGAAAGTAAAATCTCTACCTCTATCTGGAGGATGGTTAATCATATCACAGGGGTGTGGAACTACGCATTTTCTCCACTTGTCCCTGGACAAGTAAAAGATGATTTTCTACTTGTCCAGGATCAAAATGAACTTGTCTGCAAAAAGAGAGAATGGATAAATTTTCAGAAAACATTGTTTTTAGAGCAGAAAATGCTGGGTTCCAGCATTTTCTTCATTAAAAACAATGTTTTCTAACCTTTGATACAAACATTAGGCCAATTAATCTCTTTGGTCAATTTAGTAGAATTCCAAGGTTTGTCCTAATATATACACATCCATGGACTTGTGGCCTTGAAAAAAATACTTGTCCAAGGTTGAAAAGCCCATGTCTGACAAGTCGGGCATGTAAATTCCACACCCCTGCATATCATCAATCATAATCTTATGCAATCAATTAATTTTTGTACACTTAATGGTATCCAAGTTAATTTTGTACAATGAAAGCACAATACTTTACAAAATTTGTCTTTTTATCTCTATTTTGCGTTACTCCAAACATCCATTGTCTTAAATATCCTTAAGCATTTTCAAAATAAGTTACAAAGTATTCAAAACACAAAATATAACATGGAAGACTAAATGGTAATGCATAAAAATATTATATGGAAATAACTTAATTCAAGGCTCTATAACATAAAGAATTTAAACAAAAGCAAGCTGAAAGCATCTCTGATTTTAGGGTATCAAAATGTCAGCAAAAGTTTGAATTTTTTTCTCCACTTTCAGTGTCTATTCTTTGATTGGGAAAATAAGGGGAATTTTGTTGAAAATCGGCAAAATTTCCAAAAAGGTTAGAATTGGGGGGGGGGGGCCTGTAAGCCTGTATGTGACATTTCCAACAATTTCAAATATATGTGAGGCATAAACATAGTGTAGCCTGGACAGCCCCTTGATACAATGAAAACATTCACTGACAATATGAAGAGGGATTAAGACCTTATTTATCCACAGAGTGTATAGTGAAGACTCTGGTCAGACTGTGCAGATGCACAGGCTGGTCAGAGGCTTTGCTTTGCACTCATGTGAAATTGTTGGAAATGTTGCACACTGACTCAAATATAGTAACATGTTTTACCACATTCTGTTAGCATATCTTCACTTTTTGTCTTATCTTTGTACTAAGAAAAGTTATAATTGTTCATAACATTTTCAAGTTTCATTTTAGAGACTCAAGAAAGAATGAACAAAGTGAAGAATTATGACTAGCTTAAATAATCATTTCAAAAGCACAATTAACAAAAATAGCTGTACACATGAAAAGAAAATGACAAATACAAAATCAATCTTCAAACTACTTATGAGGTAAATGGTTCCTATATAATTTGTAAACTTATAACTTAGGCAATTGTAACAAGTTTGTGACAGCAGTTATTAAACATTCATAACATGTAATAATGAACTTAACTTTCAACATATCACATAAAATGGTTGAAATTTCAAATACAACATGATTCTATATACATTCTCACATATACAATGCATAATGTCTTGAAACACATAAGATTTACTTTAACATTTCTACCCTTGTAGTTGTGAAAATACTTCAATCCTTTGTACAGATACAAAAGTTCTAAGCTGGTTTGAATTTCGAATTCAAATTATCAACACCATTTTTCAAATACATGAAATTTAAAAAAAAACAAACAAGAGGACCATGATGGTCCTAGATCGCTCACCTGAATCTATTTGACCCCTAGGGCATCACATCAATTAAATAGGCAGATGTCATTAAGTAGATAATTTCTACATAAAACCAACTTTCATGACATTTCTGCCAAAAGTATGGCCCCTAGAGTTATAACAAGAAAATTATCATTAAGGCCCCTTTTCCTGTAATATGGCATGGATCCTTCCCACTTTCAAAAGGCTTCATTCATGTGACCTGACCAACATTATGACCAAGTTTCATGAAGATTGGGCAATATTTGTGGCCTATAGAGTGTAAACAAGAAAATTGTCATTAAAGCCCCTTTTCCCATGATATGGCACGGATCCTTCCCATTTTCAGTAGGATTCATCCTTGTGACCATGAAAACATTCTGACCAAGTTTCATGAAGATTGGGCCATATTTGTGGCCTCTAGAGTGTAAACAAGAAAATTGTCTTTAAGGCCCCTTTTCCCGTGATATGGCACTGATCCTACCCATTTTCAAAAGGGTTAATCCTTGTAACCTGGAGACCATTCTGACCAAGTTTCATGATGATTGGACTATATTTGTGGCCTCTAGAGTGTAAACAAGAAAATTGTCTTTAAGGCCCCTTTTCATGTGATATGGCACGGATCCTTCCCATTTTCAATAGGGTTAATCCTTGTAACCTGGAGAACATTCTGACCAAGTTTCATGATGATTGGACTATATTTGTGGCCTCTATAGTGTAACCAAGAAAATTGTCTTTTAGGCCTCTTTTCCCGTGATATGGCACGGATCCTTCCCATTTTCGATAGGGTTAATCCTTGTGACCTGAAGAACATTCTGACAAAGTTTCATGATGATTGGTCCATAATTGTGGCCTCTAGAGTGTAAACACTTAAATTGTCTGATGACGGACGACGCATGACGGACATCCAATGATCACAAAAGCTCACCTTGAGCACGATGTGCTCAGGTGAGCTAAAAAAAATCCTTGATCAAACCAATCTTTGTCTTCAACTCCTGGTAACAGTGTTCTTAAGTTACAGCTTGACATGGGTCTACCCTTTCCCATCTTTTGAGAAAAAAATGCAAGACAGTGAAAAAGGTGTAATTTTTAAAGAAATCATTCACTAAGGTAAAAAATATTGAGTGATAAGAAGAAATTGCTTGTAAAAAGCAATTTCTTCCTTTTTCACAATTTTTTCTTAAGTATAATATAAACACACAGGAGTGTAAAATCTTGGGTCCTTACATGAAAAGATTTAAGTTAAGGATTCCTAAGAGGTTGATAAGCCTTTTTGAAGCCTAAACAATCCTTCTCAAAAATTGTGTCCAAATGATTGATCATTTGCAGTCTTTATACAAGAAAAATACATCACAATAAGATGCCTAAGGTGGCATGTATTGCTCCAAAAGCTCAAAGAACATCACCCTTGAAAAAGATCAAAGCATGGTTCAACAATTTTTCTAATAGAATTACATGTATTTCCAAAAATATTTTCTACACTGTTTGTTACTTTTTTTTCCTAAAATCTAAAACCAAATTGTATTTTCACCAGCACTTTTTTCTTCAAATTCAAATATGTCTTTCTTTTGATTATTATATACCTTTTCCATCCAACCTCATCATATAACAGTATGTACAAACAATGCCATATAAATAGAACATGAAACTCATCTTCCACCCTAATCAATACAATCAACACAACCCTATTTATAGTCCTATATACAAAGTGATGTAGTAACCTCCTTTAGTTGTGACTATATTCACTAAACAACAATTGATACACACAACAAGAGCCAAAATCACAAGTTAAAGACAACAACCTACATAGGATGAGACAAAGGTCTCTTTCAACGTATTGTCTCCTTGTGAAATTTCCACTTCTTTATCTATGACAATACAACACAATCCTATTGATACAACTATTTACAGTAAGATGTAGTAACCTCCCTTATTTATAACATAATATTCTGTGTTATTATTCAACTGGCAGGGCATGGCTTAGCAGTGACGTAATTTGCCACGTTTACTTTCGATATTTTGGATTCTTTCAAAAGTTAGTCTGCAATAATCGTGAACGCATGCAAATAACTGTACCCTAAATTTCACATGCTTAAAGAAAGTGAACACATTTCAATGTTGGGCATGAAGCTTGGACAGGCTGAAGTTATGAGGGCTTAGTGACAAACCTACGATTAAAGTTTTCTATATCCACTATTTTTGGAAGTAAGAAATTATGAATAAAAGCTGATCTACCTTAGCCTTAAGCGCAACAACCCGTTTCTTTGGCTCCGCCCTGCCAGGGCAATAATAATTAATTTCAACAATACTTCACATATAAACAAACTACTGTATGATAACTTGAACTGGACATGGTGACCTCAAAATGGTAATTTCAAATATAAGTTATAACTTTTTTGTTTTTATGCTTTTTGGTGGTTTATCAATTAATAACAGTAGATTATAACATGATAATCTCACAACCAAAACAGTGAAATGAGCACAAAATTATGCCTAGCTTTTGTTCATTTCACTTTGATTGATGTTATCTGAATGGAGCCCAATAAACAAATCATAACATTGCCTAGTAATCACATGCAAAATGTTCAAAATAAGTAAATTCATCACAATTTTTTCTCATTTTTTCCTTTTTTTTTTTGCATCAAAGAAATCGAGCTAGACTAATCATTTGTTTTCCGTGTAAGATCGATTTATCTGCCATTTCTTGAACAGAAGTTGTTTTTACAGTTGTGGTGTTCGGTTTATACAAGATCACAACAGAAAACTTGAGAAATTAAAAGATATGGTAAAGTTGTTACATCTAGCATTTCCTGATAATGTTTAGGCTTAAAGAAATCTGAAACTAGAAGTTATAATCTTAAGAAAAATCTTAGAATGAAGAATAACATGATTTTATAATGTCAGGCCAAGAGATGTTTGCACCAAGTAATTTCTCTTCGTGATAAATAAGTATATTAATATCTTTTTCCCTGTTTCATTTGCCACAATACCTTCCCTGCGTTCAGGATCACAAAACAGTGCAAACAGTTTTCAAATTATATTTTGTTTTGCATGTGCACTTGTGTCAAAAGAGGGGTATAATTGGCAAACTTTTTTCACTGTTTTGATATCCTGAATGCAGAACTGAATTTGTGAGGTGTCCAATAAAACCAATCACCTAATAAAAGCTCTGATTGACCTCTGGTACTTCAATCCCGTTTTTCAACAATCAGACGCACTTGAGTTCCAAGATGGTTCCTTCTCTTGTGATGGATCTTATAGTTTCTTAACCCTGAACCTGCTGAATCTAATTTTTTGTCCTACCAAATTGCTGAATTTAGGACCGTTTCAATAAGCCAGTGACTCAAATATTTGCTACATATATTATGAAGATACAGGCAGAGTGTAGACCAAGATCAGACTGCACATCTGTGCAGTCTGATCTTAGTCTGTACTGTCTGTCAAGGCTTTTGTAAGTTTGGAAAGGGATGAATCTCTATTGTTGATGTTCTCAGTCCTACCCTACCAAGGTTTGATGTTTATTAAAGGCAGATCCTGGTATGTACCCACTGCAAGATGGCTTTAGACAGTCTTCTTCTATTGGCATGAAGTGCTGAAATCAGAAACAAAACCTCCTTTTAACAAGAGGGCCGTTGGCCCTGGGTCGCTCACCTGAGAAAAAAGCTTCATTACCTAGGTATGTCCATGCAACCACAGAAAAAGAGATTTTCACTTATTAAATCAGATAACATTTGAAATAATCCTTCCCCCCTCTGCTCCTCCCCTGGTCATTATTTATTTAAGCTTTTTTCATAAAAGGTCTGTGATCAGCTAATCTATGCCAGATATACAGGCTGAGTCTGAGACTTTTAAAGTTTTCTTTAATGAGTTGATCAATCCATGTCAAATATAAAGGCTGTAGGGACTTAAAATTCTCAACAAAGCACCCCCTCCCCCAAGATGCTCTGCACCTGGTTAATCTACAGTCATGATTTTAGCTAATTCAATTAATGTCCATAATTATGCTGATCATCCATACCAATTTTCAAGTCTGTAGGACTCCTGGTTCATTAGAAGAAGTTTAAAGATTTCAAAAATGATCCAAAGTACTACCCCCTCCCCAAGACACTCAGCACCTGGTGACCCTACAGTCATGATTTTAGCTATTTTAATTAATGTCAATATATATATCACCCACGACAATTTTCAAGTCTGTATGGTTCCTGATCCAGGAAAAGAATAAGGTTAAAGATTTCAAATTTGATCCAAAATACTATCCCCTCCCCCCTAATGCTCCGCATCTGGTGGCCCTACATTCATGATTTTAGCTTTTTTATTTTAGATCCATATGCTTATCATCCATGCCAATATTGAAGTCTGTAGGGCTCCTGGTTCATGAGAAGATGAAGGTTAAAGTTACAAAATTTTTACATAAGTACTAACCCCTCCCCCTGGTGCTCCGCACCTGGTGGCATTACAGTCATGAATTTAGCTATTTTTATTAAGGTCTATGAGCTGATCCTCCATGCCAATTTTCAAGTCTGTAGGGCTTGTGGTTCAGAAGAAGAGGAAGGTTAAAGATTACAAAATTTTCACAAAAGTACTACCCTCTCCCCCCTGGTGCTCCGCACCTGGTGAATCTACAGTCATGATTTTAGCTATTTATATAAAGGTCCATATGCTGATCATCCATGCCCATATTCAAATCTGTCAGGCTCCTGGTTCAAAAGAACAAGAAGGTTAAAGATTACAAAATTTTCACAAAAGTACTACCCCCTCCCCCCTGGTGCTCCGCACCTGGCAGCCCAAAAGATATGATTTTAGCTATTTTTATTAAGGTCTATGAGCTGATCATCCATGACAATTTTCAAGTCTGTAGGGCTCCTGGTTCCGAAGAAGAAGAGGCTTAAAGATTACAAAATTTACCCAGAGTACTACCCCCTCCCCCCTGGTGCTCCGCACCTGGTGGCCCAAAAGATATGATTTTAGCTATTTTTATTCAGGTCTATGAACTGATCATCCATGCCAAGTTTTAAGTCTGTAGGACTACTGGTTGAGAAGAAGAAGAATTTTAAAGATTTCTTAAAATTTCACCTTTTGTTGCCATAGCAACCAGAGTTTTTAATGGATTTCAATTCTTTTAGCTATTTTTGAAGGGGACCACCTAAGCAACATTTCTGTAAAATTTGGTGTTAATTGGCCTAGTAGTTTAGGAGGAGATGTCGTTTAAAGAAATTGTTGACGGACGCCGGACGACGACCGACGACCGACGGACGGACGCCGGAGGAAAGGTGATCACAATAGCTCACATGAGCACTTCGTGCTCAGGTGAGCTAAAAATACCTCTATGTAAGCAATGACAAAAAGCTTTAAGTTCTGCTTATTTTTTTAGTGGACAATCATTTCAGCAAAATTCTCTAAACAAACGGCTAAAATCTTTTTCTTCTTTTTTTGTTGTTTCAAAATGCATTATTTTCTGAAGATTTGCCCTGTATCTTATAACATTTCAAATTACTGTCAAACCTGTCTTAAGCAAACACCCGAGGGACATGCAAAAAGTGCTTGCTTATGACAGGTGCTTGCTTAATACAGGTCAATTTCACAGCAAATGGTGCATTTGGGAACTTGGTGGTCCCTTGCTTTAGACAGGTTGCTTGCTGAATACAGGTGGTCGCTGAGACAGGTTTGACTGTATCAGTAGTGAAAATCTGCCAGATGACCCCTTACTAATAGATGGGTCATATTTATTTTTTAAATTATCAAGACGATTCCTTTTCCCATGACATATCACAATTAAGAATTTTTGTTTTATAATTGTAGCACTCTTCTGTGTGTTTTCCCGGCTAAAACATTATTGATTTAGGAGAGGGAAATTTGTCTCAAATTGGTTTAATTACAACAAGAAGATTATTACCATTTTCCTCATCTGACACACAGCGCTCTGTTCAAAACTGTGTAAGGCAATCTATTAAGTAATGCAAAACCTTGTATGGTGATTTACCTAATACAAGCCTTAAACAGACAAAAGTTTTGTGAGTCTAATACTTACAAGCATAATATAGTCTGGACTCTTACTAATATCTCATGCGAGTTCCTTAGAAGCTGAGAAAAGAATTGATAAGTGTAATATACCACCCTAATTTCTTTTCCCCTTTTTATTCCTAGAAAGCCATACACTTGGGTGTCTTTGTTTTATGTGATATACAATGTTTGAGATTCTATTGGTTCTATTCTATATCAGTTTAGTTTTTGGAATAACAATTAAAAAGAAATTGTGTATAAACCAAGGACTTCAAACCCTTCAGGAAGAACCACCAAAGACATAAACCTTTGAGTCCCAGGGACTCAGTTCATCCAACTAAACTTCTGATCTAGCACTGATCTCTAATAACCTGTGGGCACTAATTAGGGGCTATATCACTAAAACACACAATAGAAAGATATTATTTGAAACTGGCAATCTTTGTAAGCCAAGGGTTCAAACACCAAATATTTCTTACCCATATTATTTTTGTTTGTTTGAATACGGTTTTACACGGTTTACACTGCTTTTAACAATTTTGCAGCCATATTGTGCAGTTGGAGCACCAAAATGGATTCCTGATATTTCTCTCACCAGTACTACCATTTCATCATTTCCTAGCCTTCAACTACTATGCCACATTATCAACCCATTGGTGGGGAAAAAACTGACGGACAGGATGAATGCCACCGAAGAATAGACAGGTTAGGCCAATTCCAACATAATCAGCTCCTCGCTATCACTGAAGCAAAAATATTTGGAAAATATGGTAAAATGAGAAGAAATTTCTTGTTACAAACAACTTCTCCATTGTCCACAAATTTTCTTCCCAAAAGGCAAAGGTTTGTCAAATGTCATCCACTTACAATGTTGCAAATTGTCAGAAGATGCATCCTCGTTACATTTCTGGTGCATTGCAGTCTGCAATCACGAGAGGAATATAACTTGAAAGTTTCAAGTCAATAGGACATAAAGTGACAGAGTTATGCTTTGGACAAAGAAGTTTTCGTCACCTGCCAGCCGGACACCAAGGGTGATCACATAATACACATGTCTTTTGACATGTGTTTAAATAGGAGAAAATGTATTGTTACAAACACTTTCTTCATTGTCCACAATGTTATCTTCCTCAAAGGACAAAGGTTTGTTATATATAATCCTCTTTAAAGTGTTCTCTAACTTCCTTTGAAATTCGACCTGTCCAAAATTTTGTTGTTTGATAAAAGGCTAGTTTTGACCAAATTCATAATTAAATGACTAGTGGAGTCTGAATGATTTCCAAAATCAGCCGAAAAATGTTACTGCTTATTACAATAGGACATAAAAAAGCATAAAATAGACCTATTACAGTGAATTAAAAATAAATTGTTTGCCAACACCTATTAATCTACTTTGTTGTTTACAAACATAAGGAAAGAGGTTGAGTTAGATCTCTTGATTTTTATAGATGTCAGTGCTTATACCAAGGTTTTCTTATACTGTATGGACAAACTTTAACACTTGTCATGCTAAATAAATTTTGGCTAAAAATTTTCATCAAAATCGAAGGGCAAAAAGCCCTGGAAGTACCAACTGTAGGTCAATTTTTTTTGAAAAACTAAATCCATGGGCATTTCTGGTTTGAAAGTGAGAAACAGGTGGTGTAGACTAACATCAGACTGCACATATGTGCAGGCTAATGTTTGTCTATTGCTCCTGCCAAGGCAGAATACAAGGGTTTAAACAAGAGCTTCGCAGAGCCGCGCATATAGAAACAGTAATTTTTGTTCAATTAAAAGACAGCTTATTGAAGATTTCTCAGGAAAGAATGGAACCATTTGAATTTCAAAGGTCTTATGCACAAGTAGACATCATAGGGGGTAATTGTGCAAGACAGACAGATGGACAGACTGACAGACGACCGGGGCCATAACATAATATGACTCTTCGGGCGTATAAAATTTTACAGTACATACCATATCATCTCCCTCCAACAGAATCTTTGCTACTGGATCAGTACATCTAGGAAAATAGCCAACTTGTTCTGCAACCATCCTTTCAGCAAACCTTGTGACTTCATCGTCCAACAGGGCTTCTTGATAACGCTCATTCATGGACATCAAAATCCCTTTAAGCCCTCCGTCTCTAGAGCAAGCTCTATTGTGAGTTCTAGTCTTAGATCCAGAGTTAGCTCTCAGGGACATAGAACCTACAAGGGGAGTAAGAGATGACTTCTTGTTAACAGAGAAAGCAGATATTCTGGATGGTGGTGGGGTTTTATGAAGAGTTTCTGATGAATGTTGTGAAAGGTCTTCAGTGAGTGATGATAGTTCTCTGTTTTCTGTTTGGTGATAAAATTTAGGTTTTTGCATACTCTTATTGATACTCCATGTATCACCCAATGTTGAATCTTCTGCTGTTTTTGTTCTTTCTGCCACCATCTTCAAAGCAAGAGGAGTCATTAGGGGAATGGTAGACTTTAAATCAGTATCTTCCTGTTTAATGATTTCAGGTTTTCTGATTATGCGAGGTGTAGGAGCATAAATTCTTGCAGAACTTTCCGCTATAATCTTTATACTGACATCTTCATTTATTGAATTCATCAAGGAAGAAGTATTTGGATTTTCATGACCCTTTGGTGTCATGTTGTCATCAATATTAACAGCAATGTCTGGACTAACAACCTTTATTTTCATGTTGGAATTCCTGAGTTTTGTTGCCCTTTCAATATCGACATCATGTTTGTCAGTGTCAGCATCTTTGTGTTCAGACATATTTAAAGTCACATTGGTGTTTGTTAATGGATGATGAATTGTATTGCTTTGTGCTTCATGAGAAATATTCACAGCCAATGGTCCAATATTGCAATTGATATCAAGTGGTATGTGACTAGTTGCATTGGATTGGTTATCAATTCCCTGAGTTGTGTGACTTTCAAACTGACCAGCAGTTTTTATTGTTTCACCAGTATAGAAATTGTCTTCACCAGCTTGAAAATTATTATTCTGTATGTTTATATGATCATCTAAAGTATTTTCAGTTTCCGATATTAACTTAAGTGTAGCTGCAGACCTTGTGTTTTCCAATCTTTGTAATTTCCTCTCATGATGTTGCTGTATTCTTTCTAACAATTCCTGTGCAGTTGAAGAAATGTTACATGACTTAGCAGGTGTAGTTTCAATCTTTTCTTGATCTTTCTCGTATGCAATTTCATTAAACTTGAGACTCTGTGGAAGCAGAGTCCCTGTCTTGGACCTACACCAGTTTGTATTTGCTGGATCTGGCATTTCATCCAGTTCCGAAGGAGGCTTGTCAACTGGACTGATCACAATTGGCAGCTGCATGGTAGGTCTGTTCCATTCATATGTTGATTGGTTTCCGTCAGTGTATGTGGCGTATTCAAGTTTGACTGACTGATGGTGGTTCCTTGTAACATCACTGTCAATACCTTGGTCCTTGTTCAATGTGAGTTGTTCTAGATCATGACTCTTCTCTATCTGTAAAAGAGTAAAGAATTTTGTGAGATCATAATAAATGATATGAGTGTGTGGCCATTCAATACCAAATTTGTCAAAAAGGTTGACTACAACATTTTGACAAGAGCACCACATGAGTGCCAAATCCACTTTGAAAAGAAGGAGAAAATGCATTTAGACTTATCCACATGAAAGCATAAGTTGCTATTCCAATACTGAAAAAGATGTGTTTGTTAACACAAAGCCACCACCACTGCCATTTTCAGAAATTTCCAACAAATTTGACCTTGAAAATAACCTTGACTGATGGCTTGACCTTGTCACTAGGAAACATGAAAAGTTATGACCACAAGTAAAGATTTTCGGGAGGACAAAGTAACAGACAGGTTAAAAACATTATGCCCCTGACCTATTGGAGGGGGGATGAAAATATAATCTGAATTTAAAGCATTTGCCTTTTGTAATACCAGAAAAATTAGAAAATGTCAAGGCTTTTGCACAAAGAGGACTATGCATACAACAATGTAAAGGTAACATAGCAATATCTCGGGTTTTTCTCTGACAACACATAAACAAAATCTTAGCCAAACAAAATAATGCTTTAAGATAATTTTACCTTTTATAGACTACAAGTTTTAAAATGTACTTTTTCATAAACATATATTTGATTTTCTATAAATTATGTGACAAGTAAGCATTTGCGATAAATCAATAAAATATTAGAATTTGGTTACATTTCAGCACGACAGAGGGGATTTTGTTGTCTGCCCCTGCATAATGCTTAAGTTAATGTTTTATGTGCAAGTATCAAATCTCTGACTCTACAAATGCTCAAGATTTGTAACTTTGCAAATATAATTCCATGACAATAAAATCAGCCTCTAGACAAAGGATTCACTTTAGAGGAAAAGGAATTTGTAAGAATGTAGAAAAGCCCATGTCAGACAAGACCGGCATGGGAATTCCAAATCCATGCTTCATGGGTGGGTTAAAAACTTAAATGAAGAGAAGTGCAGTGCACAATTAAGGTAGTGGACCCATAATACTTCCGCAACTTTTAGGAATTAATGAATTTTAACAATGATGGTCAACATTGTGAAAGATCATGGGTTTCGAGATGTTGTGGAACTATTAACGGTCCTCTACCCTAAGAAGCAGTTGTGCGCCTTAATCACTTCACTCAATATTGAATCTAAATCTAAACCATAAATGTTTAGAAGAGAATTTTAAGATGTTCCTTTTTTCCCCAATATACATGCAACCAATATAAAGAAATATTTCTAACAAAAATTCTGTTCTGTTTTAATTTCAAAGGAAGTACTTGAAATATCATTGAATTAACAAGCCCCGCCCCAACATGTTCATATTTGGGGGGGCAATCAAAATTAACAATTTATATTCAGGGTCACCCAAGGAATATCCATGCCAAGTTTCATTGAAATCAGCCCAATGGTTTTGGAGATGATTTCTTAAAGTGAAAATATCCCCCGCCCTGCCATGCCCATATTAGAGTTTTATCATTTAACTCGACAACGACTGTGAACAGTGAAGTGTGAACAAACTAAGGGGGTAATCTCGAAATGCTCACATCGAGTAAGGCTAAGCAAAATAAATATTGAGGTTTACGTGCACCCTTAGTCATATGCTAGTAAAGATGATTTGGCATCATTAATTCATTATAAACAATATCATCTATGTGAAATACATATTTAAGGTTATGCCATCAGACAACATTTATAAAATGATTTGGCATCATTAATTCATTATAAACAACATCATCTGTGTGAAATACGTATTTAAGGTTATGCCATCAGACAACATTAATGTATATATACTCGCGCGCGCAAAAGCACGTACGCAACTTCCCCAAAATACGTAAATATATATAAGAATTTTGCCCTTTAGAATAAAACGTTCTTTGACTATTTGTCAAAAACTAAGATTAACAAAATAATCACACGTATTTTTACACATTAGATCAATCAAATGCAACAAACTGTGGATTCATTTTATGCTGCCATACAATTTATATCTTCGTAGTTTCAGAAAGTTTATAGAAATTTTGCCATCATATTGTGTCGCGCAATCGATGAACCTAAGAATATTTTTCCTTCATTTCTAACATCAGCTGACCCCCGTTCAGAATGACAAAACTGTGAAAATAGCCCTGCATTCAGGATAACAAAACGACGCCAACAGTTTGTCAGTTATACTCCGCTTTGCAAACAATTGCGCGTACAAAGCGGGTATAATTGGCAAACTGTTTTCACCGTTTGGTGATCCTGAACGCAGGACAGGTTGCCATCTATTCCCCGCTGTTTACGAAAGTGCACGAGCAAAGCGGGTAAAATTGGCAAACTGATTGCACCGTTTAGTGTTTCTGAACGCAGGACAGGTTCTTAAATAGTATTCATTGCATGCTGTTCTTTATTCTACATTATTTCTATTAGTTTTCCCTACTATTTTTGAATCGATGTATCGTTGCGAAGCCTATCTTTTAGAATTGATTTTGTTACTGAGGTAAACTGATCTTATGACAAACGAAATATTACAAATGTATAATTCCTGCATTTTTTCCGAAAGATACAAGCCAAGTTAATTAGATTCCAAATTTTCCGAAAAAGCTTACAACAGTCTTCTTGAAGTCAGAAACTGGAAACAAAGGGGGTTGCATTCCTCGTCGTTTCGCCGAAAATTTCCTTCTCAACAATAGATACAAACGAGATCAATTACTTTGTAAGTCTATGCGGTTTTATCACTCAACTATTCAAAGCGATAAAATTCTTCAATGCTTCAAAAAATATTCACACCAATTTTTATCCTTACGACATTGAAATTAAAGAGTAGCACCACCTTTCTTTAATTATTATTGGACAGTGTATAAACGAAACAGCTTAATTTTGAAAGAAGTATATACCTTTACAGACGACTTAACTCTTTTGAATAGAGAAATCTAATACTTATCTAATATCATAAATAATTAAGGCTCAAATTACATGTACGTCAGTGAATTTTCAAATTAATAAAGTCGCAATTTTCTTTAGAGATGTAACTCTAGATCAAGAATCAGAATTTCTGGATGATTCAGTTTTACTGCATGAAAATTATTTCGAAAACTGACCTACACCGTTAAAGTTTTTAAGCGATGCCAAAGAAATCAGTGAGACCTTGTTGGAATGAGTCGCAGAACTATTAAAATAAGTGCCAAAATTAATCATTAAAATACAGTTACGTGAAACACAACACCTTATTACTATTTTAGGGGAATCTTCAATGACTCACTTCCTAGTTATTTTCAGAAAAACGCAAGAAACTACAGTGCACATTGGCAATTGAGTTCTGTTACCTTAGCTGGCTATAATGCGACAGTAAAAAGGTTTGATTCTTTAACTTTATTTTGAAAAAAAAAAGAAGAGTATCAAAGCCTTAACTCGGAATTTTCTCATATAACATATTTATTATTGTCTCTGGTAGGATATCCTTAACAGTCACATTTTGGATAGCAATTTTTCTCAGCAACTATTGTACTTAATGATTTAAGTGACTGGAAGTGATAAAAAAGAGCTGTACAACAGCAAACCCATTGTCACAATCAAAGGCCTGAAAGGCCTGAATTGAAGACAGGACTGAATATTAACAATTGGAATGAAAATTGTGGCGTTTTGAGAAGATCTCTTGAGTGGGAATCAAAAATTTAAAACAATCATTGATGGTTACATATGGAAACTGCACCTTCCTAACAAATGAATATGCTTTACTTTGAAGATTCATCACTTTCAGATAAACCTATCCCTCTAGCCAATTCAAGCTTAACAAGAGGGTAACTGCCTTCATAATCGCTATTCATCCCCAAGTGTAAGTTTTCAATATCCTAAATGAAAAATATTCATTTAACCAACAGAAATATGGTGGCAATTCCTGTATTCTAAAAACTCATATGAATTATTGCAACCCTGTTTTATAAAATTGTATAGATTATCCCCAGCAATCCAATATGATCCAAATCCGATTTTTTTCCAGTCAAACTTATTAAGCGGATGTGTAAAAATCTTAAATAAAATGTTAATCCACATGAAACACCCCTTGATGAAGAGCTGAACATTTCATTGGCATGGTGAATATTGCCCTGAATTGGAAATTTGTTCAAATTTCTTTTACATTTATTATCTGATCCAGGATTTGACTAATTATCTCCACATAGAAGAAGCAATGAAAGTAATACTAATATTCTTATACTTTTACTAGTCAAAGTCAATACTAAGAAGAAGTATTTTCCCGTACAATAGCTGTAGCTTAACTTTTTTATGAATACCGTTTAAGTTTCTTCCAGGAGTGAAACATTCTTTTTCTATTTTTCCATTGAGATATTTCGATCTCCATTTCAGGTTATTCTCCTTGCATATGGTCTTACTTAGTAGAAAATTATTTTACTACAAAATAATATATAAACCTGTTAAGACAACCAACCTTTCAGGCCTTTTCCACGGGACTGCTTTTCTAGATCAAGATTCGGATTGAACTATCCGGTGGACTATCAATTTTGACAAAACTGCCAAAATGACAGATCGTTAAATGAAATCCCGAGCTACAGCATTTATCAACTTGAGTAGAATTCTTTCAAAGTCCACTCCAGAATGTTACAAATAAATCCATTCCAGTTTCCAAATCAGTTTCTGTTATTGTCAGAAAATTGTCGAAAACAAAATCAGAAACTCAAAACCGGGGTTGCGCATGCGTGGTACTACCGTATAGGCCATTCAGAACACCACTCGGCCAATCTAACGCATTGGTCAAAACTCGGCCGATTCCGTAACCTACATTTATCTGAGGATGGATTTTGTACCATGCAAAACTATGATATTGAAACTACAATTTATTAACCCTTCCAATGTTTTATTCACCAGGATGGTTATCTAAAGGAAAACATTGGTTGAAAAGAAGGAATTGCTTGTAAAAAAAAAATTCTTTTTTTACACCAATGCTTTTTACATTTTTTTATTCATTTTTGGAGATGGGCTCAGCAGATGTCAAAACTTTTCCCCGATCAGTTTAAAACCATTGACTTGTACAGAAGCAAGTCTTTGAAACAGTTATATCTTCTTTTTGCCAGAAGTTAAAAAGAAGTAAAAAAAATGTTATTATATTTATTTAGACTTTAAAAAATCTCAACATATACCGGTAAGTCTATGCCATGATTCTCTTTGCAGATCAGGGTTCGACACTAAAGGGAGTCCGGGAGTCCGAGACTCCTTGTTTACCGGTTGGACTCCTTCCCTTTGCAAGTAAAGAGTCCAATGGACTCCAAGGATCATATAACAATATTTTGAAAAAAAAATGCACAGAGCAGTGTCCTTTCTAACATTTGCCAAAACTTTATATATTTTCACTACAAAAGTTGTTGAAGAAATCATTTGCTTGCATCCTGTAGTGTTGTGAGAAAAAAACAAATCTTCTTAGGTAGAATATTGCGAAAAAGAAGAAATTGCTTATAACAAGCAATTTCTTCTTTTCCACAATGTTCTCCCATTTTGAAAATTTGGACTCCTTACTTTGAGCTTGGACTCCTTGATCTCTTGTGTTAGGAGTCCAATTGACTCCTTAACCTCAGCCTTTAGTGTCGACCCCTGCAGATGTTGTCAATTGAGAGGAAAAAGTTCAGAATTGATATTCATTAAAAAAAGATTGTATGTTTGAATTGCATTGGTTATCTCTTTTTTTTTTAAGATTGAAATAATTAAACTTTCCGAACCACCTATCTTTTGATTTGTGTTCATTTTTTTTTTTTTTTTTTTTTACTTCAACACATGTCTGATCAGTAGGCTGATCCGGAGCTTTCCATTTTCGTTATCCGACGGAATTACGCACATGCACGGCGTTCCAGAGATTCACCGCTAGTGATAATTTATTTCGTAAATTTCCGGAACATTTCATTAATTTAATAATTGTTTTTACTCGAATTACAGATTTTACAAAAGGTAAAAAAGGTTCGGGACAGTTCGAAGGACACGGGCTAATCATTTACTTGTTACGAATAAATCGGGTCGATTATGTTGTCTTACTATAACCTTCGTCGCATTGGGGCTCTGCTCGAATTCAATTACCGTTATATAATTAGTAAATCAACTGCTTCAGTCAATATATAAATGGTTCACATGTTTCGTTTATGCATAATCGCCAAAACACATTGCCGGGCAGAGTCTAGATTCCATTCATTGATAGTCAAGCTCCGCCTACAAGGTCTATGAATAACCGATTACGATTGGCTGTTTGCATCAATTAACGCCACGCCTACCGCACCCGTCTATCGGACTTCATATATGGCTATTATCGATTTTTTCACGCGACAGTTAACTTACGCAAACAATCAAACACAACCGAGAGGTTATAAGTCGGGACGCGTGCCTTAGAAAAACTTGTCGTCCGGTGGAATCCTTTGATAGGATTTTTTGTCGTCCGCTGAGAAAAGTTGTCGTCTCAGACGACACTACTGTCGTTTCCGAGAGCCCGATCACGATCTGTTGCCGTTTACGGAAATGACCGAATGATGTTCCAAATGCTGTACGATATGGATAGACAAAACAAGCCTTATAATAAAGTAATTTGATAAGCCATCGAAATTTCTCCGTAAATCCAAGTAAAAATTCAAACCTAGGAAATTCCAAGGGTTTACGAGTTTATTCAAATAGCCTTGTGCTATTTTAGTTTTTATCCATTTACACTACGACAGGCCCGAGAGACGGATAAATAAAGCAACCTTAAGGACACACAATTTTAACGAGAAATAGGGAGTCTAAAATGGGGAACTGAAAATAGCTTGCCAATGCTATGTATGAAAACAGTTGTAGGATGCAATTGAAAATTTGGAGCAAATGCAAAAGATTGCAGCCGAAAACGCCCTAAAACAGCACCATTTACGAATGTAAAACACGTTTCTGCAGGCAACTTCTGCATAGATCACGTGTTCACTCCCCTGAGGTCCCGGCCAGAATTTAGGTCAGCACCAAAATTTTACGGTATATTGCTACACTATTGATTATTTTTGCCGCGTTTATTTTTATGAATGGGTCTACTTTTTTGAGCGTAATGACACATGTAGGTTTGTTATCAGAATCCGATGGCGACGATCCCTATATTGAAAGGTAAACCTGTCTTCAATAAAAAGTATACTTATGATCCTTGGGCGCACTAAATGAAATACACAAACATGCGCAAGTTCCTTTTGAGACGACCCCTTTTTGTTCACAGTTCACACTCCAAGTTCACAGTCGCAGTAAATAATAAAACTCTATTTGGGGGTGAGGGATGGGGTAGTTAGGTATCAAATTTTCTTTAGCTATTTAATTTAAGAGACACCAAAGAAACATCCATGCTAAGTTTCATTGAAATCTGCCCAATGGTTTAGGAGAAGAATTCTTAAAGATTTTAAAGTGGAGATAAGCCCTGTCCTGCCATGCCCATATTTTGGTGTGTGTGTGTGAGGGGGGGGGGGGGGGGGGGGGGGGCTTCAATCAAAATTTCTTTAACAATTTATAGCTAAAGGGTCTCCTAAGGAACATCCATGCCAAATTTCATTGAAATTGGCCCAATGGATTAGGAGATGATTTTTTACAGATTTTAAAGTGAATATAAGCCTGCGATGCCGACATTTTGGGGTCAATCAAAATCCAAAACACATTCAGGTAAAGGGTCTCCCAAGGAACATCCAAGCAAAGTTTCATTGAAACCGGCCCAATGGTTTAGGAGATTTTCAAAGATTTTAAAGTGAAAATACGCCCATACTTTGGGGTCAATCAAAATTTCTTTAACAATTTAAGAAGAGGGACATTTGTTTAAATCTGCCCATTGGTTTAGGAGGAGAAGATGCTTGAAGAAAAGTTTACGCATAGATGGATGCACTGACAGACGTATGCACAATGGCACACACAGCCTTATCAATAGCTTGCTGGCCTTCAGCCAGTGGAGCTAAAAATAAATAACGTAATTTTCATATGATAAAGAATCTTTTTTCTTTGTAATTACTGTAAATTTAAATTGCTACTTAGTTTCAAAATTGCATGTCATTGATTTTCTCTCTTCCTTATCGGTGAGATACTTATTCAAAAACACAATTTAATAACTGACATTACCAATCTCACATTTTAACACACTGGCCAAAACTCCTTTGGAAAACATCTAGCAAAAGAAAAATGTGCCTGTGGGTGTCATTTCAAACAATTTGACAAGTATGTGAGGTGCAAGCAAAAAGAAGCCTATACAGCTAGGTAGTCACTTAGTTTTATTAGAACAGGGTTAAAGGGACACCAGTTTTGCACATTTGAGACACAGAAATAAATAGCGAGGACTCAAAAAACTATGTGATGTGAGTACCATAGACTCTGGGGATCAGCTTCAGAAAAGAATTGAAGACTGTTTAAAACAGTCTTCCATATTTTCATGAAGTTGAGCTCCAAATGGTAACATACTTCCATCAATTTCTTTGCCTATATATAACTAGGTAACAGCTCTAAATGTATATACAATTATAGCCTAAAAGAAATAGTCTGTACCTCAGGCAGGGACTCCCAAAATTTATGAAAAGACCCCTAAAATCCAAATTATGGAGTGCTTTGGACCCAACTTTATTGATTACTTTAATGTCTGAAGATACTTTGAGACCTCATCTACCTACAAAGTCCACAGTGAAGACTCTGGTCAGGTTGTGTAGCTGCACAGGCTTTACCAAGTTATTGCTTAGTGCAGACTAAAATAATATTTGCATTGTAGGCCTGTGATAAAACTATTTTTTTACCTTATTTCCAATCAGTTCATGGCAAAAGTTCACTTTTCTGTTAAAAATTTTCACACATTTTTGACAAGATATGGAAAACATCACTAGAAAAGGCAAAAATCCTTGTTATAAGCTTGATTCAGACAATTTCTTCTTTTCACCCAATGTTTTTCAACCATACAAGCACCAGAGGTTGCATTTCAAAAATTCATTTGCAGGAAAGTAGAATCATTGTTCTTAATTAAGAAAATGAGGATTAGTGCGAAAATCATTCAACCCTAGTCAGTCTTTGCAATCCAGTGTTTACATAATACCCAGATGGTCCCTTTTCCAGTGACAGGTCACAACTATATGTAAACTTATCCACTGGCACAAAAGCTCATAATTATGAGCCTGTGCGTGACATTTCCAACAATTTGAAATATTAGTGAGGTTCAAACATAGAGGAAATATTAGTGAGGTTCAAACATAGAGAGGTATAGACAGCTACAAACTCTAAAATTCAGGTTACAGAATATACTGATACTTTGAGACCTTATGTACCTACAAAGTGCATAGTGAAGACTGGTCAGAATGTGCTTATGCACGGGCTGACCAGAATCTTTGCCTTGTGCATATTTGAAATTGCTGGAAATCTCATGCACAGGCATATATTACACTAGAGTCACATAAAAACTCTATACCTATAAAGTTTTTTAATCAGTCAATATTGCTCAAGCGACCACTTCAATTAAGCTACCACACTTTTTTTAAGCCTGAATGAACTGTCTTAAATTTTCAAAAGAAGAATGAGAAATAGAATGATGAATGACTGAGCTAAACAAAGCTGTTGCTTCTATACAACTTGAGAATCCGTTTTTTACAATTTTAAGGTTGACTAACAAGGATTTTTATAATTGATTTCGTGACCTATTTTTTAACCCCAGATGACCAAATTTCGATCTCATCCGAGATTTCACCTTGACAATCATTCTGACCAAATGTCAGGTTGATTGGCCAAAAATTGTGGCCTCTAGAGTGCAAACAAGGTTTTTCTTAGGTTTGACCCTGTGACCTAGTTTTTGACCCCAGATGACCCAATTTCAAACTTGTCGCGAGATTTCATCAAGACAATCATTCTGACCAACTTTCAGGTTGATCGAGCAAAAATGTGGCCCCTAGAGTGCATACAAGGTTTTCTTAGATTTGACCCTGTGACCTAGTTTTTGATCCCAGTTGACCCAATTTCGAACTTGTCAGAGATTTCATCAAGACAATTTTTCTGACCAAAATTCAGGTTGATCTGGCAAAAAATGTGGCCTCTAGAGTGCATACAAGGTTTTTCTTTGATTTGACCCAGTGACCTAGTTTTTGACCCCAGTTGACCCAATTTTGAACTTGTCCAAGATTTCATCAAAACAATCATTCTGACCAAATTTCAGGTTGATCTGGCAATAAACATGGCCACTAGAGTGCATACAAGGTTTTTCTTAGATTTGATCCCGTGGCCTAGTTTTTGACCCCAGATGACCCAATTTCGAACTTGTCAGAGATTTCATCAAGACAATCATTCTGACCAAATTTCAGGTTGATCTGGCAAAAAATGTGGCCTCTAGAGTGCATACAAGGTTTTTCTTAGATTTGACCCCGTGACCTAGTTTTTGACCCCAGATGACCCAATTTCGAACATGTCTGAGAATTCATCAAGACAATCATTCTGACCAACATTCAGGTTGATCGGGCAAAAAATGTGGCCTCTAGAGTGCATACAAGGCAAATGTTGACAACGGACATCGCACGACGGACGACGCACGACGGACATCCACCTAACCACAATAGCTCACCTTGAGCACTTCGTGCTCAGGTGAGCTAAAAAAGTAAAATCTATGACAAAGTTGGCATACTAAAATGAAATAAGATGTGTTTGTGAAACACAAATGCCCCTGGAACAGCATTTTTTTTTTAAGTTTGACCTTGACAGATGACCTTGACCTTGTCACATGACCTTGTCACATGACCTTGACTTTGGTGTACAGCTTTGTATGTCAAATACTTTTGGAGAAAAGGCAAAGGTTAAGTTTTCGGGTTAGGTTTTGGACAGACGGACGGACAGACAGACGGACATGAGTAAAACAATATGCCCCAGATCTCTCGATAAGGGGGCATAAAAATGTTTATTATTTAATTTGTTGTTAGAACCTATTAGAAAAGTTTCAATGCAATAATTCTAGTGGGTTCGAGGGTTCGAACACCTTAGGATTCAAATTAAATTTATTTAAAGGAAGTATGTCATTTGGAACAATCTATATGCTATCTAATTTAACATGAAATATTGATAATGTGACCATTCCCAGAAGCAACCACTTTTTTCACAACCCCTTTACAGTCACTTAGCACATTAGTATTACTGTATTCTAATTTTCTTTTTCCATTCGGGTTGTTTTCTTTCCTAATTGTGATTTTCAGTTTTACACACTTAGAATTGTCGATTTGTAGTCTACAACATTTTTCAATTTGGAAAATTGTTAAAAAAAAAATCTCAAGAGGGTTTTAAGCTGTTAAGATGCAAAAGCAAAATCTTGCTTCAACATAAAAATGGGGGACTAAAACCTCGAAACTTCAGCTCTATTCAAGCTGTATTCTATTCTTAGCTGTAGTTACAAGGTTTTGGTCTACCATCAGTGATCATTTTATATTGTTTAAAGCAACGTTAAAAACCATCAATTATTAAAACGCTATAACTGCACAATACATATCATCCAAAATCAATTTTGCATTTAAAAATTCACACATTTCCCAATAAAAATGCATTAACAACTACAAAAAAATAAGAGTTACCGTGGCTTAAGTCCATGCCTACATTTCTTATTGAAGATATCAGCAATAATTTCTTGCTGACTTCCAACTTCTCTTGACAGTGAAGCGTCGAGCTGTGTGACTCACCAATACTGAGTCATTCTCTGCTAGAGAGAGAGAGAGCTGTGGCCTTGTTAGTTTTTTTTTTCAGAAAAGTTGGATATTACATCACTGATGCAAAACAACAAAACCTGACAACAAGGCTCCTGTTAAAACTCTGTAATTCGATTATTTTGTTTGATTTATAATGATTGTTTATCATTGTAGCCTATTACAGTCCGGACCAACATTGCAAGTGACGTCATGATTTGTTTATCCTTTTATTGCTATATTAGTTTTAACAAATAGTAAAAACACATGAATTCGATAAGTTGGAAAATAGTGCAGGTAGTTAGTGTACTTGGACATACGTCTCCGTCCCTCGAAAGAAAAGTGATATTTGATATAGAGGTTCGAAACTCTGTCAGATTACATATTTTTTGTAAAATTATGATTTTTTAGTGCATTTTCAATGTAGAAAAAAATAGTTTCATTATTTTTAAATTGACTCGTTTATTTGTTACATATGTAAGACATCTTTACATTTTATAAAAAAAAAAAAATTCTTTTCTCTACTGATGTGTCAGTTTTTCCATTTTTAGCTCACCTGAGCACGAAGTGCTCAAGGTGAGCTTTTGTGGTTGGGTGGATGTCCGTCGTCCGTCGTTCGTCGTCCGTCGTCCGTCGTCCGTCGTGTGTCGTCAACATTTACCTTGTATGCACTCTAGAGGCCACATTTTTTGCCCAATCAACCTGAAATTTGGTCAGAATGATTGTCTTCACAAAATCTCGGATGAGTTCGAAATTGGGTCAAGTGGGGTCAAAAACTAGGTCACAGGGTCAAATCTTAGAAAAACCTTGTATGCACTCTAGAGGTCACATTTTTTGCCCAATCAACCTGAAATTTGGTAAGAATGATTGTCTTGATAAAATCTCGGATGAGTTTGAAATTGGGTCAACTGGGGTCAAAAACAAGGTCACGGGGTCAAATCTTAGAAAAACCTTGTATGCACTCTAGAGGTCTTATTTTTGGTCTGATCGACTTGAAATTTGGTCAGAATGATTGTCTCGATAAAATCTCGGATGAGTTCGAAATTGGGTCAACTGGGGTCAAAGACTAGGTCACGGGGTCAAATCTTAGAAAAACCTTGTATGCACTCTAGAGGTCATATTTTTTGTTTGATCAACCTGAAATTTGGTAAGAATGATTGTCTTGATAAAATCTCGGATGAGTTTGAAATTGGGTCAACTGGGGTCAAAAACAAGGTCACGGGGTCAAATCTTAGAAAAACCTTGTATGCACTCTAGAGGTCTTATTTTTGGTCTGATCGACTTGAAATTTGGTCAGAATGATTGTCTCGATAAAATCTCGGATGAGTTCGAAATTGGGTCAACTGGGGTCAAAGACTAGGTCACGGGGTCAAATCTTAGAAAAACCTTGTATGCACTCTAGAGGTCACATTTTTGGTCTGATCAACTTGAAATTTAGTCAGAATGATTGTCTTGATAAAATCTCTGATGAGTTCGAAATTGGGTCAACTGGGGTCAAAAACTAGGTCACAAGGTCAAATCTCTGAAAAACCTTGTGAACACTCTAGAGGCCATATTTTTTGCCCAATCAACCTGAAAATTGGTCAGTATAATTATCTCGATGAAATCTCAGACAAGTTTGAAATTGGGTCAAGTGGGGTCAAAAACTAGGTCACAGGGTCAAATCTTAGAAAAATCTTGTGGACACTCTAGTGGCCATATTTTAAGCCCAATAGACCTGAAAATTGGTCAGAATGATTATCTTGATGAAATCTCAGACAAGTTCAAAATTGGGTCAAGTGGGGTCAAAAACTAGGTCACAGAGTCAAATCTTGGAAAAACCTTGTGGACACTTTAGAGGCCAAATTTTTCGCCCAAACAACCTGAAAATTGGTCAGATTTATTATCTGGATGAAATCTTGGACAAGTTAAAAATTGGGTCAAGTGGGGTAAAAAACCAGGTCACGGGGTCAAATCTCTGAAAAACCTTGTGAACACTCTAGAGGTCATATTTTTAGCCCAATCAACCTGAATTGGTCAGTATAATTATCTTGATGAAATCTGGGACAAGTTTGAGATTGGGTCAAGTGGAGTCAAAAAACTAGGTCACAGGGTAAAATCTTAGAAAAACCTTGTGGACACTGTAGAGGCCATAATTTTAGCCCGATAGACCTGAAAATTGGTCAGAATGATTATCTTGATTAAATCTCGGACAACTTCAAAATTGGGTCTAGTGGGGTCAAAAACTAGGTCACAGGGTCAAATCTTAGAAAAACGTTTTTAGATTGTTATTTCAGGTGAGCGATTAAGGGCCACTATGGCCCTCTTGTTTTCTATTTTCAAATCATACCCATGTATTCACGAATATCACAAAAATGGAAAGCGATTTTTTTTTTTCAAAATTGTTTCGTGTAAAATTGATAAAGCCAATACAATAAATCAAGTTTTGAATCTTGAACTTGTAAAAAAGAAAAAATCTTTTGCGACGATACGAACCCATGAAGCATGTTACATAGACTAGGGTAAGGTGCATTACTGACTGCACTAATTACGACAGTTATGTTAATGTGAGTTAAATAACAAGTTAATTTCAACATTGCCTTTGAAAAGTAAACAAAAGTGAAGTCACTTGCAATGTAGGGTGGTTGATTTGTAGGAGTTTTGTGAAAGTTGATGATGGCTTAGGTGCATCGATTTTTTACAAGTAATTCCTTCTGAAATGTATATTCCAACGGCAATACTACAATTATGCACATTGCGCATACAAATAAATTGTCTTAAAAAAATATTGTTGATGCATGTTCAAAACATTGTAATTACAGCTTATTGAAGCTGTAGTTACAATATTTTGATATTCACAAAAACTCAAATTATTTAAGAGGGGTAGGGGGTAGAGGGGTTTATCTTAATTTTGCCACAGTCCACATATCATCTTTATCCTATATATTCTTCGATGGTGGCATTTTGAGTGCGTATCAATTTCAAAATACTTAAGTTACACCTATGAATTCATACCCTGAACTGATTTGGGCTAAATTTTGTCACCCAATGGTGAGGGTCTAAGACTGTTAAACTTCAACACTTGAGAATTTACTCAAACTTGAAATTCCATTTAATATTTTTTCTACTTGAAATGTGCAAATATAAGTTACTAATATCATCTTTTATTTCCATGCTTGTATCAGGGGTGTGGAATTCCCATGCCCATGCAGCTTGTCTGACATGTATTTATCCAACTGCGAGCAAGTACATTTTTCTAGGCCACTTGTCCACGGACAAGTAAATACCAGGGCAAATCTTGGATTGGTACAAAATAGATTAAAAGAATAGTCATCCTTATGTTTGTATCAAAGGGTAGAAAAATTGCTTTTTCACAAAGAAAATGCTGGGTAACAGCATTTTCTTCATTAATACCTCTTTTTTTCAATATGCATCTTTCCATTTTTTACGGACAAGTTCATTTTGATCCTGGACAAGTAGGAAATTGACTTTTACTTGTCTGTGGGCAAGTTAAGAAAATCTGTATTTCCCCACGCTGTGCATCTTAGTTTAAGAGCAGAATCACGTCCCTCAAATCACTAGATCAGGTTTGAGTAAATGCTCATTTGTAATCTTAAGCCAAAATTTGTCTTTGCAAGAAATAAGCTGATTTTGAGGTTATCAATAATTTTCCTTTAGGTAGTTTAACATCCCTAAAGAAAAGTTTTGAGTTTGGCAGGAGGACCCAAAACACTCTACTGAATATTTAGTTTTCCAAAGTTTAATCTGATATTTCAGATAATCTATTGCTTTTTAAAAACAAGATGTGTTTACCCCCAAAATGGCATTTTTTTTTACAAATTTGACCTTGACAGATAACCTTAACCTTTTCACATGACCTTGACGTTGGTATCAGCAGATGGGTATCATTGAGATCTATCATCATACCAAACATGAACATTGTATCTTGAATGGCCTTGAAAATATTGGTTAAGTTTTGCAGACAGACAGGCAGACAGACAGACAGACAACAGTTAAACAATATGCCCCTGATCTTTCGATGCGGGGGGCATAAAAATACATACATCTGAAATAAACCTATCTGACTAACTCTCTTTCAATTTACTTTAGCAATTATCCTAAAGACTCATTTACCTTTGTTTTAATACAATTTTCATGTAGAACTTTCTTTATGATCTACAACCATCCTGTGAAAGTTTCAAAGAAATTCAATAATATTTGAGGACTTAATTAAAACAAGAGGGCCAAAATGGCCCTAAATCGCTCACCTGGAATTTAGTGGTCCAGTGAAACTCACCCAAGTAACTTTCTTGCAAAGTTTCACTCACATTTGCCTTATTGTTGAGATTTTATTCAAAGATTTTAAAGTGAGAATAGACGTTTCCCACCCATTCATTACTGAGGAGGTTCAAAATGAGCCCCCCCCCCCCCCCCCCCCTGCCAGGCACATTTTTATGGGCCAATCAGAATTTTGCAAACAATTTTTGAAAAGGGTCACCCAAGGAACATTCTGGGTAAGTTTCATTGAAATGGGCCCAGTTGTTCAGGAGGATATGTCTTCAAAGATTTCGCGCTCAATAGAAGTCCCCTCCCCCCTGACACGCCCATTTTTATGGGCCAATCAGAATTTTCCAAGCAATTTTTGAAAAGGGTCACCCAAGAAACATTCTGGGTAAGTTTCATCGAAATGGGCCCAGTGGTTCAGGAGGAGATTTCGTTCAAAGATTTCGGGCTAAAATTAAGCCCCCCCCCCCCCTCCTTGCCATGCATATAATTATTGGCCAATCAAAATTTTGCATACAATTTTAAAAAAAAGGTCACTCAAGAAACATTCTGGTAAAGTTTGATTGAAAACAGCCTAATGGTTCAGGAGGAGATGTCGTTCAAATATTTGGGCTCAAAATAACCCCTGCTTTGCCACGCCCATATTTGTGGGCCAATCAGAATTTTGCACACACTTTTTTAAAAAGGGTCATCCAAGAAACATTCTGGTAAAATTTCATTGAAATTAACCTAGTGGTTCAGGAGGAGATGTCGTTCAATGGTTTTTGGCTCAAATAAGCCCCCCCCCCCCTGCCACGCCCATATTTATGGGCAAATCAAAATTATGCAAATAATTTTTTTAAAGGGTCACTCAAGAAACATTCTGGTAAAAAATTCATTGAAATCAGCCCAGTGGTTCAGGAGGAGATGTCGTTCAAAGATTTCGGGCTCAAAATAACCCCCGCCCTGCCATGCCCATATTTAATGGCCAATCAAAATTTCGCGAACAGTTTTTGAAAAGGGTCACTCAAGAAACATTCTCTTAAAGTTTCATTGAAATCGGCCCTGTGGTTCAGGAGAAGATGTCGTTGAAAGATTTCAAAGTGAAACAAGATGTGTTTGTGAAACACGAATGCCCCCGTAGCGGCATTTTTCTTTCAAAGTTTGACCTTGACAGATGACCTTGACCTTGTCACATGAGCTTGACTTTACTACCAGCGAATGCGGATCATTGAGATCTATCATCATGCCAAAAATAAGCTTTGAATCTTGAATAGGCTTGAAGATATTGGCAAGGTTAAGTTTTCGGGTTAAGTTTTCCGACAGGCGGACGGACAGACAGACAGACGGATATGAGTAGAACAATATGCCCCCGATCTCTCTATACGGGACATAAAAATGCACCACCCATATTTATGGGCCAATCAGAATTTAGCAAACAAATTTCAAAGAGGGTCACCAATGGAACATTCTGGCAATGTTTCATTGAAATGGGTCCGCTGGTTCAGGAGGAGAAGAAGTTTTTCTAAATTGTTGACGACAGATGACACACGAGGGACGACAGACTCAGGGTGATCCTAATAGCTCCCTTTGAGCACGTTGTGCTCAGATGAGCTAAAAACAAGCGTATTCTGAACAAAAATCCATTAGGCCCCTTTTTCTGTATTTTCAAAAGGGTCAGCCCATTTTCAAAAGGAACCTTCTTTATGACCCTACAATCATCCTGTGAAAGTTTAAAGGAAATCAGATAATATTTGTGGACTTTATTGTGTATAAGATAATATTTTAATGAAAATCCATTAGGCCTTCCTTTGTTCTCCAATGGAATAGCCCAATTTTAGAAAGGACAACTTCCTCATGACCCCAAAATATCACTGTGAAAGTTTCATGGAAATCTGATCCTATTTGTGGACTTTATCACATAATTATAATTAATATTTAATTATTAGTTAGTTAGAATTGCTTTCAAATGGACTGATGGATGAATGGAATAGATAGGGAATCAAGCCATCGCTATAGCCTTCTGTCAGTACTACTGAGCTAAAAATGCCTAAACTCTTGTTTAATCAGATTCTTAAATGACTAAATGATTGGCTTACCATAGCCCATCATGGCAGGTCTTGCTAAATACCTATTTCAACGAATCGAGGGGTTGCAAAAAAGCTATTATAAGTGCCCATAAAGATTATGTTTTCCTGGTTTAACCAGATGCCATGAATGACCAGAGTTACCTCAGTCTACCAAAGCATGTCTTCAATAACCATATCAACATATGCCTGTCTTCATTTGATCAGGAGCATTGAATGACCAGGACTACATGAGCCCTACATTGCATACACTGTCAATCTTGCTTGAGTGACCACTTCTATTAGACGACCATTCTTATTAAGCAACCGTTTTCAAAATCCCCTTCTTTCAATCAAAATATCATAAAAAGAATGTATTGTTGGTCTAAAAATTATTGAAAATGAATCCTTTGTTGTGAAAACTCACCAAAATCGTCTCAATGAGACGATTCTATTGTGTTTAAACAACATAGGATTATAGGGAATTTCGCAATAATACATGTATACACATTCAATCAAAAAAGTATTTTTTTTTTTTGAAACAAAGCATGTTTTGAGCAGCCATTATCTTTAACGACCTCTTTTTGGTGGTCCTGTTAGTGGTGGCTTAACCCTTTGCTGTTTAATCCCTGCTTTTTACGTGCCTGTGATGTTATGATTGAGAAAACATTGTGAAAAAAGAAGAAATTGCTTCTGACAAGCAATTTCATCTTTTTCCTCACTATTTTCTACCCTACTGAATCATTATTTTTCAAATTAAATCCACTTTAAATTTTCGTCTGCAAAACCTTTGAATTTGGACAGGTCCAAAATATTGTAACACAGGAAAGGGTTAAAACAAGTTTTTCTGTATATCCTGCTTTTACCAGAAGCCATGAATGACCAGAATTACCACAGCCTACCAGGGCATGTCTTTCTCAATAACTATGTCAACAAATGCCTATGTCCTTGTCTTATAGTGAGATAGAAAATTGGATTTTATTCCGCCTGACACTCTCCGATAGAACAGGTTTATTACCTAACAACTAAATCTATACAATGTGTTCACTGTTCAATATATAGCACAAAGCTATATATGGTGGATAAATTTTGGATATGATTGAGCTTTGCTATATGAAAACAAATCATGAAAATATCTGAACTCATCACAAAATTACCAGCCATGAATGCAGGTTATTAACCATTTCCCTGCTGAATTCTAAATTTTGTTTAGTTTTTTTTTTTTTTTTTTTATAGTTTTTAGGGACATTTTAAACAATATGGCTCAATTTTTTCTCACAATCATAGGGTGTGCCATGGATAGCATGAGAAGCTTGAAACACACAAGCAAGTGCCAAATGTTTGAAACATGCAATACATTATTATGTTTCACCAGGTAATGATTTAGTTTCAGTTGATCCCATCAATTTATGTGCATTCTCATTGGCTGCAAAAATTGGTTTCAAACAATTATTAATTTTAAGTATGCAGCTATATTTCATTCGCTTCTGCACAAAGCTTGGGATACAACATTCACCGTTTTAAAGAATAGTGATAACAAGAGGGCCATAGTGGCCCTTAATCGCTCACCTGAATGAACTGTCTAATTTTTTTCAATATTCTTCTGCCTCTGTACAACTTGATAATACCTTTTTTACAATGTTCAGGTTGACATACAATTGACTTACAAGGATTTTCCATTATTTGACTCTGTGACCTAGTTTTTGACCCCAGTTGACCCAATCTCATACTCATCAAAAATTGCATCAATTCAATCATTCTGATCAAATTTCAGTTTGATCCAGCAAAAAATGTGGCCTCTAGAGTGCATACAAGGTTTTTCTATGATATGACCATGTGACCTAGTTTTTGACCCCAGTTGACCCAATTTCGAAATTGTCTCAGATTACATCAAGACAATCATTCTGACCAAAATTCGGGTTGATTGGGCAAAAAATATGGCCTCTAGAGTGCATACAAGGTTTTTCTAAGATTTGACCCTGTGACCTAGTTTTTGACCCCAGGTGACCCAATTTCAAACTAATCCGAGATTTCATCAAGACAATCATTCCAAGCAAAATTCAGGTTTTTTGGTCAAAAAATGTGGCCTCTAGAGTGCATACAAGGTTTTTCCATTATTTGACCCTGTGACCTAGTTTTAGAATCCCAGTTGACCCAATTTCGAACTCGTCCGAGATTTCATCAAGTCAATCATTCCGAGCAAAATTCAGGTTTTTTGGGCATAATATGTGGCCTCTAGAGTGCATACAAGGTTTTTTCCATTATCTGACCCTGTGACCTAGTTTTTGACCCCAGTTGACCCAATTTCAAACTCATCCGAGATTTTATCAAGCCATTCATTCTGACCAAATTTCAGGTTGATTTGGCCAAAAATGTGGCCTCTAGAGTTCATACAATGTTTTTCTATGATTTGACCCCGTGACCTAGTTTTTGAACCCAGTTGACCCAATTTTGAACTCATCAAAGATTTCATCAAGACATTCATTCTGACCAAATTTCAGGTTGATTGGGCAAAAAATGTGGCCTCTAGAAAGCTTACACGGTTTTTCTAAGATTTGACCCTGTTACCTAGTTTTTGACCCCAGTTGACCCAATTTCGAACTCGTCAGATATTTTATCAAGACAATCAGTCTGACCAAATTTCAGGTTGATTGGGCAAAAAATGTGGCTTCTAGAGTGCTTACACGGTTTTTCTAAGATTTGACCCTGTGACCTAGTTTTTGACCCCAGTTGACCCAATTTCGAACTCGTCCGATATTTTATCAAGACAATCAGTCTGACCAAAATTCAGCTTGATTGGGCAAAAAATGTGGCTTCTAGAGTGCATACAAGGTTTTTCTATGATTTGACCCTGTGACCTAGTTTTTGACCCCAGTTGACCCAATTTCAAACTCATCCGAGATTTTATCAAGCCATTCATTCTGACCAAATTTCAGGTTGATTTGGCCAAAAATGTGGCCTCTAGAGTGCATACAAGGTTTTTCTAAGATTTGACCCCGTGACCTAGTCTGTGACCCCAGTTGACCCAATTTCGAACTCGTCTGAGATTTTATCAAGACAATTATTCTGATCAAATTTCAGGTTGATTGGGCAAAAAATGTGGCCTCTAGAGTGCATACAAGGTTTTTCTAAGATTTGACCCCGTGACCTAGTTTTTAAACCTAGTTGACCCAATTTCGAACTCGACCAAGATTTTATCAAGACAATCATTCTGACCAAATTTCAGGTTGATCGCGCCAAAAATGTGGCCTCTAGAGTGCATACAAGGGTTTTCTAAGATTTGACCCCGTGACCCAGTTTTTGACCCCAGTTGACCCAATTTCGAACTCGTCCAAGATTTTATTTAGACAATTATTCTGACCAAATTTCAGGTTGATCGCGCCAAAAATGTGGCCTCTAGAGTGCATACAAGGCAAATGTTGACGACGGACGACGGACGACTGACGACGGACGACGGACATCCACCTAACCACAAAAGCTCACCTTGAGCACTTCGTGCTCAGGTGAGCTAAAAATTCACAGGCCAGAAGGACTTGTATTATAGAATGAAGTGCCAGTCCTGCCTTAACCCTTGTCATGCTGAATAAAAAACCTTCGCAAAATTATATATAAATCAAAGTGCTGAAAGCTCTGTATTTCCTACTGGTGAGTCAGCATTTGATTTTGAAAATATAATTTCTGAAACTTTTCTGGTTTAAAAAGAAACAAGAGGCCCAAGAGGGCCTGTATCGCTCTACTGGCTTTAAAATCTTTAGACTTTCATTAAATAAAGCTTACTTTAAATGAATACATTAACACTCCGAAATATCCTAAGACCTATTAAATAATGATAAACTGGTTCTGGTCCATATTGCACCAAAATACTCAATCATAATGAACCTGCAACCCTTTACCCATCTTATTAAAACATAAGGTTCAGAAGATGTCGTTCAATGATTTTGGGCTCAAAATAGGCCCCCCCTGCCACGCCCATATTTATGGACCAATCAAAATTTCTTGATCAATTTAGGTAATAGTCACCCAAGAAACATTTTGGTAAAGTTTCATTGAAATTGGCTGAGTGGTTCCAAAGGAGATATCGTTCAAAGATTTTGGCCTCAAAATAAGCCCCCCCATTTTAAAAAAAGACACTCAAGGAACATTCTGGTAAAGTTTCATTGAAATCAGCCAAGTGGTTCAGGAGAAAATGTCATTTGAAAATTTCAGGCTCAAAATAGGCCCCGCCCTGCAACGCCCATATTTAAGGACCAATCAAAATTTCTTGAACAATTTAAGTAAAGGGTCAACCAAAGAACATTCTGTTAAAGTTTCATTGAAATCAGCCCAGTGGTTCAGGAGGAGATGTTGTTCGAAGATTTCAGGCTCAAATTAAGCCCCGCCCCGCCACACCCATATTTATGGGCCAATCAAAATTTCTTGAACAATTTAAGTAAAGGGTCACCAAAGGAACATCCATGCAAAGTTTCATTGAAAACGGCCCAATAGTTTGGGAGGAGAAGATTTTTAAAGATTTCAAAGTGAAAAAATGCCACGCCCTGCCTCACCCATATTTGGGGGCCAATCAAAATTCTTTGAAAAATTTCAGAAGAGGGCCACCCAAGGATCATTTCTGCCAAGTTTCATTAAAATCCGCCCATTGGTTTGGGAGGAGAAGATGTTTAAAGAAAAAGTTTACGCACGGACGGACGGACGGATGCACACACCGACGCACGACGGACACTCCGCCATGACAATAGCTCGCTGGCTTTCGGCCAGTGGAGCTAAAAACAGGTGGTATAGACAAAGATCAGACAGCACATATGTGCAGGCTGATGTTTGTTCATAGCTCCTGACAAGGCAGGAATATTCCGGGTTTAGCATGACAAGGGTTAAAATCATAGGCCTGAAGACCTGTGTTAGTGTTGACTCAACCCCTGCCAGGAATCAAACTCTAGCTAGTGACTCTAGGATTTAGTTTTTGCTTTGAATGGGGTTTTATGCTGCTTTTAACATTTATTTCAGTCATATCTGGAAAGCTGGGGCACCTAACAACGGATTCCTGGTATTTCTCACACCTGAGTACTTCCATCACATCCTAGCCTAGCCTCCAGCTGCTATCCCACAAAGGTCTATGATTATCAAACCATTGGTGGTAGACAAATAGTCGGAAAGGATGAGTGCTGTCATCGGGGATCAAACCCAGAACCTCTAGATTTACAGTCTTGCGCACTACCAACTGCAGTATGACAGAGGCTCCCTAGGATTTAAATCTCAATGTGTTACCATCAAAGCTAAATATAATAACCCATAGTTTGAATGGTACTTTTGCCACTTTGAATAATCATCCAGTACTGCATCATGGTAAAGTTAATCGTTTCTTAAACAGAGTTTAGTCTGACATCAGCACAATAGGGTCCAAAGGACTCAATCAGTGGGATCTTAGGGTTCCTTTCTTAGACTTTGGGAGTCCCTGCTTTAGCTTTAGACAACTGTATTTCTTTGAGGCTTCATATTTTTATTATCTAAATTTAGAGTAATTCCCTGGTAAAAGGTAAAGAAAAAGATGGAAGTATATTAATATTCTAGGCTCAACTTCAGGAAAAAATTGAAGCCTGTTAAAAACAGGCTTCAATTCTTTTCAGAAGATAATCCCCAGAGAGTCTATGGGACTCACATCACATAGTTTTGAGGGTTCTAACTACTCATTTTTGCATTTCCGATGCGCAAAACTTGTGTCAAAACCCTGAATCAAGCCTCCTGGGTATATCACCTGTATCATTAAGTATTTGATAACTCTAAAAGGCTGAATTTAAATTTTGTGTCAAACAAATTTCAGGGTTTGAAACTTTAAAGGGGAGTCAGGAAGTACAAGACTCCCTTATTTTGCCGTTTTGCTTGGTTGCTAGCACAGTCATTACGAAATTTTTTCTATTAGGCAATGGAGACGGGTATTCTTCACCGACAAATTCTGGTTCACTTTCTACCATTTGGACGGCCGACGTCGTGTATACTGACATCGTGGCGAAAGTTACACCGAGCCATAGGTTGTTGGACAGGATAGAATTGACTGTTGTTTGGTATGTGTTGGGGCAGCATCTCCTATGGGTTAAAATCACCATTGACGTGATTGAGGGTAATTTAAAGAGCATCAGGTAAAGAGAAAATCCTCCACCCAAATGCCGTCCCATACGGAACCTGATATTGCAGCAAGACAATGCCCGGCCCCATGTCGCCAGAGTTTGCCAGCAATGTCCTGCCAACTGTAACATACACCCACTCGATTGGCCAGCATTCAGTCCAGACTTGTCCCCAATTAAACATTTGTGGGGTGAACTGGATAGGAGGGCAAGGGCATGTCCAAATGCCCTGACTAATCATTTCCAGCTCACACATTCCTTGCAAGAAGAATGGAATAACATTCCCATGGCCATGATTAACATCCTGGTGAATTCCATGCATAGACGAATCAGTTGTGCATGGAGGACACACAAGATACTGATATGTCTGGCCGTGTTTCGCAAAACAAGAAGGGTCATTGTTAAAAGGGGGTATTTTTCCACATAATCAGCATCGGAAATCGATTGAAACTTCAATAGCTGGTTTCATACAGATGACATTTCATAAAAAAAATTAATATAATCATCGAATAATATAATTTATCCTTAAAAATAATCATTTATCCCTTAAATGTGAAAAATTTAAGAAGATTTTAGGAAAATTCTTCTTAAAAGGCATCAATTTGTGTGCAATTACTTTGCAATTTTCATGGTGACATCAATTATTGCTTAGATGATGTCTGGGCCCGAGGTTATAAAGCTTTTCTCATTCTCAATTCAAAATTTTCTCAAATTTCAATTTGAGATTAAAGCTGCAATTCTCCTTTAATACTCATTTTAATGTATTAACATAAAAGATAATATTAATAAGTTGTTATAAATTCTCAGTTGAGCCTGAGAAATGTTTTTTAACCGCTGGCCCTGATAGGTTGAAATAAACGAAAACAAGATTTAAGTCCTGAAAAAAATCACTGTTAAGGCAGTAAGTCTGTCAAATGATAATCTACCATTAATTCACAAAAATCCAAAGAAATGCACTAAAGAATTCTGCAATTTGTGAGAGACAAAATGGAAAGAATATGTGCAGCTACCAAGGATCCAACACAGGAACCCATGATTGTGAATCTGCTGCACTTCAAACTGAGCTACAGTTAACAACAATCGTGAAATTGACAAGGTGAATGATTTGGAATGATTTAGGAATAAAATTGCATGAGTGTGTGGAGCGAGATTGAGTGTATTTAAAGAGAGGTAACCCATTATTGCATATTTTGTTCATGTACTGATAACCTCGCTTTCAGAACATATACATACAAGTTCTACAGATAGCTTCCTTTTTCTTTAAGAACCTATTAGACCCTTACAATCACAATTTTTCTTTATCCAATTTTATTTCCAATGACATTGATTCTATATTTTTCAATGGGTTTTGAGTGTTTTTCAAGGTTTGAGTGAGTGTTTGGAATCAATGAATGGAGCCCTAAGTGAGTGATTTAGAGTTTTGATTGGAATTACGAGGGGCTATCAAATAGTTTTGAGACTTTAATCATATTTCCTTTGATAGATATCAGATGATTTTGGAATATGTATCAGTTGAATTATACGTCTTCTGACTACAAATTTACCAAATTTCAGCTGGATAACTTGAATACATCCAATTTCATGTCAAGATTAATTGAGATGGGTGCGGCGTCTCGGGGCAAAATAGTGACGTCATGAACATCAGACCCACTCATAATTGCTTTTGTTAGCAATGATTATTTGTTATAAAACTATGATTTCCCATCAAGTACTACCAATTTAATGTTTTCAAAAGGGCAATGCACACCTTCACAAATACACTTGGCTCTTTCAGGTAAAACAAGAGCTGTCACTGTAAGATGACAATGCCCCCGACACCGCTTTGATTTAGAAGTTATGGCCAATGTTAAAGTTTTTGGACGGAATGACGGACGGACGGACAGACGGACGGACGGACAGACAGACGGACGGACGGACAGACGGACAAGTCAAATTTATGATGCCTCCCTATCGGGGGCATAAAAAATATAAGATGAATGATTCAGTATTGCGATAAAGTTTATAATAGACAGTTCGGTTTCAAGTCTAAATGCGTTAAATATTATTAACTGGAGAAAAAACAGTTATCAGTGTTTGATAACATTTCAGTAAAATTATCCCGAAAATGATCTTGATGAATTTTCTTGTGGTCTTATTGATCAATCAGAGACCCCATTGAGTGCAATAAATCGCGTTTTATTAAAACAAAATTCCATATTAGTTTGAATTACCATTTTGAGTGCCCTGACGTTACGTTATTTCAGAAAAAAGAACGTCGTTCTTGGTAAATTAGACCTCTAACAGCGTCAAATCTATCAAGTAAACCCCATGGTATGTATGTTTACCTGTTGTGCATTCAATGATTATTTCGACACTATTTTAATTTTTTGAATAACTTGTGTATTACGCATTTTGTAAGAATATCTTTCTAATCATTGAGTTTAAAGTGCCCCGAAAGCGCTTCTTTCGGTTTCCATAGCAAGGGTTCCTTAACAGACAAGTTGTCATATTTTGTTGCATGTTTGTATAATAAGCACATACATCCAACTGAATAATAACTCACAGATTCATCAAAATCCTATGAACGATAAAAAGTTATTGCAATTGTCTCAGAACTTTTTGATACCCCCTCGTAGTGTCAATTATATGATGTCTTTAACTGTATAACAGCAGCTTGTTTTCAAACTTCAATAAGAAACTTGAATGCCCATCAATAGCGCTGGGACAAGTACATTAGTACCCAGGTATTTGGTAGGGCAACCTTCCTACCCAGGTTCAGAAACAATACCTATTACCTGATTATTGTATAAGCATTATGTACCTTTGGGGATTAACTTCAGAAAAGAATTGAATACTGTTCAAAAAGTCTTCAATTCTTTTCTGAAGTTGATTTACAGATGGTTCTACAGACTTACATCAGATAGTTTTGAGAGTCCTGGCTACTAACTCACAACATCTTTGTCCCTTAAAACCATGTCAGAAATTATATGTTCGATCCCCCTCGAGGGTTCCCAAAAACCCTCAAATGGGGGTTTTACACCCCCAATTTGAATCTTGTATCCCCAATTTTTGCAAGTAGCCTTCTTTGTAATGTAAGCTGCCGTCATAGCGCAGCTGGTAGCACATCGGACTGTCAATCTAGAGGTCCCGGGTTCGATCGCCAACGACGGCACTCATTCTTTCCGAATAATTGTCTCTCGCCAATGGGTTGATAACCGTAGACCTATGTGAGACAGCGGCTTGAGGCTAGGAAAGGATGTGGTGGTTGTACTGGTAAGAGAAATACCAGGAATCCATTGTTAGATGGTCCAGCTGCCGCGATTCAACAGAAAAAATGTTGAAAGTGGTGTTAAACTCCATTCAATCAATTAACCAATCGTTTCATGTAAAGGGCGTACAAGTATGCTGTAAAATGACTGTTTTCAACCCCAAATTTAAAAGTCAGTGAGAACCCTGCCCTCATTAAAATTCTGGATCTTCTTTTGTATTTAGTTGATAACATAAATTAAAGGACAGTTATCATCAGGTACTCCAGTAATGAGATCTTGGGTACCCGGGTACAAAGATTTTACTCATCCAAGCCCTACCCACAAATAATCAAGAGGATAAACCCCAAGAAAGGTAAATCTGTAGATCTCAACTGGTAATACTAAAAGAGTGCATTCCCTTCATTTTCAATTGCAACCATTCTTGTTTAACTAGAAATGGGTTTAGTTCCCCTGTCAATTGAATCTTTTTTTTCCAAAAATACCAAGGACAATACATTAATACCGCAAATTAGGAACCTTAAAAGTGCTTCTTCATTTTTCTTCAGGGCATTATTTTACATTTATAATTTGAGTGTGTTATTTATAGCATTGAAGAGTGAAGCCTAAGTTATAGGTTGTAAAGGAGCTGGCTAAAATCAGGTACTATAGACTAAGCTCAGACTTCACATATGAACAGGCAGCCAGGCTGATCTTTGTCTATATCTCTGTAGAAGTTTGAACATTTCAGGTTCAGCACAACCTTCAAGGGTTATAACCAATCATAAATCTAGTCTTTATGCTCTAATCAAACTAAATGTCAAAATATCACCTTAACAAGAAGCAGGGTTTGACACTAAGGGGAGTCCAGAAATCGAAGACTACTTTTTTACCAGCTGGGACCCCTTCCATTTGCAATTAAGGAGTCTGATAGACTCCAAGGGTATCGGAATCCTTGGGTCATATGAGAATATTTTGAAAAACAACTGCACAAAGCAGTGCCCTTTCTAACACTTGTCAAACTTGTAGATTTTTTCACTGCAAAAGTTGTTTAAGAAAACATTTGCTTGCATCCTGTAGTATTTTGAGGAAAAAGCTTTTTTTTGGAAGAAGATTGTGGAAAAGAAGAAATAGCTTATAACATGCAATTTTTTCTTTTCCACAATATTCTCCCATTATGAAAATTTGGACTCCTAACTTTGAGCTTGGACTCCTTGGTTTCATGCGTTCAATCAAGGGCAGAAAATTCTTGAACCTGAGGGAATTGAGACCTCAAAATTGCGTCTTGAAAAACTTCAACATGTGATAAATATTTGTATAAAATTTCTAAGCTTTTGAGTCAAAACTTGAGGAGTTTGGGAAACAAAATTTCTAGTAATAAATTTTGTGTCAACAGACAGCCAGACAGGCTGATTCCAATATACCTCTGAAAACATTCGTTTTAAAATTGTGTCTTAAAAAACTTCAACATGTGATAAATATTTGTATGAAATTTCAAAGCATTAGAAGGAAAACTGAAGGAGGAATTGGCAACAAAAACTACTAGTATATGCATACGAAAAAGAATTAATAAAATATCTTAAGTTCAAGGGCAGATAATTCTCGAACCAGAGGGAGCTAAGACCTTAAAATAATGTCTTGCAAAACTTCAACTTATGATACATATTTATATAAATTTCAAAGCTTTTGAAGGAAAAATGAAGGAGGAGTTCGCAACAAAAAATTACTAGTATATATGTGAAAAGAGAAAAATATCTTAAGTTCAAGGGCAGATAACTCTTGAACAAGAGGGAGTTGGGACCTCGAAATTTTGTCTTGCAAAACTTCAACATTATATAAATGTTTGTATAAAAATTCAAAGCTTTTGAAGGAAAACTGAAGGAGTTTGTGACACAAAATTACTAGTACAGTATAACACCTCTATTATGTGTACAAAAAAGAATTAATAAAATGTCTTAAGTTCAAGGGCAGATAATTCTTGAACCAGGTGGAGTTGGGACCTCAAAATAATGTCTTGCAAAACTTCAACTTATGATAAAATATTTTTATAAATTTACAAAGCCTTTGAAGGAAAACTGAAGAAGTTACTAGTATATATGTGAAAAGAGAAAAACCAAGATTCATCAGGTTAAGGGTTTTGTTCAACCAACATTTATTGGAAACCAAGATAAGTGTTGAAACTCCACTTAGATTCTTATAACCCATGTAAGGGGCAAAGTGAAGTTAAAACACTTGAGTTTTCAAAGATAAGTCATTTTCCATGATTCCCATGTTTTGCTGAAAAAAAAAGCAAAATTTCCCTCACTAAAATGTAAGTGATAGAATCTATCTGGAACACAGGCAATGGTTTCATAATCTGATATTTTTTATGGATCATTTATCTGTGATCTAGTACCAGGATCTTAGAAATAGGGGATATTGAATGAGTGGTCATGAAATACTGAATTTATTAAACAAGTCATCTATAAACAGATACAAGAGGGACATTGGCCCTAAAGCGCTCACCTGATGCATGGCTAAACGAAAGTCAAAGAGATCAAGAAGAAAACATTTCAGTTAAAAATATTGCCTCTAAAGTACTAAAAAACGTTTTTGACCCTCTATCAAACTTGTGTAAGATTTCAAGGCAATTTCAAACTTGACCTAGGTTTCATACAAACATATTGACCAAGTTTCAAGATATTTGAGTAAACATGTTTTCTTTTTTTTTAGATTTAACCCTTGACCCCAATTTTGACCCAACTTGACCCAATTTTGAACATGACTGAGATTTGATGGAGACAAACATGTTTCAAGACATTTGGACCAAAGATGTGGCCTCTAGAGTACACACAAGGTTTTTCCAAGATTTGACCCCTTGACCCCATTTTTGACCCCACTTGACCCAATTTCAAACCTTGCTGAGATTTAATGGAGACAAAAATTCTGGCCAAGTTTCAAGACATATGGACCAAAAATATGGCCTCTAGATTGTACAAAAGGTTTTTCAAGATTTGAACCCTTGGCCCCATTTTTGACCCCACTTGACCCAATTTCAAATTTGACCGAGATTTGATGGAGACAAACATTCTGACCAAGTTTCAAGACATTTGGACCAAACATATGTCCTCTAGAGTGCACACAAGGTTTTTCTTAGATTTGACCCTTTGACCCCATTTTTGACCCCACTTGACCCATTTTTAAACTTAACCAAGACTTGATGGAGACAATTATTAAGACCAAGTTTCAAGACATTTGGACCAAAAATATGGCCTTTAGAGTGCACACAAGGTTTTTCTTAGATTTGACCCCTTGACCCCATTTTTGACCCCACTTCGAACTTGACCGAGATTTGATGGAGACAAACATTCTGACCAAGTTTCAAGACATTTGGACCAAAAATATGGCCTCTAGAGTGCACACAAGGTTTTTCTTAGATTTGACCCTTTGACCCCATTTTTGACCCTACTTGACCCATTTTTAACCTTAACCGAGATTTGATGGTGAAAAACATTGTGACCAAGTTTCAAGACGTTGAGACCAAAAATATGTCCTCTAGAGTGCACACAAGGTTTTTCTAAGATTTGACCCCTTTGACCCCATTTTTGACCCCACTTGACCCAATTTTGAAATTGATCGAGATTTGATGGAGACAAATATTGTGACCATGTTTCAAGACATTTGGGCCAATAATGTGGCCTCTAAAGTGTGAACAAGGTTGTTCTAAGATTTGACCCATTGACCCCATTTTTGACCCCACTTGACCCATTTTTAAGCTTAACCAAGATTTAGTGGAGACAAACATTGTGACCAAGTTTCAAGACATTTGGACCAAAAATATGGCCTCTAGAGCGCACACAAGGTTTATCTAAGATTTGACCCCTTGACCCCATTTTTGACCCTACTTAACCCTATTTCAAACTTGGCCGAGATTTGATGGAGACAAACATTCTGACCAAGTTTCAAGACATTTGGGCCACAAATGTGGGCTCTAGAGTGAATACAAGGTTTTTCTAAAATTTGACCCCTTGACCCCATTTTTGACCCCACCTGACCCAATTTCGAACTTGACCGAGATTTGATGGAGACAAACATTCTGACCAAGTTTCAAGACATTTGGGCCAAAAATGTGGCCTCTAGAGTGCACACAAGGTCAAGTTTGATGACAGACGACGGACACCAGACAGCAGCCCATCACAATAGCTCACCTTGAGCACTTCGTGCTCAGGTGAGCTAAAAAAACAGACTGTGCCGAGTTTTTGTCTGTTATAGATGACGAGTTTAATTAATTCCGTATTTAATGAGCACAAATTCTATATTCTATTTATAATATGACCTGAATTTTGGCGAAAAATTGTCAAGATTGTTGAAATTCAACATTTCAATTTTCTGCAAAACTTATAACGCCTTTTAAAACTGACATCATGATATATACATTATGGCGTCATTTTCGTGGTTACAAAAAGCAGTGTTATTGGTTTATAGCTTATTTGCATAGTTATTCCACAAGTGTAATAACACCCGTGTAATATCAAAATTATTCAACGGGGTTATTTCACTCTCGCAACATATGTCATTTTATAACTGTGTTTATTACCTTTGACATAAGTATTTCCTGTTTAATTGGGGTTTTGGCAGTTGTCATCTTAGGTGTCCACACTGCATTTTCATCTGCAATTGGAAACCCATCAGATATTTTAGAATCTTCAATTGTATCAGCCAAATCACTAGACATTTCCATCTCTTCTTTAATACATGTACCACTCTCAGTCCAAGTGATGTCATTTTCACCAATTATTGCTTTACTCATAGTGGCGGTATTCATTCCAGGTGCTACGTTCATTAGATCTGGTTCAATGTAGCTCTGTTTAACATAGTCCTGTACACCAACTATCGCAAAACCAATTTCTGTATCTTCAACATTTTTTGTAGCAGTTTCTGTCTGTGATGACATTGGTTTCTGCTCACTATTGCTAGCTCTAGGAGACTCCTGTGCAGTACTTTTGGTTGGATAATCTGACTTACTGCGTCCATGTTTCAAAACACGCATAGGAGTGGCTGAAAAACTGTACACTTTTGGTGAAGTAGTGCTCAGTTTCTTCTGTACTAGCACTCTTGATGGTGTGAGGCATGCAAGTTCACCTTTTTTCAGTTCTTTAGGCGTACCAGGCAAACCATGATCTATTCCCACTCGTTTTCTAACTGGAGGAGTTTTTGTGATGTCATAAAAACCATCAATTTCTATTAGAACTCGACCTGGCATGCTCTCTCTTTTGTTCTGATATCTAACCACAGAATCTGTGGCAGGGCACAAGCTCAATCTGTCAGGGTTTGGCACTCTTTGTGGAGTAAAATCTGTCGTAAAACTCATCACCCGCTTCTTTTTGACCGCAGCCTGGTCTTTGTTTACTGATCTTGCACACTCATTTTTGTCCTGAGTAAGTTCCTCTGTTTCTTCTTCAGCTAGGACGCCGAGTGAGTCTCCCTTGAAATGAACCCGAATATCTTTGTTCTGCCTGACATGTTGCATATCTGTTAATCTACCTGGCTGGTAATTTTCCTTGCTTGCACTTAAACTCTCTGAAAATACAAAGATATACAGGGTTATTTCTTGTTACAGTGTAATATTTAGAGGAAATTGAATGAGTGGTCATGAAATACCAAATTTATCAAACAAGTTATCTATAAATAGATAAAAAAGAGGCTGTGCCCAGTTTTTATCTGTTTATAGATGGCGAGTTTAATAAATTCGGTATTTGATGAGCACAAGTTTGATATTCTTTTTGTAATATGACCTGAATTTTTGCCAAAAATCATCAAAATTCTTGAAATTCATCATTTCAATTTTCTGCAAAACATAAAACACCGTTTTTAAAAACTGTCACAATGTATAGATTATGACGTCATTTTCGCGGTTACAAAATAGCGTGGATATTCGATCTGAGCTCATTTGCATAGTTATTCCACTAGTGTAATAACACCTGTGCAATATCAAAAATATTCAACGGGGCTCATTCATTCTCGCGGCATAGGTCATATTTTAACAACATATTCTTACATGGTTAACTTTTTCTTTTGTAGAAAATAGCCATCAGAAACATCATTATAATAATGTAGTACAAAGCTTTAAGATCACTCTTCGAATGACTTAAGGTAGTGGACCCGTACTAGTTCAAGAACCTTTAGGAAGAACTTTAATAATGTTGACGGAGGTTTCCTAATGATTTTCATTAGGAAACCTTGGTCAGCATTGTCAAAGATCGTGAGTTCTGAAATGTTGCAGAACTAATACGGGTCCATAACCTTAATCATAACAAGATATAACATGTTATTCCAGTATGTAAGAGCATAGCCATTTTATACCAAACAGCCTAACTTGAAAATGTCCTGCACCAATTGTGTCAGTACTAACACTTTTTACTAACAAATATTGGCTTTGAACTTGCTTATCTAAGATCTTGTCTTTGTGACTAGCTTGGAAATCATTGTTCAAACCACCAATTTTATCCAATTATGTTTAAGGTCTTTGTAATTTTTCTTGCATATTTACTGCTTGGTAGATGCAGACCCTGAACTTTAGTCTTAGCAAGTGGCAGTTTAGAGTTTACCCAAATCCTTAATCTGACATAACAAAAACATTGATCTATAGGATGATTTACAGAAATAAGCTTTTAGCAAATAGGTTTCACAAACTTATTGACTATTTTAGGGCATATTGAATATTGAGTCAATATTATTGCCAGAATTATTGTCAATAATTTTGATAGTGTTATGGCTGCTCTAAATGTAGGACAATTAATATTGACATTCTTGTCTTAATTCTTGTCATGCTGAACCCAGAATATTACTGCTTTGGCAGGAGCTATAGACAATCATCAGACTGCACATATGTGCAGTCTGATGTTAGTCTACACCACCTGTTTCTCACTTTCAAACAAGAATTGTCGATTGAATTAGTTTTTCAAATAAAAAAATGACCTACAGTTGATACTTTCAGTGCTTTTTGCCCTTTGATTTTGATGAAAATTTTTAGCCAAAATTTATTCAGCATGACAAGGGTTAAGATGGCTATCAGAAGAAACATTTTTATCACACAAATTGATAAGCATGATTACATTTCTTGAGTAGCTTTACATAAGATATAAAGAGTGGCTGAACTGCATTCCTCTTTTAAATACTGTAAAAAAGTACAAAATGTGTTCTTGAAGCACAAATACTCCTTAAGTTAGTAGAACCAAAATAATTTCGCAACATTACGGACCACATGTTCTTTCACAATGTTAACTGAGGTTTCCTAATAAAAATCATTACGAAACCTCAGTTAACATTGTTAAAGTTCAAGAATTCTGAAACCTTGCTAAAATATTATGGGTCCAATCACTTAATAAGCAAGTTTTTCAAAACCATGACCTTGACCAATGACCTTGGTATGTGTACAGATGTGTAAGGATGAGATCCATCAAGTTTTCTTTTCCTGTCACATAAGTTTCAATGCCATCAAAATCAATATGGGTCTTCCCTAAGACCAAAGAAATGTCTCATACAAGTATAAGAGGCATGGAGCAGGGTTTTCCATGACCCTGTTTCTTTGAATGTGCCCCCCCTTTTTTTTAAATGACCCCCCAAAATTGTAAAAGAAACATTCTTTGACTAGTTTAAAGGGGGTCATTATGTGGAAAAATAACACCCAGTTTTGAACATAGAGGGAAAACCCTGCATTGAGCCATCCGTGTGACCTCTAGAGTGGTAACGAGGAAATTGACTTTTGAGTAGGAATGCCATCAAAATCGGCAAGGGTCATCTTTTACACCAGACAAACATCTATTGCAATTTTTAAAAAAAAATAGCCAAAAATGTGATCTATAGAGAGGTAACACTGAATTGTTGATGATGGCCAATAACTGAGGGACACTTTTTTTTGTTTAAACCAAACCAAGTTCATACAACTTAGATTAATCCCTCTTGATTCTGCTTCCTGGAAAATTCACCAATACTCTCGTGGAATGTGAGTACAAATAAAAGCACCATAATTGATAACTGTTCCCGGGAATCAAACTCAGGACCTTTAGATGAAGAGCCCAACGCTCGACCAGAGTCTTTGCTTGGCGCATTTTTTAAATTGTTAGAAATGTCGCGCACGGGCTCATTTAATAGCAATACCTTGGATTAACTTGTTCTCAAAGCATCTTCTCTTGGGTGTAAACTGACTATCTGTTGTCATTCTTCTCATAGCCTTTGCTCCAGCCAGAAGACCAGGGGACTTGTGGACAGCTGATTGACCAGTGACCAGATTCTTTTTGGCCTCTTTCTGTGACCTCCCTCTAGCAAATTCTTCACACATCTTTCTGAAGAAGTGGGCATCTTTTTTCTCTGGTGGGGCATATATGGAATTCCTCTGAAATACCCACAAGATGAGTTTGAGAAATACAAATTGGTGGCCCAGCCTGAAAAGTTGTAACTGCCTGCATGCTTATAGGCGGTAATATAACTATTTTAAGCCGAGCCATCAATTTGCCATCTAAATAGCCAATTTTTAAAAACTTTGACCTTCAACTTGACAGTTTGCTCCCCCCTTTTTCTTTGCCCTAGTGATTGAACTTTTTTCATACTCAAGTGAGAATTTGCTCAAAATATGACAAGATATTAAAACTATATTTCTGCTCAGATTCTGTGCAATTTTAACTGATAATTCATGTTCAATTTTAATTAAAACATTTAAAAATAGTAATTAAAAACTTTGAAGTTTGAGTTAATGCTCACTTCCATTTAAACTTTTAAAACATGTATGAAAATTCTATTGTTATCCTTTCATTTGTCTTCTCAAATTATTAGCCCAGCCCATCACATTTTAAACTGCGATTATACATAAAGGCAGTGACAACTGTTTTGCACTGAGCCATGAGGTTACAAATGTAACGGATTATTGTAACAACCTTAACACTAGTGCTTCCATCTAGCTCATCAGATAGCCAATCACTGTGAAGATGATCTTTGTCTAACTCTGATTTCAAAATAGCACAAAGTTGGCTTTCTCATAGCAGTGGGCTCATTTCATCAGATACACTAAAACTTGTATTAAGCGACCAGGAATGGGACCTCCAAAAAGCGGTTGTTAAAGAAAATGGTGGCTTAATACACAGTTAAGAAACATGATTTTGATCGAATATATATATCATTGCAAAATTCTTAAAAATCCTATGCTGGAAAAACTCAACAGAATTGTCTTAGTGAGACGATTCTTGTGAGTTTTAACAGCATAGGATTTATTTACAATATTTTCTTTACCAGTGATATCTATTTTTTTAGATATTTCGATTTAAAGAAGGGGATTTTGAAAATAGTTGCTTAATAAAAAAGGTCGCTTAATAGATGTGGTTGCTTGAACAAGGTTGACTGTAATTTACCTTAGCCAGTGTATGCCTAATTTGATGATCAATACCAGATGTAGACTGGATACCTGTGTTATTGAGTATACTCTACAAAGCTGTATAATTAGTCTGGGATTTCAGAGATATTATCTTTGGGATATTTGAGATACTAACAATAGCACCGCCTATGGGTGCCTACGCTCGGCTGTTGAGTGCTCGATGGTGGGAAAAAATCTAAGTCGAAAAAGGGGCATAATTTGCACAAAATGCATCTAGAGTTATCCCCCTTGATAGTATAGGTTTGTCTTTTGATGGTGAACATGTGTGCTAAGTTTCAAGTGAATGCCTTCAGTAGAACCAGAGATATAACAAAATGTCAAAGTTTTCGCATGACGACGACAATGACGATAACGACACCGAGGCTATAGCAATACCTCGGGTTTTCTCCGAAAACAGCCGAGCTAAAATACCTGATTGTTTACTGTAGCCAGTTCATGTCAAGTCTGATGACATTCACCAGGTCTAGACTGGATACCTGTATTTTTGAAAATACTCTGTAAGGGTCCAGAATTGCCTGGGAACCATGTCTTATCATTTTATCTGGTAGTTCACTGTACCCAGTGTATGTCTACATGTAGTTTCATGACCAATGCCAGGTGAAGACTGGATACCTGTATCATTTAGTATTCTGTGTAAGCCTGAATTATTAGTCTGGACACCATGTCTGATTACATTTACCTGATTGTTTACTGTAGCCAGTGTATGTCTAGTCTGTTGACCAAAACCAGGTGTAGACTCGATACCTGTATTGCTTAGAATACTCAGCAAGGCTGCATCATCTGTTTCAAACTCTGTGTCTGTTTAATACAAAAGAGGTAAAAACTAGAGGATTTAAGCCCCTTTATTGAGCAACAGGCTTAAATCGTAAGATTACGATACAAGACATTCTTATTTGAGAGAAGAACTTTTCAGAAACTTTATGCATTCTATATTTCTGCAGTCATAAAAAATACTGCAGGATGAATGCACAGAATTTTTGTTCAATTACAGATTGTCACTTTTTCTAAACCATTGAAAGAGTAGGATTTTCATTTAATTCTCTTGATTCAATTCCATATCTAGTCAGAAACCCAATAAATAAATAAAACTAGAACTGTCGCGGAACCGACTAACACCCCCCCACAAGCACTTTGCCAGAATGCAAGTGCTATTAGTGCAGGATGTGTTTGTAACAAATATTGAGGTCATATGCAGCATTTGCATGAAATTTCATGATTCTAGGTCACTTGGTTTTTGAGTTATAGTACAGAAATACTAGAAAGCCATGAATGGCTTGAGTCGCTCCACAGGCTTGAAATTCTTGTAAAAGCAAATAAATGTTTTGACTAGATTTTTAGATATTTGGGGTTCTACTGATGTTGAAAATGATTTTCAAAGTTTCAACTATATATCAGATAGAGAAATGACCTCTGCTATTAAAAGACCTATTTTTCATCAAATCAAAATAATTTTTGACTGCATGATAATGGGTCACCCAAAGATCATACCAAAAATGTTTGATTGATATCCATCATTCACATTCTGAGAAAATGATTTTCAAAATTTCCACTATATAACATATAGAGAAATGACCTCTGCCCATAAAATGCGTATTTTTCATCCAATCAAAATAATTTTTGGTAAATTGATAAAGTGTTACTCAAGGATCATTCCAGTGAAATTTGGTTGATATCCATCAGTTACATTCTGAGAAAATGATTTTCAAAGTTTCCACTATATAACTTATAGAGAAATGACCTCCGCCCATAAAATGCATGTTTTTCATCCAATCACAATGATTTTTTGTAAACTGATAAAGTGTTACTCAAGGATCATTCAAGTGAAATTTGGTTGATATCCATCAGTTAGATTAAGAGAAAATGATTTTCAAAGTTTCCACTATATAACATATAGAGAAATGACCTCCGCCCATAAAATGCATATTTTCCATCCGATCACAAAGATTTTTTGTAAACTGATAAAGGGTCACCCAAGGATTATTCATGTAAAATTTAATTGGTATCCATTGATTAGAATCTGAGAAAACTCACTTTTTACCATATTTGGAAATAAGCCACGCCCATTAAATCCATGTTTTTCATTTGATCAAAATTTCTTGAACAACTTTGAAAGAGGGTCACCCAAGGATCATTCCTGTGAAGTTTGGTTGAAAACCATCCAGTAGTTTCTGAGGAGAAGATTTTTAAAGACAAGTTTACGACCGGACGCACGCACGCACAGACGGACGGACGGACGCACGACGGACACAACGCCATGACAATAGCCCCAGTGGCTTTCAGCCAGTGGAGCTAAAAATTGAACAAAAATTGACTGTGACCTTGACCTTTGACATATATGACCCCAAAACAATAGGGCACTTCCTTGGATCATAAGCAACATTTGCATAAAGTTTCATGCTTGTAGGCCACTTGGTTCTTGAGTTAGAGTCCGGAAACGAAAATTGAACAAAGGCTGACTGTGACCTTGACCTTTGACCTAAGTGAACCAAAAAAAAGGGCACATCCTTGGATTATAAGGAACATATGTATAAAGTTTCATGATTGTAGGTCATTTGGTTCTTGAGTTAGAGTCTGGAATAGAAAAGGTCTACAGACGAACGGACGGATGGACGTACAGAGGGATGGATGGACAGACAGACAGTCATGGTAAAACCAATATAACCCCTCTACTTCGTAGGTGGGGGGTATAAAAAGACATCGAATTGCCAGAAAATCATCTAAACTATAGACCAATACAGACTGGATTTGGATGATTCAACAGCAAATAAACAATTTTTTAACTTATTTAAAAATTCAGAAAGAAAATATAAATATTATGCAACACAAAGGGTTAAACTGGTATTTTAGGATGAAATACAAATCAATAATTGAGTGCATGGTTGTGCAATCTAATATGGCTCTTTATTGCACATCAAACTCAGGTGGTTGATATACATTTATATATATCATTTTACTCTATTCTTACACTTACAATTACAGAGTCATCAGAATATTTTTTTTTGTTAAAATACAGTCAGGTTATTATTTTTGTATCCATAATCTTTCTATAATTCCAAGAACAAGCAATGAATATGAAGTCATCTTTGTGTTGAGAAAAAACACAAAAATAAGTGCCTCAAAAATTTAAGAACCTAGGATTTTTAAAATCCACAGAATTTTGACTACTAAGATAAGATGCAGGGGTGTGGAAATTTGGAAATTTAGCACTTTTCTTAGATTTGCCCTAATTTTTACTAGTCGCCAGTCACATGGCGTAGAAAATGTACTTGTCTGCAGGTAGAAAAGCCTATGTTGGACAAGTTGGGCTGAAATGCTTTGCAATTTTTCTTTTCTTATTTTTTACCTTCGTGGTTATAATCTGTGGTTGAGAACTGTCTATTAATGCTCCTCAATGGCGCTTTTGGAGTCTGCAAGTCTTGAGGACATGTTTCCCTGCTAAAGGCTGCTGTCCTTTTTCCTGAAAAAAAAAAACCAAGATCAAGGCCTGAAAATATATCACACTTTCAAACTTAACTGAGATTTCCTCAAATCTTGAACTCATAACTAAAGATTAAAGACAATGAAATACTATGTTAAATGAAAACAAAAGATAATTTTTGTAATTTGTTATTTTCAACATCTTATGTACTTTGTAATTCATTACAAAGTCCCTTTTCTTAATTTAATTTGAGTCAATTATCTGGCAACAATGATAAGGTGGCAAATTGTCACAAGATAGGCCTGTAACTCTGCTGGATGTCCAAGTATACATAAACAAGAGGACCATGATGGTCCTGTATCGCTCACCTTCATCTCTTCTCAATACTTCTCCATAAGCAAAATTAAATGCTTGAAAGATTATTAAATGACCATTAAAAGACATTATTCTATTCCTATGATCCCTGCATAAATTTCTAGCCTTTTCTAAACAAGTTTCGTGTGACCTGGCCATTATTCTGACCAAGTTTCATAAAGATTGGGCCATATTTGTGGCCTCTGGAGTGTAAACAAGAAAATTATTATTAAGGCACCTTTTCCTGTGATATGGCACAGATCCTTCCCCATTTTCAAAAAGTTCATCCTTGTGACCTAGCTAACATTCTGACGAAGTTGCATGAAGATTGAGCCATATTTGTGGCCTCTAGAGTGTAAACACTAAGATTGTTGAAGCCAGATGGCAGACGACAGACAACGTATGACACATGACACACTACAGACATTCAATGATCACAAAAGCTCACCATGAGCACTTCGTGCTCAGGTGAGCTAAAAACAACAAAGAGGAATACCTTAAACATGCTAAGTGTGTTACAGTTCTTGTGTTAAAAAACTCTGAAATCATGATAGGAACATAACACCCATGTTTCAAGTCAATCAGTCATAAAGTGACAAGAGTTATGCCTCGGAAAAGAAAGTTGACACTGCCCTAGACATCACAGGTTATCACATAAAGCTTCCCCTACTTGTAAAAAGATTAACCCTAGACATGCTGAATAATTTTTGGCTAAAAATTTTCATCAAAATCGAAGGGCAATATTTGATATTCTGTTTATAATATTACATGAACTTTGCTGATAAATTGCGAAAAATTACAATACAGTATAACTGTATTAAGCGACTATTATTATTACAATATTTTGTATACCAGTGATATCTATTATTTCAGATATTTCGATTTAAAGAAGGGGATTTTGAAAGCGGTCGTTTAATAAAAACGGTTGTTTAATAGACGTAGTCGCTCAGGCAAGATTGACTGTATTAATTATTTCATATTATTCCGCATAACATATAACACCGTTTGTAAAATGACTTCAGCAGATCCATTATGACATCATTTTCCTAATAAAAATATAACAATGTTCTTAGCTCATTTGCATCGTTATTCTACTTGTGAAATGCCACCAGTGTAATATAAAAAATATTCAACAGGGTTATTTCACTCTGGCAACATAGGTCATGTGATGAAGCTCCTCATTGCTTGGAGCAATATTAACACTTGTGGCCCTGGACCTGCAGGTTTCAAGAAGTAGAATCTACCATTTTGCTAGTCCTTCGGGCCTGTAGTCCATGGCTGGTTTTCTTCTCCAATAATAAAGTCTTTCCTTACTGTATGGAATACATTTTAGAAAAAGAAGAAATTGCTTTTGACAAAGAAAATGCTTGTCATAAGCAATTTCTCCTTTTCTCACACTGCTTTCCTTACAATTTACTTTCTCTATATATACAAAGTTGTCATTGATGAGCTGTTATTATCAGCCATGTGTAAGATTTAACCCTTTCCTGTGTTACAAAATTTTGGACCTGTCCAAATTCAAAGGTTTTGCAGAAGAAAATTTAAAGTGGATTTAAATTGAATAAGATGTGTTTGTGAAACACGAATGCCCCCGTAAAAGCATTTTTTTTAAAGTTTGACCTTGACAGATGACCTTGACCTTGTCACATGACCTTGACAGATGACCTTGTCACATAACCTTGACTTTGGTGTACAGCTTTGTATGTCAAATACTTTTGGAGAAAAGGCAAAGGTTAAGTTTGGTCAAGTTTTCAGACAGACGGGCGGACGGACATGAGTAAAACAATATGCCCACGATCTCTCGATACGGGGGCATAAAAATAACTGCTCAGTAGGATAGAAAATAGTGTGGAAAAAGAAGAAATTGCTTGTCAGAAACAATTTCTTCTTATTTTCAAAATGTTTTCTCAATCATAAAATCAAAGCACGTAAAAAGCAGGGATTAAACAGCAAAGGGTTAAGGTTGATAGGTACTTCAAAAAGTAACATGAGCACCACCAACGGGTGCAACGCTTGGCTACAGATGCTGGAAAATGCTAAAATTCTAAGTCTAAAAAGGGGCATGACTCTTACAAAAATACTTTTAGAGCTATCCCCTTGATAGTCTGGGAAGCTCTTATGACAATGAACACACATGCCAAGTTACATGAAGATATCTTCAATAACGACAGAGATATGACCAAGGTTAAAGTTTGCCACATCATCGACAAAAACAACATAAACGCAAACGCCAACAATGCCAAGGTGATTATAATACTTCTGGTTTACTTTAAAAAACAAGAGGGCCGTTGGCCCTGGGTCGCTCACCTGAGAAAAAAGCTTCATTACCTAGGTATGTCCATGCAACCACAGAAAAAGAGATTTTCACTTATTCAATCAAACATTTGAAATAATCCTTCCCCCCTCTGCTCCTCCCCTGGTCATTATTTATTTAAGCTTTTTTCATAAAAGGTCTGTGATCAGCTAATCTATGCCAGATATACAGGCTGAGTCTGAGACGTTTTCTTTAATGAGTTGATCAATCCATGTCAAATATAAAGGCTGTAGGGACTCAAAATTCTCAACAAAGCACCCCCCTCCCCCAAGATGCTCTGCACCTGGTGAATCTACAGTCATGATTTTAGCTAATTCAATTAATGTCCATAATTATGCTGATCATCCATACCAATTTTCAAGTCTGTAGGACTCCTGGTTCATTAGAAGAAGTTTAAAGATTTCAAAAATGATCCAAAGTACTACCCCCTCCCCAAGACACTCAGCACCTGGTGACCCTACAGTCATGATTTTAGCTATTTGAATTAATGTCAATATATTGATCACCCATGACAATTTTCAAGTCTGTATGGTTCCTGATCCAGGAGAAGAATAAGGTTAAAGATTTCAAATTTGATCCAAAATACTATCCCCTCCCCCCCTAATGCTCCGCATCTCGTGGCCCTACATTCATGATTTTAGCTATTTTATTTTAGATCCATATGCTTATCATCCATGCCAATATTGAAGTCTGTAGGGCTCCTGGTTCATTAGAAGATGAAGGTTAAAGTTACAAAATTTTCCCAAAAGTACTATCCCCTCCCCCCTGGTCCTCTGCACCTGGTGGCATTACAGTCATAATTTTAGCTATTTTTATTAAGGTCTATGAGCTGATCCTCCATGCCAATTTTCAAGTCTGTAGGGCTTGTGGTTCAGAAGAAGAAGAAGGTTAAAGATTACAAAATTTTCACAAAAGTACTACCCTCTCCCCCCTGGTGCTCCGCACCTGGTGAATCTACAGTCATGATTTTAGCTATTTTTATAAAGGTCCATATGCTGATCATCTATGCCAATATTCAAATCTGTCAGGCTCCTGGTTCAAAAGAAGAAGAAGGTTAAAGATTACAAAATTTTCACAAAAGTACTACCCCCTCCCCCCTGGTGCTCCGCACCTGGCAGCCCAAAAGATATGATTTTAGCTATTTTTATCAAGGTCTATGAGCTGATCATCCATGACAATTTTCAAGTCTGTAGGGCTCCTGGTTCCGAAGAAGAAGAGGCTTAAAGATTACAAAATTTACCCAGAGTACTACCCCCTCCCCCCTGGTGCTCCGCACCTGGTGGCCCAAAAGATATGATTTTAGCTATTTTTATTCGGGTCTATGAACTGATCATCCATGCCAAATTTTAAGTCTGTAGGACTACTGGTTGAGAAGAAGAAGAATTTTAAAGATTTTCTTAAAATTTCACCTTTTGTTGCCATAGCAACCAGAGTTTTTCATGGATTTCAATTCTTTTAGCTATTTTTGAAGGGGACCACCTAAGCAACATTTCTGTAAAATTTGGTGTTAATTGGCTTAGTAGTTTAGGAGGAGATGTTGTTTAAAGAAATTGTTGACGGACGCCGAACGACGGACGATGACCGACGACCGACGGACGGACGCCGGAGGAAAGGTGATCACAATAGCTCACATGAGCACTTCGTGCTCAGGTGAGCTAAAAAGGCCAAACTAATAAGAGTTGAACTCTGCTTAGTGTCATGTGTTAAGTATTTAAAACTATTTTAAAGCAGTAGACAAGTAAAAGTTTTGCAAGGTTTTGGAAGTAATGAACTTCCACAGTGTTAACCAATGTTTCCTAATGATTTTCATTAGGAAACCTCAGTCAATATTGTGAAAGAGAATGAGTTCCGAAATGTTGCAGAACTATTACAGGTCCACTACCTTAACTTTACCACTACCAGCAACAGTAGTACTGTAACCCATACCTCCACAATTCCTTGGTGATTTTGGGACTGGTGGCCTTCCAGTTGCAGTAGGTGGGGAGTTATTCCGTCTTTTTCTTGTCATTTCAGCGCTTTTGGGTTGAGGGAGTCGACTACAAAATACAAATTTTGTATTGATACTTCTCAATTGAGAATAAGAAATGACTCTCCGATAGGGAAATAATTTACAAATAACACGTAATTCAGGGTGCGTATTTGACGTTAAAACCAAAGTTTTGACCCTGAAAAATTTCCTGCAGGGGAGGGGGGGGGGGGGGGGGGGTGTCATTCTGACCCACTGAATTTTCATCTATGCATCGAAAGCAATATAAAAGGTTATGTAAATCAATTGTTCTCTTCTTACTATCATAAATGAATCAATATTAACAATGAAGTGTCTATAGACCCTTTTATTTATCTTGATTCATTTAGGTATCATTTCAGACAATTATAGACTGATGAATTTAGATAGCTTGCCCTTTTTTGTCCCCTAGAAATTCATGGTCAAGGGGTCAATGACTCCTGAATTTAAAAAGCTAGCACAGGACATGTAATTCTAGAAATTTACCTTTCTTCCTTTTTCAAAAAGGTTTACTTGTATTTCTTAAATGTTTCAACCATTTCAATATAAACACCAGGGATCAACACTAACCTCTTTGAGTAAGGAGTCCATTGGACTCATCTTACAAAATCAAGGAGTCCAAGCTCAAACTGAGAAGTCCAACTTTTTGTAATGAGAGAACACTGTGGAAAAGAAGAAATTGCTTATTTCAAGCAATTTCTTCTTTTCAACAAGTTTCTCCCCCAAAATAAAGATTTTCTTTCAAATACTTCTGGATGCAAGCTAATGTTATCTTCAACAGCTTATGTAGTGAACCAACAACAATTTTGACAATTGATGAAAAGGAAACTGCCCCTTGCACTTATTTTTTAAAATATTCTCTTTCGATTCATCGGAGTTCTGGGAGTTCAACGGACTCCCTACTTGCAAAATGAAGGAGTCCCAGCTGATAAACAAGGAGTCTTGGACTCCCTGACTCTCCTTAGTGTCGAACCCTGAATACCAGAGAACAGCACAATGAACAAGAATGCTGTAAGCGAATGCCTTGCACTAGGCTTTTATATTGTATGGATCTCTGTAAACCATTTCAAATGTTTTCAGAGTTCCACACTAAGGGAAATCAGGGGCTCATTATTTCCTGGGTTGGACTACAGTGAATATGGCTTGAACGACCACTTTCAGTGACCAATTTTATTAGTTACCATTATAATAAGTCCCTACACTGTATGCAAAATCTCTGATAAACTGAATATTCTTAATGAAAAATTGTTTATTATTGAATCTTATGTTGTTGGGATCAATTTAGAATCGTCTCAGTGACACGATTCTAACAGGTTCAAACATCATATGTTTCAGTAAGAATTATGCTACACTTTATATATGCTATCAAAATGACCTGCCTTACTTCGGTTATCATGAAATATTGTATGAAGCAACCATTCCCATTCTTTTTTGGTCCCCTAAATTGTTGTTTAACACAAATTTTACTGTACTTTATTTTGCAACAAGCAAATTCTTCTTTTTCAAAAATTTTCTTACCAATCATTAAAATCCGAACCTCTTGGACACCTTGACTTTACTCTAGGAGACTGCTGGACTCCTTCCTAACAGAAGTTAGTGTTTATCCCTGCTTTTTACTGATACATGTCATTGAATGCCAGAGGTACAGGCAAAAGGGGGTAAAGCGAGAGTAAATTTTTCATATCTCAATGAAATCCTACAGTGTGTGAACTCATTTGAATCGTCTTTACAGGACGATTCCAAAGAATACTAACAAAATAGGTTTTGAAGTATTACGATTAAAAAAGATTTTATCAAAAATACAAAATACCCCCTCTATCTGTAGCTCTGAATCCTCTTTTGAACACCCCTGAATTTCATGGTTATGGGAATTTTCAGTTTCCAGGGTTCCACAATAACAGGAGTCCAAGACTCATAATTTTCCAGACAGGACTCCTTTTTTTTGAAAGTTAGGAGTCCATTAGTCTCCTTGATTATAATGAGAAGTTTTCGACAAACAACTAAGTATAGCAGTTTCGTTTTTGCTTTTACAAATAACTTTTGTCTGCTTGTAATAGTAATTTTGAAAAAAATTCATCTTGAACTTGGAGAAGAACTATTGTGGAAAAGAATATTTGCTTGTTACAATTGCTTGTAGCAAGCAATTTCTTTTTTCCCAATAAAGTTCTCCCCAACATGGAAACTTGGACTCCTTACTTTTAGCTTTGACTCCTTGATTTAATAAATTGGGAGTACCCTTGACTCCTTAATCACAGAATTTAGTGTCATACTCTGGTTTCAAATAGTAGCATGATCCCTGGGTGAATATACCTTTTTCTAGCTGAATCTTGGAGTGGGGGCCTATTTTCTTTCCTTCTCTGCATTGTCTCTCTTGTAGTGCTTTTCCTGTGAAATATCAAAAGAAGTCTGCATAATTTGAAGATAACAGTGACCTAGAAACACAAGAGGCTGTTGCAAAAATGTTCATAGCCTATCAGACTCCAAATCACCAATCCTGGGATGTTATAAGTTCAATCCCCAACAGCAGCACCTACCGTAAAAGCTCTAATACATTACAACTCCGGGGGTTTAATAGAATCATAACAAACAGATGTTATGCCATGGTAAAATTGACATGAATACGAAGTACTGGAGATTTACAATGACTGTAACACGGAGATAAAAAAAAAGATGATGCATGAAAGCATGTACATGGGTGTGTAATTCCCATGCCAGACTTGTCCGACATGAGCTTTTCCACTTGTGGGCAAATACATTTTTCTAGGCTACTTGTCCGTGGACAAGTGAATAACAGAGCAACTCTTGGAATAGTACTAATAAGATCTAGGAGACAAGTCATTCTCATGTTTGTTGAAAAAGTTAGAAAACATTGTCTTTAATGAAGAAAATGCTGGGTTATATCATTTTCTTCATTTAAAACAATATTTCTCAATATCTATCAATTCATTGTTTGCGGGCAAGTTCATTCTGATCCTGGACAAGTAGGAAATTGACTTTATTGTCCATGGAGAAGTGGAGAAAAGTCATATTTCAACACCCCTGATGTAAATGCAATTTTCCAGAGTGTAGAAGTGGGGTCTTACAAGCATCTTTACATAATGTTGGGTATAGTTCACTCAAAGAATAAAGAAAAACTTGAAATAGAATCATTTATTTAAGCATAGAATCAACACAAAAGCTTGAGATTTGGTCTGGAAAAGTTATATTGACCCTCTGTTGAAATTATCATGACATCCATTTTATGGGGTTTGGGGTTTATTAGATGCTTCAAATTTTCTGCAAATCAATGAAAAATTGTCAAGTCTGACGTCTGAAAAGGGGGATGTGGCTATGATAGAGCATGGGATTCTATTAGAATTCTTGTGGTATATCCATTTCAATATTTATCTCTCACCCATGGGTGAATAATCATTAAGACTAAGTAGGATAGCATTTGGAGGCTATGAAAGTATGTAATAGTAGGGCTGGTGCAAGAAATGCCTGTAAAGTATAGTATATGGAATATGGAATACAATACTATTTTAAGACTGGTTACATCTGAAAATCAATTTCAACAGGGGTCAACACTAATTCCTGAGAATAAGAAGTCTACTTGACTCCCTACACATGAAATTGAGACCAAGCTCAATGTTAGGAGTCCGAATTTTTATAATGGGAGAACATTGTTGACAAGAAGAAATTGCTTGTTATGAGCAATTTCTTCTTTTTCACAATGTTCTTCCGAGATGGTCTTTTTTAAACATACTATGGGATGCAAGAAAATGTTTTCTTCAACAATTTTTGTAGTGAAACAATCTATAGTACTGGTAAGGGTTGAATAGGAAGCTGCCCTGTGCATTTGTTTTCCAAAATATTCTCATTATGACCCTTGTAGTCCATCGGACTTTTTACTTGCAAATGGAAGTCAAAACAATTGGAATTTGACTGATGTGGTGTAAGTTTAATTTCTGGGCACCACTTAACTGGAGGTGCGTTCATTAGAGCAAGATGAAAAATCCCCCTTAATAAGATTTTTTAGACGTCATTATGAACCATTTTCCATAATTTGAGTGAATACATATGATGTCGTTATGACTACTGATTCTATTTGTTTCAGTTTCTGTACGTTGTAGATTCCTTAAAAGGCTTTTATACAACTGAAGTGTGTGTTGCTGTATTATTGGCTCTCATCTTGAAGGCTGCTAACAAGCCTGCATGCACTGTTGCTTTTGGCAGGTGATTCCACTGGATAGTGGTGGTTACAAAGAATGAGTGCTAATATTGTGATGTTTTGCTGCCAATCTTTCTATCTGTTTTGTCTTAACCGCCATTGTAGGCAAACCAAATTTAAAGCATTGATGAAAAACCATCTACGTTGCCTCAAAAAGATATCTTCCGATTCTTAATGAGCTGCTTAAAAAAATAGCTCCACCGAATGCTTTATCTTAAAATCTTAATAAGAATCTCGCTCTAAAGAACGTGTTCCATCAGTTCAGTTCGTAATTGATCATAATTGCAATCTAATAAAATAAACAATTTTGATTGGTTTAAATCGCATCACGTGGGGAAATCCATTGCACTTTATTTCTGTATAAAATGCAATAGGTCTATCGGGAAACCCCCGACCTTCGATCTGCATGTCCTGTGTTATAGGAACTCGAAAACCCCTAGTTCCCCTTTCATATCGTAATATTGCTATTTAATATAATAGAATGTTTTCGAAAGAATTTATGATTAAAAGCATGCAGTTCAGATTCTGAGTCGATGTTTACAGCGAGTCGATGAAGACCACCAATCAACCCTCTCAGCTAAGCCCGATCACGATAGTTTCAGTTTTAAATGCAGAATAACTTTTCAAAATTATGTTTAGATCATAAGTACCTCTACGAATGTCAAATTGTCGTTTATTTGTGTACCATTTGTTTAACTTTATGCCGTTTAACTTCGATAGCGAGAAAAAATACACGATCTAAAAATAGATTGTGTAATACACGCAGTAAGTAGACTCGAAAATTTAATGTTTAGCCGAGTATTTTAATAGTTTCTTAGACCAAGAGGATTGCAATTACAAGGGCAGAGTGTCTTTTTCACAGCGTTTATAGGGGTATAAAGTGCAATTGCCTTAGCACATGGCTTAAACATAACGCCCTACGGGCGTTATTTGCCATGTGCTAAGGCAATTGCACTTTATACCCCAATAAACGCAGTGAAAAAGACACTCATCCCTATAATAATTGGGCCGATGTGACTTTGGGCCGAGTTGACTTAGCCGGTCGGTCGCAAGAAATGTTAAAAGATTGGCCATTAGTTTTTTTCTTAATTACCTTCGCGTAAAAGCTCACTCCCTTAACAATCTATCCGTCAAAATTGAAACTTGAAGTGCCTTTTTTTTTAATTTTATATAAAATGATGCCAAAGTCGTGCAAGTGCATCACTTTTGTTGAACATGGAATCGCATCCACACATTTTGGGAATCGCTTTCGAGACTATACCTGTCGGTTTCTTTCAATCTTTCTGGTAATTAAGATAATCAGAATATGATTTGATTACTAATCAGCGTTGGGAAATGTTAAATGAATGTTATGGTTTGGAAGCAACAGCGAAAATTCGGAAATTTGACGCATACATCAAAATAAGCCAATCAAAATGCGAGTTTCTTCGATCGCAGCAACTCGGACTGGGTTTTTCTTCTCAGGTAAAAACATTCGGATAACTCGCCACATATCCTTACAACAATTAATTCCAACAAAATGGCGTTTCAGTTTAGGAGTGCATTCGTCAACCTTTTTGTTATCATTTTCATATTTTCGGATACCAGATCAGATGTAACGTGTATGGAAGGTATAAAGCAGTTTATTGGATTTTCTACCATCTAGTCCAAATACAAACATACCCGAGTTTCTTCTTCTAAAATTTTATGTAACACACCTGTTTAGTTAGTTGTGTTCTAAATTGAATTTTTAAATGGGTCGATTTTATTTGTTCCATACTTTTGTAATATTTTCTATGCAGGATGCAATAAAAGTGAAATTATACAATGCGTTACCTTGCATTTTCTTCTAAAAGGAAATGTAAGTGTTTTGAATTAAAGAAAATTAATATCAAGAATTTAATGCAGGCTCTTCAAAAAAATCAAAACAATTAATTATCAGTTATGATTTGTCATACTGCTCAAAATAGTTAGTTTGAATTGTACCCTTCATAAAATTCTAACAACATATTGAGGGCAATTTTAGATCTGCAACCACTGGTTCAAGTTATTTCCACAATAATTACTAGGAGAGCAAACAGACTAGGCTAATGTCCAGCTGCATGATTGTGAAGACTGATCTTGGTCTATACTATCTGCCAAAGCGATGTGTACAGCCGGAATATGCTGTGAACAGTATGAGAAGAGTTAAAGTTGTTAAACAATTATCAGTGAATTTTTAGGGTTGGCCTCAAATACAAAATAGAGTTAATAGACTGCTTTACACGATGGATCTTCTGATGGCGAAATGGACTTTTATATACAACATTACATTCTATTTCATTATGAAAATGCTTTACAGTCAAAACGGCCCAAAGTCAAAACGGCCCGTAATTTGGTCAAAACGGCCCAAATCAGTTTTGACAATCGGTCAAAACGGCCAAAAAATTAAATTTACCTTATTTTCCTATCTTTGTCGATGTGAAATAAATTATCATCATACTTGAAAAAATGTTAACACGAAGTTAAAAACTTATGCAGGTCTATTTCTTTTACAAATGTATGGCATCAAATAGGCAGAACTGATTAAACACCTTTATTTAAGAAATGCCGCCTTGGATTAGGTAGGAAGAAAATACAGTCCCATGCGAGTACACTTTTAAAGCACCGAAAATTACATTAAACACGATTTAAATGTATAATATATACATCAACACGATTAAAAAGGACCCGTTCCACATGCCAAAAAGTGCATTTTCACCAAATCGGACAAGATCCCAATGATCTTTCTTATAGAAAATTGACAAATAAGACATGGTGTGTCGTAGTTCTGTTTTAGTTTCAAGGACTGAGGGAGAAACAAAACTTTATTCTGGCACTAAAATATTGATTGATTGATTGAATGGAGTTTTACGCCGCTTTCAACATTATTTCAGTTACATCGCGGCGGCTGGAGCACCTAACAATGGTTTCCTGGTATTTCTCTCACCTGTACAACCACCACATCCTTTCCTAGCCTCCAGCTACTATCTCACATAGGTCTACGATTATCAACCCATTGGTGAGAGACAAATAGTCGGAAAGAATGAGTGCCGCCGTCGGGGATCGAACCCGGGACCTCTAGATTGACAGTCCGACGCGCTACCAACTGCGCTATGACGGCGGCCCTGGCACTAAAATATACACGGAACTTGAGGTCTACCCAAAACAATAAAAATTAAGTTTATCCCAATTTGTCAGAAACTACACATTTCCCGAATATGCCCTGTTTCCGACCCGTTCCAATAATCCACATAAGAATACACTGTTAACGATAGAGGTTCATGATATAGAATTGGCAAACTTCACAAGAAAAGAGTTTGTAAGATTTTGAAATTTACCAACATCTGATTTCTCTTTATAAAACAATTTTACATGAACCTTTTTCCAAGGGGAATTTATATTTTACTAGACGTCTTTTCTGCGATAGTAATGAACAACAAGAATACCTCCCACAGGGTGCCTCGACTAAGCGGGGAAACATACACAGAGAAGAAGAAGAACAAGGTTAGTAATGACTATAATAAATTGTAATACAATCAAAAACCTTTACTCGTATGTACAACTTTGCCAATAAGTTACAACAGTCGAAAAATTCGATTATCAAGAAGCCCTTCCTTCTAGTTTTCAAGAATTTATATAAAAAATTTGAAGAAGAAAAAAGAGCTAAGTTGGACGAAAACTAGCATTTGCGTAATCGTTGACATTAATCTAAGACGTTATGATAAGAAAACAAGTTTGCTATATAATTTCAAAGAGTTACTTGAAACAAAATTTCTATTTGGGCCGTTTTGACCCAATGTAAAATCTGCTTTTGGCCGTTTTGACCAAATTACGGACCGTTTTGACTCTGGGCCGTTATGACTTTGGGCCGTTTTGACTTGCACCCATGAAAATACCTAATTTTATGAGCTAATTGAATGCTTCATAGACTATTTCACTAGTTATAAGAAATTGAAATATTTATGCATTTTGTTATCATGTGAAAACTGACGCTGATTTGCCACAGTTTAAAAAGACTAATCGGCAAAATGGACTTCTTTATATGCAATTATTAAACTATTCAGCCTTTTCTGCATTTAGTTTAATATCAACCTCATGCAGCTTATTTTATCATGATATTTTAATAAATTGATAAGAAAATTTTCTGACATCTATAAAAGACATATTCATGATATTGACCCCTGAATAAGGAGCCAAATGGACATTTTTGATGTCAAAAAGAAGTTCAATCTAGACAAAAAATGTTAGACTTATGGCATGGAACTTATTTCTTCCTGAAGAAAAGTAGCCTCATTGAACAACAGTGGTATGTGGGACTTTATTTACGACAAAGCACTTTCTTGAATACTGAAGTTCTTTGCTAAAGAATGACAGTGAATTTGATATGACGAAATGGGCCTCAACATTTGAAGAAGAACAATTGGGTGACATTAATAAAGCAAATGATAAAATGATAAAAATAATAGTTTTAGGCAATTAATGTCTATGTTGTAAGTCCATAAAATATCAGATCTAAAAGTCCATTTCGCTGTTAGAAGATCCATTTCATAGTTATTGGTCCATTTTGTAATTAAGGCCAACAGAATTTTTTATTTATAATATTAAAAGTGTGATCTATGATGGTTTACTTAATATTCAACAGTTACAACTTAAATAGAAAAAGTAAATGTTATTTAAGTTTTGATTATTTTTTTTTTAAGATTCTGTTATAAATCATTTATCATGCAGTACTCCTGTTTAATGCAGCAGGGCTCGTGTTTGACCCCTAAACCAGGGTTTTGACCCTCATAAATCTGAAAAAAAAAATTTCACCCTTAGAAATTTCTTACAAGGGGGTCATTTCTATTGGTCGAAACTTGGGTTATGACTCAAATCTACTATTTAGAATAAAATAAATCTATTATTTACTTCATATCTTGACAAGAGAAGGTCAATCGATACAGTATAGTTCTACTCACAAAATATGCTTTTTCTGTGTTTTGACCCCTTAAAACTTGTTTTTATTCCCAAGAATTTCATGATTAAGGGGTCAATGACTCCCTAATTTAAATATTAGCACAAACCCTGTTCATACTCACTTGCAACATTGGATTTTGTTGGTAAATGTTATTCCAGGCTGTCCTAGACAGCTTTTGAAGTCTTTACAAGGTTTTAGACTGAGGTCAATAAAAGGGAGTGAGTTTAGAGGTGTCTTGGTTGAAGGTAAAGAAAGTATTGTGTTAATAGAGAATTGATGACTGTTTAAAACAGTTTAAAATGGTCTTCAATTCTTTTCTGAAGTTTATTCCAAGAGGGTATATGGGACTCATAACTGATAGTTTTGAGGGTCCTGGCTTCTTGTTTGTGAGTCTCAGACTCACAAAAACTGCATCCTCATATACCCGGTATTCAGCTCTGAAACAGTCAGGTTGTGAAGGGCGAAGTAATGTGGAATTACATTCTATCGGAATGTACTCAAATTATGAAACTTGATGGACCATTGTTAAAAAGGTACTCAATCCAGTAGATATCTTTTTTAGATAATTGGTAAAGCATATAAGAAGACAGGGTGAAAAAACGTGACATTGTATAACTAAAAATAGAAAATTTATGTAGGTAAATTATCAATGACACCTAATAGGTATGATTTGGTTATGGGTATTTGTTTGTTTATCCATGCGTTTAAATGTCTGTTGAGCTACAGATAGCCAGTGGTATTTTGAATCGTATTAAAAATGTTTTAATAATACGTCAATAAACCTTATTTTGTGGGTACTCATTAGAATTGTCTAATTTTGACAACTCAAATGAAAACCATACCATCATGTCTCATTGAGAAATAAAGATTTTAGATTGGATGTACCCTTTACTTTGCATTTAAGTTTTTTTTTGTAATTTAAAAAAATCACTTCATTGCCTTAAAATTACTAGTCTAGTATCTATCACATGCCAATATCTAGAAAAATCTCTTTTTTGATATTTCTAAATTGAACTTTTCAAAAAAATTGTGGCAGTTGGCTGAAATTAAATTTGCAGAAATACCTTTTCTTGTAAAGATAAGAAAGAAATCAATTTGTAAAACTTGAGATAGGATACTGTATACAAACTTTGAGCAACAAATCTCAGTTTTGACTAATAAAAATTTCCCTCAACCTCAAGTGGGTCATCTTGACCCCCTTGGGAAAAAATTCTACAGGTCAAAATTAGGTTTTTAAGATTTTTAGGGGTCAAAACTCTGGTTTAAGGGCCAAACACAAGCCCTGGTTAAACTATGTTGAATAGCAGCTGGACTCTAGGAAAGAATTCAATGATAGTACGAGCGCAATAAAATACCAGGAACCCATTGTCAGGTGCCAAAGCCACCTTTATGTGAAGGAAAAGAGTTACAAGTTGCCTAAACACCATTCAAAGAAACAAACTTATTCATTACATGTATATATAAAATTTCAACCAGATTGTGATTACTGCAACATTTCGGAACTTATTAACTTTCACAATGTAGTCTGTAGACCAAAGTTTCCTAACGAACATCATTAGGAAACCTTGGTTTACTCTTGAAATTCATTACTTCCGAAACGTAGCGGATCTATTATGAGTCCAATACCTTAAGATTTGCTTTACCCCCTCTTATCTGTACCTCTGTGCTAAGTGTACTGGATTTTTACCTTATAAACTAATAACCACTTCTGGTTCAAAAAACGAAAGTCAATCATGGTATAGACTAAGATCCGACTGCTTACAGGCTGATCTTTGTCTATACCTCTTGACACAGCAGAAATGTTCCCAGTTCAGCAAGACAAGGGTAAGCAAAAGCATTCTGCCGAATGAAAAAAACTAACACATCCTGTGTCATTTCTTTTTAAGTTACCAAGATAAGTGTGAAGTTAGAAAGTTTTAGGAAAAGAATCCCATATTTTTTCATCCACCTAAGAAATAACTGGAATGTCAATCTAGGTATTTTTAGCAACCATCATATAATCCATCTTTCTATTCACATTTAGGTATAATATATTATTAGCTAAACTTAGAATAAATCACCAAATGATGTATTAGTCAAACAATTAAGTAAATTCCTTGAAAATGATTAACAAAAATATTTTAAATTATATGATTTATTAGCTTGGCTTTTTTCTGGGAAAATCTGAGTTATTACTCTAGCTTTAGGTGATGTCAAAGTTGTCGTCAAGTAAAAACCTCAACATTTTGTAATATGTCTGGTTAAAGAATGCATTCACTTGAATCTTACCCACATCTAAATTCACTATGAAAAGAGCAAACTTTACCATTCAAGTGAGATAACTGGAGCTGCAGTGTGTTTGATTTATGCCACTGATAGATAATTTACCATCAACTCTCATATCAAGCATCTAACATCCAAGTCAGGAAAAAAGACAAGCAGAGCCCTGAGGGGTCCTGGTCACCCATGGCCCCTAGGTTTTGGGCTGGGCCCCTAATCTTTTTGAGACAATGCCTATATCCCAGCGTTTATTCTAGGATTTCAAAAATGTGGGGGATTTCAGCTCGAAAATTGATGCAATTGAGAAATGTGGTAATTCATGCTCTTTGGTTACAGTAAAAATCCCCCACAAAATGAGAAAATATAGCAGATCTTTGAAAAAAAGTGGGGAATTCCCCCATCCCATCTTTGTAAAAAGTGGGGGATTCCCCCATCCCCCTGCCTAGAATAAACACTGATATCCCTATCAGTGTTGCACTGACCCATCATTGTAAATAATATTCATGGATCTCTAACCATAATAAATGTTTTGAAATTTGATATGATTTATGAAGTAATGAGGTTTTGTCATGGTTTGAATACTGATCAGGCTTTGCTGTAATATTATATAGAGAGATTCATAATAGTTCATGTCTGATAATGTTTTACAAAGTTTAAAATTTGGACCTCTCCAAATTCAAAAGTTTTGCAGACGATAATTGAAAGTGGACTTAATTTGAAAAAATAAGCTTACAGTAGGGTAGAGAATAGTGTGGAAAAAGAAGAAATTGCTTGTCAGAAGCAATTTCTTCTTTTTTCACAATGTTTTCTCAATCATAAAATCACAGGCACGTAAAAAGCAGGGATTAAACAGCAAAGGGTTACGGGTTTATTTTGATGAATGAAAATGTATCAAAGTTCATCTGATGCTACTTAATTTTGGTGCATGACTTAAGCAACGTATGGCGAGCTTTCAACCCTCCAAAAATGTTTCACTTTAATTAACTGTATCTTGTTGACAATAACAAATGTTTAAAAATTGTTGGTGACATACTATTGTATACACAGATTAGATTCAATACTACTTTCCATATTTCTCCTAATAAATGCTCCCAGGAGCTATACATAACATGGTCATGGAGCTTTTATTGAGTATGCATTTTCTGATATGAAAAAAAAATTAAATTGATGTCTTTTATGTCCTTTTCCCTTTAATTTGCCTCAGGTGAATTTCCTCTACCAAATCTCAAAATAGAAAAGTCTCAAAAAGTTCCCAAAATTTAGGCATTTGAAGTGGATTTTCTTACTATAAAATGTAAGGGTGCTACTATTAGGGAAGGTGCTATTATTAGAGGAAATATGGTATCACTTCAATACTTAAATGATATAATTTGATCATTTAACTGAAATTAAATGGTAACTACCTATATGTTTATAGTCAATTACAACAGTGGGATAAGCCATCAATTTGTGTTGTCCAAAAATACATGTACATTAGCTAATCAAAATCTTAAATATCTAATTCCATCTTTTAAACAAGTAATATTACCAGTGTAACATACGTTCAGTTCTGTATAAGTATTAAGTAGTCTACATTAAAACTTTCCTGTTTTACAAAATTTTGGACCTGTCCAAATTCAAAAGTTTTGCAGACAAAATTTAAAGTGGAATTAATTTGAAAAATAACCGTCATAAGCAATTTCTTCTTTTTTCACAATGTTTTCACAATCATAAAATCACAGACATGTTAAAAGCAGGGATTAAACAGCAAAGGGTTAAATAGAAAGAATATTGAAGGGTTAGTGCAAGACTATTGTTAGTGCCTATACTTTTATAGGCACTTACAATAGTGTTGGGCTGACCCCTCAATATGTAAATTTACTGCGAGGGCTTACATAAATTTCTAGAGGGGAAGAGCATGAGAAGAGGGGGAATACCCCTCTCACTAGAGAAGTGGTGGTATGTCCCCAGAAAATGTTATCTATACATCTTTGTGGACATGATTAAAAGTTTTGTGGTAATTAATGTTGTCTAAAAAAAGATTGCAACAACAATTTTCCCCAGTCTGTTAAGTGTATTGAGAGAGCCAGAAATCTGAGAGCTCCTGGAAATTGCATGGTAATTTTATTTGAAAGTAAGTTTGAAGAAAATGTGATCAAACTCATTCATCATTTGTATACAGCCCAGAGAGAATATTAGTTTGTCATCCCTTTACTTGATTTCATACAGATATTTTTTTCACTCTGAGATAATGCTTTGTTTGAATGTGGTTTATCACTTTCCTGTTTTAAAAATTCTGGACCTGTCCAAATTCAAAAGTTTTGCAGACGAAAATTTAAAGTGGATTTAATTTGAAAAATAACCATTCAGTAGGGTAGAAAATAGTGTGGAAAAAGAAGAAATTGCTTGTGAGAAGCAATTTCTTCTTTTTTCACAATGTTTTCTCAATCATTAAATCACAGGCACGTAAAAAGCAGGGATTAAAAAGCAAAGGGTTAATCATCTTTCATTCATACCGCAGAGGCAGGAGCACCTAGAGAGTTCCTGGTATTTCTCACACTAGCACCAGCATTATGTCCTTATCTTAACCCCTAGCTGCCGGCCTGATTCGACTTGGGCATAGAATCATCCACCTACCAGCAAGGAAGGATTTGCTGACCCAGGGATTGAACACTTTGTACATGTATGTGATATAGCATAATTGGCCGTTATTAAAGCATTTTTGGAGTTAAGCATGAGTTTGTCTCTGTTTAGTTCATGTACACAAGTTGTAATTGGTAGCATACAGAAGTCATTTGGTAAAAGTTGGGGTAATATTTCTGTTTTACAGTATAATTTCATGTAAAACATATTTACATGACCTTTACACTTAAACCCCCAACCCCCAACCTTTGAATTGCAGATTGGTTATTTACAGTGCCTTTCTCTGTCATGGCACTACGACTTACAATACCATTAGTATATGTGAAGTCTAGGAGCAAATCAGAGTGAGGAATTTACTCAAAATCTTCTCATCAGAAACAACTGTATAAATAATACCCAAACTCCACAGGAATGATCCTTAGGTGACTCTCTTTCAAAGTTGTTCAAAGATTTTTGAACCAATAAAAAGAAGGCTTAAATGGGCATGGCTAATTTCCATATTTGGTAATATGTGACTTTTCTCAAAATCTTATTGATGGATATCAACCAAATTTTGCTGAAATGATCCTTCAGTGATGCTTAAAAAATGTCAGTCTACAGAAAATTATTGTGATCAGATAAAAAATATGTCTTATGGGTGAGTGGAGGTCATTTCCTTATATGTTATAAAGTGGAAAGCTTTCCTCAGAATCTGAGCAATGGACATCAACTAAGTTTCACTGGAAATTATCCTTTAGTGACCTTTCATCTGTTTACAAAAAAATATTGAGATCATTTAACAGATGGAAGCCAATTTTCCCTAAGTTATTCATGTATCTTGAATTTTTCTTTGCAGAAACATTTCAGCATGTGACACTTATAAACACTTATAAACTTGATATAAACAATCATTTATTATATACTTGATAAAAACATTCATTCATTTATCCATTCACTTTAATTCTCATCTAATCATATCAGTAGATTCAGGCCTTGCGAGCAAATCAGCTACTCAAGCAGCTCTAGTGAATCATGGGGTCATTTATTTGATCCATGGTTGCAGCACATATTTTTTCTGACATATGTACCTTAACCTGAACTGCAACAATTTGTTAATAAATTAGACTCCCCCCTGCTAGGGCAAGACCATAAATTTTACACGATGTATCTGACAAATTATTTGATTTAGGAACCCTTGTCATGCTGAACCCAGAGTATTCCTGCTTTGGCAAGAGCTATAGACAAACATCAGCCTGCACAAATGTGCAGTCTGATGTTAGTCTACACCACCTGTTTCTCACTTTCAAACCAGAAATGTCCATAGATTTAGTTTTTCAAATAAAAATTGACTTACAGTTGGTACTTTCAGTGCTTTTTGCCTTTTGATTTTGATGAAAATATTAAGCTGAAATTTATTCAGCATGACAAGAGTTATGATAAAGACAAGATACAGATGACAGAAATCAGTAGATATATAGCTCACAGATTTCCCACAGTCAAGGAAAAGTCATAGAAAAATGAAATAATTTCAAGGTCACTGTCAGGAAAAAATTAGGGAATCTTGAAATTAGTCAAGGAATTTAAAAAAAATAAAAGTCAGTGAAAAGTCAGTGAATTTCAGAATCAGGTGTATAAATTTTTAAGAAAGTAAAGGAAAACAAGAGGCTATGACAGTTTCTTCTAAAAGAACACGTACATGAGTATGTTTGTCTATGTATCTCATGTAGAAAGCATAAATTGTTGATTTATTTGAAAACCTATCTCAAATATGAGTCTTTAAGAAAGAAAGGATGCTTATGAGTCAGTTTTGTTTGCAAAATGCAAACACACATTAGAAGAAACAAAAAGGGGTTTAAAGTATCCCTTGTTTTTTGAGCTGTTTCCTTATTTTAACAGTTTGATCATTTTTCGACTTAATTTATTTGTAGTCAAGCTCGAATCATGAAACTTCACAGATGGATTGATCTTATTGGGGAGAAGAACAGTGCAACTGTGCAGAGAACCATAACCCTACACATCATATTTTATGAGTTATTGCTCTTTGTTAATTGACAAAGAATATGCCAACAATAGATGCTCTTATGTGGGTCATAGATGTATTAAAAACATCTATTGCTGTGCTAGACCCTTGATAAAGTATTAACAAGAATCATAGGCTAAGGCCTCTTGTTTACATAGCAGACTCCAAATAACATCCATGGACTCAAAACAGAAACCAAATGTTGTCAATTTAAATTTGGAAACAATTATTTAGTGGGCTTACTGCAAGTTTCAGTGTATAAAATGAAGCCTAAGACTGAATGATGTATCATTTTACCAACCAGACCATAATTCTATACCTTGAGGGCAGATGAAGTCACCTGTGTCGAGATTATGGTCACTTACTGTCCAGTCTAATTAGTCGTATGACTAGAAATAAGTGTAAACTGGATGCAAAGGCCCGGAAAATCAACCCTCATAAATAATACCCTTCACATAAGTATTTGGGACACTATTCTCAATGGACTAAAACAGTTTTACCAATCTTCGGAGTGATGCCCAAAAACTACAAAGGAGTCTAAAGAAGCAGTTCATTAATCATTTCAATTCAAAATTAACCCTTGTCATGCTCAATTAATTTTGGCTAAAAATTTTCACCAACAACAAAGGGCAAAAAGCACTGAAAGTACCAACTGTAGGTCAATTTTTATTTGAAAAACTAAATCTATTGACAATTCAGGTTTGAAAGTGAGAAACAGGTGATGTAGACTAACATCAGGCTGCACATATGTGCAGGCTGATGTTTGACTATAGCTCTTGCCAAAGCAGGAATATTCCGGGTTCAGCATGACAAGGGTTAATCTTAATCATTCACTTGAAATGAATAGTACTGAGAAGAATGATGCCATTCCAATAGCATTTTGACAGTAATTATTGTTTCAATTTCATTACCTGAAATTATATGAGGTAGCTACGTGTATAAACAAAGGGGAATTACATACACCATGTTCATATTTCAAGAAATTTAAATTTTTTGGTAACGATGTGTAACTATATACAGACTAGTTGATTTCAGTCAGAACTTCCCAGATGTCTGTTGGTGCACCTAATCATACTTTCTGACTAACTTTTCTCCAAATTTGAAAAAAAAACAAAAAAAAACAAGTTCTTGATCAGGATATGTTTGAAAATTGCATAATGGTTCAATTGTACTAAACAAATCACTGTTACATTTACTTTATCTGATAATGGTACACATTTTTGACATACATTGTTTAGAGGAAATTCACATCAAATAAGAGAAGAAGTCTCAGTAAGTTCTTAAAATTTAGACATTTTAAGTGAGTTTTCTTAGTAAAAAATGTAGGGGTACATCTATAAGGGAGGGCGCTTTTATTAGGGGAATTTATGGTATATGTAGAATACATGTATGACCAGCAACAAAGTTGGAGCTCTGAATTCTCAAGAATTTTTGTTAGCAGCCATTCTATTGATTGAGTGAATGGGGTTTTACGCTGCTTTTAACAATCTTTCAGTTATATCACGGAGGCTGTAGCACCTGACAATGGATTCCTGGTATTTATTTCACCAGTACTACCATTACATCCTTTCCTAGCCTCCAGCTGCTATCCCACATGGATATAGGATTATTGACCCATTGGTGGGGGACATATATTATAAGTAGTCGGAAAGAATGAGTGCTGCCATCAAGAATCCCTCTGCTGGGTCACAGCTTTAAAAATTGTGTCAAGGTGATTAGAAAATCTCTGAATTTTCTACACTCAAACACAATTTATACTACTGATCCACAAATTTAATTGAGTTATCAAAGGTCAATTTTGTCAATACATGTATGGATAAAATTGACTTTTTATCACTCACTAAATAGAATTATGAGTCTATAATAAATGATGGTTATAGTACCAGATTGGCTAATGCTTTTGGACAGATTATAAATGATATTCATATATGAGCTGAAAAACTTGGTATTTAAAATAGGCTGGCAAAAATGTGTTGATTGATGATGAAGTCTTTGACGTAGTTTGTCACCGTTGAAAAAGGTAGAGATTTGGATTCAAAACATAATGCTGTTCAATGCTTTTCACTGTCTCCTTGAGAGAAAAATGATACTCAAAATTTTTAGACTACCCCCACAATCCCCTGTTGTGTGTTAGTTTGGTTCCTGTGGGAAACAGAATACTGCAGAATTAGCAGGACTGTGCAGCCTTATTGTAGTGTGTATTGTTTATAGTTATACCTCAGAAGCAAAAGTCATGAATTTTGCTTTTAAAAAAGATATGATCATCATATAAAGTTTCCGCCAATGGGTAGATAATCGTAAACCTATGTAAGATAGCAGTCGGAGGCTAGGAAAGGGTGTAATGGTAGTACAGGTGTAAGAAATACCAGGAATCAATTGTTAGAAGCCCTGGCCACCGCGATATAACTGTGAAATTGTTGAAAGCGGCATGAAACCCATTCAAACAAACAAATCAAATAAAGTTTCAAGACATTAATGGGTACTTTCAGCCATTTGAATTAAGGTGCTGGGACTGTAATAGCTTTGCAACATTTCGGAACTCATGAACTTTCACAGTGTTGACCAAGGTTTCCTAATGAAAATCATTAGGAAACCTTGGTAAAAACTGTTAAAGATTATTACTCCAAAAGGCTGCGGAACGATTACCGGGCCACTGCCTTTATTACCATTTTGCAGCACAACAATTAAGAAGTCCATACACAGTCCATGCCATTGACAATAATATTGACAATTATAGATCAACAATTTCAAGTGAGTGATCAAAGATCAATTTTACATTGAAAATGATAGGAGATAACAGTTTTTCGAACCGCACCATTGCTTGCGGATCTATACAACTGGAATATGGTATTATGACTTGTGATTACAGTATACGGTAGTTGTTTACAAACAACGAGCCAAAAAAGCAAATTCCACTTATACATCAAATCAGTCTGGAATATTCCTGCTTTAGCTGGAGGCAAAGACAAAGATCAGTCTGTACATATATGCAATCAGATCTTAGCCTATACAACCTGATTTAATTCTTTTAAAACAAGAAAAGCTTACTTTGTATATTTCTAAACTAAATTCTAATTCATCAATAGTGCATACAGACCTTTCAGCTTTTTGAAAATAATGCAATTTTGCCAATTTAAGGTTTTTATTCAGCAGGATAAGAGTTAAGTTTTTAAAATGAATGCTGACTCAGAGCATCAAATACTTACAGGGCTTTGATTTTTATTCAATTTTTCTGGGTTTGCTATTCAGCATCATTTTAGTTAATCGGGCCCCCTAAAATGGTTTTCACTTTTGTCAAATAATAAAAAATGTCTCCAGCCCCAGAAGGCATTGTGTCTTCCAAAGAATCATGCCGCTCTGTGATTAAAATGATAACACGTAATTACTGGTTTGAAAACTTTATTCTCTGAAAGATGCTGATCAATAAATGTTAGGTTAGATGAAAGTCATTAATTATGTAATAGAATTTGAAATTTTCTCTTTTGAAGACTTATTTTATCCCTCCTGCGCTTTAAAGCCCTCAACAGAATTAACGGTAAAAATCAGATGATTTTCATGTCACCTTGATTTCTGTGTGAACATGCAGGGCTTGCAGAGATTCTGGGGTGTGTTCAAAATGAAGGGAGCCTCGTTTGAAGATGATTTTTTTCTGCATTAACTAGTTAATTAAGTAAGCTAATAAAATTTTTATGGAGGTATGAAACTAAAATCCTTATCACATTCATGTATGAATTTGCTTTGCATATTCATACAGTGTGATTAGGTTTTTAGTTTTATACCTCGATAAAATCAATAAATACTCTCATCATCCCTTATATGATACTAAAAGCCTTATCAAACTTAAGTATGAATCCACTTTACATATTCATACAGTGTGATTAGGTTGTTAGTTTCATACTTCCATGAAATCTACATAGTATTACATTCTCTTTATCTCTTAAGTGGATAAACATAAACCTAAGAGGGATAGTAGCTGGAGGCTGTGAAAGGACATAATGCTAGTGCTTGTGCAACAATGAATACCAGGAATCCATTGTTAGGTGCTCTAGTCCCTGTAGTATGACTTAAATATATTGTCTGCATAATTTGCAAACCAGGGTCCTGTTTTACTTAACTTTTTATGACAAAAATAATTGTTAGTCAAAATCACAAATTGTACCTGGTGTTTTCATTCATTGTTAGATTCTGTCTTGTATCATCTCATTAGAATCGAAGATGATTGCATTGAGATGATGAATGGCAGAATTTCATATTTAGTTACTACTGTAAAAGCAACTTTATTTTTAGCTCCACTGGCTGAAAGCCACTGGGGCTATTGTCATGGCGTTGTGTCCGTCGTGCGTCCGTCCGTCCGTCCGTGCGTGCGTCCGTCCGGTCGTAAACTTTTCTTTAAAAATCTTCTCCTCAGAAACTACTGGATGGATTTCAACCAAACTTCACAGGAATGATCCTTGGGTGACCCTCTTTCAGAGTTGTTCAAGAAATTTTGATCCAATGAAAAACATGGATTTAAGGGGCGTGGCTAATTTCCAAATATGGTAAAAAGTGAGTTTTCTCAGATTCTAATCAATGGATACCAATTAAATTTTACATGAATGATCCTTGGGTGACCCTTTATCAGTCTACTAAAAATCATTGTGATTGGATGGAAAATATGCATTTTATGGGCGGAGGTCATTTCTCTATATGTTATATAGTGGAAACTTTGAAAATCTTTTTCTCAGTTTGGAATGGATGGATATCAACCAAATTTCACTGGAATGATCCTTGGGTGACCCTTTATCAGTCTACAAAAAATCATTGTGATCGGATGGAAAATATGCATTTTATGGGCAGAGGTCATTTCTCTATATGTTATATAGTTGAAAATTTGAAAATCATTTTCTCAGAATCTGATTTTTGGATATCAACCAAATTTCACTGGAATGATTCTTGAGTGACCCTTTTTCAGTGTACCAAAAATTATTTTGATTGGATGAAAAATAAGCATTTTATGGGTGGAGGTCATTTCTCTATATGTTATATAGTGGAAACTATGAAAATCATTTTCTCAGAATGTAACTAATGGATATCAATCAAAAAATGTTGGTATGATCTTTGGGTTACCCATTATCATGCAGCCAAAAATCATTTTGATTTGATGAAAAATATGTCTTTTAGGAGCGGAGGTTATTTCTCTATATGTTATATAGTTCAAACTTTGAAAATCATTTTCAACATCAGTAGAACCCCAAATATCTAAAAATCAAGTCAAAACATTTATTTGCTTTTACAAGAATTTCAAGCCTGTGGAGCGACTCAAGCCATTCATGGCTTTCTAGTTTTGTCTTGCACTATAAATAATCGTTAGATGTTTAGTAAAACAGGCCCTTGGTAACTACAACTTAAATGAATTTGAAGTTACAAGGTTGAAGAAATAACCATGAAAATTTCTCGTCATCAACTCGTTTGAATTTTGACCAATCTAAAACTTTTAACCCTTGTTGTGCTGAACCGGTAATTATCCTTCTTTGACAGGAGGTATAGACAAAGATCAGCCTGCACATTTGTGCAGTCTGATCATAGTTCATACCACCTGTATTTCATTTTTAAACCATAAAGGTGTATAAAACAATGCAATTCTGAAATAAATACTCACTCACATTTGGTAACTTCCAATGCTTTAAGCACTTTGATTTTACATTTATTTTGCAAAGATTCTTTATTCAGCATGACAAGGGTTAATATATAGAGGATAATCATTTGTTTCAGTGTAAGGTCGATTTTCACGAGGTTGAAAATATAGCTTTTGTTGTTCACGAAATGCAATATTAATCAGTCATACTGAAAAAACAAACGAATATTCTATTTCTTTAATGGAAAAATAAGACAAAATGTAAAATTTCTAGGACATATTTTCGTAAAGCGCGTCATTTTGCACGTGATTGCTATGCAACATTCATTGTGACGTCACTTATTTCACCCCACATAGATGACGTCAGATAGGGTGAAATGCACAAAAGCAGGGTATAAAATTTTGATAATATCACTGCTTTTTGCAGTGAGATTATCAAGGGATAATTTATTGTTATTTCTCGATAAACCACCAAAAAGCATTAAAGAATATGGTGATCACTTTGGGTTAAACAATGTTGATGGGTAAAAAGGGGCAAACTGTCTACTAGGGAAACCTTAACAAGACTGCCTGTCAGTTTGGTCAATTAAATGTAACATCCTTGTTAACATTGTGGACATTCAAACTGTAATCAAATTTCTAGATGTCTAGTATTAAGTCGGTAACTTTTGTCTGGCTAAGTTAAACCTTGTCATGCCGAACCCAGAATATTCCTGCTTTGGAAGGAGGTACAGAAAAAGATCAGCATGCACACGTGCAGTCAGATCCTTATCCATACCACCTGATTTTCCCTTTTTTAACCAGGAATTTTTAAATATATCATATTTTCAAATAAAAACTGCCTCAAATTTACCGCATCCAGTGCTCTTGACACTTTGTTTTTAATGAAATTTTGTAATATTCTATATTTAGCTGGTGAGAGAAATACCAGGAATCCATTTTTAGGTACTCCAGCCGCCTCAATATAACTGAAAAAAAAAGAAAGCGGCATAAAACTCCATTAATTAAATCAGTCCTTATTTAGCATGACAAGGGTAAATAGTGGCTGCCAATAAAGCTTTTCTTGTTCATTGAAAAAAATATAAATAAAATTTTCTGATATACAGACAGAGGGAGAAATTGGATATAGATTATAATATTTGCACACACCTTTTGTTAATTGGCTACTCATTTGAATTATCCAAATAAGATGAGTAAAAGCAATCTTATAAGCTTACCAAAAGATGGGAGGTATTATGTGATCCCTCTTGGCATCTCCAGTGCCCAGTGTACAGCATGCAGGCAGGCAATCGGATTCCGATTCTTTGTCTTGAGCATTACTCTTTCACCTTATGTTGTATTAACTTAAACCTAGCTTTTATATTCCTCAAGATCTCATGATTATGCAGTGCAGTGCACATGAACAGTAACTCTACCAAGCCTATTTTTTAGTTATTTCCCTTTGTTTTTTTTTTTCATACTTAGACAACCATTAGTGTAACAGCCTAATAGGCTTTTCTTGAGCCTTGACAATTTTCAACCTCCTTTGATATAGCCCAGTGTGTGGCGTCATTGAATCCATCTTAATGTTGTTGGCAAAACTATAGAATAACACTTAGTGTGACGATCAGTTCAATTATAAATGATCATGTGTCAATTATAAGTTTGGTGGTCGCGTGGACCAAATGATTTTTTTGTCTATCAGCTCGTAAATAAGACACATAAATAAGTCATGAATATTAATGAGACACAAGGAAATCATAGGGGGTTATCGAGACTGTGTGAATTATAAGAGTTACAGATTAGGGTTATAAGGTTTATTGGATTTCAGATTTCGATATTTTGCGTGTATTATAGATACTCATTTGAATAGTCTCATTGAGATGATTAAAATAAGTACCGACAATATAGAGTTTCATTGAGAAAGATGATTTTGGAATTTTGTTACCCGTGCTTATCTACACTACAGAATATAGCCTATATCATAAAAGGACAATAGATAGTTGCTGCAATATTTTTTTGTTTCATGAATTATTGCTCTTTCACAGGGGTGTTAACCCTTGTCATGCTGAACCCGGAATATTCCTGCTTTGGCAGGAGCTACAGACAAACATCAGCCTGCATATATGTGCAGTCTGATGTCAGTCTACACCACCTGTTTCTCACTTTCAAACCAGAATTGTCAATAGATTTAATTTTTCAAATAAAAAATGACACACAGTTTGGACTTTCAGTGCATTTTGCCCTTTGATTTTGATGAAAATTTATAACAAAAATTTCTTCAGCATGACAAGGGTTAAGTTAAGCTCCTAATTTAAAGGCCCAAGAAATTGTCTTTTCAGTTTGCTTCCAACAAAACCTTTAAATGCAAAAGATACCTTTCAATTTCATAGAGTAAGGCCAATGAACTTGTTGATTGCACATAAAGCTCTTTGTTTTTAAGCTGTCAGGGAATGTCATCAAAGAAGACAACATAATCAATATGTCACAGACTAGGGGATTTAGTGCTAAATACTTCTATATAGACTCTTGTATGTGTCATAAGAAAACGGGGAAAGAATATTAACCCTTGTCATGCTGAACCGAGAATATTCCTGCTTTGGCAGAAGCTATAGACAAACATCAGTCTGCACATATGTGATATGTGCAGTCTGATGTTTAGTCTACACCACCTGTCTCTCACATTCAAGCCAGAATTGTCAATAGATTTATTTTTTCAAATAAAAATTGACCTACAGTGATTTTTGCCCTTTGATTTTGATGAAAATTTTTAGCCAAAATTTATTCGGCATGACAAGGGTTAAAAGCCACTTTTATATGGGGTTTTGTATGTCCTTCAGCGCTACAGAAAGAGGGGGGATTGTAGATTTCAAATATTAATATTTCATAATTTCTTACTTCAATCCTATGTTGTTGGTATTCATGTGAAACGTCTCATTTAAACGATTCAAATAAGTGCCCACAACATATGGTTTCATTGGAGAAGAAAATTTTTAGACTTACTTTACCCCCTCTTATCTGGACCCATAAGACTTCCAATCTGGAAGTCGTGGGTTCAATCCCCAGTGGCGGCAAATATCCTTTCCGACGTTTGTCTCTCACCAATGGGTAGATAATCGTAAACCTATGATAGATAGCAGTCGTAGGCTGGGAAAGGGTGTAATGGTAGTACAGGTGAAAGAAATACCAGGAATTCATTGTTTGGTGCTCTGACTGCTGCGATATAACTGCGCAATTGTTGAAAGCGGCGTAAAACCCATTCATACTAACAAACATTCTTATCTGGACCCCTGCCCTTTAGGGTAGTCCACCCCTAATCAGAAATGTTCAAGTCAGCTCAATGTCTGTCAGTCTGTCTGTCTGCAAAACTAAACCTAAAAACTTAACATTGCCAATATTTTCAAGCCTATTCAAGATAAAAGCCTAAAATGGGCTGAATGATAGATTTCAATGATACACTTCAGGTGATATAAAACTCGAGGTCATGTGACAAGGTCAAGGTAATCTGTCAAGGCATAATAAATCATAAAACTCAATAAAAAAAATAACATTTCAAATATCTTCAAGCCTATGCAAGATACAAAACTCATATTTGGCATGATGATAGATCTCCAAATTGTGCGTCTGTAGATATCAAGGTCAAGGTCATGTGACAAGGTCAAGGTTATCTCTTAAAAACTTTATGTAAAAACTTAACATGTTCAGTTCATTCAAGCCAATTTTAGATACCTTTCTCATAATTTGTTTGATGAAAGATCTCGGTGATGTGCATCTGTAGCTATCAAGGTCAAGGTCATTTTACAAGGTTTTAGGTCATCTGTCAAGGTCAACGTTTTGAAAAAAAATGCTGTTATCGCCCTATGTTATTTTTGATACTTAGATTTTGTCCGGAGCATATCTCTTAAAGTATAATATAGTTCCGCAAGAAAGAGTGAGGTTCGAGGAACCGTTATCTCCTATCATTTTCAATGTAAAATTGATATTTGATCACTCACTTGAAATTGCAGGTCTATAGCTATCAACTTGCTCTTTGTTATTTTCAATATTTAGACTTTATGTGTGGATAGATCTCATGCAATATAAGGAGGAGAAGTGCAGTGCACAATGACTTTAACTTTTGCTTGCACAACTTTGGAGTTATCGCCCTATGTTATTCTAAAGACTTAGATTTTGTAGGGGGGTAAATCTCTTAAAGTACAAAAGGATCCTTAATCTATAAGACTTCAGTTTACTATCAAGCTTTCGTGGCAAGGAATGGCCTGTCTGACATGGCTCTTTTTTATTCAGCATGATAAGGGTTAAATCAAAAAAGGCAAAGTGATCATACAATTTCAAGGGAAAGAGAGTCTTAATCAAAAGGAAAGAATTCTTCTACAGTACCTAAGCATATACTGGAAGCTGTACCCATAGCATAATTTTACTTGAATAGAGAAATAAAACTAGAATATCCCTGGCCTTATCAGATTTAATGTTTGAGTCACAAGTTCAGAGAAAACCTGTGTTCTTTGACAGAAAACAGACAACAGACCATGTTCATTGTGAAATTCATGCAGTCGGAGTGACAGCTTTAACACTCTCCTTGACGGAGGCTAATATGAGTGACCTTTATGCATATGTCTTTATAATATCTTAATTAGCTGTTCTGTGTGTTGAATTTGGTTGTATTGCAATCAATGATGAGTCGATAATATTTAATGTTTTCAGAAAGTTCTTTTTTCTCTCAATTATTTTATTGTATCGGGAGTATATTTCCTAGTGTGTAGAAGCAAGTGAGATGTTTATATTTCATTGAGTTACCAACAAAAGCAATATCTACACAAGTGGTAGAGCCCCCAAGTGGAATCAAAGCACTAAAAGCCCTTTTTTAGGCAAGGGAAACCAAGGGTTCCATTTACCTATAGGGATTTTAAACCACATTCCGAACTCACTTCAAAGGAAAAATGTTGAAAGGTTCTGACTATAAAGCGCGGAGTCCGCCAAAAACAACTAATTCCCAAGGTATAGATTACTACGCCCCATACCGGGCTTTGCAGACACTCGGATGCAACTCAGATTTTTATGATTTTAGTTGAGTTGATTGGTATGCCTACTAGTCAGTAAATTTATCCATAAGATCATTCCTTCTAACAATTGCAGTAATGCTGTTTTTCTAGGGGCACAAGCTTGTCAGCTATTCCTTTTACATTGAATTGAATAGAACAAATGTTTAGACAGGTCCAAATTGTAAAGTGTTGCAGATTACATACAATATGTGGGCAAATTAATAAAATTTGTAGCAGAAAGGGTAGATAATATTAGGGAGAAAGGAGAATGTTATAGGTAGCAGCATTTTCTTCTTTTGCCTATTATAGCAAGGTCATCGTCAAGATCAAATATGAGCCTGTGCGTGACATTTCCAACAATTTGAAATGTGCGTAAGGTGCAAACATTGAGATGCCTAGACAGCCACATAGTGTTAATAAAAAATACCTCGTGGTCTACCGATACTTTAAGACCTCATCTAGCTACTAAGAGCATAGTGAAACTCTGGTCAGACTGTGCGGATGCACAGGCCGGTCAGAGTCTTTGCTTTGCGCATATTTGAAATTGTTGGAAATCTCACGCACAGGCTCATATAAAAGTAATATTGTATCTTGAACACAGCAGTAATTTTGGCAGTGATAAGTAAGGCAATATCTGATATACATGATAAATGACAAGGTGAATAAGGCAATATTCTTGAAAATTGACCTAGTATGTTGTTTTGTCTATTCTGTTCCATGAAGATTTGTAATATCAGTACTTTGATTATAGAACAGCGTTGTTATATGCAAGCACTGAATTGAACACTCAAAGCACTCCGTTGCACAAAAGTTGATAATGTATACTAGACTTATTATTTGTGCACGCATGAGCACAAAAAAGCTACCTAGTATATATGTTGTATAATCTCCATATCTTTTCATTGCAGAGGTAGTTTATAAAGCTGGCAAAAATACTTGGATGAAAGACGACATATCTGTGATACCTTTTGAGCGATTTAAACGACAGACCTCGAGTAATGGGTCAGCATCAACGACAACAGTGCCTACAACATCCTTCACAACTCCAAATATGGAAGATGTAGCTGAATATATTGTAGGTTTTAGACTTTTAACTCCACTTGCCAAAAGGCCAGTGGGCTATTGTGATTTTTCTCTCATGTGTGCATCCATTTGTTTTATTTCTAAAAGACTTCTCGTTAGAAACACCTTGATGGATTTCAATCAAATTTATTTATTTCTATATATACATGCTAAATAGTGAAAAATTTAAAAGTCTTTATCTTAGAAACTGAAAAATGGATTTCAGCCAATTTCACTTGAATGAACTTTTATCAACTAGTTAAGAAATATTTTAATTGGATGGAAAAAAGGACTTTTTTAGTGTTTGTCATTTTCATAGTGAAAGCTTAAAAATATTCTCTGAAATAAACGGTGGATCTCATCCAAATTATTCAAGAATTATTATTGGTTGGACTATTATCATTCTAAAAAATGCCCAACTTGTCTGATAAGAGCTTTTCCATTTGTGGGCAAGTAAATTTTTCTAGGCTAATTGTCTGTGGTCAAGTAAATGCCAGAGCAAATCTTGCAACAGTTCTTAAAAGATATAGGACAAAAGTCATCATCATATCAAAGGGTAGAAAAGATTGTCTTTAATGAAGAAAATTCTGAGTTACAATATTTTCTTCATTAAAAACAATGTTTTCTCAATATTTACCATTCCATTTTTTGCAGACATTTTCATTTTTATCCTGGACAAATGAAAAATTGACTTTAATTTGTCCTTGAACAAGTGGAGAAAATTCATATTTCCACACCCATGACCCTTAACAAAAAGGGTGAAAATAGGAAAATCTTCAAAAATCTTCTTCTCTGAAACCAGAAGGCAGATAGCTTTCATATTAGCCTCATCTAGTTGGCCTCTACTAAATCTCTTAAGTTTCTTCATATCAAACCCTTGGGGTCATATTTGGGCTCAACCTGGGCGCAAACCGTTTTACCCAAAAGTGAACAGTGAAAATCTTCAAAAATATTCTTCTCTGAAACCAGATGGCAGACAGCTTTCATATTTGGTATGTAGCATCATCTAGTGGACCTCTATCAAGTTTGTTCATATCAAGACCCTGGGTTCATATTTGGGCTCCACCTGGGCACATCCCATTTTACAAAGAATCAAAGAGCAAAAACCTCTTCTCTGAAAAGAAGGCAGACAGCCCTTATATTTTGATATGTATTATAATCTAGAGGGCCTTTATCAATTCTGTTCATATCCTGTCCCTGGGTTCATATTTGGGCTCTAAATGGCCCCAAACCTCTATTTTACATAGATACCACGGAGGTAATCTTTAACAACTTGTTCCCAAAAGTACCAGTTTGACCCTCAAAAATTTCCTGCAGTGAATCCTTTTGAACCAACCAAATTTCCACTGGTTTACCTGTGCAATACAAAAGATTATTATAAATCGATTGTTTTCTTCATACTTTCTTTGAAACAACATAAACAATAAAGTGTGTCTACACTTTATTATTTATGTTGTTTCAGTTATATAGATTACTTTAAAGACTGATAAAGGTTAATGATTTGCTCTTTTTGACCCTTCAAAACCAGTTTTGACCCCTAGAATTTTATGGTCAAGGGGTCAATGACTCCCAAATTTAAAAGGCTTGCATAAGCCCTGTGTTAGTATCAACTTCAAGGTCAACAGTCAAGGTCAAAATCATTTTTTGATGGTCAAATATGTGCAAACTTTAAACTTACAGTTATTACGGGTTTTTACGATGTCATCTTTTCTATACTGTGTGCCAGAGCTTAGTATGCAGCAAGAATGTGCCATGAGCACTGTTTATTCTAGGAAGGGGGATTGCGGGGTTCCTCCACCTTTTTTTAAAGATCGGCCATATTTTCTGGATTTGTGGGGGATTTTTTACTATAACCAAAGAGTAGGAATTACCACATTTCTCCATTGCGTCGATTTTTGCGCTGAAATCCCCCACGTTTTTGAAATCCTAGAATAAACACTGCATAAGAAGGGTTGAGATTTGAAATTCTCTATCTACTGTCAGTAGAAGTTACAATTTACTATATTCTTTCAAGATAATCAAAATTTACTATATTATTCAAGGATAATCACAATTTACTATATTATTCCAGGATAATAACAATTTTCTATATTATTCCAGTATTATAACAATTTCCTATATTATTTCAGGATAATCACAACTACTATCGTTCACAAACAACTTCTCAGGGCACCAATGTGAACAGTTTCTGGGTGTCACTAGAAAATGCAACTGCTCACGAAAATTTAACAAATAGTCACAGAACTGCTGTGGTAGGTATTATGCTTATTTCTTATGATGCCCCCTTTCGAAGAAGAGGGGTTATATTACTTTGCACTTGTAGGTTGGTAGGCCAGTCGGTCCGTCTGTAGACTGATTTTTGTCTGGAACTAGCTCATAATGTATGCAAGCTATAATCATGAAACTTCACAGGTGGATAGATCTCATTGAGTAGAAGTGCAGTGCAATCATAACTCTACTCATCATATTTTGTGAGTTATTGCCCTTTGTTGATTGACAAAGAATTGGCTATTGAACTGCTATTATAGGGGGCATAAATGATTTACAAGCATCTCTTGTTTATATTTCCTTCAAGTGTGGTTTAGATGAAAACTCACTTTTTGAACGAGTCCATTTGCTGTTAGTTTCACGTAATTGTCAGTTTGATTAGTTTGTGAATGTGCCTTACTGTGTTGATCAATCTATCTGAATTTGTCTTGACCAAACTGCCTGGAATTATTGAGGGGTTAAGCAACAACAATAAAATAAATAAATAAAAAAATATTTTATTTTATCTGAGTACCTATGTATGAGTCAAGTAGAAGATAATTTCAGATACCTCAAATGTAAAGGTCACAGCACAAGGTCAAAACTTACAATTTGATGGTTCAGCACAAAACGGTTGTAACTCCCTATATGTTTATAGGGAGTTACAACTGTTTGGTGCTGAGCCAACAAATCAAGTTTTTCTAGAACATTCTCTGCTTTCATGGATAACTTGTCATCATGCAGATGGGCTATTTGAATAAGAATTTCAGATAGCTCCAAGGTCAAGGTCTTTACACAAGTATATTTATTTGGTACAAATGATGATTGATATTCTTCATAAATAGATGTGCTATTTGAAATAGAGTTTTAGATAGTTTAAAGGTCAAGGTCATAAGTCAAGGTCAAATGTTAGAATTAGGCTTATCTCCAGCCAATTTCCCATGTTATGAAATGGATTCCAAAATGAACTACTGTTGACCTAGTAATGATCACAACAGAAATGCTTGTGTTTCCGTAGAATCAGGTTTTTTCGCAGCATTTTAAATTCATGGATGTTTAATACTCCAAAAGAAAAGACTCTACAGAAAATTTGTATGTATAGTGTTCATGATAGGTCGAAAAGGTTTTGTCAACAAACCAAAGTTATTCCAGCTAATGAAAGCTGTAGATACTATCTTGTGTTTGTCAACAAACATATTTATATTATCAATTGATTTCAATAAAATTATTGTTCGAGTTAACACAATATATGCTTAAAAGTTTTAACAGTTTGTGACCATCATCTTTAAAATTAACACTTTTATGCATATATTGTCACCAAATAACTCACTATGTAAAATGGCTTCTTATTAATGTATTTTGATGGATAAACTCAACATAAACTTAATATTAATTATTAGTCAAGAATTTAAATTTTGCTTAATTGATTGTCACAGAATTTTAAAAATACTTATATTCAAAGAAACCACATTATTAAAAGTGACCATTGTATCACTCTGGTTGACTAATGGTTGCCTGCTATTTCTTCTTTTCCTGAAAATTTTTCAACTTTATAGGATTGCTTCTTTTTAACTTGACACCACTTTTCATAGTCATCTGCAATTTTAGTGAATTTGGATCAGTGTAAAACAAAAAACAGGGCTAAATCAAAATTTGTTTCACTAGATTGTCAATGTTATTATAAACTCTTGTAACTACAGTTTAATCAAAGCTGTAGCTACGAGGTGTTTGAATGACAATCACAGAACACAATACGAATTTGGGTTCATTTTCTGTTACAAGATGTTATTACATGAATGTTTTGTTACATTTTGCAGACTGCTGACTTACCATTTAATTTTCCATTTTATGGTCATACAATCAACAGAGTTACCATAGCAACAGGAGGTAAATATTTCCGTTTTTTATGTGATCTTGTCTCTAAAGGTGGAATATAGGACATAAAAGAAAAGCATAGAAACTCTGTGAAAGAAACTTAAACATAGATAATTATCTGACCTGTCAGGCAAAAAAGGGACCAACTTGGAACTTAGTAACTCTTGTCTTGCTGAGTAAAAAAATTGAAAAAAAATTACAAAGTGTTGAAATCACTTGATGCAGTAATTGTGAGTCAGCAATGTAATTTGAAAATAAGATTTTAAAACTTTTCTGGTTCAAAATTGAAAATCAAGGTGGTAAAGGCTTAGATCAGCCTTCACATATGTGGAGGCTGATCTAAGTCTTTACCTCCTGCCAAAACAGGAATATTCAGAGTTAAGCATGACGAAGGTTAAAAAAGATATTCTCAAAAATGATTGATTCTTAGAGTAGAGGTTAGCTGAAGGTTCAATTTCAAAGGTTCCTTGCAGGAAGGTAGAATGATTACTATAGATTTAGACTATCATCCAATTGCAACACATTCCACCCAAGCTAGCCTCTGTCATAGTGCAGTTGGTAGCTCAACAGACTGCCAATCTAGAGGTCCCTGGATCAAACCCAATGGCAGCACTCATCCTTTCTGACTATAGGTTTATCACCAATGGGCTGATAATCTTAGACCTATGTGAGATAGCAGCTAGAGGCAAGGAAAGGATGTGATGGTAGTACTGGTGAGAGAAATACCAGGAATCCATTGTTAGGTGCTCTAGCTGTTGCAATATAACTGAAAGATTGTTGAAAGCGGCAAAAACCCATTTAAACAAACAACACAGAATGATCATTATAGATTTAGATAATCATCCAGGTACAACAAGTTCCTTCCACATATTTACTTTACACACCACCAAGATGGTCTGTTTTTGCCTGCTGGGTCACATATATATTTCCATGAACAAAAAGTCACAGAGAGTTTGTTTGAATTATTTATGGTCTTTAAATTGAAATTGTAAAAGAACTATTGTGTCGGTTTAAATCTATTTATTCACATTAATTAGGAATAAGATTCATCCAACTTGGTTTACCAAGGGGTGTGGAAATACAGATTTTCTCCACTTGTCCCTGGTCAAGTAAAAGATGATTTTCTACTTGTCCAGGATCTAAATTAACTTGTCCGCAAAAAGAAGAATAGATAGATTTTGAGAAAAACATTGTTTTTAAAGAAGAAAATGCTGAAATTCAGCATTTTCTTCATTAAAAATAATGCTTTTTATCCTTTGCCAAAAACATAAGGCTGATTAATCTCTAAGATATGATAGGACCATTCCAAAATTTGCCCAGGTATTAACTTGTCCTCAGACAAGTGGTCTCAAAAAATGTACTTGTCCACAGGTGAAAAAGCCCATGTCGGACAAGTCGGGCATGTAAATCTTACACCCCTGGTGAACCTAACTTCAAACACAATCATAGTGCAATTGGTAGTTATTTCTTAAGATTCTGAATGATGCTTCCTGGGTTAGATGTCAGATCTTGTCACACATCAGGGTTTGAAGGGATGCATGTATTGGGAGTCTGATACGAAAAAATAAGTAGCCTGGACCCTGAACAATCATATGAGAGTCACACTGACTATTTAGGGATTCAACTACAGAAAAGATTGAAGACTGTTTTAATCAGTCGTCAATTATTTCATGAAGTTGAGTGCCAAACATTTGTAAAAATCCAATACCTTCATGGCCTTTATCTACAGATAACTTTTAATTCATGTAAAATTATCTAGGGATTATTTTTAATTCATGTGAAAGCAAAATTATTGCTAAAAATAAAAATAATTAATTTTTAGCAGGGACTCCTAGAAAGGACCTCTAAGATCCCAAATGTTGAGTCATTTGGATCTGATTTTGTTGAAGTCAGACTAAAACTGCACACATTCTTACATTTCAACTCCCTCTAATCAGTGGATGATAGTACATCTAAGTACAATGATCAGCAGAGGTTTTGATAGAATGATAGTTGCAGTACTACAGAGAAAAATACTAGGAATTGATGAATAGGTGCTCTGGCTTCTTCTATATGATATAGCACAGTTGCTAGCGCATTAGACTATTTATCCCCCATAGCAGCTCTCATCATTACCTACTATTTGTTGATAATTTTAAAGCTATGTGAGGCTAAGAAGGGATGAAAAAATAGTACTGGTGTGAGAAATACCAGGGTTGCATTATTTGGTGCTCCAGCCACCACAATATGATTTAAAGATTATCTAAAGAGATGAAAACCTATTCAAACAACCAAACAAATTTGAGTATTACTGTATGACATGTTTCTTTAACACTGAGTTCCATTTTAGGTTTCTTATATGTCAGCCCATTTATCCACAAATTTTTGACTGCAACACAATATATAGCCCCGCTGATGGCAAACTTCGATACAAAAACTGGGGGATCGAAATCTACTGTCTTGTACCGCAAACTGGGTAAGTTTCCTAAGATAAAAGCTGCGTTTTTATCATCAATATTAATATTGATATTACTTTTGTCGTTTCTAGGTTTCCTGTATATGAGCCCATTTTTGCATCAATGGCTAACGGCCACGCAATATATAGCGCCATTGATGGCAAATTTTGACACGACTATTGGAAATACTTCCGAAATTTTGTATAAGAGATTTGGTGAGTGACTGGGCACTGTGTATTCTTGTAGTCGAGTGAATTCCTTTTTCTTTTTGTAAACCTGTCGTAATACTTAATCTCTTCACAGTTTTCTTATTTGTAGTGAGATTTAACAGTGTATTGTTTTAACGTTCTGCTTTAGACTTAGATATATCCAGAGGTTCATCTTTCTCAAAGTCATTCTTGAAAGTCAATTTTTATTTGGCTCTACACAAATGAGCTTGTGTGTGACATTTCCAACAATTACACATGTTCGTGAAGAGGAAACATTTACAAGATTACCTGACTATCTTACGGCACTTTGAGACCGTATCTATCTACAAATTGCACAGTAAAGATCCTGGTCAGACTGTGCAAATGCACAGACTGGCCACAGTCTTTGCTTTGTGCATATTTGAAATTGTTTGAAATGTGACGCACAAGTCGAAGTTGTATTTGGAAAACTATTTTAGTAATTAGAAAAGGATTGTTTCAATTTAATTTAGAAAATAAACTGAAGAAAATATTAATTTTCACTGGCTGTTATATGAACCTCTATTATCAATGTAAGCCATGTACTTGACATTTCCAACAGACTTTACTCGCTTATTTGCTTAAAGCTACAGACTTAGAGTTTCTTTACAATATCAGGAATTATCAGGGCCTGAGATTATAAAACTTTTCTTATTCTCATTTGAGGATTTCTCAAAATTAGAAACTGAGTAATGAATGAACATAAAAGATTATATTTATAAGTTGTTATTTTATAACAACTTATTAGTAATATCTTTAATATCATTGATATAGTATTTAATCAAAAAGAAATCTCAACTTGAAATAAGAGAAAATTCTCTATTCAGAATTAGAAACGTTTTAAAATCTCTGTCCTAGATCTTCAGAAAGAGAGGGTATTTTGGTGACAATTATTTTCCCACAAACCCTAAATTCTGTGTACTCAATTGAATGGTCTTGTTGAGATGATTCCAATGTGCTGAGACAATTCAAATCAGAACACAATATAGATTTTGTGTTTTCATCTTAGCATACCTGCATGCACTGTATTCTGTAAGGTTGGAAATGTCAAGTTCATGCTTACGGTACTTAATTTTCCTGTTCTGTAGATCCTTTAATAGCTTTTATAGACAGAAAACTTTCCATTCTTTACTATTTATTATTAGATGATAAGTTAATGAGAGCTTTTGCTAATCTAACATTTTATTTACTGAAAATATTCTTAAAAGCAGCTTGGTTGCTAAATGAAAGGAAACATTTATTCCAAATTAAAATTTGAGTAAGGTTGAGTGAGATAAAAGTATTATAATCTCTTGCCCAGATACTTATTCTAAGTTATCTTTGCAAGCCAAGGGCTCTAACTTTGCTCCTTTGGGAAAAATAAGAAATATTGTGGAGATAAAACCTCTGTAAAGTAGGGGTTTTATCTCCACTTTGTTTCATATTTTCAATTTGAGATAAACCTTGTCCTTCTGAAGTTTGCCAAATATTTTTGACATTTTTACCAGTCTGGATCAAAATTTTGCCTCAGTGATAAGTAGAAAGCTGGTAGTGTAGGCTAAGATCAGTCTGCACATCTGTGAATGCTGATCTTAGACTATAATGTCTGTCGATACTTTTTGTACAGCAGAGAGAAGGAGAATCACTAACATTTTGTTAAAATTTCTCATACAAATTTGATTTACTAGTGTTTTTATGGACACACTGAAAGTGATTGTTTAGATTATTCAAAGAAGTCATTGCTAATATAGAAAAATTATCAGGGTCAAAAGTCCTAAATCAGAACCACTTGAGTTTCAAGTTTTCACCAAATTTCAAACATGATGAGTTGGTGTTTAGTACCTAGGAAGAGTGAAAAGTTAGCTCAGTTGGTAAGGCATCTGGCTTTCAACCTAGGGGTTGTGAGTTAAATCCCTGGCTTAGCCAACCTTCATCTGACATCTGACAAAAGTCATTAAAACACAAGTTGTTTGTCTCCAATTGAATTAATGGGCGAATGATATGCCTTAGTGGGTTGGGCAGTTGGTCGCTCAGATGAAATAATGTGATTTTACTGGTGTGAGAAACAACAGAAACCAATTGGCTAGTGCACCCGCTGCAGTGGTGTAAATCCACTCCTCAAGAAATGCTATTGAACCCCATACAATCAAACAAGCCAACATCAAAGCGCAGTTGGAAGCTCATCACAATGTCAATCTAGAGGTCCAGGGTTTGATCCCAGATGGTGGCACTCATTCTTTCCGACTATTTGTCTCCCACTAATGGGTGATAATTGTAGTGCTATGTAGGATAGCAGCTGGAGGCTAGGAAAGGATATAATGGTAGTACTGGTGTGAAAAATACCAGGAATTCCTTTTTAGGTGGTCCAGCCACCGCGATTTAACTGAAAGACTGTTGAAAGCGGCTTTAAGCCCCATCTAAACAAAAATCAAAATCAATCAAACAAACCATTTAACTTACACAGTAACAATAGTATAGCTACACATGAAGGCTTGTGGGAAATGCGGTGCATTAAGGCATAAATAGAATGTTTGAAATCTAGCAAAAATGTAAAAATTTAAGGATTTTGGGTATAATTCACCTCCCAGAATGAAATCAGACAGTATCTTCCAGCTTAAAAGTCTTCTGGGGGTTGACTTTATCTTTATATATTCAATAACATATATAGACTTTCCTTTCCTAGACTTTTGTCCCACTTTTATCTGTTTCATTTTCTTAACATACTATAAACTAACAAATGCCCATACTAGATTAAGAAATATTTGTATATTTATGCCCCTGGATCAATAAGATTGGACATATTGTTTTGTTTAATGTTTAGGAGGGAGGGGGCATTATTGTTTTACAAATACATGTATGTCTGCATGGTACTTTTGTTTCTTACATTATTTCACGCTGAGCCATTAAATTATGGCAGTTTAAGAAGTGCAGCCTAGTTTACCCAGTGGAGTTATACATTCCTTCTTGGGGCCTCTTGTAGTCTATACCAGCCAATTTTCCTTTTAAAACCGTAAGAGTTTAAATAATGATTTATCAATATGAACACAGACTCAATTAGAACATCAAGTGCTATTATAACTTTGAATTTTATTGCAATTTCACCAAGGATTTTTATTCAGCATGACTAAGTTAACTGAGCTTAACCCTTGTCATTCTGAACCTGGAATATTCCAGCTTTATAGCTGGAGGTATAGACTAAGATCAGCCTGCGTGTATGTGCAGTCTGATATTAGTCTATTACTACCAGATTTTCCTCATGAAATCAGGAATAGTGAGAAATTTTATTGTTATTTTTCAAATAAAAACTGATCCACACTTATTACATCAAGTGCCTTCAGCACTTTGAATTTAATGCAGCTTTTGCCAATGTTCTCTATTCAGCATGGCAAGGGCCAATTAAGCTTAAGTTAGGCTAACACGAAAATAGTTGTTTGACAGGGTTGTGGAATTCCCATAGCTAACTTGTCTGACATGAACCTTTCCATTTTTCTAGGCGACTTGTCAGTGTACAAGTAAATACCAGAGCCAATCTTGTTACCATACTAATAGGAGTTAGTAGAAAGGTCATCCTATTGTTTGTATAAAAGGGGAGAAAACATTGTCTTTAATGAAGAAAATGCTGGGTTATAGCATTTTCTTCATTTAAAACAACGTTTTTCTCAATATTTATAAAATCATTTTTTTGTGGGCAAGTTCATTTTCATCCTGGACAAGTAGGAAATTGACTGTTACTTGTCCATGGACAAGTGGAGAAAAGTCCCATTTCCACACCACTGTGTTTGATATAGTTTAACCTTTAAATCTCAGTAACACTGAATGTAGCTTGAAGCAATTTGATATAATTACTTTAATTCATCATCTTGATAATTGTGGAATGACTGAGACATTATATTGTACTGATATTAGGTCTAATTGCACAGCGATGCTATTTAAATGACGATAAAGTGTGCTTGATTTATTCTCTCAATGAAATGTTTTGTTGTTAAAAGATTCTTGATTGAATTCTATGTTATACACTTTTAATATTTGCTTGATATAAATATGACAATTTAAATGTAAATGAATTTGTATGTTTTCATGTATTGAGTTTTAAAGCAACTTTCGGTAGGTTATCATGGTGGCTGATGCACCTACCCAAAGATTCTGATGCAACTTAACATTTCATCTGAGCCACCTAGTCAAATGTTTACAACATATTTCTTATTTACTTTTGACAAATGTCCAATGAAAGCTCGTCAGGGGTTGGAATTCATGACCAAGGATTGAAAGCGGAACATGGTAATTCAGTTTCAGCTGTTTCAAATTTCCTGAATATAAACATTTTAGCCATTGTCATGCTGAAACCAGCATATTCTTGCTTTGGCAGAAGATAGAGGCAAAGATCTAGCCTTCACATAAGTGCTGTGTGATCTTAGTTCACGTCTCCTGAATTTTATATCTCTTTCCCCCCACCCCCACCCCCACCCCACAAACGTTGATCAAACGTTAAGGTCACAACTGAACTCTGAAAACCTTTCCCAGAACTGGGAAAAAGGGCTGCTGGTGGTATTAGTCAGCTTTGGGACATACCAGAAAATATTAAAAAAAATATCAAAATAAATGCACACTAACAATTGGTGCTTCAGCATTTTATCTTAATGCAATTATGCCTAGGTTTTAATTTGGCATAACAAGGTTTAAACCAGAGATCAAGACAAAAAATCTCTGCCTATAGTAACTGGTTAAACAGAGTGAAACAACCAAACAAGCTACAGAACATGGAGAGCATTGATCATTGGGGGATTGTTATTGCTAAAGATAGATGATTTTCAGTTTATTGAATTTACGCAGAATTGTGTTAGACTTGAAAAGCATTTGTATACAGTGATCAATATAGCATTATGAACCTTTTCCTGCCGAGAAAATCTTGGTTTTCTTTATAAGGTATAATAGCCCTATTGGAAAGTGTAAAACATTTTCTTGTAAGGAAAAGCAAGGGATGATTTATTAACCCTTTGCTGTTTAATCCCTGCTTTTTAGGTGCCTGTGATTTTATGATTGAGAAAACATTATGAAAAAAGAAGAAATTGCTTCTGACAAGCATTTTCTTCTTTTTCCACACTATTTTCTACCCTACAGAATGGTTATTTTTTAAATTAAATCCTCTTTAAATTTTCGTCTGCAAAACCTTTGAATTTGGACAGGTCCAAAATTTTGTTAAACAGGAAAGTGTTAAGGCAGTTTGGTATGGCATATCCCCATATGGTATATATATATACAATAGTGTTGTGCTGACCCATTGAAATGGAGTACCTCAGAAAATTTAAGGGGTGCCCTGCATTATAGCACAAAGCCTATTATATACATGTTTCAAATTGAGGGCAACTGTCATAGCCAAGTTGGTAGGGCCTACCAATGTTCATAATTCAAAAGGTTTAGAGTTTGATCTTTGATTTTGAACCCTTGCCGGGTTAACTTTCAAACAACATTTGGCAAAAGTCGTTTTGAGACAAGCGATTGTCTACAACAAATGGGCATATGATAAGTACTGTATTTCCTCTAATGATAGCGTCTTTAAAAGTAGCACCCCTACAAGAAAACCCATTTCAAATGCCTAAATTTTAGGAACTTGTTGAGACTTCTTCTCTAATTTGTTGTTGTTTTACTCTAAACAATCAATTATATCCTATAAATGATTGTTTAGAGGAAATCTAGCTTAAATTAAGGAGAAAGGGGCTTAAAAGACATAAGTGTAGTAACAATTTTTTCAATCAGAAAATGCATACTTGATAAAAGCTCCCTGACCATGTTAGGTATAGCCCCCTAGAGCCTTGATTAGGAGAAATTTTAAATAGAATGAGTAACTGGTGGCTTGGATAAAATGTTATTGTTGTACTGGTTTGAGAATGACAGAAAACCATGGGTAGGTGCACCAGCCCCTTTATTTAATGGCAAAAATATTGAAAATTGGGTAAAACCTCATACAAACCAACAAATCAAAATATCAAATGTGAAACAGTGCAGGTTTTCTAACAAGGTGAATGAGAGAATTGGTCCGGTTTTGACAGAGCTCTAAAGTTGTCTTGTGATGAATGCATTTGTCTAGACCTCTCATGCAATCATCTAATTGATCATTATCAAATATTAATGACAACATACTAGAGTTTTCAACCCAATCAATGTCTTCTGCCTGCTCAAAGATTCAAAAGAAAACTAAATTATTGCATTTATTGTAAAAGAATCTGTCTTACGAATACAATTTCAGGCTAGTTGCCGTAAATGATAAGGGATATACTTGCACAATTCTAAAAGTATATGTGACCTGTGGGAAAAAGGACATCTTAATTGGTAGTGTGAAAAGTGTCGACCCTAGTCAGACTGTGGATGGTGTAGGCTGACCAGGGTGGAAACTTTTCGCACTTTGGTTATTTTCTGAATCTAGAATGATCAATCTACCTTCCTGTAAAAGAATTTTGTCTCTGGTTGACCTATGCTGGATCCTATAAAAGAAACACAGTAAGGGGGGGGGGCATATATTGTACTTGTCAATTAATTTCTCTGTTTAATAAAAAGGAATGAAACCCAAAAACTTGTCATTGTATTGCTCCAAGCTGACTCAAGATGCAATGCCTTTGTTTTGCAAGGAAAGTCACATCATTAACAATTTGTTGTTGCATGGTGCGAGGTCATCTGGCAATATCAATGTCATCTTTCAAAGACTAAAAAATGTTTTTTCTTGGGCATTCGTTTTTGGCAAATACATCCTGTAACTTTAATATTTTGAGTTTTTTAGATCTGCAATACATACTTTAATCTGCATTTGTTTTTATTGAAAATATGTAAAAGGAAGATTAAATTATTGGCATAAAAGCGTGCAGAATAATGGCTCAGTGCAAAACAGTTGTAACTGCCTATAAACATATAGGCAGTTACAACTGTTTTCAGCTGAAACATCAAGATGTATTTTTTTTTCAATGTGACTAACAGGTTTATCCAGCTAAATCTTTTTCTTTAGCCAAGATCAATATAATCAATTGTCTTTATGGAATATTGATTTATACTGATTATTTATTGAAGTTCTTATCCTTAGTTCATATACATTTATGCCCTTTGAAGAAAATTAAAGTTACTGTAAGAATTAATTTTTAGTCAATATTTCATTTGAAAATTAAATCTATAAGAAACATAATCTGAATTGAAGGGGACAAACAGAGGTATAGACAAAGATCAGACTGCACTTAAGTGCAGGCTGATCTTTATCTATACCTCCTGCCAAAAGTAGAATATTTTGGGTTCAGCTTGACAAGTATTAATTATTTGATATACCCTGGTTAAAAATTAAGTATATAAAGATCTTCTAACCTTTGAATAAGGTTAGTATTTAAAGATTCGCTAACCTTTGTATTAAGTTTGAAAATGAATACGTTAAACCAAAACCAAAAAGTAATTATGCCCCTCTTTGAAGAAAGGGGGTATATTGCTTTGCACTTGTTGGTCCATCCGTCCATCTGTAGACCGTTTTTGTCCGGAGCATATCTCAAAAAATGAGCAAGTTAGAATCATGAAACTTCACAGTTGGATATATAGCTTTTATTGAGAAGAATTGCAGTTTACAAGAACCATAACTCTACTCATCATATTTGTGAGTTATTGCCCTTTGTTGATTGACAAAGAAGAGGCTATTGATCTGCTGTTATTTGGGCCATGTTTTACTATCATCTCTTGTTTCATAAAAATCGCAAGATATTCTATACAGAACAACAAAGCAGACATTTAGATGAATTGAATATCGTATCCAAGACATTCAAGACTAAAATCTAGCAACTCGGTTCAGATAGAGAGCCTGCAGGTTTCTCTGAGTTTATTGTTTTCCGTTGCCGTTGAGGAAAATTTCCTGTGTTTTATGAATGCCTTCCGCAGTAGTGCTGCTGTGGCAGACAAACTTGCCAATAAACATTCATCAGAGACGCAAACAAATTGTTGTCCATTTATATTCATACAAATAGGAGACTGATGAAACACTGTAATTTTGTCCTGGGCTGCAGATATTTGATGATAGATCTTTATGATTGTCAACCTATAAACAGAAAACGAAATTTTAGAAATAAATGTACTGATTAGGTCATTTCTTTTGTTTCGACGATGGTAAAAAATAAAAATCTATAAATAAATCCATGAAAATTGCAAGATATTCAATACAGAACAACAAAGCAGACAGTAAGATAAATGTAAAATCGTATCTAAGACAAGACCAGAATTAAGCCACTCCATACATAGAATACATGCAGGTTTCTCTGTGTTTATTGTTTTCTGTTGCTGTTTAAGGAAAATTTCCTGCGTTTTATGAATGCCTTCCGCAGTAGCGCTGCTGTTGCAGACAAACTGGCCAATAAACATTCATCAGAGAAACAAACAAATTGTTGTCCATTTATATTCATACAAATAGGAGACTCAGATGAAACATTGTAACTTTGTCTTGGGCTGCAGATATTTGATGATAGATCTTTATGACTATCAACCCATTACCAGACTACACAAATTTAGATCCAAATCAGATGACAAAAATTTTAGAGAAAAAAATGCACAGACTAGGTAATTTCTTTATCTGCTCGGCTGTTTTTGGAGAAAATCCGAGGTATTATGATCACCTTAGCATTACCTAATTGGTGTGTCAAACTTTAACCTTGGTCATATATCTGTTATATTGAAGAAAATCTTCATGAAACTTGGCATTTGTGTTCACCATCACAAGAGCTACCCAGAATATCAAGGGGGTAACTCTGGAGCCATTTTTGTAAGTCTAATGCCCCATTTTTGACTTACAATTTTTGCATTATCCAGCACATGCAGCCGAGCATTGCACCTGTATGTGGTACTCTTCTTTTCCACAGTGTTTCGCAAGTTTTTCTTAAGGGATGTTAAAAGGTTGATTGTGTGGGAAGAGGTTTATTCTGTAGTTAAAAGAAAAAAATATAATTGAGATATGTCCGTTACTTTCAAGATGTGTGCAGAATTGCAGATTAACTTGAAAACAAAACATTGAAGAAATTGATTGATGATTACTTGAATCATAGGGAAATTCATTTTCTCTTTCTTTAAATTGAATTATAGATTGATAGGAAATAAGTTTTAACAATTTAAACAAGCATATTAACTATATTCTTTGTGAGTGTCTAGTGATCATTGTATAATTATTGATTTTTGTTCTCTTTGAACTGATTGTTGGTCTTATTTATTGCCTATATATATATAACCTATAAAAGCTTTTGTAATTGAAATGAATATTGTAACCCATTAACACAAGACAAAGTTGAGACTGGGACAAGCAATATCCATGATCCAAAGACCATGTCTAAATGGAAAAAAGTTGCAGACTTGCAGGATTTTACTTTTCTGTTTTTTTTAACTTGAATGCAGAATGAGTCTTTAGGTCATGAGTTTTAACTAACTAGTTTTCACATTCTATTTTTCAAATGATAATACTGTTTTAACTTCTAAGAAAAAAATTGTACAATCGATCATTATTTGATTTACTCTTCCAACTAAAAGCAGATTATTGATTTTAAATTGAAACTGATAACCCAACACTAGTACTGATACCTGAGGAATCAATGGTTAGGTGCTCCAGTCCCTGCAATAAAACTGAAAAACTGTTTTTAAGCGGTTTTAGACTCGATTCAACCAAATAAACATACCTGAAATTTGATGCACCTTTGTTTATAAAATCATTCTTTTGATAACTTTTATTTTGATTAATTTGTTTATTGAGTTGTTTATCATCAACTTTTGTCAAAGTGAATCTCCATATTTATTATGTTTATATTTCTACCTTTTGTAGTCGTTGTGGTATGTTTAAATATTTCTCTTTTTTCCTTTTTCCATATACTGTATTTCTCCTAATAAAAGCTACCTGAAGCTATACAATACAAAGCCATGGAGCCTTTATTAACCCTTTACTGTTTTACAAAATTTTGGACCTGTCCAAATTCAAAGGTTTTGCAGACGAAAATTAAAAGTGGATTAAATTTGAAAAATAACCATTCAGTAGGGTAGAAAATAGTGTAGAAAAAGAAGAAATTGCTTGTCAGAAGCAATTTCTTCTTTTTTTACAATGTTTTCTCAATCATAAAATCACAGACACGTAAAAATCAGGTATCAAACAGCAAAGGGTTAATTACCCAATTTCTGAAGAAAAAAAAGCTGTTAAATTGATGCCAGAGTTATTTTGGCCTATTGATTTGAGATTGATTTTGACTAAACAATTATTTAGATGATTGTTTAGATGAAATTCATCTCAAATTAGGAAAAAAGAGTCACAAATTTTTGGTTAAATGTAGATAATTTCTATCAAATGAAATGCAGGTTGTCATTGTAAATAGCTAGTATAGGGGAGCTACTTTCAGAGCATGGGCTCTTATTAGAGGAAATCCTTTATATTTGCCTGCCAGTTGTTATCCCTTGATTCATTTGCCTCCTCTGAATGTATTCTCTGTGAAAAAAAATGACAGGAATCCTTTAACCGATAGTAATGAAATTATCGACTGCAACAAGATGAACTTTGTAAAATTGTTGTCTCATGATGGGTTTACTTATTTCCCATTTGCAAACAAAATATCAATTTTAAATCCAAACATGCCAAAGTCAAAGAATATTCCTTTTGTAATCCATTATGAATGTTCCTTTGATTCAATACCTTGCATGATTGTTGTATTGTCAACTGTAAGAATTACCTCCCTTTTAAACTTTCTAAAGGAAATGAACATTAAGATTACATAGTTATGCTGCCTGTTATAGGTGTGCTATTGTATTTCTAGCTTGAATGTTTTTCAAGAGAAAACAGGCATTGATGTACCTTTGGTGTCATTGTTAACAATGTAGTCATGCAAAACTTTGACATTTTGTGATATCTAAGGTATTACTGTATCGAGAGATCGGGGGCATATTGTTTTACTCATGTCCGTCTGTCTGTCCGTCCGTCTGTCCATCCGAAAACTTAACCTTTGTCTTTTCTCCAAAAGTATTTGACATACAAAGCTGTACACCAAAGTCAAGGTCATGTGACAAGGTTATGTGACAAGGTCAAGGTCATCTGTCAAGGTCAAACTTTAAAAAAAAATGCTGTGCCGGGGGCATTCGTGTTTCACAAAAACATCTTGTTTTATCTAGATTTTTAATTCACTTTCCAGCACTGCACACTGTTGAGCGTAGGAACCCTTAGGCTCTTGTTAATATTATTTTGAGTTATCTGAACCTTTCGCCTTGAACCAATAAATGTTTATGCTCCTTGCTACTATTTTCTTTCATTTATTATGATTTATATTTTTTTGTTCAGATCAAAAAAGCAACATTAAGCTATTGTAAAATGGCAATAGGCAGTCAGAATTTCATTCTTGTTCCATTTTCTTGAACTCTGTAAGAATACAGAAAGCCATGGTATTAGATATGAATGACAATATATCCTGTTTGGTTTCATTACTATGCACTTCACGTAATAGGATAGGATATGCATATAGAACATGGACAATGATGGAATTATCCAGGGAATGGTACAACTCTATTCATTTTATTGTTCTTTATCGTAAATGACCAGTAATTTCTTTCTGTTTTCCTAATATAGACTGGGGGGGTGTTAGCAAAAATTTTTGATTATTGTTGGCTGGAAACTGAATGGTGTTAAAGTGTTAAATTGTATAACTTTATAGGTTGAATGGTGTTAAATTGTAAATCTTAATTACCCTTACCCAAAATTTTCTCTCATCCCCCCCCCCCTACCACCACCAAAAGAAAACAAAAAAAAAAAACCAAAAAACCAAAACAAAACACTTTTCAACACCACTGAGGAATTTAGATGTGAAAAACAAGAAGAAATAACTTCATTTCACAAAAGAAGATTTTTAAAACGTCATCAAATTAGAATTGTTTGTATATCTCTCTTAGATTTTGACCAGTTTAAATTTATATTGTCCGGTAATGGGACAAATTGTTGGTGCAGCGCCACACAGTTGTAACTGCCTATAAACATAAAGGCAGTTACAATTGTTTTGTGCTGAGCCATTAGACTGTATAACAGTAACTTTGATGTACATGTCCATCCATCAAGCGAACTTTTTACAAATGCGTAATTAAGAATGTGAAATACTACGTTTTTGACCTAATTGTTTTTGAAATAATGAAAATTATTAATGGCTTTGCATGAATAACAATTTATCATGTCATTGCATAATTAGATTTCTCTTTGTGGTTTATAGCCTTAAGAAAGAATTTTGTGTTCATTTTCAAAGAATTGTGTGTTTAATATCTATTACCATATGTAATTTCATATTACATTTTTACATTACTCCTTTAAAAAGAAGTTAAGGTAACCCTGTAACCATTGATGATATGTCTGGTATCATTAATGGCATATTTTTGCCATAATTTTATCCAATTAATGAATGGTAAAATATAAGGAGTTTTAACCTTTTGGCAATCATTTGCAATGACATTTATAACTAAATATGAATTGGATTGCAATCTTTTTTTGGGAAAAAAAAAAGATTTAGCTGTAAACTGTGCTACTCAGGCAGAATATTGGTTGCTGTGCTAGCTAAAAGCAAGTAATGGATTTTGTTCTGCAAAACAATTAATACCATTACTTGCTTAAAATTAGCATGGCTTACAAATATTTACAATTCAAACAGTATATAACATAAAAGAATACTTTTGGTATGACTGTTGGTTTGATAAGGAATTAAGAACTTCGGTGAAAGTAACCTTTATTTACTCTTTAATTCTCATATTTCACACTATAAGGCTTATTTCATAAATTGGTGCATTTATAAAATCTTTTTATTAATTAGGTGTGTTAAGTCCTCAGTCCTTTATTTTGATTCCTTAAAATTTCTTCATAGAATGAAAAAATAAGGAATATGTCTGTTTGGATTTCTTTTTACTTTGAGTAACAACTTACACAGATTTAATCTTCATTGTAACACGCGTAATATGTTTATGTGAACTGTCATGCAAAAAGGAATCATCTGGGTAGTGCATAAAGTGTTGACACTAGTCAGACTGCGTGGATTGCGCAGACTGACTAGGGTCAAAACTTTTCGTACTTAGCTTATTTCTGAATCTTCAATGAATCATCTACCTTCCAGTGAAATAATTTTTAGCTCAGCTGTTTTCGGAGAAAACCCAAGGTATTGCTATAGCCTCCCTGTCGTTGTTGTTGTCGTCGTGTGAAAACTTTGACATTTTGTTATATCTCTAGTTCTATTGAAGGCATTCACTTGAAACTTGGCACACATGTTCACCATCAAAAGAGCAACCTATACTATCAAGGGGGATAACTCTAGATGCATTTTGTGCAAATTATGCCCCTTTTTGACTTAGACTTTTTCCCACCATCTAGCACTCGACAGCCGAGCGTAGGCACCAGTAGGCGGTGCTCTTGTTGAAATGCAACCTCTGCTTGATCTATGCTGGACTGAATCTCTTTTTCAAATATTTAAATTGTAATGAGTTCCAAGATGGACCTTTTTTGAGTGACAGGTCACATGTATGAAATAAGAATAAAATTACATGGAACTTTATTCCCAATAAAATTCATATGTGATGTGTTTACTGTGTACACAGATAGCTCCGCCCTTTTATTATACTCAACATCATCTTTAGCAGGAACATTTAGCTTTGTTTTCTGAGTAGTTCTCCCAATGTCAATTTCACATCCACATAAATGTAATAAAACTATTTTACACCCAGAAAAGAGTAATAAAACTAGTTTCAGAATTATGATAGTGTTATAATTGAAATAATTTCATTTTCGCATTGACATGTCCATCGATGGAGGGAGGAGTTATATGCAAAGTAAAATCCTCGGGCTCTGCCCTTGGATTTTACCTTTTGCATATAACTCCTTCTCCATCAGACTTAAATTATTCATGGACGCAGAAATAGGAATAAGAAATTATTTCAAAATAAAGATTATGTACATATTCGCCATTGTTAGAGCCCTGTTGGTATTATATCAGACTCCTAATTTTATTGGCCTACAATGATCTGTGGTTCATTGGTGAAAGCCATTGGAGCTAAGATACAAGCTCTGCTGGGCCACCTGTTCATAATAAATATCAAGGACTGATGCCAAGGTCAAATAGATAAAATTTACAATTTAATAGGTTGATTAAGCAGATATAATATCTAATATTTAATATCCTGTTTTCCATTTACATTTTCAGATTCCAAGTTTGTGGTTGAATGGAGGGATGTGTATTTGCAGGATCAAAACAGTAAGAGTTCATAATTATACCCCCCACAACGAAGTTATGGGGGGTTATACTGGAATCAGGTTGTCCATCCGTCTGTCCGGCCGTCCGTCCGTCTATCCGTCCGTCCGTCCGTAGACAAAGTTTTGTGTCCTCTTCTCCTCCCACAGTTTTGGACCAATTTTGCTGAAATTTTATCAGGTTGTTTCCTATCATATGAAGTTGTGCACCTGCAATTTTCATCTAGATCCGGTCATTAGTTTGAGAGTTATGCCACTTTGAACTTTTTAAGGAGGGGGTACATTTTTCTAATTTTGTGTCCTCTTCTCCTCCCACAGTTTTGGATCAATTTTGCTGAAATTTTATCAGGATGTTTCCCATCATATGAAGTTGTGCACCTGCAATTTTCATCCTGATCCAGTCATTAGTTTAAGAGTTATGCCATTTTGAACTTTTTATGGAAGGGGGGGGGGGGGAGTAGTCAAAATTTAAAATTGCAAAACTCAGTAACCATAAGGAGAGTAACCAAACTGGGTAATTAATCCTATCATATGAAGTTGTGCACCTGCAATTTTCGATTATTTGGGGTGACATAGGTCAAAGGTCAAGGTCACAGTAAATTTTTGTTCAATTTTCGTATCCGGACTCTAAATCGAGAACCAAGCGACCTAGAATCATGAAACTCTATGTAAATGTTACTCATGACTCAAGGAAGTACTCTATTGTTTTTAGGTCACATAGGTCAAAGGTCAAGGTCACATTAATTTTTTGTTCAGTTTTCGTTTCCGGCCTCTAATTCAAGAACCAAGGGATCTAGAATCATGAAACTTCATGCAATTGCTGTATATGACCTCAATATTTGTTACAAACACATCTTGTACTTAAAGCACTTACATTTTGACAAAGTGCTGGTGGGGGGGTATAAGTCCGCTCTGCGACAGTTCTATAGTATTCTTAAGATCCCCATAAATGCTAAGACTAAGGCCTTAATAAGACAATAAACAATATGTAGTAAATGTAATGAAATATTTTTAGGGTGGTCTGTCATTAGTCAGCCCAGGTTTGATCCCCAATGTCAGCACTCATTCTTTCAGACTATTTGCTCTCACCAATAGGTTGATGATCATAGACCTTTGTGAGATAGTAGCTGGAGGATAGGAGAGGATGTGATGGTTGTACTGGTCAGAGAAATACTAGGAATCCATTATTAGGTGCTCCAGTTGCCGCTATATAACTGAAAAATGTTGAAAGCTGCGTTATACTCCATTCAATCAATCAATAAACCGTAGTCGGTCAGTTGGTCGGTCCGTCTGTACAGTTTTTTGTCTGGAGCATATCTCAAAAAGTATGCGAGCTAGAATCATGAAACTTCACAGGTGGATAGATCTCATTAAGGTTAAGTATAGTTGATTCCAATTCGTACCAACAACATTGAGGTTTTATAATCTGAGTTTTTTTTTTAAAATATCCAAAGTACCCCCTGTCTCTAGCTCTGTTTAAAATGGTATCATTTCATCCCTAGGAATTACTTTCCAAAGTTATGGCAAATATTAAAATAGTAAGTCAAGAGATAACGTTAGGGACCTATTCTTTCATCCTCCATACCGTAGACAAAACCTCTGTCACGATATTATTGATTTTAGAGCTGTAATTTTCAAATATCTCGCCAAATCCAGATTCGTCAATGCTAATGCATTAAAACCACAGGTTTCTCATCGAAATCTGGTCACAGCACGCTAAGAAAACAACATTGTGAGACAAAATTAATATAAACCTTTATCTTCATTTTCCTGTTAAAAAGTCTTCCTTTTTACTGGTACAAAACAATTATCATAACCTTTTATCATAGGATTTTTATGCCCCCGATAGGGAGGCATCATAAATTTGACTTGTCCGTCCGTCCGTCTGTCCGTCTGTCCGTCCGTCCGTCATTCCGTCCAAAAACTTTAACATTGGCCATAACTTCTAAATCAAAGCGGTGTCGGGGGCATTGTCATGTTACAGTGACAGCTCTTGTTTAGGTAAGAGCTTAGACTAAGGGATTATTAATTTATAGACATATAAATTTGTTTTGTACAGATTGATAGTAATACAGCATCAAAAGTTTGTGAAGTAAAGGACCTTTTTGTGGGGAGACATGTTTACACAAGAAAACATTTTGTGAGATCCATTTTCTCACAGTATTTCTGTATAGATTTAGTTTCTATTAAGCCCCGTTCCCACTGTCACGGTTTGGACCCCCGGTTAGTCCCGGATGAGTGGTCCGGGGGAAACCGTGACAAACCGGGAATACAACCGTGGCGGCACCGTGAATATCCTGGACCATCCGGGATGAACCTTGTTGATCCGGCAACCGACCCCGGATGTTTTAAAATGTTTAATACAACCGGCAGTCACCGGGACTCACCGGGAGGATGTCAAGAATTGGCTTAATCCAGAGAATTACCGGCATATTCCGGGGCAAGTTAGGTTCTCTACCCTGGCTCAACCGTGATAGTCCCTGATGATCCGTGGACATTTTCAGCTTAAGCCCCGTTCCCACTGTCACGGTTTGGACCCCCGGTTAGTCCCGGAGTGGTCCGGGGGAAACCGTGACAAACCGGGAATACAACCGTGATATGAAGGGGCGATAGCGGCGGCTACCGGTGCGCTACCGGCAACGACGGGGGTTACACCGGGTCGTACCGGGATCACGCCGGCCCCTGCACCGTAAATACACCGTGGAAAACCGGGAACAAATCAGGATAGTCCGGGGTCAAACGGGAAGATCCTGCTAGTAAACCGGGGGTACACCGGGGCAATGTCGGGAATATGGGAATATGAATCATTTTTTAGAGAAAAGATCCCGGATCATCCCGGAATACTGGCTCTTTCCCCACCGGGAGGTACCGTGGGTGTCCGGGACCAACACCGTGACAGTGGGAACGGGGCTTTATATACCCCCTCTTGAGAGATCCTAGTCATATTGTCTCTAAGATTTTCAATTCTGTCAGTCTTTTTGTGTGCCTGTCTTCGCAAAACTTTAACAAAAAACTTAAGATAGCTAATTACTTCAAGCCTATTCAAGATATAATGCTCATATTTGGCCTCATGATAGATTCTTATTATATTTATCTGCAGATACCAAGGTCAAGGTGATGAGGTCACAAGGTCGTCTGTCAAGGTCTAATTATCTAAGAAACTAAATAAAACTTAACGTTGGTGAAATCTTCAAGCCTATTTCAGATACAAGGCTCATGATTATTTGGAGATAGTCTGCATTTGTAGGTGCCAAAAGCAAACTCATCTGTAAAGGTCAAAGTTATGAAAAACTTAGAATTGAATACTGCCCTGCTTTCAGGATGTAAAAAGTTTTGCGCCCATTTTGAGTTGATTCCCTGCTTTGCACATGCACATAATTCAAAGGGGGGTATCATTTCGAAAATGATTCTCATTTACATTTTCAGTCTGAATGCAGGGCTGTTTTGGGGGCTGTGTCACAAACACATTTTGTTATTCACTCATCAAAGCTTAGTTAATTACAGGAGACAAAACCAAAGCTACTAAAAAATCTTCAAAAATTGAAATGTAATAAAAGTTCCTTGTCCATGCTTTTTATAGCTATTTGAAGCACTTATTAGGATAAATGAGCTCAGGGAATGATTCCTGCGCAGACTGACCAGGGTCCAAACCTCTCCCTAATGACAAGTTTTCTGATATATTGATAATCCTACTTTTGTATGTAATTATTTCCGAAAAATGAGTCCTGGTTCACCTATGCTGGATCTAATCCTTTCTCCAAATATTTTTTTCAACAGAGGTCCCTTTTTGCATTACGGGTTGCTACTGAAAATATTCTGGTTATGAGTGAATGGTAACCATCTCAAAAGTTGGAGTTTAACATTCCCTAAAACAGTTATAGGTTCTAAGCGATGTCTGCAATATTTCATCTGAATGATAGCTGTAAAGCACCGTTAATTTGAAAGATTGATTTAATCACAAAAACAAGTCTTCCAGATTCTAAATTCTGTCCTGTAGCTTCAGGTCTCCTTAATGCAATATTTTGATGCTGTGTGCTATTACATTTTAGCTTTATTTCACAAGTGCTTTGACCCATAACAGGACGTCTATACAATGAAATTTAAGTCTGGTCTAAATTAAGCCTTGTCATGCTGAACCCGTAATATTCTTGTCTTTGCCAGGAGGAATAGACAAAGATCAGCCTGTATGTGCAGTCTGATCTTAGTTCATACCACCTTAATTTCATTTTTGACCAGAAAGGTGTAAAACAATGCATTTCCAAAATAAATACTCTATCACATTTGGTAGCTTCCAGTGCTTTTAGAACTTTGATTTTACATTTATTTTGCAAAGATTTTTATTCAGCATCACAAGGGTTAAAGATGTTGAAGACAGCATGCTGCAGTTTTAAAGATAAGAACCATAAACAGTAAGGAAACTCTGATGTTTCAGGCCATTTTGTTTGACAAAATTTTTAAAGAGTTGACTTAAATGTCTTAACTACAGCTTGAGAAAGCTGTATTGATGGCATTTAGGCTGCATTTTGTAAATATCTATTCTTCTACATTTCAGCGTCGGCCTTCAGATTCCAAGCCATCCTACATAGAAATGGGTCTATAGTGTTTATATATAAAGACGTAAGTTGTTATAATGTTTGCCCATCTTGTGGGGTTCTTAACATTTTTCTGCCGTAAATACTGCTTTGACAAACGGTATAGACCGACATTGGCGTGCATATTGTGCAGCCTGATCTTAGCCTTCGCTGCCTTCTTTCTACTGAATTATTGTGGGTAAAACTGGTGCCAGACTTGTTAAAATGTCCAAAAAATGGAAGTTTGTTCGAAACTAAATAGAAGGCTCAGTGTGAAACAGTTGTAACTGCCTATAAACATATAGGCAGTTACAACTGTTTTATCCTGAGCCACAGAAATGTAAATTCAGAAGGATAATGGTTACCCCAATATTAGCTCAGGATAGGTATTCTGCGTAATTAATGAACTGGCAGGGGGGGGGGGGGGGGGCTTAACCGTGACTTAAATTGGCAAGTTTACTTTTCAATACTTTAGGTTCTTTCAAATTTTAGTCGGTAATCATTGTTAACAGGTACAAATAATTGTATCCGAAAACCTAAAAGATTCACATGCTTTGAGAGAGTGAACTCATTTCATCGTTTGGTTACCAAGGCATCGTAACTTCAGCTTGATTTAGCTGAAGTTATGAGGGTTTTGTTACAAAACTACAATTTAAGGTCTCGAGTTATCTTAGATAAAAAGCTGATTTCCCTTAACCTTAAGTGCAAGGATCCGTTACTTAGATTTCGCCCTGCCAGGGCATCAATTATGGATAATAGCGTGCTCTACTCTTAGATATTGATATCAATGGCATTATCTCCAGGCTGACCAACTAACAAAAATAAAATTAATGTCTTTCAGACGTTACATAGGTCCTGTGTCACTACTCATAAAAGAGTCAGTTTGTTTGATTGATTGGTGGATGGGATGGGTGGGAGGGAGGGAGGGAGGGATGAATGGATTGGGGTTTAACACTGCTTTTAACATTATTAGTCCCCCACCGGTTACCGGTTGGGGGACTATAGGTTTGAACGATTCCGTCTGTCCGTCCGTCCATCTGTCCGTCACACTTTTGTCCAGGCTATATCTTCTAAACCATATGTGTTAGCAACTTCAAACTTGGTACACTTATTGATCTCATTAAGGAGAAGTGTCATGTTTGAGAACCGTTACTCTGCTACGCCCACTTTTTGAGTTATTGCCCTTTGTTGTTTTTACCCTTACATTCTTGTCCGGGCTTTATCTTCTAAACCATATGTGCTAGCAACTTCAAACTTTGTACACTTATAGATCTCATTGAGGAGAAGTGTCATGTTCAAGATCCATAACTCTGCCATGTCCACTTTTTGAGTTATTACCCTTTGTTGTTTTTAGCCTTACATTCTTGTCCGGATCATATCTCCTAAACTATAAGTGCTAGCAACTTCAAGCTTGGTACGCTTATAGATCTTATTGAGGACAAGTGTCATGTTCAAGAACTGTTATTCTGCCACGCCCTTTTTTTGAGTTATTGCCCTTTGTTATTTTTACCCTTTCATTTTTGTCTGGATCATATCTCCTAAACCATAAGTGCTAGCAACTTCAAACTTTGTACACTGATAGTATCATCGAGGAAAAGTGTCATGTACAAGAACTGTTACTCTGCTATGTCCACTATTTGAGTTATTGCCCTTTGTTGTTTTTAGTCTACATTCTTGTCCGGATCATATCTCCTAAACTATAAGTGCTAGCAACTTTTAACTTTGTATATGTATAGATCTCATTGAGGACAAGTGTCATGTACAAGAACAGTTACTCTGCCATACCCACTTTTTGAGTTATTGCCCTTTGTTGTTTCTACCTTTACATTTTTGTCCCGTACTTATTTAAACCATAAGCCCTAGCAACTTCAAACTTTGTACACTGGTAGATCTCATTGAGAAGAAGTCGAGGGCTCAGTGTGAAACGGTTGTAACTCCCTATAAACATATAGGGAGTTACAACTGTTTCCTGCTGAGCAATCAAAGTGTAATGCACAAGAACTGTTACTCTGCCACATCCACTTTTTTAGTTAATGTCTGTTGTTGTTTTTTATCCTGACATTTTTGTCCGAACCATATCTCCTGAGCCATCAGTGCTAGCAACTTTAAACTTGGTACACTTATAGATCTCATTGAGGACAAGTGGCATGTACAAGAATCATTCTTCTTCGCCCACTTTTGGAGCTTTTGCCATTGGTTGTTTTTACTCTTATATTTTTGTTTGGGACATTTTGTTCAAAACCTAATGTGCTAGCAACTTCAATTTTTGTATACAGATATAGATCTAGTAAGAAGGAGATATATTATAAGAAAGGATTTTTTGTTATCCGGTGGGGGACTCCTGTATTGCATCGCAATACGACATGCACTTGTTTCGTTTGTTTTGTGTTGGCTGGTGCACCTACCCATGGCTTCCTGTTGTTTCTCACACCAGTACAACCACAACATTTCATCTGAGCATCCAGCTGCCCACTTGGGCATACTATTTGAGCCTGTGCTGGACATTTCCAACAATTTTAAATGTGCACAAATCAAAGACTCTGGCCAGACTGTGCATCAGCACAGTCCGACCAGAGTCTTTGATTTGCACTCTGTAGATAGAATAGCTTCTCAGGCCTTCTTAAAGAAGTCAACACATACCTATTACATTGTTTGGTTGCCTAGGCTACATTATATATGTTCATCCTGCACACAAGAAATTGTTGGAAATGTGACACACAGGCACATTTATCATTCGCTCTTTGGTGGGAGACAAATGACTTTGGTCCAATGGTGGATGAAAGTTGGCCAAGCTGGTATCTGAACTTGCTAAATTGCTATCCATGGATTGACAGTCCAATGTGTTTCCAATTGAACTAGCTGGGATCGACAAAGAATCAGTTGGATCACTGTCCTGTATCCTTGCACTATGACTAGAAACAATAATCTGTCTTTTAGAGGTGTCGTTCATATGAATATTTACTATGGTAGCAATGGTAGATAAACAGAAATACACATTTTTGGGGAAAACTTGTAGTATTGTCATCACTATGGCGTCATTTGTGTAGGAATTGTTGTTGGCATATGTGTAGGTGTTGGAGTGACAAATTTTAATTGTTGATATTGAAGTTAACTTCATGAAACTTGGCATGCATGTTCCCCATCACAAGAGCTATCCAGACTATCAAGGGGGATAACTCTGAAAGCATTTTGTTGGAATTTTTGGGTAGTTCCCTTGTTATTAGCAATTAGGAATCAAATTTCAAATAGTAAGCTGAAGTACCATTTTCATTTACTGTTAAAAAGGTTGGGAGCAGTTGGGATATGAACATGATACTGCTGAAAGTGGCATCAAGTCCCACACAAATCAAACCAAATCATTTTACTTAGATGAGATCTACATATAACATGCAGGCATTATAAAAAATAGGGTAAATGTCACTTGACATTGAATTTTCGTTTTACACATTTAAGACCAAGTTAAATTGCTATGGCATTTCTTATTATAACTTTGGCTTACAGATAGTAATAACAATTTCATTTAGATGTCTGGTTGCTATGGAAACTTAGTGTCAAACTTCAAGAAAAATTGTTTAAACAATTATTTTGTTTCTCAGGTTCCTGAAGTTTCTCACATCTGCTCCTTTTCAAAATAAAAGTATAAATATTTTCTCTACATAAGGATCATAATTCATTTAGTTAGTACATACTTTCATAGAATGTCTATGACAAAGCTAGTTAGTTTTATTGGTAACTAAATGGGCGGTCAATCCTGATTTTTTTCCTGACTCAGTCAATTTTCAAACTATATTTGACTAGGGGTGTGAAAATACAGATTTTCTCCACTTGTTCCTGAACAAGTAAAAGATGATTTTCTACTTAAAATAAACTTTTTCAAAAAAAGGGAATAGATGAAATTTCAGGAAACATTGTTTTGTATAGAAGAAAATGCTGGAACCCAGCATTTTCTTCATTTAAAGCAATGTTTTCTACTCATTGATACAAACATAAGGCTTATTCTTCTCTTACATCTATTATGTACCATTCTCAGATATGTTCTAGAATTACTTGTTTAGTGGCAAAGAAAAATGTACGCAGGAATAAAAACTCATGTTGTACAAAGTGGACATGGAAATTCCTCACCCACAATTTGACAAAAGTCATTGTGACATGGCATTTGTCTTCTAACAAATGACCAATGATACAATAGTACAACAAAGTAGGATGAACAGCTTGTTGCTAGGATGAAATTTTGTGGTTGTATTGGTGTGGGAAATTACACCAATGAAGCTACTGATAGGTGCACCAGTAGCAGGGTACAACTGAAATATTTTTGATAAAGACATTAAATCACGTTAACAGAAACAAGATAAGCTTTAAGCTCTAAAGCTCAAAGTGAGAGGTGAACTATTGTCTCGATAATGTTCCCTGGATCTTAAAGCCTTATCATGCTGAATGTGGAATATTCATGATTTGGCAGGAGATAAAGACGAAGATTAAGCTATACATAATTCACCAAGGTCAAGGTCTTATTACAAGGTCAATTCAGGGGTGTGGAAATACAGATTTTCACTTCTTGTCCCTGGACAAGTAAAATGCAATTTTCTACTTGTCCTGAATCAAAATGAACTTGTCTGCAAAAATAAAATACATTGATTTTGAGAAAACATTGTTTTTAAGGAAGTCCAGCATTTTCTTCCTGAAAAACAATGTTTTCTACCCCTTGATACAAACATTAAGATAATTAATTGCTTCTATCTATTTAGTACCAATGCAAGATTTGCACTGTTATTTACTTGTCCATGGACAAGTAGCCTAAAAAATTGTTCGCAGGTAAAAAAAGCCTGTGTCAGACAAGTCATGCATGGGAATTCTACGACCCTGTCAAGGCCAAACTTGTGAAAATTTTCTACTTCAAGGGTATTCTTGTTACACATCTTGCTTAAATATTTTTTGTTGAGGGGCATCAAAGAAATAGATTGTGTGTGAACGGGTATAAACTTTGTATATTTAAATGTTTTCTTCTTTTCTTTTCAGCTTCCTTTACCCATTCAAAATATCAGCTCCACTGCTCATCCTGTCAAAATTGGTTTATCTGATGCTTTCTATTTTGACTCAACATCATTTGGTAAGAATTCTTTGGTTTTTGTTGTTTAATTTCTTTATTACCTTATAATATGAAATTGAAGACGAAATTGTACAATGGCAAAGGTTAAGGGCTGATTTAGGGGCTGTAGTTCTGGCATTTTGCATTTGGTTTGGTCATGTGACAATCGATTGGGGAGCATGATTATTGTGTTGTCCCTCAGTCAGTCTGTTTGGCATCAGCTGACAAATTTTTACTTGCCTGTCAAAAGCAATTTCTTCATTTTCCACATTATTTTATTTCTAATGAGTCAAAGGTTTGTAGAATTTCATCAATTAAAAATTGCTATCTGTAACTTCTTTCAAATTGGTTCATTCTAAGATTTTGTCGCCCTGTAATGTGATTTAATGAGTGAGTGATGTTTCATTTCAGGTATACGAAGGAGGACAATTTATGAATATCACAGAGTTACTTTAAATCAGACCTTGATAACAGAAGGCAGTGTTGTTATGATTCATCCATTACCAAGTATGTATCATCAACGATTTTTGACATGGCAGGGAGAACTTGATGAATTGGATGTTTTGTTGTATATCCGGGGTTTTGTATAGTTTTGGAAATCTACTTACTATTTCTAGATAATCAACATGTCAGCCAAATTGTCAGCTAGTTGGCTGAGTTGTTAGCATGCTCAACTCGTAATCAGATGGTTGTGGGTTTGAGTTCCACCAAAGGCGGGTATGACACCTTACAACCAGAGCCCCAGTTCACCTAGCTTTGAAATTGGGTTGCAGGGGTTAGAATCCCTCTCTTTCTCTACTGAATGATTTATGACATGTGTTAGGGTGACGATTGAAATAAGAGGTCTTTTCATCATGTTTTCCTCAGAGAAATAAGTAAATCAAAAAGCAAATATCAATTGTAGTCTCTAGTATCATAGGCTAGAGCATGTATTGTAACTTAGGAAATTTATTGCATAATATAGAGGTTAAATGTAAGCAGCATATGTTAAAAAAAAACACGATGATAATTGTTTGAAAGTCCTATTATTAACATTTTCATGTCTAGCATGTAATTCGTGCAAAGAATGTGAGCAATGTATATGAAATAATTGGGTAAAATTCAACTTGATAACATGTTCTTTTCTAGTATGTAATTTTGTACAATGAATGCAATCAGTGTGTATTTTCCAATATATACTTTGAATGTCGGTGGTGTGGAATTGCTGAGCACTATTCTGACAGCCTGTACTAAAATATTTAAATATATGTGACCCGTCACACAAAAAGGGACCATCGGGGAATTCTATAGAAAGAATTATTGAAAAAGAGATTTGATCCAGCATAGGTCAACCATAAGTCACAGTTCAAAAATTCTTTCACTGGAAGGTAGATTGGTCTTTCTAGATTAAAAAAATAAGTGCATTGCGAAAATATTTCGAGCCTAGTCAGTCTGCGCAGTCTGACTAGGGTCGACACTTTTCGCACTACCAAGACGGTCCCTTTTTGCGTGACAGGTCACATATATGAAAAAAATTAGTTGAACTCAACATGATTACATTTTCTTTTCCAGCATGTAATTTGTACAATGAATGTGAGCAATGTGTATCGTCCAATATAAACTTTGAGTGTCGGTGGTGTGGAATTACCCAGCGATGTTCCGACAGTTTGGATTGGTACCGACAGGAATGGCTAAATGCAGGATGTGTACACTTGGTGAGAATAAATGCCTTAACCCTCTACCATTTTTAGGCCCCAACATCGAAAGATTGGGAGCATATTGTTTTATGTCCATCTGTCTGTCTGCAAAAATATTTTGCTTTCTTCTGTTGCAACTGCATGTTCTAAAATGCAAAATTACAGGAAATCCTGTGGCCCTACAATAAAGGGTTTAATTGTTGTCCTGCTAAACATAATAAGTACAGTAAAACCTTCATCAAGCAACCACTGAAGAGACCAAACGAAAATCAGTCGTAAGAGGAAATGGAGGCTTAGTACACTTATTGTTTACATATTAGACAAAATTTTGATTGAAGGTGTATGTTATTACAAATTTCTTGGTAATCCTTTGTTGTTATGAGTTTTAACAACATAGGATTTATTAACAATAATTGGTAGGCCAACAAAATCTATTTTACAAGATACTTTGATTGATAAAGGTGGGTTTCCTAAATGGTCGCTTAATAAAAGTGATTGCTTAATAGACACAGTTGCTCAAGCAAGATGGACTGTAGCCAGATTTCGAGTCAAAATTGTGCCAATATAAGATTTGTAATAACTGGCCCTTCAAGTAAACTTGTGTCCAAACCCTGGGATACTTATTTCAGATTAGAAATAAGTATTGGTAGTTGATAAAAATTATTTTCTCAACTTATTTAAGGAAGTAAAAGTATCTTGCATGAATTTTATATCTGACCAACATTGAGAAAGCTCTGGTAACCTCACAACTTCTTCTTTTTTGAAGCCAATAAAAGATAAATTGCCAATATATGGAATTAAGATAGATCTCATTTTCACACATCTAAAAAGAGCAAGGTCTTTTGGCAAGGTCAAGGTCATTTATAAAGGTCAAATGCTGGTGAAACTAAACCATAAAACTTCACATTGATTGGAACCTCAAGCCTTTTCAAGGTACTATGCTAACATTTAACTTGACTGTAATTGTTTAAAGATAAACATCTGCTAATCAAGGTCATATGCAAAGGTCAAGGTCTTTTGTCAAGGTCATACCTTTAGGTCAAACTTATTAAATGTGTGCTGTTTAAAGGGTCTGTGTTTCACAAATGCAAAGCTTATAATTCCATGGCTCAGCGTGAAACAGTTGTAATTGCCTGTTTTGCACTGAACCATGGAATTGAGATTATGAAAATTTGATGTCACATTTAATTTTAAACATCCATCTTGAATTTCAGTCTGGCAGTGCTAACTGTTCTCTCATTCCAATATCCACTCCTACAACACCGACCCAAGGTAAGTTATTGACACTATCCAGATCGGTCAAAGCTGTTGGAAATTGGGGGGGGCGGGGGGTCAATGGAGCCCTGTTTTCAGGTTGAAAGTATTAGCAAATAATTTAACCCTTTGCTGTTTAATCCCTGCTTTTTACGTGCCTTTGATTTAATGGTTGAGAAAACATTGTGAAAAAACAAGAAATTGCTTCTGACAAGCAATTTCTTCTTTTTCCACACTATTTCCTACCCTACTGAACGGTTATTTTTCAAATTAAATCCACTCTTTAAATTTTTGTCTGCAAAACCTTTGAATTTGGGCGGGTCAAAAATTTTGTAAAACAGGAAAGTGTTAATAAACAGTGTCCCACTTTGCAGGTGTGGTTATGTTCAAAGTATGGTATCGTATTTTACATCTTCCCAAGCATTTTTGTGCCCTTGACATAGGGTTTCGGCTGTGAGAACAACCTTCATTAGACAATTGATGAGCCCCTGCACATGCCTCTCTACACTGTTTATATTGTTAAAAGGCATTTGCAAAAAATTATCTAAATATACCATATTACTTATGCCCTCAATTCAATCAGTACATTAGCTGCTCATGCTTGCTTTCAATGAAGTTAGATTTATACCTTTATAGAAGTCTATTTATGGAAAACCTTTATTCAAATCTTTCATCACTTCTTTTAAAGTCTTTTAACTCATACCAGTTTGAACTTTACACGTTCATCCAGCAAATCTTGTCTAATAATGGTTCACAAATTCTAAAATGTTTAACTTTGAAATTTATAATCTTGAATTGATTGCTCTTCATATATAGCTTTGTTCGATTTTAGTGACTATCTCAATGCAATTTAGTTACCCTCTATTTCAGTGCCATAATATCAGTTACCATTTCATTTATAATTTATTTCACTGTACAGAGATGTATCATTTACTATTTCAATGGCAATTTTCTTGAGTTACTATTGCAGTGTAATACCAGCTACTATTTATTGGACTCTCTATCCTAGATGTCACCTCTAGTCACTATTTCAGTAACATTTGAGTCAATATTTCAATTGCACTTTAGTTTAATCACTCGTTCAGTGACATATGACTTTCTATTTCAATGGCATGTAATTTACTTTGAGTCACTATTTCAGTAACATATAAATCCTTATTTCAATGGCAATTAGGTTAAATCACTCCATCAGAGACATATTACTTTCTATTTCAATGGCAATTAATTTACTTGGGCCACTATTTCAATAACATACCAGTAATTATTGCAATCAATGTTTCAGTCACCACTTCAAAAATACCAGAAGGTAAACTGAAGCCAAAATCTTTCTTTCCTGACAATCCTAATATTTCAATGCTTAACATGGATAAATTATTCTTGCTTGATTCATCTATTTGTATGTCTTCAAACTTAGTAAATGACATTTAAGGATCATCATTCATGTTATCAACTTTTCAAGTTCAAGGTTGAGATGTGAGAGCAACTTGCAATCTTCAAAATACAGTAAAATCAGTGTAACACAACCAACTTTTGTTACATATCCATGGATTTTAAGCTCCACTGGCCGAATGGCCAGAAGGCTATTGTCATGGCGGGGTGTCCGTAGTCCCTGCGTCTATCCATCTATAAACTTTTACTTTAAAAATCTTCTCCTCATAAAGCACTGGATGAATTTCAATTAAATTTCACTGGAATGTTCTTTGGGTGACCCTCTATCAGATTCCTTCAAAGAATTTTAATCTGTTGAAAATCATGGTTGTAGTGGGCATGGCTATTTCCATATATGGTTATAGGTGGCTTTTCTCAGAAACTAATTGATGGATATAAACCAAACTTCACATGAATTATCCTTTAGTGACCCTCTATCAGTCTACAAAATTATTGTGATCAGATGCAAAATGTGTATTTTATGGGCAGAGGTCATTTCTCTATATATTATTCTCTTTATTTAGTGGAAACTTTGAAAATCATTTTCTCTGAACCTGATTAATGGATAACAACCAAATTTCATTTGAATGATTCTTTAGTGATCCTTAACAAGTCTGTAAATATTTATTGTGATCAGATGAAAAGTAAGTGTTTTATGGGCAGAGGTCATTTCTCTATATGTTATATAGTGAAAACTTTGAAAATCATTTTCTCAGAATCTAACTGATGGATATCAACCGAATTTCACTGGAATGATTCTTTAGTGATCCTTTATCAGTCTGCAAAAAAATTGTGATCAGATACAAAATTTATGTATTTTATTGTCAGAGGTAATTTTTCATATGTTATATTGTGTAATATCCAATATAGGATAAATCAAACTTTTTTCAAAGTTAAAACAGATGTATTTCAACCAAAATTCATGGGAATTTTATTTCTGTGAAATTGTGTCAGGCTGCAAAACATATTTGATTAGATGAACAGCATTCTTTTTATTGGCAGAGGACATTTCAAAATATAGAGTGAATATTTGATTACCCTTTTGGTATAACCTAAATGATGAATTTTTTCAGACTCTTTAAATTTAATAGGTGTAAAGATTGTAGGTTAAAAGGAACATAAGCTTTGTTGGAATCCAAATTTGTAGAAACAATAGGTGAAATAGGAAGCCTGAGATACCCCTGAGAATTGGTCAGTTTAGTTGAAAGAAGGGTGACTGCACAAAGAGGAAAAGTTGTGTAAAGTGGCCTACTGAGGTTCAGAGTGGGGAAGAAAGAGCTGAGTTGACTGCACTCTAAGGAATTGGGCAAAATAAATATATTGGATTGAATATTAAACTTTTTATCATCATTAGTTAGAATTTTGTTTTGATGACAAACAATTAATGTGAAGTATAGGTGTATTTTGTAAACTGAGCTCTGACGTAGGCCCTGAGTCCATTATCATAGGTAAATAGGGTATGATTAAAAAGCAAATGATAGGAATTTAACCTGTCCCCTTGACTGCAGTTATGAAAGTACATGTTTGAGTGAACCTTACGTTCTAAGAAAAGCAGTAACGTTGGTTCACAAGGTAAATTGTAAACTTTCTTAATGCGCTATTTAAACCTGTTTTATCTATTTCCAACATATGGCATGAGAATCTAACAGTAAAAAGTTGATTTCACGGCTCGCCGCCCAAAATCTACCTATAACACCCTTATAGTGGTGTTTAATGAAAAGCGGAAAGATATATAATCAAAATTTTGTGGATAAAATACCAGTATATTGTGCAGTAACATTCTGTTAGTGTTGAAATTTTTATTTTTGGATTTCAAACAAATTTCACTGGAATGATCCTTGTTTTATACAGCCTTATCATCCTCTAATAATCATTATCAGGATTCCTGTGGAGCGAATCAGGCGCTCAAGCGCCTCTAATTTAACACATGGTGTTTTATAAGATTCCTGTAGAACACAGATTATTTTGTCCATACAGACATAGAGGATCTTTATGGTTTTTTTTAGACAAGTTGACATTAATCAAATCTGGAATGGATAGGCTTGTCCCGAAGAAATTCTAAAGACAGGTTCCCAGTCAAATAAATAACAGTAACAAATATTTAAACTCAACCTTTCAACATACAAAAGTGCTTCAGAGTTTGACCAGACTTTGCAGAAATATTCCTTGTATTCCTGTATTCAAGTACATGTATTCCTTGGGTAATTCTTGACAACAATATTGAATTTGTATTTGCCTCTTAAATGAGCCTTAATTCTCTTTTTATGCCCCCTCACGGATAGATTGGGGGCATATAATTTTTGATCTGACAGTTTGTTTGTGTATCCGTCTGTCCTCCAAAAAACTTTAACATTGACTGTAGAGCCTTCATTTTTCACTTGAGTTTTGCTTGTAAAAAGACTTCTGTTGGCACCAAAGTCAATGTCATCTATTGATATCAAGGTCAAATATGTCGTAAATTTCTCACAATGGCATTGGTGAGGGAATTGATGTTTAACCCTTGTCATGCTGAATAAATTTTGGCTAAAAATTTCATCAGAATCAAAGGGCAAAAAGCACTGAAAGCCCAAACAGTAGGACAATTTTTATTTGAAAAACTAAATCTATTGACAATTCTGGTTTGAATGTGAGAAACAGGTGGTGTAGACCTGTTTGTCTATAGCTCCTACCAAGGCAGGAATATTCAGGGTTCAGCATGACAAGAGTTAATAAACATATCTTGTTATAACCCCAAATGTTCTTAATGTAAATTGTTTTAACAACTTTTCACTTAACTTCCAATTTATACAAACCTAAAAAAAGACAAGCTTTTCAATGTTATGAAAGGTAAAACATCTACAAGCATATTCTATAATTTTGCAGTGGTCTTTTACAGAAAAAGACAAAATCTGATTTTGTATGATGTTGACAATTTTTGCCAATTTGGACTTGTCTAAAATACTGTACAGGTAATGGGTAAATTAACCAAACCACACTTTTTGTCGTCCCTGGAGAAAAATCTTCAGAAAACATTGTGGAAGAAGAAGAAATTGCTTGATTCAAGAAATTTCTTCATTATCCAAAATGTTGTCTTCTCAAAAGAAAAAAAAAAGAGAAAAAAAACCCCAAGAAATTGTTACCAAGAATTTTACTCTGCAACTACCTTAAATTTGATTTGTATGAAATATTTCCATCTGTTTAAGGATTAAATATGGTTTAGGATTAACTAATCAAAATTTCTGTTATTTAAAATTTTCAGAGAAGGGAAACCAAGTTGCCATTATTATTGTTGTTGTTGTTATTCTGCTGGCTCTGATTGGTGGAATCGGTGGATGGATATTTTACGCCTACAGACATCCCACGTCAGCGTCTGGCATGTGGTTAATGGAGGTAAGTGAAAAACAAAACATGGTTATGGCATAATGGCAAACTTGCTTAATTTGAGCCTGTATGTGAGATTTCCAACAATTTCACATATGCGCAAAGCAAAGAAGCTGACCAGCCTGTGCATCCGCACAGTCTGACCAGAGTCTTCACTTTGCATCAAGTAGATAGATCAGGTCTCAAAGTATATGTAGACCACCAGGTAACTTAATACTTACAGTATGTGGCTTTCTATGCTACTCAACGAAAATTTTAAATTGTTGGAAATGTCAAGCACAAGCTCACCTTATATCTTTTTAGCTCTTCTGAGTGTTACGTAGTCAAGCCCTACATTCAGGATGATGAAATTTGGCAAAATGTTTGCAGAATATACCCTGCTTTACACTTGCACATCATTCAATGTCAAGGTCAGGATAACTCCATCAAGGTCAATGTCAATTTTCAGAGGGGAATTTAGGGGGTTTGTTTTGGGTTCTAACAAACCCCCTTCAGTTGCCTTATTATTTCATTTATATTGCTTTGCACATATCTGTTGGCCAGTCCTTCGGCACATGTAGATTATTTTTGTTCAGAGCATATCTAAAAAAATATGCAGCTAGAATCATGAATTTTCGCAGGTGCATAAATCTCATTGAGAAGTACAGTTCACAAGAGACATAACTCTACTTATCACAGCTTTTGCCTTTTGTTAAATTTCTTACTTAATTTTTGTCTGGAGTATTCTCAAAAAGTAAGAGCTAGAGCCATGAAACTTAATCGACACATAAATCTCATTGAGTAGAAGTACAGTGCACAAGAGTCACAACTCTACTCATCATAGTTTCTGAGATATTGCACTTTGTTAATTGACGAAGAATATTCCATTGACCTGCTCTTATTTGGGGCATAAATGTTTTACAAGAATCTCTTGGTTAATATCTTTTATACGAAGTGAGGTGAAAAATGAAAAAAAATATTGGCAGTGAAATTATCTGAAGATAATCCATCAAACTTCTTAAAAATATACTGAAAAGGATAAAAGAAGTTTACTTAATTCAAGCTTATTCAGACTTTAAGTTTCCTTTGTAGTACATGTGTAAGGATTTTTTAAATGATGTTACATTTATTTCAATGTATTGTTGCAGCATCGACCAAGTCAAATGAAAGCAAAGATCAGCAACATGAAGTTTTGGAAGCGAAATACGTCGTCAGGGGACAAATATGCAATTGAGTCAACAGCGTAGGAGTAGCTTTGGATACCATTCTCATGGTATATAACATGATACATTTTTTTTTTCAGTCTTTAATTTGATAAATAAGGCTTGCTGATGTATGATACATGCAATTTAATTTCCATGACATATCATGATACACATAATTTCATTTCCATCACCACATTATAATGTGGTGATGGAAATGAAATTATGTGTATCATGTGATGACAAAGATATGATTTGATTTTGATGGCGATATTATGATACACAGTATACCAATTCGATTGCCACATTTTGCATTGGAAATGAAATTACGTTTATCATGTGATTGCAAAGATATAGGAATTAAGGTCTGTGGCAATATCATGATGCATGGTATTTTGTTTCAATTGACACATTTAAACACAGCAATGGAAATAGAATCATGTGTATCATGCAGCCGCAAGGAGGAGGAAATAAAAAAAACCATGTATTGGTTTATATACTGTGATTTTGGAAACTGACAGACAGAAAAAGAAGATATTTTTGTTAAACACTCAAATGTTACATATTTAAAATGTTAACTATTATCTCATATTATTATACATGTATGTTGCATGAAAAGCATATGATGCAGTGACTTTCAATTAAGTAGTGAGGAAAAGTATATAAACTGATAGTAGGTAAATTATTTGGTTTGAATTGAAAATGAAAAACTTAAAATATATAAAAGAAAACATTGTGAGAAGAAAGGAAATACTTGTTATAAGCTTTTTATTCTTTATAACAATGTTTGTTGCTACTGTATTGCTTTGGTGCATCAAATTGAGAATTGGCCTGTTTGTTTACTTGTTACATGGCTGAAAAGGGAAGTAATTATGTATAGATTTTCACCTGCCATCAAAGCGCGGTGGTGGCCTTGTGATCATTGTTTAAATGGCTCTGGTTTCAATCCCTGACAGAGGCACTCATCCTTTCAGACTACTTGTCATCCACCATTGGGTTGATAATCATTGACCTATGTGGGATAGCAGCTGGGGGCAAGGAAAGGATGTAATTGTAGTACTGGTGTGAGAAATACCAGGAATCCATAGTTAGGTGCTCCAGCTTCTGGGATATGACTGCATGATTGTTGAAAGCTGCATTAACCCCTAACAAACAAACAAATCTATATGCAATTACTTTGTCTTATTATAAATGCCAACCTAAAATTTATATACTCTGACAAAAAAATGGCATAGAAATGCAGCCTAGAATGTCTTTATGTGTTATTTGTCAAGTTTCATTGATGATTTGTTATGTAGTTAATTAGTTTTGTCCATTTGAGATTCTTCATTGACAATGAAAAATAAAAGGAGATTTTGTCAATAATCAAGAGATGACAACTGTTTTACCAAATAAAATGGCAAATAGTTTAGATATTGGATGTTGAAATTGTAATTTTAATTTTTAAGTTGTGAACTTGATATAATATACATGTTTGCCTTTTTTTGTTCTTTTTTTTCTATTTAAAACATATCAAAGTGAATCTCCTGTACTCATCTGATTATACTCAAACTGTTTTATTCATTTTCAAATTTTGTAGGATGCTTTCTAATTGGATAAAGTGATTGTTCACCGATTGGTTGTGTTTGGATTTCAAATGGTTAAGAGATTTCTGGGATTTTAATGTCATATTTTGTTGCTTTAGAAGAAATTAAAGAATCTCCTAATGAATCTCATAATTACGTAGTATTTTACTCAATTTTACACACACACACACACAAAAATAAACAGCTTCCTTCCATTCTGTTCCATTTTTCTACAAAATTCTAGACTGGTCCAAATTGAGAGAGATTAGAGACAACAATATGAATATGGCAGAATATGAAAGAAACCATTCCATTTGATAGAAAATATTGTGGAAAAGAAGAAATTGCTTGTCACAAGCAATTTCTTCTTTTTCATCAATATTTTGTTTAGTGAAGTTATTTAAAATCTCACAACTGTACAGGAAAGGAAAATGTTAATTTCAAGATGTTATTTATGACTATTTTTTAGAATTGGATTAATTAAATTGACAATAGTCTGAGATTGACGAACATAATTTCTAATTTTCTATCATGCACTCTCGTTTGGAGGCCTGTTGAAAATATTTTTTGGCCTCTTCAATACAAAAATATTGTTCATTGATGAGATTCATTGAAAAAGAAAAAAAAATCTCATGCCAAATAGAACAAATTTCAACCCACCTTAGAATAATTTTGTCAACAAATGTGATATTTTCTGTGTTTTTCAGTATAATGTAGTATAAATTGATTTGCAATACATTACTTTTTTCTACATTTCATTTAATACTCTTTCTAACTTTTCTGCATTTCATGGGATTTTTGCAACATTACTTTGATTGTCTTAAACATGATGTTCAAGATATGTTAAAAAAACCTCTGTTTAAATGTAATACTTTCAACTTCTTAGTGTTTCGATAACAAGTGAGAACTACATTTTTGAAAAACTTGAAATTTGTTTGCACCTTTTTTCCTGCAATCTCAATAGGATATTTAAAGAAATTGATATAATGTAGTCCTAGTTATCCATGGGCATGAGCAAGTTGAAACTTTGAAGCTTGTGTTTTTTCCCGTATGCAGAAAGACAATTAACCCTTGTCATGCTGAATAAATTTTGGCTAAAAATTTTCATCAAAATCCAAGGGCAAAAAGCACTGAAAGTACCAACTGTAAGTCAATTTTTATACGAAAAAACCAAATCAATTGACAATTCTGGTTTCAAAGTGCAAAACAGGTGGTGTAGACTAACATCAGGCTGCACATATGTGCAGGCTGATGTTTGTCTATAGCTCCAGCCAAAACAGGAATATTCCGGGTTCAGCATGACAAGGGTTAAAATGAAATATTTAAATGAAATAAAGACAAGTAAATGGATTAAGCAAGAATTAAATTTGGGGACAACAGAAGAGAGAAAACATAAAATAGATAATTCAGAAAAATTATTTAAGAACAACAGGAGGGGCTATTTCATTTTTATGGAATTCGTTTATAAAACTGGCCAATAAAATTATTAGATTTTAACAAAATACTTAAGAAGACATAAAATCATGTTTTCTCTGAAACTAATGTTTAGATAACTATCCCTTACAAAGTACCGTATTCCCTCTAATAATAGCACCTTCCCTAATAGTAGCACCCCTACATTTCTTTTACTAAGAAAACCCAATTCAAATGCCTAAATTTTTGGAACTTGCTGAGACTTCTTCCCTAATTTGAGATGAATTTCCTCTAAACAATCATTTATATGATTGTTTAGAGGAAATTCACCTCAAATTATATGGAAAAGGGCCTAAAAGACATCAATTTTAATGATTTTCTTAATCAGAAAATGCATACTTAATAAAAGCACCAGCACCATGTTATGTATAGCTCCTGTCAGTGTTTATTAAGAGAAATACGGTAGGCTTGAACAAAAAAATGACCTAGCTCTGCCCTCAGTATTTAATTTTTACATTGGAGCTAGATTCTCCTAAATACTCATACATATCATTGTGATATCAGCATTAGGCTGAATTGTCAAGTAGCTTTATAGTATTTTGACCTTTACTCAAGATATGACCTTGAACTTTTAAAAAAGTCTAGCCTTGAACTTTTTATAAGGTCGGACCTGAAACTTCATTACAGAAGTTTGTCCAAGAATATTTTCTGTGTTTGTACCAACACAATATACAATTTGTTTAAAGAGATTTACCTTCTTGCTTTAGAATAGCTCTGCTTATTATATTTACAAAGATTTTCCTCTAATGACTCTACATTTGTATTTCTAATTGCTAAAAAATCGCAGGATGTTGTATACTTTAAAAAATGTTGCAAAGAAAATAATCCTGTTACAAGAAATTTCCTCTTTTCCCAACAATGTCTTCTTATTATATTTTTCATAGCGGTATTAAGGCAATGCCTGTACCATTAATATACTAATTGTCAATTGGGAACGAAAATCACAGGGGTCCGAAATTACCCCCTTACCACCTTATAGACCAATCATATGATTGGTCTATATGGTGGAAGGGGGGTAATTTTGGGCCCCTGTTATCAAAATATTGTATCTGAAGCTTGAAAAAGGCTGTAGATACAACATTTTGTCCCCCAGTAATATTATAAATCTAACAATGAATGATTTTAAAAAGAAAACTACATGTATTTGAAAACTGCATTACTGTTTTGTTTTTCGTCGTAATTTAACTTTTTATATTTGAAAGACAAGGCAATGCCTGTACCATTAATTTACTAATTGTCAATTGGGAATTAAAATCACAGGGGGCCGAAATTGTCTCCTTACCACCCTATAGACTAATCATATAATTGGTCTATATGGTTGTAAGGGGGTAATTTTGGGCCCCTGTGATCAAAATATTGCATCTAAAGCTTATATAAGACTGTAGATACGACATTGTGGTCGCCCAAACATGTTATAAATCTAGCAATGAAATATTTAAAAGAAAACTACATTTTGTACATGTATTTGCCAACTGCATAACTGTTTTGTTTTTCGTGGTATTTTAACTTTTTTTATTTGATTTGTTTATTTTTCTAAGAATGGCGAGACAGGTATTTGTATAATAGATTGACGGTACCTCATGCTTTTTATACTGTTTATACTGAACTTAAGACGAATGGGATGGGATGATTTCAATTCATTTCTATGACTGGATTTTCGTTCTTTCAAATTTTTATATGATTAATTATTTAGAGGATATTGAATGAGTGGTCATTGAATACCTAGTTTATTAAAAAAGTCATCTATAAACAGATAAAAATGAGGCTATGCCCAGTTTTTATCTGTTTTAGATGATGAGTTTAATAAATCTGGTATTTAATGAGCACATATTTGATATAACCTATTTATAATATGACCTGAACTTTAGCGATAAATCGAGGAAACTCTATAAATTTATTGATTTTAGTCCGCCAAACATATAACCCTGTTTGAAAAATGAAGTCAGCAAATGCATTTTGATGTCATTTTAACGATGTAAATACAGTAAAACTTGTGTTAAGCGACCACTTAAGGGACCACCAAAAAGCGGTCGTTCATGGGAAGGGTCGCTTAATACGAAATACCATGATAAATGTGAAAGTTTATTTTGAAAGCATTTATAGATTCTCGTTCAAGTCGTACATAATCTTATGATGTTCGAACCCATTAGCATTGTCTTATTGAGACGATTCTAATGAGTTCCAACAACATAAGATATCAACAATAACCAATTTTTCGTTAAGAATGTCCTCTTTATCAGAAAATTGCTTCCGTTGCGGGGACTTAATAATTTGGTCGCTTAATAGACGTGGTCGCTCGAGCAATATCGACTGTATAACATTATTATACATTCTTAGCTCATTTGCATAGTTATTCCACTAGTGTAACAACACCCATGTAATATCAAAAATATTCAATGGGGTTATTAAACTCCTGTGACGTAGATTAAATTACAAATAAGGATCTAGATTTAGATAGAGACAAAATGTGAAAAATAATTGATAAAATTTGTGAAGATTCAATAATAAGTGTAGCCTAAACATTTGATTTGAGGGGAAACGATAGAACTATATTGGAATCATCCCTCCATTCTTGAGTTCTGCTGATATTATCATTCCATTAAAGAATGTGTGAATAAGATGTTTGAGGAATTGTAAATTACTAATAGATTTTGTACAGATGACATTGTGAAAAATGGGACCTATGGCAAAACACAGTGTATGGGGGGCATAGAATTGCAGTCCAAATCTAATGTTCTATGACCTTAAACTTTTTACCTGTTCCCGCTAAAAGGGACCTGCAAAGCCTCGTTTTTATCTGTTTATAGATGACTTGTTTAATAAATTTGATATTCAATGACCACTCATTGAATATCCTCTATATCCTCAATTTAAATTTGTATGAAAGCCCATTTTGCACAATGTCTGTTTTGTAAGAGTATATATGTGTGGGTATGAATTTACTATAAAAATTGATGTGCATTAAACCTTCTACGCTGACTTACTGTAATTTTCTTTTATGACTTGAAACTTTTCAATCAACAAGCATACATAGAAATTAACCCTCGTCATGCTGATCCCAGAATATTCCTGCTTTGGCAGGAGCTGTAAACCAACATCAGCCTGCACATATGTGCAGACTGATGTTAGTCTACACCACCTGTTTCTCACTTTCAAACCAGAATTGTCAATAGATTTAGTTTTTCAAAAAAAAAATTGACTTACAGTTGTTACTTTCAGTGCTTTTGGCCTTTGATTTTGATGAAAATTTTTAGCCAAAAATTATTCAGTATGACAAGGGTTGAGATAGGATTGCTTCTTTAATTGTTGTCTCCTTCCTCTTTCTATTTGGACTGGTCTTAAATTTTGAAAAAGGGGGAATAGGTATGCATGGCAATTATGCAGGATGAGTGAAAGTTACATTTCGAGGGTTCAGTGCAAGAGTGTACTAAGTGTATATATATTGTATATACACTAAGTACAGTCTTACACTGAACCCTAGATATGTACCAGGAAATTAATCAGACTTCTAGCTTAATGCAGGATGAGTGAAAGTTACATATGTACCAGGGAATTAATCAGATTTCTAGCTTGGGTTATTTTCCGAGAAAAACCCGAGTTATTGTTAAAGTGTTTTTGCTGTCGTCATTGTTGTTAGTGAGAAAATTGATTAAATTCTTGTGTATTCATAATCAAAAGAGCAACTCCTAAGGGCAAATTTATTGGAATTTGCACATTTTGCGGACTGACTATGGTTGAATTTTCTCACTCTTTCTAGAAGGGAAAATTTATTGGAATTTGCACATTTTTAGCTTGGCTTTTTTCTGGAGAAAACTCAATGTATTGTCATCAAATTGGCATTGTTGTTGGCATGGGTGTGACAAACTTTAACCTTCATTATATCTCATTAGTAGATATCTTCATGAAACTTGGCGCCCGTGTTCACCATCAAAAGAGCTATCCAGACTCTCAAGGGGATAACTGAAATAATTTTTGTAAGAGTTATGCCCCTTTTTCGACTTCAATTTTTTGCATTATCCACCATCTGCACCTGAGTGTTGCTCTTGTTCAATTTGAATTTTCTGTACAATATCCAGCACTCAACAGTTGAGTGCAGGTATCGGCATGAGTAATTCTTGTTTATCGCTATTTATTCATTTCATGCATGGTGCAAGCCCATCATCTTTTTGACTATCTTTGCCTTACTTGGGAAACGAACTGCTGGTACTTCACTCATTAAATTGATGGGTCAGCACAAAATAGTTGTAACTCCATATGTGTTAATAGGGAGTTACAACTGTTTTACGCTGAGTCATCAAAATGTGGCCTGTCAGACAAAAAGGGATCTTCTGGGTTTTGTGTAAAGTGTTAACCCTAGTCAGACTGTGCGGTCTGTGCAGTCTGACTAGGGTTGAAACTTCTCACCCTTGCCTCATTTCTGAATCTAGAATGATCAATCCACATTCTCAAACAAATGTTTTGAAATGCAACCTCTGGTTTTGAACTAGTCTCTTTTTTTGAAAATTTATTTTACACAGTCTCCTTTTTGTGTGACGGCTTACAAAAATTAACTGCACACTGCACTTATGTTAGGCCTAAAACATGCACTGTTGTTATGTAAGGTGGACCTTCAATCAAAATACATCTAGCATAGAATATTTTGAAACAAATTTTATTTAAATGTAATTTGAATTCTGATTCAGATGGTAGATAGAATTTCATGTAGTTTGATTCACAAAATTCCATGTTAAAATACAAACAAAATAATGAAAAAATAAGATCTTAGCGCACAACTAAATTGTAGACTTTGTTATGAAAATAGCTTTAAAATAAGATAGAAAAGACTTAAATTTTATAGAATATTTGTATTTTGTTTAATATTGGTAAATTTAGTTTACTACAAAATTGTAGAAATGTAAGGTCAAAATACTCAAATTTGCTTTAGTGATTATTTTTGAAAATTAAAAAAATCTAGCTGTTGTAGTGTAAGCATGTATTCTTGTCATGTCTATTTGGCCTAAAATAAAGACAAATATTTTATCATGTACATAATCAAATGGGCCAGTGCGTGACAATTCCAACAATTTGAAATATTTGTGAAGGGCAAACATTGAGTAGCATAGAAAGCCTCATGTTGTAAATATTAAGATACCTGATGGTCTACAGATACTGTGAGACCTTATCAATCTACTAAATGCATAGTTACGACTTGTCAGACTGTGCGGATGCACAGGCTGGCCAGAGTCATTGCTTTGGGTTATTTAAAATTGTTGGAAATCTCAGGCACAGGCTCAAATGATTATGAAAGTAGTACATGTACTGGTCAGTCGTACCTTTACAGGGTTCCCACGGCCAGGGAAAAGTCAGGGAGAAATAGAAAAAATTAAAGGTCAGGGAAAAGTCATGCAATTTTGAAATTCGTCAGGGAAATTTAGAAATAAGTCAAAAGTCAGGGAAAAGTCAGTGAATTTCAGAATCAGAAGTGGAATTGTTTAAAGAAAGTAAAGGAAAAACAAACATGTCGGTATGGTGATTTCTCCCGAAAAGGCATGGATGTGTTTGTCATTGTATCTCATTAGACAGCATATTTTGTTGAAAAATTTGTGTTATTTATGATCCCATATGCTCGATGATTTTGGTCAGGAAATTTTGAAATTTAGTCAGGGAAAAGTCAGGAAAAAGTCTGGGAATTTTACTTCACGAAGTTTGTGGGAATCCTGCCCTATGCAAGCTGTGCCGTCTGGGGATATGTATTCCTGGTTATTTTCTACCTGGCAGGCTGTGGCTTGACTGTGGCTTAAATTTGGCAAGTTGACATATATAATACGTACTTAGTGTATTATATGAAAAAAAAAATCTAACGAGGTTGGGAGAATTGATCATTGTCGAGGCTCTGCGGAGACAATTATCAATTCTCACAACTGAATTTGATATTTATTCATACAATACACTTAGTACGTATTATATTTATCTTATAACCTATATTTGTCTTGTTTTCGTCGGTGTTTCTAACTGAAATGCAAGTTTCTAAAAATAACTAACAATATATCATTGTTCTAAAAATAACTATGTGATATCATAAAAAATATCATACGGGATGTTATCATACGGATATTTGTATAGTTATAAGATAAATTTCAATATACATGTAATTGTTTTTGTCAAAAGTCTGTTGGCAATTATTTTTAACAAGTGTATTTAATGGTTTCCTAAATACATAAACATGTTCCTTTGGCTCCACCCTGTCATTTGAGAAAAAAACATTGATCATAAAATGTTGTGTTTGTAAATATTGTTATTATAATTTTATTACATTATAAACATATCAAGCAGAGCGATCAAATGACGTCACATAAGGTTTGAAAGTAGTTGTTGTCTATGTTTGTTTTAAGCTTTCGTATGTATGCTTTCTGTAGACGAAACATATTGTTAAAATGAAAGAGAAATGTCAGTTTGCAAAGCAAAAATTTAGTGATATATACAGGTTCTAATGAAATGAAATGAAAATTTTGACTTATTCAAATGGAAATTTCATAAATAAATTGGAGATGAATGTAAACAAAAAAGGAAGAATTTTCTCAATGTGTTGTGAAATAGTTGGTTTCTGCTGGAAAATAGTACCAGTAATTAATATAAGATATATTTCTTGTTAAGTAGAAGGGTCAGAGTAAAACTATTGTAAGTAGTGAAATAATTAATAAATCTATATTACCAAATTACCTTATTTCCTCTAATAAAAGCAACCTCTCTAATAGTAGCACCCCAACACTTTTAAATAAGAAAACCCACTAAAAATGCCTAAATTTTAGGAACTTTTTGAGACTTCTTCTCTAATTTGAGATGAAAGTCCTCTAAACAATCATGTTTATGATTGTTTAGAGGAAATTCACCTCAAATTAAAGGGAAAAAGGTCTAAAAGACATCAATTTTAATGATTTTTTAAATCAGACAGTGAGTACTAAATAAAAGCTCACTGACCATGCTATGTATAGCTCCTGGTAGTCTTAATTAGGAGAAATACAGTACATGCAATAATTTTAATCTTAAATCATGATTTATGTTCTTGAGCTTTAACAGAGGTGACTTAAACTATGATGTCTCTTATAATTTGGGGTTGAAGTAACATGATGTATCCATTAGTTATGAAAACTGCTAACGAGGACAGAAATTTAAGAAAAAGTTTAAAACTGCATCAAATTGGATTATATTGTAATTGGATTAACTGATAAATAGAAAGGTTTATTCAAGTTTTAGAGTTTTCAATAAAAACAGAATTTTATAGAACAAGTCAGCTGTAAACAGATAAAATCAAGTCTTTGCCCAGTTTATTTTTCTGTTTTAGCTGACTTGTTAATAAATTCTGAATTTTATGAGCACAAATTTGATATTTTATTTATAATGTGATCTGAACTTTTTTACGCCCATTGACAGCCCAAAGATGTGATTGGCTACATTAGGGCATATTTATGTGATCACCCCTAGCGTTCGCTGTCTGGCGGACGGGTGGCATCCACTTCTTTGTCAGGAGCATAACTCTGTCACCTTATGTCTGATTGACTTAAAACTTAGCAGATATGTTCCTCTAATGAATACCGAGTGCAGTTCACAAGAACTGTAATTTTAGCTTGCTTAAATTTTGAGTCATTTCCCTTCGATGTTTTTCATATGTTGGCATTCAGCTGTGTAACAGTCGTATCTTGTGACAATTTCCAATCTTGTTCAGGCATGGATTATTAACCCTTTCCTGTTTTACAAAATTTTGGACCTGTCCAAATTCAAAGGTTTAGCAGACGAAAATTTCAATTGGATTTGATTTGAAAAATAACCATTCAGTAGGGTAGAAAATAGTGTGGAAAAAGATGAAATTGCTTGTCAGAAGCAATTTCTTCTTTTTTCACAATGTTTTCTCAACCATAAAATCACAGGTATGTGAAAAGCAGGTATTAAACAGTAAAGGGTTAATAGAAAGTTTTCTGACAATGATACTTAATAGTTCCGCAACATTTCGAATTTCATGATCTTTAAAAATGATGCCCAAGGTTTCCTAATGCACACCTTTAAAGAAGTTACTTCCGAAACATGGCAGAATTTTTACGGGTTCGCTACCTTTCAACAAAATTTTGATTCAGCAAATCAGGCTTCAACCCCATTTCAATGGCTAAGTGCAAAACAGTTGTTACTCTCTATATGTTTAAAGGAAGTTACAACTGTTTTGCACTGAGCCATTGATTTATAAAGAGAATGGCTAATTTATTGTTTTGAATATACATGTATGATTGGTTTTGGGAATGAGTTGTATATGGTTGTATATGAGTGATGAAGGATCTTGTTCCCAACATAAACATAAAGGCAGTTACAACTCAAGGGTTTAGTGCAAGACAGTACTAAGTGTATATACATTGTATATACACTTAGTACAATCTTGCACTGGACACTCGAACTATTTTATGCAGTCATTGACTTGTTCCGGAACAATGAACAGATAAATCAGCGTTACACCTAAGTGAAATTAGAAGCTCTTGGCTCCCATGAATGTAATAATATGGTTATACTGATATGAGAACTTATTGCAAGTCATGGGTAGGTGTCCTTGCGACTTCTATGTAACTGAAATACTCATGAATGTGGTATTAAACCATATACAAATAAATGGTTACACTCTTTGATTGTTTTACCTATCATTGGTGAAAAATAAGGATCATTTCGCTGTTGTAATCTCAAAACCTTGCTGCTGCAGCTTGATCAAAGCTGTAGTAAAAATGTTAAAGAATTATTCTGGCAACACCCATCCTAAGGCCAGTCCAGAAAATTTATCTTCAGTTGTTAACAAAATGAAAGATTTAACAATCTTAAAATTACAATGAACCAGAAGTATTTTTCTTTCATGAATAAAAGAAAAAAAATACCAAAAACACAAATTGTGCCTGTGCTTGATATTTCCAACAATTTGACATGTGTGTGCAATGTAGTATGATTAGAATTTTGTCTGAGTTTCTAAAGATACTTTCAACCCTATCTTTCTACAAAGCGAAAAAATGAAGACCCTGGTCAGACTGTGCAGATGCACAGGCTGGCCAGAGTCTTTGCCTGGTGCTTATTTGAAATTGTTAGAAATGTCATGCACAGGCTCAATTGAAAAAAAGGAAATACAGAGGAGCTTGATTTTACCCTAAAAGTCTGATTTGAGTCTTGAAAATCTAGCATTGTTTCAAAAGAATATTATACTATATACATACCGATGGCTTAATGGGAAACAGTTGTAACTTTTTTTCAATACATAGGCAGTTACAACTGTTTTACACTGAGCCATGGATATACACTATTGGCCTACATCTTTACATATTAAGCTGGTCTAAGAATTGTTCTGGAATTATTTTTGTTATATGTTGATTGAAGATGAAAATGTTATTTTTGTGCTTGAATGTAATATTGGTATGGATTATGCACGAAGATAAATATTACATTAAGGTGACTGCCGTTGTGTTGATTTATGTTTCCACCTTTGAAGAAAACTAGAAACAGACTGACAGCCGAGTCCCCGAAAGGGGCTGAATATTATGTCGAACGTGCTTAGTATACTGTCTCAGGTTGTCAGATATTTGCACAAAAGTTGTGCACTTTAAGGTATAGGTACACTTCAGCTAAAGTAAACCAAAAGAAATAAAAATTTATGGAAAAATCTGACAACCAAATAGTGCGGTTCCTTATGTACGAAAAAGGGCTCCCGTAGGATTTTCGTGCTGAAATTGATTTTTTGGTTTTAATTGATTGTTTATGGGTAAAGTAATCGCAAACTATGCGGGTCCAAATTTTCCGAGCCCATTCCCCGATTTTATGGGCTCTCAAAGGAGCCCATATGAGCAAAATAGGCATTTTCCTAAAAGAGGGCTCATGAGATGTGAATTTTTTCCTAAAATGATTTTTTAGGTTTGGCTGTCTATTAAGTGTGGATTGGAGAAAAAATATACAAAAATCCATATTTAAAAAACTTATTTCACCATTTTATGGGCTTTTATAGAGCCAAAAATAGCCATTTTGGTGTTTTTATATCAGTGAGTTAAGGGAAAAAACCTTGTTTGTTTCGAGATGATTTTTTAGCCCTGTTTGGTATTAAGTATGGCTTGTCGTGTAATACTTGCATGTCCATGTTCTCTAGGATCTTTTTATGCCCCCGATAGGGAGGCATCATAAATTTGACTTGTCCGTCCGTCCGTCTGTCCGTCCGTCCGTCTGTCTGTCCGTCCGTCCGTCTGTCCGTCCGTCCGTCATTCCGTCCAAAAACTTTAACATTGGCCATAACTTCTAAATCAAAGCGGTGTCGGGGGCATTGTCATCTTACAGTGACAGCTCTTGTTGGAATTTGTGTGGGCTCTCATTATAACCCATATGAGCCGATTGGGGTGTTTTCCTGAAATAAGATTCACAAAAAAATGACACTCCTTTGGCCTTTCTTTTCAAATTACGTTCAATACCTAGTGTTGGTTAGAGTTGATCTATATCATTTTTTAATGTTTAACTTCTGATATGTTTTTTCATTGCTTTAAAATGAGCCCATATGAACAGATTCAGGAGTTTTCCAAACTCGCGATTTTTGAAAAAAAAATATAGCCCTCTTTATGATGCCTACTTGTACCACAAATGGTACAAAAGAATATGAATCAAAATTTCAAAACCCACACAGTTAAACATAGTGAAATTGACATAGTGAATAATTGTGGAACTATATCGAAATGAAATTTAATGAGCGGGAGGAGCGTGTTTTGAATGACTTTTCAGGGAGGTAACATTGAATCGCTAATTGCGTTCAAAATACCTCCATTTAGATGTTTTGAGAATGAATGGAGTGTTGAATGAATGATTTAGAATGATTTTGTTAGGAATATATTTCAATATCATGATGTTCTTAATTGTAACCGTTGCTTTAGGGCTAAATGAAGTCCATAAGAGAAGGGTGTGTGTGTGCGTGTGTGTGTGCGCGCGTGTGTGTTTTGCACAATGCAAATATACGACAGATTAAAATAATAAACGAAATATTTAGTAAAATATGGTTGTTTTCAATGTAAATCGCTCGTACCACAAATGGTATCAATGATCTCTTTTGGTCGGAAATATTCTGTTTAAATTTTCTAACTAATTACCCTACTTTTATCGATTATTTGGACCCTAAATAGGCCCATATGAGTCAACATGGTTACTTTGCCAACAATTTGGTTCAAGAAAAGATTTCTGAAGAATGGTATTTCTGAAGCTTTATGAGTTAATGGGTGCGGGTCTCGGTAAAACAAATGTGAATCGATTTTTCAAAGCCCATACCTATTTCATTGGCGCTTAATGAAGGCCATAAGACCATTTTTCGCGCTCTGTAAATATACAATGGATAAATATGCTTTTATTCAATGTTGTATTTTTGCTTTGACATTTATAAGTTCACAGGAATAAAAATCTCGCCGTCTTATTTTTGCTAGTTTGTCCGCTTTACTCTGTTTCAAATTGTTGTTACTGCCCTTTAACGTCTCGAGTAAAGTACACATGTATATAGTGCATAGTTCGCTTATGCGTATGTATTTAGAGCTGTATCAAACAACAAGCTCATCAATTAAGAGTAAGAGTTATAGATGTGTGCATCAGCTCTCTTCCTTTGAAATTTCTATCAAAGACACACAATTGCTGTTGATACAAGGTGTACACTTACAGATTATTGAGTCCTTACGAATTGTCATTCTTGTAAACATTCTCAAGCATTCGCAGGCAAATCGCCTGCATCAGTTAACTACATGTCCCTACTCGAAGACACTCTTATGGAAATGTCTATTAGTATATATCTCATCTGTTCTGATAAAATTTGCTGCATTTTTAAAAAAAACAAACAAAACAAATAGTGAATCTTCCTAAAAGTCAAGTAAAAGAGGTGAGAGTGAGACGAATACATAAAGTTTGCAACGCTTATTACAAGAAAATTCTTTTAACATATATAGTTACATTATCTTTTATCTATTCTGTTTATTTTTTCATAGAAATCAGTTACCAAAAATTCATATCGGTTACAACAACTTAATCATTTCAAATCATTTTGGCATGTTATAATCTCTAAACGGGGGCATTTATGTCTATAAAAGAAACATAAGAAATGCACGATATTGGATGTCTGTTAAATTGCATCGACTTAACAGTAATCTGTGTACATGTAATCTTGCAGATTTGAATTATATCTTGCTGCTTCAGGAAATGCTTGTTTGGTAAAGAACATCATTGGGCATGGCCATCTGATTCCTGTTTTAATTTGGCAACCTACCCAGTGCAAACGAAAACCCTTGAAAAAATGTCCCTATTCAATGGATGCATGTAAGAATTGAGGGTTCGTTATGACTAAAGGAGGGACTGTCTAGCTGACCATATGTATATACTTTAATACCACGTAGAAAATATTGGACTAAGGCAAAGCGAGACTGCTCTAGTATTGCCTGATTCACATAGTTGGAGGAAATACTTGGAAAGTTTTTATTTGGTAGATGTGTCTTTAAAGAAATAAAAATATACTTCAAGTTTTCTTAAGTGTATAGGTTGAAATTAATATGGAACAACCATTAGATTAGATATGAACGGACATTGGTATTACCGCTTCGAGTGCAAAACTCCTGCAGTGTACTGTTCCGGTAACAGCTATGCCCGTTCTAATCTAAAGAAACAGATTTTGACCAACTAGTTTTCATTGGTCATACAAGCGAAGAGGTTAATGCTTTTTAGAAATCACCAACGATAAGCATGTTGTTTTGGTTCGGAAGACGTGTGAACCATGCACAATGACAAGGAACATTTCTTTAAGCCAAGGCAGAATAATAATGATTTGTTTTTTACCAGTTATTCTAAAATAAGACCCACAAGAACAGCTCGATAACATCGAAAACTTTATAATTCGATTTATTAATAAAACTTCTAAGTCATGGAAACAGATTCTGTGATCATCGAAAAATATTATCATTCCTTGCACTGAGTCGTTTGACTATTTCAGTTCGAAACAATAAAGACAGTAACTGTGGCAACTGAAAAGAAGATTAATTAAAGTGATCGTGAAGATCAGAACACTCATGATCACCACATTACAGATCGAGCGATTGTCTCCATCAGTAAAATTGTCAAGCAATTGTGTTTTTCATTCGATAAAAATAGAATAATTCTCCTTCTTAATCTTACGCCTCCAGACAATCAGGTTCTTACTGTAAAGTCAAATTTATCAATAAAAAGGATGTGGTAACCATTAAAGCTACTCTTTCACAGTTCTTCATCTAGAACAATTACAAATCTGGTTCTTAGATTCGGAAATTTGTGCATTTTTCGATGTTTAAGAATCGCACAAGGGTATGGCACTGACAACAACTCATTTGAAAATAATTGTTGCTTGAATGTTCGAATCGGCAAGGTCAGTGACGAACCGGTCTTTTTATATCCAGTCTATAAATTTCGAAATTGTTAATTTTCATGTAAAATGTTTCATTCTACGCATGTTTCGACATGAAGTTCCCCAATCGACAAATACTTCGACCTTGACCTTTGAAAGAATGGAAAAAAACAGAAGGAATTGAAAGCGTAAATAGTTGACTCAAAATTTAAGAATAATCTTTTAGGCGTTAGAAGTTACTTTATTTTTTCAGAATGAAATTCAGCTAAATTCAGAAATATCTGTCTTTTTTTATTTCCTTTCAAGATCGAATCGTTTTATTGTATTTTACACGATAAAGTAATAATTTTCGATTAATTAAAAAAAAAATCAAAAATCGTATTTCCCAATCTGTGAAAGAGCAGCTTTATTTTATATAGCAAGTTTGATACAGTCGACCGGAGTTACATATTTTAAGTTTTTCAACTACAATGATTTTAGACTTGTGTAAGAAACCTTCAAATTATAGAGTAGTTCTTTCACTTATTTTGAGGATATTCAAACCTGCATATATGGGCTTCACCAAGCGCCATCAAATCATGTGTGGGCTTTGGATATTTGATGATTTTTTTTTAATTCTACTCTCATCATAACCCTACTTAATTTAATGAGGCTCGAGAAATGTTTAAGACAAGAAATTGAGAATTTCGATCGACATTTTATTTTAACCATTAAAGCATCCCTTTCAGCAATTTTGGTACCCGTGAACACCATAAGAAGTGCCGTTGTTCTTAAAACCCAACTTCGGAAACTCATTGTCCGGCTCCTATGGGATCCTTTGCAGGCCAATCAAAAGGACTATTAGACTTTAAATATGGGCTTATTGTTTATTATGCCAAAGCGACCTTATATACAATAACGTGCTGAAAGTAATTGGAGAACGGTTCAACCGCAATGAAAATAACCTTCTCTGTGACCCTTATTCAAAAAACACCCAAATCAGTTCGGATGGGCTATTATACCGGAGATCCCATAAAATCCTGAAATGGTTATAGAGAACATGGACCTGCAAGTATTTCAATGCCAACCAACACTTTATACCAAACAGAGCTTAAAAAGTCATCTCTAAACAAAAAATTTTTTTACTAAACCCATTAAGAAGAAACAGTCAAAATTGCTATTTTGGGCTCTGTGAGAGCCCAAAAATAGTGGGAAAGCTTTTGAAATATGGGTTACTGTATTTTCTAAAATGTTCTTACACTAAATACATTGTTAACCTAAAGAAAATATTTAAGAAGAACAAAAAAAACGCCTTTCCTGAACCTAGTATTAGGAAAATATCCATTTTGCCCATATGGGCTCCTTTGAGAGCCCATAAAATCGGTTAACAGACCCGAAAAATTTGGACCCGCATAGATTCCGTTTGCTTGACCCATTAACAATCAATTAAAGTCAAAAAATCAATTTCAGCACGAAAATCCTACGGGATTACATAAGGCACCGCACTAAAATCCCAAAAAATGGCTCATGGCTTAATCTGAAGAATGTCTAAGGAAAATTGTATATGGATGACAGGCTTATACAGTTAATTACATAGGGAAATTGACTGTTTCCGATCAAAACCATTCTAAATCGCTCAATCAGCCCTCGATTCATTCATTCCAAACACTCACTCAAGCCACTCAATAACACTCCAAAAACACTAAAATGATTTGATCAACAACTGCATTCAAAATAAAATTGGTACAAAAATCCACGATTTTGCTGACGTGATTCAATTTTTGTAAGCGTATTATGCGTTCATGAGGTGACAGAAAGCTATTCATAGAACCAAAATGCATATTTTGTAAAAGGGGGGTAATAAATATCGCTTTTGTTCATCTTGAACAAAATTAGCGATATTGGATTATCTCCCTTTAATTGCATTCAAAACTCGCCCCACACACCCATTCAATTTATTCTACAATCATTCCAAAATCATTCATCTTGATAATTTCACGATCTTAACTGTCGGTCTTAATATTCACCCCGGGACGCACCGGGACACCCCGGGACTCAATGAGACACCCCGGGACGCATCAAATATGATTAATATGCCAAAAATAGATGGATATTATGTATATTACTTATACAAATGTACAGATTTACTGTTTTTCATGAGTAATTTATATAGGCTAAGTTCAGTCCCAATGTGTTTGTGAAATCGCTTTGTGAATTCGTATAAACATTAAAAATTAGTCCCGGGGCTCTTTTGTGAGATCGTATGTGCATTTATATTAAGTCCCTTTTTTCTTATTTCACGAGAAGTCGTTTACTAGGATTTCCGTACACTTGAATTAAGTCCCGGGGTGTTTCTTATTCTATCATGAAGAAAACGTTTTATGAATTCGTATATCCATATAAAATTAGTCACGGGGAATTCCTTCTTCCAGGAAAATTGTTTTGTTATTTTAATGTTCAATTAAAAAAGTTCCGGAGTGTTTCAAATCCTTTTCTGACACGTTTCATGAGTTCTTGTATGCATATTAGTCCCTGGATTCTTTTCTTATCATGTAGAATTCTTTTTTTGGGCTCGTATATCAATTATATTTAGTCCCGGGGTGTTTCTTATTCAAAGAGAAGTTGATTACTAAGATTCTTGTTCAGTTTAATTTAGTCACGGAGTAATTCTTATCCTATCATTTTGTGATTTTGTATACTATAGGCATATAAAATTACTTCCGGGGTGTTTCTTCTCCCAAGTAAAATAACGTTGGTAGTTCTCTTACGCATTTGAATTTAGTCACGAGGTCCTTTTATATCCTAAAAGAAAACGATTTGTGAGCTCGTATATACATGTACATAAAAAAAATTAGTCCCGGGGTATTTCTTCTTTAAATCGTTTTGTATGTTTGCTGTTCAATTGTATTTTGTCCCCGGGCGTTTCTTATCCTATGCGATATCGTTTTGTGAGTTTGAATATGCATATAAAATTAGCCCCGGTGTGTTTCTTCTTCCAAGAGAAATCGTTTTGAGTGTTTTCTGTTCAATTGAATTTAGTCCCCGGGTGTTTCTTATCCAATGCGAAATCGCTCTGAGAGTTTGAATATGCATATAAATTGAGTCCCGGGGTGTTTCTTCTTCCAAGAGAAATCGTTTTGAATGTTTTCTTATGCATTTGAATTTAGTCCCCGGGGTGTTTCCTTTCCTATTCGAAATCGTTTTGTGAGCTCGTATATACATAAAAAATAGTCCCTGGGTGTTTCCTCTACCAAGAGAAATCCGGCGTTTTGTATGTTTTCTGTTCAATTGAATTAAGTCCCTGGGTGTATCTTATCGTATGCGAAATCGTGTTGTGAGTTTGTATATGCATATAAAATGAGTCCCGGGGTGTTTTCTATTTTTCAGAGAAATCGTTAGCAAAGATTTCAGTGAAAATATATTTGATCCCGGGTGTTTCTTGTCCTTTACCAACAGTATTTGAGCTCGTATTTGCATATATAGAATTAGTCCCGTTTTTTATGTACTCCATGAAATTCTCTTTTGTAGAATTTGCAAAAGATTATTTTAATGAATTTGAATGCTTTTCCACGATCAGTAACGGTTAGGTGTCCCGGGGTGTCTGTCTCAATACAATGCAATCATCATAATTAGCGTAAAACCAATTTGAGAAGGTACAATTCTTATTTATATTTAATCAAATGTACATTTATATAATCAATTTCGTATTACTAATGATTTTATAGCCTACTTTATATATATATATGAACCGTCCCGGGGTGTCCCGGTGCGTCCCGGGGTGATTATCAAGACCCCTTAACTGTACCCGGAAAGGGCTGACGATTTGGCCAAACTAATTTTTATAAGGTCACTTATGAGACTTGACCAATCAGATGCATTCCCGAAAGAAGCAATCCTTTTCATGACGCAAAACTATTGTAAGTGACTATTTATTTTTATGAACTTACAGTACTTTCGCGTTGACCCATATTTTTGTGCACAATTGAAGAGAATCTAGTGAAAATGGTTTTCTCTACTTTACTTAAATTTATGGAGAAATCTGACAACCAAATCCCCAAAATCGCTCAAGGCTTAATCTGAAGAATATCTAAGGAAAATTGTAAATGGATGACAGGCTTACTGACTGTCTTTCCGATCAAAACCATTCTAAATCGCTCAATCAGCCCTCGATTCATTCATTCCAAACACTCACTCAAGCCACTCAATAACACTCCAAAAACACTAAAATGATTTGAACAACAACTGCATTCAAAATAAAATCGGTAGCCTGAAAAAATCCACGATTTCGCTCACATTATTCAATTTTTGTAAGCGTATTATGCGTTCATGAGGTGACAGAAAGCTATTCATAGAACCAAAATGCATATTTTGTAAAAGGGGAGTAATAAATATCGCTAATTTTGTTCATCTTGAACAAAATTAGCGATATTGGATTACCTCCCTTTAATTTCACTCAAAACTCGCCCCACACAACCATTCAATTTCATTCTACAACCATTCCAAAATCATTCATCTAGATAATTTCACGACCATATTTTTGTGCACAATTGAAGAGAATCTAGTGGAAACGGGTTTCTCTACTTTACTTACGAGGTTATTTTAATCAAATATTCAAAAGACTCCTTTTGCCATGATATTGACAGGCCAGACCTATTTTCCAAAACAGTCCTTATTATGATGCGTATAATCAACATGTAGTGCGGTTTGTAGAGCGTCGGGCTGTCAATCTTGAGGTCCCGGGTTCGATCCCCGAAGGCGGCACTCGTCCTTTCCGACAATTTGTCTCTCACCAATGGGTTGATAAACGTAGACCTATGTGGGGTAGCACCTGGAGGCTAGAAAACGATTTGATAGTAATACTTGTGCGAGAAATACTAGGGATCCATTGTTAGGTGCTCCAGCCGTGGCGATATGACTGAAATAATGTTTAAAGCGGCGTAAAACCCTATCCAAACAAACAAACAAACAAAGGACGGTTATCCTATGAAAACTGGACTCTATCGCGAGTACAAGGATATCAAAAGATTTCCTAACACCTCTTTTCCCGCGATACTCGATGGTCCCGATTTCCGAAAAGCATGGTCTTTATGATGTTAAAGCCATTTGGTGCAAGTACGAGGAGATACGGATAAAAACTATTCGGCCTATTGAGATAACGTGCCTCAGGGTATTTTAATCAAATTTTCAATGAGCCCTTATTTCTATGATATGTTACAAGAGTGTCTCGACGTCAAAAGGAACAAATTTTTTGATGGCGGGTGCACAGTCTGATCAGAGTCTTTGCTTTGCGCATATTTGAAATTGATGGAAATCTCACGCACATGCTCATTTATAAACGTATAATCATTCTGTGCAAGTTTGAAGATGATGCGCCGATATTGCGATAATAAGGATATTTTTAAGGGCGTAACTACCATAGCGCACATTACGCAAGTGCGTAAAAGAAAGACACTGTTCTAAAAATATCATTGAGGAATGGTTATAACAGAACTTATTCAAGTTGTTGTTACGATGTTTTGATTATTCACCAACGCTCAAATCATGAAAAAGGGGAGCGGTCGGAGGGCATTCATCTTTTGTCACAGTGCCCATATCGCATTTTCCCTATACATTCTTTGGTGTGTATGAATTTCAAAATCCTGGTTACGCCTATTTTATTCCGTTTTCAATAGGCCCGTGCTGGTGATACATGATTGACCTGAATATATCTTGAAATAAACATCATGGTTATACTGGATAACTTTACGTGTAACTTTTAAAAGAGCGATTAACACGGAACTATTTTTCGATAATAATAAGAGAAACTTTAAAGAACAGACTCACTAACGGGAATGAGCCTTCGCTTAAGCTTTTCTGACTTCCGGCCATTTATTAATTATACCTTATATACTTATAACTACGTATAAATAATTAATGGATAAATAAAAGAAAAATACAGTCAATCTTGTTCAAGCGACCACGTCTACTAAGCGACCATTTTTAAGCGACCGTTTTCAACCCCCCCCCCTTTTTAAATCGAACTGTCTGAAAAAAAATGGATATCACTGGTATTAAAGAAATATTGTAAATGAATCCTATGCTGTTAAATCTCACCAGAATCGTCTCAATAAGACGATTCTATTGAGTTTTTACAGCATAGGATTCTTGAGAATTTCGCAATAATATACATATTCGGTCAAATTCATGTTCCTCAATTGAAATCAAAACGTGTATTAAGCGACCATTTTCTTTAACGACCACTTTTTGTTAGTCCCATTCCTGGTCGCTAAATACAAGTTTTACTGTATACGGATTAACAAGCAAAACGTTTATTTCTAAGTTAAGTTTTACGAATCATCATCACCGTACTTTTCAGCGAATAATGATACCCATGAAATGAGGCCCAGTTAACACCATCCGCATACGATGAATGAGGCCCTGCTAGATATTTTCCATTCAAGTTGGAGCTATGGCAGTTACTGTACCACCATCCACCGTGGAAGACTACTGCACAATTTTTCGAATATGTGTCATGATCGGCGTCGTATGTTGAAAATTTCATACCATTTTGTGGTTTCATTGAATCTCCTGTAGAATAAAACAATACAGTTCTAAGCGGCCACCATACATTTCTCCATTTTTTCACATATTTTCCGCTTCTATTTTGTAATGTGACCTTTGCCTTTCAGAAGAGTGGCCATTCAGCCATCACCCAGTTGCCTTGTTTTGTAAAGCCATGCACCAGGAAGTCCTAAAGACGTTATCAAATACCTGTACCCTCAACTTCAAAAGTCACAAAAATGGCATTTGTTAGAGAATTTTGAATTTTTCGACATTTGAAAAACGCAAATCTAATCAATGCTTTGTACCGATATCAGTCGTAGAACGCCTGTGGACTTCTCAAGATTTAGAGAAATGCTAAAAACTCTCTTCCAATTCGTTATTCTAATAAGAAATGTCAAAAATACCCCACCCACCAATGCTAACTTTGTAATCGAGGGTACTCCTACATGAATTTCTTTGCTTCTTTTTTGCTTGTTGACTTCACAAATGTCTTGGCTACAAAAATCCAGTGAAAACGAATTGAAACAATGCGGCATTTGTTACATATGACCAAAAATGCAAGTTGCCACTTTTGTGGGAGTTTTGAGGATTATTCCAATTCCGGTATGAGATTTATTCCAAAATTTCTAGGACTACCAAAATAAAGGTGTCACGATTTTTTTTCAAAATCATTTCGTTACCGAAATAAGATAAGTATGTACACTACAAATTGGCGGAGTCTGAGGATTTTGCTTTGCATATATAACACGTCTCTGAATACCAAAAATACCGACAGATGGCAATACATAGATGCGTCAGCGATAAGGAAGGAGTAGATAAACACGTTTTGTAACATTACATTACAATTGATGCCATATTTAACTGCAGTCCAAGAATGCCCATATGGGCGGTGTTCTGCTAAAATCTCGTAACTACAGCTTGTTTAAAGCTGTAGTTACGAGGTTTAAGTAGAAAATCGACGATAAACTGACAAATGTTAAACACGGATGTGTCGCGGTAGAAGGTGTAGCTAGCACGGTTTGAAACATTTCATTACTTTTTATTCCATATCTACTGCCGTCCCAGACTGCCCATATACTGACAAATGTTAAACACGGATGCGTCGAGGTAGAAGGTGTAGTTAGCACGGTTTGAAACATTACATTACTATTTATTCCATATCTACAGTCCGACCGACCAACATTGCAAGTGACGTCATGATTTGTTTATTATTGTATTGCTTTGTGGAGTATTGAAGGGTTAATAAATAGTAAAAACCTGAATTTGACAAATGGAAAAATAGCTCAGGTAGTTAGTGAGTTCGGACATACGTCACCGCCCCGCTTATGAAAATTTACATATAAAACCGGGGTTCGAACCTCTGTCGGGATAAATAATTCTATTTTATATATATATATATTTTTTTTTCGAAACAGTAAATAGTTTATTTCACTATTTTAAAATTGACTCGCTTATTCATTACATGTGTAAGAAAACCTTTCATCTTATAATATTTTTCTTTATTTTCTCTACTGATTTATCAGTGTATTCATAATTTTTTATTATCAATTATACACATGTATTCATTAAAATATCACAAAAATGGAAAAGGATTTTTTTATCAATATCGTTTCGCGTAAAATCTCTGAAGTTAAGGCAATGCACCAAGTTTTGATTCTTGAATTTATGAAAAATAAAAAAAAAAAAAAAATGAAAAAAAAATTGGCGTTGACTTGAACCCCTGAATGACGTTACTCAGACCACAATGCGTTACCGACTGCGCTAATTACGACAGCTATTTGATTGTGAGTTGAATAACAATTTGTCTTCGACTTTGCCTTTGAAAAGTAAACAAAAAGTGACGTCACTTGCAATGTAGGGTGATTGATTTTGTACTGCCGTCCCAGAATACCTATACTGACAAATGTTAAACACGGATGCGTCGTGGAAGAAGGTGTAGTTAGCACGGTTTAAAACATTACATTACTTTTTATTCCATATGTACTGCCGTCCCAGAATGCCCATATACCGACAAATGTTAAACACGGATGCGTCGTGAAAGAAGGTGTAATTACGGTTTGAAACATTACATTACTATTTATTCCATATCTACTACCGTTCCAGAATGCCGAAATACTGACATATTAATGGTAATTCACGTAGGCGTCGTGGAAGAAGGTATATGCTGAAGTTCTTGTTAAATAACAAAGAAACTTATTCCATATGTACCTGCCGTCCCAGAATGGCCACATACTAACAAATTAATGGTGATACAAAGAAGCTAGGTGCATGCCTTGTTACATTACTATTTATCCCATATCAACTGCCGTCCCAGAACGCCCATATACTAACAAATTACTTGTAATACACAGAAGCGTCGTGGAAGGAGTTGTAGGTGCATGCCTTGTTACATTACTACTTATCCCATATTTATCCTATATTTATCCCATATTATACCTGTCGTCTCAGAATACCCATATACAGTCAATCTTGTTCAAGCGACCACGTCTATTAAACGGCCATTTGAATTAAGCGACCATTTTTAAAAAAATCCCCTTCTTTTAATCAAAATACCTGCAAAATAGACATCACTGGTACACAAAAATTGAAAACGAATCCTATGCTGTTAAAACTCACCAGAAACGTCTCAAGAAGACGATTCTGTTGAGTTTTTACAGCATCGGATTATTGTAAATTTTGCCATAACATATATATTGGGTAAAAAAATATTATTATTGTAAACAAAACGTATATTAAGTGACCATTTTCTTGAACGACCTCTTTTTGTGGTCCCATTCCTCGTCGCTTAATACAAGTTTTACTGTAACAACAAATATGTATACGCGACATCATCAATAGGGAGCGTAAATATAATGCCTTGTTATGTAACATTCTTACTTATCCCACATTTAATCCATATTTACCTGCCGTCCCAGAATACCCATATACCGACAGATGATAATACATGGAAGCGTCGTCAATATGGAAGGAGGCGTAGGTAGCATGCCTTGTTACATTCTCGAAATCCGTCATCAACACTTTGAGTTCGTGGTTTGGGATCGAAGTCAAGGCGTGAATGTTCTCGAGTCCTTGTTTTATAAAAAAAAAAGAGTATTACGGTCATTCGGAATATCGCTCGGTCATTTCCGTAAACTGGGGAGTACGTCGGACGTAACTGAAGTAATTTTGGGTCATTTTTAAGGTTCACGTAATTCGGCTTCTGGTGGTAATTCGGTTATTTAATACGCTTGAAGAAAATCAAATTTTGTTAATTCTTTAAGATTGTATGTGGAGATTTTGGGGCATATCATGATTTGCTGACAAGACGCAGTGAAACACTGCATTTTACTTTCAAATTACATATATAATATGCCCACTTTTAGTCTTTCATTGATTTTGTTTATGTACCGTCATCCTTAGCGGGGTGGTTGATAATTGTGAAGTAATGTAAGCCCACGTGCGAAATGGAACGCTTGAATTATGTCTGTTTTCTTATTATTCCCGAGGTCTGTTCCGTAGAATATCCGAGGGTTCCCGATTGAACTGATGTCCAGAATATCTTCTGAGGGAGTGGGTGCAACTTCAATTTTACTTGTTTTAAAGTTTTCCAAAGTTGACAAGGAAAATGTGGCAAATACAGCTTGAACATTTTGTATGCTCTCTGAAAATATGATTTACGTTCATTTCAAGATCCTCCGAACATCTATATTTTTTCCCAAATAATAAGGGGTAGGGGAACCAGACCCCATACCCCTTACAACAATCCTGACCCGCGAATTGGAGTGGAGGGGTAAATAAATACTAGTTCGATAATACCAACCCAGTAATTTTCGCTAGAAAATAAAGCCTATTTATGTATGCCTTTCCATGATTATTTGTTTGTTTGCTGTAAACATGTAAATGTTTCATGTAATAAAATGTATTGTATTGTTTAATAATCATTTTCCAGAATAGGAGTTTTAAGACCCCCTCTGGTCCCGCCCGTGGAGGGGATTGGACAAATAAAAGCTAGTGTCATACCAAGTCAGAACTTTCCGCTAGAATTTACCTCCTATTTTAATATGCTCTTCCAGCCCTGAGTTCAGGATCACCAAACGGTGTATAGTCCGTTTGACTTCTATATGGACCAACCTTTTCATCAATTGCATAAAATCGAGTTTGAATTAGCAATTTGTATGTGGTAAAATCTTAATTTGTCTATCTAATTAATGCTAATATTTTCACATTTTCCGCTCTTAAACACGGGGGGTGAAGAAGGCTGTTTAGTTGTAACAAGATGTAAACAATAGTAAAAACACGTGGTTTTATACTAAACATTTGACAGAAGAAATGTCAATTCTTCCTTATTTGGACGTGCTGATTAGCATATCGACGGGCATGTCATATTAAAGTTAAAAATCTCGTGATTTGTACCGTTATTACTCGCCTGCTTATCTAGTTTTCCTCGAGAAATTCACAACGACTTCGTTAAATAATGCTTTTTGATTGGTCTAAATATGTGAATATGGGGTTCGTCTCAAAATAGATAACAACAGTTGTAGTTTATCTGGCCAAACGGTTTTTAAACAAAGAGAAAATACACGCAGATTTGATATCCCAATGAATTAAAAATCTTCGACCAAATTAATTTTATAAAAATACTCGATTTTATACCAAAACGACTCACTTAAAATCATACACTTTTGACTCGGCCCCTATGCAAATCATAACTAATTTTGGATGGGCAAGTCGCTGTTCCGTTTATTACAGACGCAAGAAGATATGAAAGGCTGGAAATTAACATGTAGACGGACGGATAAAATCATTATTTTACATTCAAAAATTCTGAAAAACAAGATTCGTCATGGTATTAGATGGAAAATATGATATGACAAGAAAAAAATACGTTTCATTAATTCAATTCTGAGATTTTTTGCGAAATGTTGGTCAATATAGAAGTCAAACGGACTATAACCAGTTTTCCAATTATACCCCGCTTTGCCGAAAACCGAACCCCTTCACCTTATGATTGAAGCATGTGTGACTTACCATGGGGACGGGTGTGAGAGATAAATTTTACATCATACCCAGCCAGTATTCTCCACCAGTGTAGCCAAACCCTGATTTGTAATCCCGCCAATCACGGTAAAAATTAACCGAGCCATCCAGTCTACGCTGTATCACCTTCATACAAATAAAAATGAATGAAAGATTTACCGATCTTATTTATTTTATGCAAAAGTGAGAAATAAATTATTAGACGAAATATGAAAATTTAGGGATTATATCTTACAGCGCTTAATTTTACAGGTGCTTATGAGTTGAGAAATGACATCATTTGTGTGATTGGCTACGCTAGGAGAAAGACGGCGTCCAGTGATATAAAATCATAGAATGTCAAACTAAGGCGGCGATGCCACGTTGCGCTCTTACGTCGATCTGAAAACTTCCAGAGCGCAGTGGAATCGCCGTTCTTTCGCCTTGATCGCAGCAGTAGCCAGGGTTCGACACTAAGGAGAGACCAGGAGTTTGAGACTCCTTGTTTACCTGTTGGGACTCATTTATTTTGTAAGTAAGGAGTCCCATGGTCTCCGTGGTTAATACAAGAATAATTCAACAAACATAATACTTAATCATTACTCTGGACAGTTTCTTTTTCAATCCTCGTCAAAAATGTACACTTTTTTTTCACTATAAAAAGTGTTGAAGATAAAATTTGCTTACATATATAGTAGTATTTTCAAGGGAAACCGTGTCCTTTGAAGGAGCAACTTGTGGAAAAGAAGAAATTGCTTGTCACAAGCAATTTCTTCTTTTCCACAAAGTTTTGCCTATTATGAAATTCGGACTCCTTACTTTCTGCTTGGCCCCTGGATTTGGCCCCCTTGAGCTTGGGGAGTCCAATGGACACCTTACTCATAGCAGTTTGTGTCAAACCCTGGTAGCGCGGTGAGATCGCAATGGGAACGCCTAGAATGCCGAAAGTCGTTATAGAGCGCGATTCCACGGCGCGCACATTGGACATGCGCAAAGTAAACGCCATGAGATCGCGACGTGACGATTACGCAATAAGAGCGTCGCGATATCGAGGTAGCAGCGCCATGGGATCACAAATAGCGCCGTGACATCGTAGTATGAGCTCAGTAAAACGACAAAAAGGTAGTGTCGCTTGTGAGGTAACTATTCGATACCGATGTTTATGAGAGTTCACGACGTCTTTACTCTGACCATTCGGCGTTCATTCTACGATGTTAAAAATTGTTGATTTAGATAGAAAGTGTATACATATTCCGATTGTAGGAAAGAAACTTATTAAAGGATAATGAGCGTTAAAAGACAAGAATATTGATCGTATAAACCCAATGCCACACAGAGCTTTTCCTTTTCGCCCTCTGGTAGGCTTATTTTTACTTACAAAGCTAAAAGAGAATTGATAAGTAGGAAAAGTTTTTTTATCTGTAAAAGTCTCGAGTCCCCGAGCATCGCAGTATACTCGCCGCGCCAGAGCAATAGATTCGCCACGAGAACGCTGTGATTCGCACTAGAAACGCACTTTATCACCGTGAAACGTTGTAGAATGGCCACATAGGCCTGGTAGGAGCGTCGCACCATCGCATTGAGCGCCTTGAAACCTAGAGCATCTTTTTCCGCCAAAAAATGTTCTTGATCACCGTGGAAGCGTGGTGCAATCGTCGGTTGTGACCGGTCTTTTAAATATTAAGTTCGAAGTTTCATCGGTCCTGCGAGATCTATCCGTAATCTATCAGAAAGCATGTATAAATGAACTTACCGTCCAAGCTAAATTGTCATAGTCAAATACACAAAATACTGAGACTGGTCTTTCTTTAACACCAAACGGATATATTGTGTACGAGTCATTTACCCTCTCAGGAAGATTGAGTTCTGAACAATCTCTTGGATATTGTGACCCTGGAATTACAAATTTGTGGATGTGGAAAATCAAACTATAAAGTTGATCCATTTATCAAAATCTAAGATTTCAATAGCAATTCTGGAATAGCGAAGAGTCTTCATTTCAGTTCATCTTTCCCAGAATTCAATGAGGTTTGACACGCAAAAAATATTTTTCAGATTTTTTTTTCAAATCTACAATACAAGTCGGGCTAAATAGTATATTAACTATATCTACTCATTACTCTCCTTCAGAGAAAATATTGTGAAAACAAAGGAATTTTCTTCGGACTTGTTTTTTAACGTGTAATATTTATCAAATCATATTACATCGTAATATTACATCGTATATTATATTTTAATGTAAAACATGTAATGTAAAAGCAATAGAATACATTTAATTGTGTAATTGCATATCATATCACGTAAAATATTTAAGAGCTTATTGAAAAATCAAATTCAAGATGCACAATTGAATAATGAATGAATTAGATTGTGGCGCCATTTTACGAACGGTAAATTTGGCGGAATTCTTTTATCAATTGGTATATATATATAATACCTACTTAGTGTTATGTATTAAAACGTATCTTACGAGGTTTTGGGAATCGATTATTGGCGAGGCTCTACAGAGACAATTATCAATTCCCACTACCGAGTTAGATATTTTTCACAAAATACATTAAGTACGTAATATTTTTTTTATCTTATAATCTCCATTAGTCTTGTTTTCGTAGATGTTTCTTACAGTGTCTAACGAAAATGTAAGATTCTAAAAATAGCCGCATTATGTCGTTGTACTAAAAACGTCCATTTGATATAAAAAAAAAATCATATGGGATGTTATCAAACGAATATTTATATAGTTATATAATTAAACAGGATTTTTATTGAATTATTGAAAATAATTAGGTAATACCATAAATAAGATATTAGATTAGTCTTACAAAATAACAATTTTAGCTCCATTGGCCGAAGGCCACTAGGGCTGTTGTCATGGCGCAATGTCCGTCGTGTGACCATCCGGTCGTTAACATTCCCTTTAAAAATCCTTTCGGCGGAAACTACTGGACAAATTTTAACCAAAATGTCACAGAAATGATCCTAGGGTGATCCTCTTTCAAAGTTGTTCAAAGATTTTTTTATCCAATGAAAAACAAGGCTTGAATAGGCGTGGCTAAATTCCACTTATGGTAATATGTGACTTTTTCCAGAAACTATCTGATGGATATCTACCAAATTTTACTAGAATGATCCTCGAGTGATCAGTTTATCAGTCTACAAAAATGATTGTGATTGGGTGAAAAATATGTCTTTTATAGGCGGATGTCCTTTCTCTATATGTTATATAGTAGAAACGATGAAAATCATTTTCGTAGACCCTAACAAATAAATATCAACAAAGTTTCACTGGAATGATCCTTGTGTGACTCTTTATCTGACTACTCAAAATTGTTGGGATTGGATTAAAAACGTGTATTTATCAGGCGTAGGTCAACTATCTAAATGTTACTCATCAATTTTATCTTGATTTTTTTTCAGAAATATTTCAGCATGTGACACTCAAAACACTGTTTGTTAGAAATAAACTTTCATTCGTTCACTTAAATTCTCGCCTAATCATATGAGTAGTTTCAGGTCTGTGGAACAAATCAGGTGCTCAAGCAGCTCTAGTTTAAATTCGCCTCCTAAAATAGATATAAATCAAAGCACTGAAAGTACTGATGGTGAACGAATCTGTTGGCATTCTAAAGTGATATATTGAATTCGTTGAGAAAAGAGAAATTATAAATATAAAAAATAATCAAGGGAAAGTGTCTCGTCAAAATTCTAAATTCAAAGAATGAGAAAGAGAGGAAAAGAAAGGTAGAGAGAGTGACAGACAGAGACAGACCGATAGACAGAGAGCGATAAGGCTAGAGAAAAGAAAACAGGCAACTATAGTGTCTAGACTAATGATTCTTTTCTTAACTCAAATAGCAGTCAGAAAGGTAATTCAATTTCCACATGCGGAACCCATATTTTAGCAGATTACACAGCAGTCTTTCTGCATTTTGACTTTTAAGTGTTATCCGCTATGGCTCTGGTACGACTTGAATGCCCCCCCCCCCCCCCCCCCATCCTCCGAATTAAAAGACCGCTGTTTCGTAATTGTAATTACAGGGTTTTGGTCTCTTTCGGTTAATATTCAGTCTCGTGAAAGAATAATCATCTGATGCCATTGCGTAAAAATGAATTTAAAAAAAAACAAAAAAAAACAAAAAAACACAATTCGATGAAATCTATGTAGGAAGGTATTTTGTACAGCTAATGAATTGTCCAAATATAGTCGTTGTTTAAATTTTATTGCTCCTACCAAACGGCAGATAATCGTAAACCTAAGAGGGTAGAAGATGGCAGCTACGTACGGATGTATGCTCATTATAGTTCTGGTGCGAGAAATACCAATTTCCATATTTAGGTAAAGATGCTCCAGTCCACAGGCGATTGATTCACAATCCAAGTTTCGTTTTCTGTAATATTTTACATACTTCCGGTAAAACAAATAGATGAATGATTGAATTGAGGAAATTCTAGAGCCATCCGAGGGATAGAAGCGCTACTATTCAGTTGTAGTTACGATGTCAAGTACTTTGAAAAAAAATCCATTCGATGTTAAAATTTGAAATTAGGTCTATCGTGTTGGGATATTTGTTCATTTGATTCTTTTATTTATTTATCTATTCACGACATTCATATATTAACAGTAAATCGTACCGAGATTGCTATATCCCCTGTTTTCCGGCCTTGTTTGAAACGAGAAAAAAAAACAACAAAAAAACCCAGGAAATTGGATTTGGGTAATATGATACAAAAATACCCGTAACCGAAGATATTTACATTACAAAAGTATGCAGCAACAAGCTTTAAGATAAAAACGGGATTTAAGCAAGAGGTGTAAATTTGGTAGTTGAGAACATAAGTTGTCTGGTAATGGTTTAAATTTTATTTCATATCAAGGTTGGTCACGGTCAAGTGGTGCGTGTTTATGTTTCAATGAGAATTTAGACGCGCTCTCCCTCATAAACACGCTCCCCCATAAACACGATTCCCAGGCCCTTGACTATACGATCAACAGCATCCAACCGTCCGTGGTGAAAAATCCGGTCTCGAATTTAAATTCAAAAGCTGCTACTCCACGACGTAATGTTCATTAGATTGTGGGTTAAATTCCTATCAGGATAAGGCTGGTTGCGTCATTAAAAGATCGTTCAATATCTAAAAAACTAGCGCGTCCTAAATCGCGCAGTCTTCCGGAAGTGAGAAAGGTTAAAATTTAACACAAAATTAAAACTATTTCTCGTTATTCTTCATAAGTCACATGCGAACAAAATCCCCTTTCGTTGTTACGAAAATATTTCTGAAATCATTTCACCTTCTGCAAATATACAAAATATCCGAGTAAAATGATTAAATCCTAGTCACAATTCATACGTGAATAGGTAATGATTTATTAGACCGCTTTGTCCATCGGTAGCGGAACATTGAATATTGCATCGTCTGGAACTTCCTACCTTGTACAAATAATAACAATAATAATACTCTCAGCTTCTGCTAACACAATCACTTGCTTTTGAAAGCTGCAATTAATGGTCGAGGGTAACCGTATTTCGATAGATGACTTAAAATGACAGAATTACAATTCATTAGCTAACATTTTATTTTATTTTTTAAATCTATAGCCTTAATAGATAAAAAGAAAAGCGTATTGGGTAGCGTACGTATTTCATTCGATAATTACGAACATGTTAACAGTTTGCTTCTCTTAGGTACCAAAATACGTAATTTTGTTTTAATTAAGTAAAAGAGTCTGAAATAATAGCGCCCCCCACGACGTTTTGCATCGCGCTCGGGCGCGTTTAATAGGAGAAATACGGCAGGAACATTCCATTCGTTTGTAAACTTGACCTATCGTAACTTATAAGCAACAACTTCATTCATAAGAAGGCAAGTAAAATCGTAGTAGGTCATCACGTGGGGTTCGGCCAATCAGGGGTGTGTAGAAGTTCAAGAGTTCGCGACCTCAATAAACACACATTTCCGGCAAATTACTACATGTTGCAATAGCGAAGTTTTAAATCAAAAACATAGTATCTGTCTATATAGTGTACAGACACAGCCCTTGTTTTTGCTCTCAACTCTCGACAACCTTACGCCGATCAAAAATTCGCTCGCATAGACATTCCAAGATATTTTTGTATTTTTAAAGGGTAATTTTCATTATCTTCACTTGATGAAGAATGCTATAATCATGCATTTCAAGATACAAACAGTGATTTTGTAGAGAGAACGTATCTAGAGATACTAAATTGAATCCAAAGAGGTACTGCTTTATTTAAAACCTATTAAGATCCTACAGGATTTTCCATACACGGTATATAACACTGGTGAACGAAAATTTCGTTCACCAAAAATCGTCAATGTCTCCATTTTGCACATAGATTGCTCGATAAGTGAATAAGGTACCTCCTGAGAACTTATTCAATGTCTTCTGCTAACAAATAAGATTATATATCAATCGTATGGTTCTTTAAATGTACCTTGATTCTGTAGGGATTCACACGACATTACTTGGTTGCACATGCTTCCGTTGTTGCAACACACTTCACACATCACGTGATGACCTTCTGCTCGCTTGCCCACTATAGCTGACAATGTATGAGGGCATTCCTGGAATTAAGATCATCTTGACTGTTCTCGATTCAAACTAAGGATTGTCAAAGTATGATTCCCTACTTCACCCTGTTTTAAACCTACTTAAATGACACAAATTTTCAGGTTGGTGTGTTAAATATAGATCTATTTGCAGATGGTTCGACGTTATATGAGCCCGGAACCAACATGAATGAAATACAGACTAACCTACCAAATAGTTAAAATTCTATCTTAAAGCGGTGTTCTAAAATTAATATGCTTAATATACTTAATTTGTATGTTTGTTTGAATGGGTTTTACGCCACTTTCAACAATTTTGAAATTATATCGCCGTTATATTGCGGCGACCGGAGCATCTAACAATGGATTCCTGGTATTTCTCACACCAGTACTACCATTACACCCTTTCCTAGCCTCCGACTGCTATCTCACATAGGTTTACGATTATCTACCCATTGGTGAGAGACAAACGTCGGAAAGGATATTTGCCGCCACCGGGAATCGAACCCACGTATTTCAGATTGGAAATCTTATACCTTACCAACTGCGCTATGGTGGCGGCTTTAATATACTTAAGAGAAGACCAGCTCTATATAATGATTAAATTAGAACACATCAAAACATCTTTTCCAACACTTAAATGGTCGACTTTCGATGATAGGCGTAATTATCATACTGGCGTTTTAATATTTAAATATCGTAATAATCTTTTACAAAGCCAAATGACATTCCATTGTGTAGTAACACGAACTGCAATGTACGGCCAATTGCTCAGCATGATATTACTAACTCAAAACTCAATACTTTATACAAGAAAAACTAATTCTCATGTTATAGATGTTATGAATGTATGGAAATAAATTTCTATGACTATTAAGGATGCAATGTCTTAATCAAGTTTTAAATGCGAGTTTTAGAATCAATTGCGTTTAAAACAATTATATATTTTTCATTTCCATAAAATGATCTGTTTCACATACACGTACTTATTCCTTCAAGTGTTTTAACTTTAGTAATCTATAACGACAAAAAATGTTTGATGAAATATATTTTTTTCTTCTCTCGTTTCCCTCAAATCGAGACCAGAATTCTCAGTCGATAAGACAGTCTCGTCCCTTTTTCAAAGATACTCTCAGCCATAGATGATCTGATATTGGCCCCTGCAATTTTGGAACACTAAAAATCATTGATTTTTCTCTGGTATTTAACTTTTTTGCATTCTGTAAGAAGTCTACTTATAGAATTTTAAACGGACTGTACATTATAAATTGCAAGCATGAAAACTCTTCCAAAAAGACAAATGACAGAACAAATGAACCTGCCTTGCGTTCAGGATGATAAAACGGCGCAAACTATGCAAATTATGCCCTCGTGAGCAAAGAAAGGTATAATTTGCAAACAGGTTTCACTGTTTTGACATCCAGAACGCGGGACAAAATTTCCTCTGAACATACCGTAGATGTCATACAACCCATGTCCAGAAATTCTTCACCAGACTCCGTTCCGTATTTTCGCACGTAACACTTCTATCTGATGAGCATTTGGGTAAAATATGTCACCCATGGTATTTCAACATCTGATAATATCGATTTGGACCTTTTAACGGGTAGAAACAATACGCCATCGTCGTTAGTTTGATTGGCTAATAGCGTAAACAAATATAAGAAATATTCATATAAACAACGTATCGCTAGCGTAAATTCCACGTCGTTATGAATGGAGAATTACTCCGTGAACAGACATACCGCGTTAACGATCGTGTAGATCAAGCATAATTAGATGAGGAAATCTCTGATGGCTGATAGCTTTAGAATAATGTCCGTTTTATGAAAAGATACATCTTGTTCATCATTGATACCTCTTGTTGTGTTCGTTGTCGAGCGTCGGCTTCTTGATCTAGCGACCACGTGCTCGATCCCTATGAGAGGCTATCGATTTTTCTTTACTAGGTTCAAACTTTCGGCACGAGGACTGGTTAACTTCTAAGAAGCAGACAAAAGAGAAATTGATCAAAATGTAACAATTTTTCTTCCCAATCGATGTAAATGAATAAATTTAAACCAAGTTGACGGTACCTCGTAATCATTGCAAGTGATATGATGTCCACATGATAGTTGTTCCTTCAATCCGCTACAAGACGCGCAAACGGGACCTGCCTCTGTAAATTTTAGATAAGCCTGTGAGTGACGTATTTATTTCAAAGCATGAAATATCCGCGAAGAACAGTCATTTCACTGTTTTATAATTCTCAAATCCATTTAGAATACTGGCAGATCGCCTGAAGAAGCATTTTACAAAGGGTAAAGGAAGACTCCAGTCAGACCATGCGAATTCACGTAATGGTCGGAGTCATTACTTGATGAACATATGGAATTGTCGGAAATATCACGCACAGACTTATATACCATTTTCAACTTCTAACAGAAAAAAAACACCAAAACCTTATGGTGGTATTCTCTGCCACGAGATACAAAAAATCAATATTATGATTTTTAAAAACTATCACAAAGAAATAAAGTTTCCGTTTTTTTCCCAAGTAAAATAATGTTCTTGATATAAGTATTACGATATTTGTAAATGCTTTCAAATTTTTAATGGCCAATGCAAAGGAACTACCGTACATGAAATCTGAAAATAGAAAATCTTTCTGAATCATGGAATGAAATATCCTAGAATATATGATACTTATTTAGATCAATGTGAGTGAATAAATAGTAATTGTTGGTCAAAAATGGTAATTTCTGTTTTGGACCATCTTTGACTTGGTGATCTTAGATTAGCTACAAATCGATCGATTAATTTCAATGCTTTTAAGATAAGATTACGTGACCAATTCGTTCAAGAATGGAATGCTTATATCTGCACTTCCCGAAAACCTTCAATATATCGGGTTTAAAAATAATTTTAAGTTCGAAACAAATCTAGATAAGTTAAAAAATAAAAAAATATCGTAAATCATTCGCAGGATTTAGACTAAGTAGTCACAATTTACAAATTGAGGCAGGTAGATATTTAAAAATCGGAAGAGATGAACGATTTTGTAACGTGTTTATCTACAAATGTAATTGAAAATGAATATCACTTTCTTCTTTGCTGCCCTAGATATATGGACTTAAGAAAGAAATATTTAGATAATATCAAGTGGCCTAATGTATTCAAATTCAATGAATATATGTCGAGTTCCAAATGCAATGTTTTGTTTAATGTTTGTAAGTATTTAATTGAATCTTTCGAATGTCGAGACAATTTATAAAGCCGACAATCGGTTCAATATTGACGATATGCGTATAAGAAACGCTAATTTCATAGCTTTCTATGTGTAACACTCTTTTCATTTTATTGTATTTTATCTATCCTATTCAATGGTGTTCATGTTAAATCCAAGCCTTAGCTATATTTCATTTTCTGTATGTAAATGGCTAAAGATACATTGATGCCCATTTTTCCTTTGAATAAATGTAAAATGTAAAATGTGTCTAGATATCTGTTAACAAGAATCTGCAATTTGCCTAGATAAAATTTCTATGAAATTTGATTTTTCATGAAATTTTCAAAACTATCTGAAATCTTTTGGCAGAAATCTACTCGACTTTTTAACAAGGTTAACAATGGTTTTTTATGATGACTACATGGCTGGAATGAGTCTGTTCCAATGTTAGTTATATGCTGCTAATAAGAAGCACTAAACTCATGATAGAATTGAGACACAAAGGGGTAAAATTAGAAAACTGTTTTGCAGCGTTTGGTGATCCTGAACGCAGGGCTGGACACAATTATCTAGGCGCGAAGAATTTGACCATATTGTTATTAAATAACAAGACTTTTTATTAACAATCATCGAAAAATTATCCTTCTTACCCAGACTACTCGCATAAGTGAGACAGGTCAAAAGGAATGCCGTTATGATCCATTCTGGAAATAAACAACAGCGTCTGTACATGTACATATAGAGATATTTTATCCAGTCAATTAATTCTTATGATCACCGGTCCTTAACTTAGTAAAGCTGAACGGATATGTCGAGGACTAGAACCTAACCAAGACGCAACAGACAGGGTAGATAGGTTAACGTGGCCAGTGCTCTTATCCTTAATCCAAAGATTTTGTCATCAATTGTGATATATAAGGAAAAAAGAGATGCAAGGCACCAGGCTCGTGGCAAAATGCCCTTTCTTGAATCCTGTTTCGAAAATTCCAAAAGACAAATTGCTTTGACTTTGGTTCTTAAAAGTTTTTAAAGGGCTTTTCGAAAACGAGATTAACTTAAGTAGAAATAAAGGATATATTATTAGGAGAAGAAAATGCTCAATTTCTTTAAAGTATTTTCCCATTCATTCGTGCGTTAAATCATGTTTTCGAAGACTTGACAAATACTGTAAAACCAACTTAAAAGCGGTCAATTCAAAACGTATTATGTCGCTTAGAGTAATTGTTTCTCGTAGGCTCTTCACCTTTTAGACAGAGAAAAAGAAAACTTACTAAATCATTATTTGGAAAGAATTGTGTGTTTTGCAACCCTTATTCTAAAAATTTTTTGGATGATTGGGCATTTCTGTTTATTATACGATAAATAAACCTTAAACTTATTTACAACGCCGTTTTCAAATCTGCTACCAGTCTGATAAAAGGCCTTTTCAAAAACGCGAAGAGATTTCCTTGGCTGAGATCATGAATTTTCACTGAAAACGCAATTTTTTGTGACTTTTTCAATCTGACGGTTGTCTCTTTTGTCTCTTGTATGCGTACTATAACACTCTATAAATCACTTAAAATATACTAAAATGCTAGAGATGTGTTAATATTTCTTATAGGTAATCCCCTATTCAATTTGCATTTTCAAAGTAAGACGGTAGAGAAAAATGTAGAGGCCGTTAGAAGATGTTTTCAGTATAAAGTGAGCACTTCAAATGAGCTTAAGTAAACATACTGAGCAGCTTGAAAACACGACATGTAAATGTTTCAAGGTTTTTTTTTCGCGCACAATCGGGTGAGAACTGTGAACTGTTTTACTAAACATCTTACAATCATTATTTTGGGTCAGTCAAAAATTAAAGTTACTTCTACAGTAGTAACTAAATATGGAATTCTGCAATGCATGACCTCCATGGAATCGTCTTCTAAGAACGATTCCAATGAGATATTGCAAGGCAGAATCTAACAATAAATGAAAATACTAGGTACGATTTCAGGTTTTACCGGTTCCATTATTTTCTTCGTAGGACGTTTAGTAAACCTGGTTCCTGATCATTTTGGAGCATTTTCTGTACCTGGTTTACACACATCATGGTCTTTATCATGAGTTGCCAAGCGTTGTTTTTTACTTTTGAGGTTTTTGGAGCTACTTTTTGTGTTTCTGTCTCGCGCAAAAGAACCATTGATGAATTTCAAAAAACAAATGAGCATGTATGCGACATTTCCAACAATTTCAAATGTGCGTATAGCAGAGACTCTGGCCAGCCTGTGCAGTCGCCCAGTCTGACCAGAAACTTTACTATGCACTAGATACATTGTAGATAGATAAGGTCTTAATTCATATTCTGGCTGTCAGCATAATTATATTGGTATGACACTATGTCTCTGTCAACGCTGTTGAACGTTTATACCTCGCACAGGTGTGAAATTATTGGAATTGTCACGCGTAGGCTGATATATATGACATGCGCTTAATGTATTTCATCTTAAAAAAAAAAAAAAAAAAAACGCCGGTCCCACAGACGCCAATTTCTTAAATGAGTGTACTGCCTCGACAGAGCCTATTTTCCCCGATCTACTAAGAATTTGAACATTTCTGTTTGATAATCAGTACAGAAAAGGCTTCATACAGAATGTCACTATGTTTAACCCTATGACGCGGCATTTCGAATGAGTAATAAACGTCGATTCGGAGACAGCACCGAAATTGTCCAGCAATAATTTCAAATATCATTTTTCAAAAGTTAAGGCTATTAAATAAAGAATGAGTGAAAATTAATGGAAGAATTTATTCTTCGATTAATGGAACGAATGATTAAGTCCACAACTTTGCAGTATTTAGAAGCATATAGCCGCGATTTGATCGCCGTGAAAACGGTTCAACAAAAGTTTCTATTTATCTAATAAATGGTTAGAAGAGATTTTTATCTATGTTTTCATATGGTCCTTATATCTGGGAAAAATCTAAATACTAAGGAATATCAGTTATTTTACCGACAAAATTCCCGGAGCCTATGGAAAATTCGGTAAAATTCCATGACGTCATACGTCATGACAACCGTTCCGCCATGTTTTGGACCGCCATGTTTTTCTTTTCTCGACTCGAATTAAAATTGTTAATTGGATGACGTCTCAAATTCTTCAAGGTAGTGGATCTATTCTTGTTGAGAAGGAGAAACTTTGTGTCCTTGTTTTTACGAGAAGAAAGACAGTTGATATGGGTCGAGAAATCTGAAGACGGCGAGCGAATGCGAAGCCGTCTTCAGATTTTTCGGCCCATATCAACTGTCTTTCTTCTCGTAAAAACAGTCTGACATAGATCTACGCTTCTGATACATCGTGAAACTGTAGTTATTTGTTTATTTTGTTAGTATTTAAGAATTTGATGTCACCAGGCAGGCTTATAAACAGGCAACCATTAGTCGCATTTTTGTAATAACACGTCCACAAAAGAAAAGCTGTTTGTCAATAAAAATTTACCCTGGGGTACCAAGAGACACCTTCATACACAGTATACAGGGTTTTAATTGACATTTCCTGCGTCTGACAGATGGAATAGTGGCAACAGATTTGCCAAACTTTCAGATCTGCGTCCAATTTTTGAAAACACTCTGAAGATTACTGTACTTTCAATGTTGAAGCATATTGAAAGCAGGGGTTTGGGTATGAGGCAGCGCCACCTGATCACTAGGAAAAAGTGTCTAGATCTACTTCTCAATTATAGAAAAAAAGATTAAATGTCTTGCACCCTTCACTTTTGTCATGATAATAAAAAAGCAACCATTTTGGCCCAGTTGGTAGCGCGTCAGACTGTCAATCTAGAGGTCCCTGGTTAGATCCCCAACAGATGCACTTATTCTTTCCGACTATCTGTCTCTTGCTACTTGGTTGTTGATCATAGACCTATGTGAGATAGCAGCTGGAGGAGTTCATTTTTAGGTGCTCCAGCCACCGCAATATAACTGAAAAAAATGTTGAAAGTGGCGTAATACTCCATTCAATTTAATTTGTCATGATATTTTCACAGTTTCATACTTTTCTAGGTTACAACTCCATCTTTGATTTAACAGGGTTCGTGGGCAGGGCCCCGGCAGGGATTTTTTTTTACACTACTAACCTATTACTGTGAACATTTCCAGAGGTACCATGAGATAAATAACTGAAATGTCTTGTCAACTTCAGCATCATTTTTTTTTATATCTTAACTATTATCTTAATATTGCTGGTCTCAAGTTTATTTTGTCTACTGAAAGATTAATTATTTCAAATGATTGCTATGTTTTTTTTGTAATCATTTTACCTTTTGTAAGTTCTCTTTATTTGCATGGGGGTTCGGGGGCAGCGCCCCCGACATGGATTAATAATTTTTAACAAAAAATGTTAACAATTTCAAAAGTATAATAATAATAATGAATTACTATTGTGTGTGTTTGAAAGTTTTATTTTTTGTATTTTTCACACTGGTTTGTCTAAAATATTTCAGTGATAATTATTCAACTTTATTTGCAAGGGGGGACGGGACAGCACCCCCACAGCACCCCAAATTTATATTGGATTTATAATTTTTAACCACAAATATTTCAGAAGTATTCCAGAAGTGAACCAATAATAATCTATTACTGTAAATTACGTTGTGTTAGCCAGAAAAAAAATGTTTTTGTCATTTTTGCATTGGTTTGTCTAAAACATTTCAGTGTAAATGGGAAATGAGAATTGAAGATGTAAACCTGAGCAGGCAGAGCAGCCAAATTAACCCTTTAATACAGAAATACTATTGAAATAAAATATTTTGCTTTTGAGGAATGATACAGATTTATAGCTAGAATTTCCTCATTTTGCTAATAGCATTGATTTTTTTTCCAAAAGAGTATTGATAAATGGACTTTTTTATGCTTATTTAATCATAGTGTTGGGCAATCGGTTTCAAATCACAATTGATAATGGGTTTTTAGTTTGAAGAGTAAATCAACTAATCCAGTTATAACTGTTTCATGCTATGCCATCAAACTGATGTCAGTTCAGTAAAATATATATAATGGCTTTCATTTATGTGTTAGGACCCAATTAATCTATTATAAAATTTCATTGTCGATTAGCACAATCGGAAGCCCAAACTAACTGATTATTGATTATAATCAATCAATCTGCCCATCACTTATTAATCATCATTCAGTGACCCTGAGCTACCTCCAGACATGTTGTGCTTTCACATCCACAAGTTTCGTTTCCAGTACCAGGTGCATTTATACATCACAATTTTTTAGGATTAAAAACAGGATTATTTATTTCATTAATGAAAATACCACTTTTTCCATTGGAAGCAGAACATCAAATTTGTTATTTGTCTGACACTTTCTATCTTGTACAAAAATATTATCTTGGCTTCTGCTCTTACAATTACTTGCTTTAAAAAGCTGCAATTAATGGTGGAAGTTGTCCTGTATTTCCATAGATGAATTTAAAGGACAGAATAAAAGTTCATCAGCTAACATTTTATTTTTTTTTCATTAATTTCATTGCGCTGATAGCCAAATCAAAAAGCCTTGGCGCGTCTAATAGGAGAAATACTGAAAGTCTTCCAGTCTATTTTCAGTAAAGAACAACAACAGCTTCCAAACTCAGAACCTACTTTGGGTCTTAGATCAACTTTCTTAGACAACAAGTTCCTTTTGATTGATATAGCCCTGGACTCCTTGAGCTAGGGTATGCAAGATATGACTTAAACTTCTTGGCTTTAATTATTTCCATTAAATACAGAAACTTCTCCCTTAAAACTATTGGGGGATTATTTCTCCCATAGATGTCTTCAAATCTGAATATGACCCGAATATGCTGCTCATAAATAAAAAATTCTGTGGCAGACAATTAAGACTAAGATGAGCCTGCAGTCAGAGGTACAAATAAGAGGGGGTTAAGCCTGTCTAAAATCTTTAATCCTCAATGAAACCCTATATTATGGGTACTCATTTGAATTGTCTCGACAAGACTATTCCAATGAGTACTAACAGCAAAGGGTTTGTGCTATAATTATTTATACTTTGATCTGATATCCAAAATACCCTCTCTCTGTAGCTCTTGTGCAGTGCACAAATATGCAGTCTGATTTGAATCTAGGCCGCTATTTCCAAATCACTTTTGCCCTTATTCATGTTTGCCCTCTGAACTTCCCAATGCACTGGGTCCGTTATCTCCATTGTTTGTCATACATATATTTATTGCCTAGAAATGCTTGGTTTTAAAACTAATTGATTTTTTTGAGACAAGCAAAGGGATCTTGAAGTGGTTTTTTGCTGTTTTTCCCATTCTGGAGACAAGAAAAGGGATCATGAAGTGTGTTTTTTGCTGTTTTACCCATTACTTGATGACAATATTACTGAATATATATATAAAGTTAAAGCCAACAATAGGAGCCAGTTTTGCATACATGTTTTAATAATTTGACAGGGGTTCTGATTCTGAAATATTTTGAAAGTTGACTTGTCCACAGATAATTGACAATCACAATTTGGCTTGTCCATATCAAAAACCTTCTTGTCTGATCTTTATAATAGTCATGTTTTTCTCCAAATGAATAGTCTTATTTTTTCTGACATTGAAGTTACTTTGATATAAAACTATTACTTAAAGAAGCATTCAAGCATCCATAAAACAGTTTCACTTTATTGTTGACCTTAGAATTATGGTATTTATCTTTAGAAAACAGCTAACTTCTACTATAAGAAAATTTTATAGATTTTTTCTTGAGATATCTCACTTGTCCACGGACAACTTAGCAAGAAAAATCTGTACATGCAGCTTAATGGACCACTCTGACAACTCAGGTAGCTTATTTCAGAACCACTGTTAGAAAGATCTATTGAATCATGAGTTGAAGCTGGACATGCCTTTCTTTGTGCTGTTTTTTGGGCAGAATTTCAGCCCCATTCCCGTCAGAAAAAACCTTTTCCCCATATTACTGTAACTGTAAAAGTACTGCTAAGAGCTATTTAGGTGCACAATTTGACATGCTGTTAATGAAATACTGTTGAAAGTTGCAATAAGACCAATTTGAGCAATAATGTTTTTATATGGAAGAGGGAATACAGATAGAGCTAAACGTGAACAGTCCAAATTTAGATGTCTTTATTTTATTTCAGACATAGTTGACAAATATGGCACCAATGAAACTGCCTTAGGGTGCTTAACCCAGGGTGATTCTTTGTCAGCACCAGATACCCCAAATCCTTGACAGGAAATATCTTCTGTCGAAATGCTGATCAGTCTGCATTTGTTTCTGTGTCTGAGGCATTACAGCAGAAAATGGTGTATGTGTAGAAAGGTTGGTATTATATAATTATTACTGACACTGTAAATATCAAAATCAGACATTTTCTCATTTGCAGGTGCAAAATTTCATAAGCAAAAATTATTGTTGTCCTGAGCATATATCCTACACTATTGCATGTATTGACTTGAAATTTATACATAATTTGTATCTGCTTATAAAGTTTTGCACTTGCAATTTTGGAGCCCCTACTGACTCTCAATAATTTCTGAATTATCTGCCCTTGCATTTGCAAATATCACTATATTATTGTTGTCCCGAGCATTTCTCCTACACTATTTCATGTACTTACTTGAAATTAATACATGATGTACATCTGCATTTGAAGTAGTGCACCTGCAATTTTGCAGTCCCTACCAGGGAAAATGACTAACAATTTTCATTTAGGGGCCCAGGCTTCAAAACTTCAATATTTAGCATTAGAGGTATAGGGATTTTCCCCAAAAGGTAGGGGCCCAGCCCAAAATAGCCATGGGCGACTGGGCCCCTGCTAGTCTTTTTCCCTGCCTACTATGATTTTTTGCTCATTTCTCTCCCCTTGAAATTGTAATTATCATCTACAATATTGCACATAGTGGTTATCAAAAAATCTCCCTTGAACTTGTAATTTTACTCAATTTTCATACGCTGCCAGAAGGGGTCGTATATTGGCGTCATCTTCTCTGTCTGTCCGTCCATCCATCTGTCTGTTAGTCTACAAACGTATTTCCACTTTTCTTGTGAGTACAACTCCTCCCAAGTCTCTGGTTGGATCTTTTTGAAATTTGGTCAATGTGGTCACCTTTATTAGAAGATGTGCATGAAGTAAGGATTTTAATTACTTAGGCTGATTGATTTTTATACCCCCACCTACAAAGTAAGGGGGGTATATTGGTTTCACCATGTCTGTCTGTCTGTCTATCCGTAGACCTTTTCGTTTCTGGATTCTAAATCAAGAACCAAGTGACCTACAATCATGAAACTTTATACAAATGTAGCCTATGACCAAAGGAATTGTCCTATTGTTTTTGGGTCACATAGGTCTGAGATCAATGTCACAGTCAATTTTTGTTTCGAACTCAAACACCAAGCAACCTAGAATCATGAAACTTTATGCAAATGATGCTTATGACTCAAGGATGTGCCTTATTACTTCTGGGTCACATATGTCAAAGGTCAAGGTCACAGTCAATTTTTGTTCAATTTTCTTTTCCGGACTCAAACTCAAAAATCAAGCAACCTAGAATCATGAAACTTTATGCAAATGTTGCTTATGACTCATAGAAGTGCACTTGATTGTGGGTCGCATAGGGCAAAGGGCAATATCACACTCAATTTTTGTTCAATCTTCATTTCTGGTCTCTAGCTTAAGAAATAGGTGACCTAGAATCATGAATCTTCATGCAAATGCTGCATATGATCTCAATATTTGTTACAAACACATCTTGCACTAATAGTACTTTCATTTGACAAAGTGCTTGTGGGGGGTATTAGTCCGCTCTGCGACAGATGCAGAAATTTGAAAAGAACAAGTGTCCAGACAGCTACTAAGCTACTAGTAAAACATGCAAGGTATTCTGTATTGTAATTCTTTGGATAATTTAGACAATGATTCCTGGTGCTTCGTTTTTAGCTCTACTGACCTAAGGTCAGAAGAGCTATAGCAATACCAGTTTTCTATTCCCACATCTGTCTGTCTGGCTGTGATCTTTTGCTTGTTAACACTCTAAGAGTCCACAGTTATAATCCGGTTGTCTTTAAACTTGGTCAGAATGATTGGACCATCACCATCACAAGGATGGTTCCTTTCGACATTGGGTCAGATACACGAAGTGTCATGAGACTAGGAGCCTAATTAAGATTTAATCACAAAATCCTTATATAGATTGTCATAGACACTTATTTTTGGAATTTTCATTGTGTGTTGTCTTATTTAAAAAATAGGGTCTTAATGCCTCTTATTAAACAAAATCATGTATGAAGGTTCGATTCCTTCCCTAAACTGTATAAATTGCTGGTTCACAAAGGGACAAATTGTCTGGAGGTCCCACATGATTTTGATATGAAATCATGATTATATGATTCTAGAAGAGAACAAATAAAGCTGTGTTTAATCAAAGCACTAAAAGCAGGTGAATGTTTTTGGTGGCATGGTCTTGGTAAAAACAGGATAATAGTTATCTGAATGTCATATTGATAATTGCAAAACGTTTAGATACAATTCCAGCAAAATATCAGCCTAAATGCATTTTTATGCTCCCCGAAGGGATAGCATAAAGCCGCCGTCCGTAATACCGTCCATCCGTCCGTCCCCACCTATTTCTCCATAACCCTTCGGACCAAATCAAATGAAACTTACCATGTGAACTTCCTATGATATTGTGTTGATGCATCTGTGACGGTTTTTGGATTTGAGGCCTTGTCACGGAAAAAGAAGACTTAGGGTAAAAAACAGTTTTTCCCAATTTTTCCTAGTCTAATGGTCAGAATTTAGTGAAATTTCATATTTCAGTAGTAAATCAGATGCCCTTTACTATAAACAATTTGAAATTAACATAAAAAAATATATCATGGAAAAGAGGGGCTAAATGTTTGTTACCTATACGTTAGCATGTAAAATACAGTTATTCTTTCATTTCTCCTAGTCTTATGCTCAGAATTCGATAAAATTCCACATTTGAGTGGCAAATCAGATTCCCTTTACCATAAACTATTGAAATTTGTGTCTTAAAATATGTCATGCAAGATGGGCATTTAACGTTTGTTACCTTTATGTTAGCTGTATAAGATAACACCTTATTTGAGTCCTTGCAATCTGACCACAGAGCATATCTCCTAAAGTATAATAGCTATCAACTTGAAACTTTATGGGTAGATACATCTCATGGAGGAGATGTTAAGTGCACAAGAACTACAACTCTTGCTTGCATAATTTTGGAGTTATTGCCTTTTGATATTTTTGATACTTAGATTATGTCTGGAGCATATCTCCTAAAGTATAATAGCTATCAACTCGAAACTTTATTGGTGGATAGATCTCATGGAGGAGAAGTGCTATGGGTAAGAACTACACCTCTTGCTTGCATAATTTTGGAGTTATTGCCCTTTGTTATTTTTGATACTGAGATATTGTTCGGAGCACATCTAGAGTATAATAGCTATCAACTTGAAACTGTATGTATGGGTAGATCTCATGGAGGAGAAGTGCAGTGCACAAGAACTACAACTCTTACTTGTTTCACTTCAAGTTTTTTCAGAAATATACCATTACAGGTTGAACAGAATTGACGGATACTTTACTGGAGTTAAACTTAACTACATACTTGAACTTTGATCTTTAGTCCAGTGCTGTCTGTAACAAGCAGCAGTTTGGGGGAGCTATGTTGTCCACAGGCAACTCTTGTAAACTTTCAACCAAGACAAGATCCGACAAACTCGCAAAGGAAATTTTAAAAATGAAATATGTTGTTTTAAGAACACATCTTGTTTATTATATGCTACCTTATGTCAACGTAGTTTGGTATCATCTCGTGCTGTCTGTCGATATATCATCTCCAAACCTCAATCTATCAACTTTGAATCGTGTTTAAAGAAAACATTTACGATTTTCATTTTCACCCATTCTTTCCCGCGAAACCTTTTAGGTGTCGCAGTTCTTGTAAAACTAAACAAGACAGATATTTGTCTTTAAGAATATACATTCAGCTTCTGTAACGGACATATTTAACGCCCGTATAATAGGTAATAAAATAATTGTCAATAAAAAAATAAATGTGACTAATCTGACAGTGCGATCTTCGCAGTCTGCTCAGGAACGGCACGTTTCGTGATAATCAGACTTTCTGAACCGAAAATGTATTTTTTCTACCTTTCATATACGTGTAGATTTATTTATTATCAAAATATCCTTTGTTTAGAAAGAATGATAAGACTGATGTGGGAAATTATCGACCTGTATCAATTCTAAGTGTTGTTTCTAAAATATTTGAGCGAGTTGTTTTTGATCAAATAGAGTCATATTTAAGTGATAAAAATTTATTATATGAGCTTCAGTCTGGCTTCAGGAAGGGATTTTCAACAGACACCTGTCTTATTCATCTTTCAGATTTCATAGGACAGCAGATGGAGAAAGGTAATTTTGTGGGAATGGTCTTACTAGACCTACAAAAGGCTTTTGATACAGTTGACCATTCCAATCTTATCATGAAACTAGAAGAAATTGGATTTGGTAATGATATTGTTAATTGGTTTATGTCTTATCTTACTGACAGGAAGCAGTGTGTTGATATTAACAAAACTCAGTCTTCATTCGAAAATATATCTTGTGGTGTACCACAAGGGTCTATCCTTGGTCATCTCTTATTTTTAATATATGTGAATGATATGTCTGCAGTTGTAAAAACAAACTTCTTCTTTATGCAGATGACTCAGCTATCTTAGTTCCAGATAAAGACAGGTCATGTGTTGATAGGGCGTTATCTGATGACCTTAATAAAGTAAGATCCTGGCTCATCGAGAACAAATTGTCCTTACACTTAGGAAAAACTGAATCCATTCTTTTTGGCTCAAAGCAAAAGTTGAAATCAAATAGTAGAATAAATGTTGTTTGTGATGGGAGTACTATCAATTCTACCTCTTTTGTGAAATACCTTGGTGCAATTCTTGACCAAAGTTTATGTGGTGAAAATATGGCAAATTCTTTATTGCAGAAGGCAACTGCTATGCTGAAGTTTCTTTATCGAAAGAATAAATTTCTTACACTTCATACTAGAAAATTATTAGTTTCTTCCTGAATTCAGTGTTATTTTGATTATACTTGTGTCTTTTGGTATTTCAGTTTAAACAAAAAATGGACTGACAAACTTCAGGTACTACAAAACAAACTAACAAGATTCGTTTTAGATTTGAACCACCGTTCACGTATCCTAGATACACATTATAAAACTTTAAAATGGCTTCCAGTTAGTAAAAGAGTAGAAGAAATTGCTCTACTGCATGTTTTCAAGATAAAAAACGGAACAGATCCTAAATATTTGTCGGAACAGTTTATAGAAGCAGTCACGTCCTATTCATATGGCACTAGATTTAGCAGGAACTATGGCTTTGCTGTTCCAAGGGCTGGGACCCATGGAAGGAAATCATTTCTTTACATGGGCTGCTGCCTTTGGAACCGCTTACCAACGACAATTAAAAATGCAAATTCTATTGCTATGTTTAAAAAAAGTGTCCACAAACATCTTCTTGGGTCCTTGTGATAACAATTTGAACAACCTGTGATATATTGCAATTTTTAAGTAACGCTCAGTTAAACTGTGATAATTTTGTCATATTCAGCATTATGCCTCTCTATGTCAGCCACATTCAAGCAGGGGTCCACAATGGAAATAAGAGATCAGGTTTGGTGGTGGCAGACAATATTTATGTAACATACTGTGATATATATTTTTTATCGATGTGTATTATTACATTTTATCATGTATTGCCAACATCTTTTACCGAATAAAATCTATCTATCTATCTAAAATGGACCATCTGGACAACCTTTGCTTGTAGCAATCCTATTTCAAAAAAATATATATAAAAGTGTTTCCAGACTGTCCCTTTGCCGTAACGGTTCACTCGAACAAATAAATAAAATATAAATAGATTTGTGAATATATATTTATTTATGTAATGAGTAACTGAACGAATAAAAAAACAGTGAAGTAAGTCGGTAAGTAAGTTTGGTAAAATAAGAGAGTAAAGAAAAAATCAAATCAACACACACTCAAACGAACGAATGAACGATCAAACCGATACTGATCTTGATACAGATGACATAGCTATGAGCTAAAAGTAGACGCTGAAAGATTGCTGAAAGCGGCGTAAAACCCTATTTAGACAAACACACTTACTAAAAGATAGACGTTAGTTCGTCTGCCCCTGACCTAGTCGGTGTTATTAGCTTTTCTTTTGAATTTAGGAACAATAAATTTCATTTAAGAACAATATACTCACGCATATTAGACATGATCTTTAATCACACTACGCAATGTACTTGACGACCACATTTTAAAGAAGATAAGGTTTTGATTCCAACGCTATACGTAACCTTTCTTATTTCTGTTCACAGCATATAGACAAAAAGTAAGCAGTCAGTACGGCCTAAGGGCATGCAGTTTAATATCAGCACACACTTCCCTTTTTCTTCTAATTACTTACTAAATAGGGATAAGCTTGAGCCAGACTAAAAAATGTTTGAATCAAAATTCAGGATTCAGGAGGACAACTGTAGCCTAGGTTATATTTCCAGGATCGTTTACAAAGTTTAGTTATAGTGCAGTGATTCCAAGTCCTGCCTATAAGCAAACGAATAGCCTTAAATGATCATTAAATGAAAATTTAATTGCACATGTGTCATCGAAATCAGTATTGTTATGTACATAGTTCACTTCATAATTACAAGCCCTTTTCCCGTGTTTCGATGAAGAAATATTACACAGAAATGTTTCAACCATGGCGTTTACATTCTTCTGTGCATCCATGTTTAAAAATGATTTGAACGTTTGGTATCTATTTATAAATACGCACTGGTCTAATGATTCGAACGTCATTGTTATAACGGCTCATATTCCTGCACAATAAGTTGCTGCAATACAGATATCCCAGATGGTCATCTTTGCGTAACGGCTTTCGTAACGGGTAACATATATATTTCACTGAGTTTCTAGGTGTAAATGGAACGAGCTTAGTCACTCCAAAAAAGCAGTATTGAGTGGTCGATTGCATAAACATAGATTGCAATCTTTTATCGGCATTTAGATCAGTACCGTTTTATTCAGCTTGGAATAAATCGTCATGTCTTCCGACATGACAAAAGTACCATGGCGGTCCTACAACGCTCACCTGAGTCTCTTTGACCCCTGGGACATCGCATCAAATAAAAAGGCAGATATTAACACGGAGATTATTTCTGAATAAGATCAATTCCATGGAATATTTTTAGCAAAGAGTAATATGGATATGCCTTAGTACAGCCCTTACCTGAACATATGGGCATGTAATGAACAAATAAAATATGTAAGATATTTGGCTTTTGGTTTCAGAGAAGAAGATTTTTTGAAGTATTTTACTATTTAAATCTATGTAAAAACGGTTGCACCCAAATATGACCCCAGGGTCCTGATATGAAAAGGCTTGGTATAACTCTACTAGACAATGCTACATACAAAATAGGAAAGCTGTCTGCTTTCTGTTTTCAGATAAGATTTTTTAAAAGATTTTTGCTCTTAGAATCTATGTAAAAGGAGTAGCGCCCGCTAAAGCCCAAATATGACCTTGGGGTCTTGAAATGAACAAACTTGGTAGAGTTTCACTAGATGATGCAACATACAAAATAAGAAAGATGTCTGCCTTCTAGTTTCAGAGAAGATTCCAAATACTTTCACTCTTTGATTCTATGTAAAAGGGGTGCGCCAGGGTGTAATCACCCTTTTTGTTAAGGGTTAAGGAAGAGTTAAGGGTGGTTTTCATTATTTTGAACAACTTTGGTGAAGCTTGACCAATTGAACATCACTTCCAAGTTTCATTAGCATTTGCAGACTAGTTTAGGAGGAGAAGATGTGTCAAAAAATTGTCGACGACGCACACCGCGCGATTCACGACGGACGACTGACATTGGACGATCACAATAGCTCACATTTTTCACTTCTATCTCAGATGAGCTTAAAACGTTTTCATGATAACGATCATGTCAAATAAATTTTCCAACTTCCGGTCAAGAATAATGGAGATAGTATATATTCGCAAGGAGAATCGAAAATCGAATATGGATAGGTTTATAAGAGATCTACATGTGCGTCGGTGCTGAAGATGAAGAAATACGACGGGATAAGTCTGAACTTTATAATGAACATGATTTTGATATCTGGTGGTTAATGAAAAGTAATTGACACACTTTCCGTATAAAAACGCATTTGTAAAGGGTGGTGTTACTTGCAAACGTAACAAGAACAAAGAAGCGAGCAACACATGAGTCCAATAATATCCGAATTTAAAATTAAACACACTTTTAAACACACTTTTAAGATAACGAGAAGTCCCATTTTAGTTTAAAACAGTACTACTAAATGAAACCATTAGTCTAAACCAAGTGAACCAAGAATGCTGTGGGAATCCCTTTAAATAGAACCATAGAACAATCTAGAATAGCATAGAACATTAGAAGATTCTAGAGTTTGAATCACTTTCTAAAAGTTCTTTCTAGAAAGATCTGAAATATTCTATTTACATGTTTACCTTATAGTCAAGGGATCGGAAATTTCCGGACTAATTCAAAAAATAGACACGGGAAAACCACTGGGACGCATTTGACTATGCATTTATACATAACAGTGGGGAAAAAACAAGCATGCGCAGTTAACGGTCTAAATATTTATTGTATTTCTCATGACGTTCAAATCTCGCAACACCAAAAGAAAGATTTTTACCAAATATTCATCGGCAATCACGTATTTTTGTATATGTCCATTTTTACAATCGAAATGATATTTGTAAGCGTTTCATTACTGGACGTCATAGGGTCTAAACGATTGACTGCTAGAACATCGTTATCCGGATTTTTTTCTAGTTCTAGTGATAAGGCCTGATATATTAATACAAAGATCATGTTCACCATTTCGTAATGTTCAGCGGATCAAAGACTCCCTCTGATACTAAAGTCACTTATTACCCTTTCTCCAACCTAATGCAATAAGAGTCGGGCGATAATACATCAGGGTTTGACACTAAATACTTTTTGCCACTAGCTTGACGGACCTGCAAGTCCGAAATATAATCGGTCATCCCTGTCAACAACAAGGCCTGCATAAAAAGCATGTTTGGTTTTTAGCAATTGAAGGGATAAATTGTAATAAAAACATTGTTGGAAAATAAGAAATTGCTTCTGACAAGCAATTTCTTCTTTTTTCTACAATGTTTTCCATATGGTAATGCAAGTTTCAATATTGGAAAGGCAATAAATTTTTCAAAATTTGATAGATTTGAAATACTTATTCTGCCATTTACAACAAGCCTGAAGGACCTACAGCGTGGTAACATCTACCTGTCCTCCCTAAAATCCACAGGTCTCGTGGACTGGTGTTAATGTTGATCCCTGTACACTAAGAATATCCCATCTTGTCGAACCAAGGGCTACGAACGTTTTACTTATCTTACCGTTGGCTGATTGAATGGGTAATTTCTGTACGCGTGAACCCACAGAACGGAAAACGCGGCATACCAATCAGTAACCTTCTTACATAAATATCCGAAAGCGGGAGGTATGTAAGGTGAATATGCCCCGCGATTACTTGCAAGATGTGAATGTTACCCTTAGAATTGCGATTAACCCCTTCAGTTTTAAGTGACACTTAGTAAGACTGAAATACACAATCACATTCGAGAAGAAGCTATCGATTCTATACGCCTTGGCTCGTGAAGATGAGAATACTCAGGAGCAAAAGATACCTCACAAATACAGTGATGGAAGAGATGATCGAAGTCACAGAATTTGAACAACTTTTAAGAGCACATAAGCAAGGTTACACTTATAGAATATCACCCTTGGTGATGGGAATTAGAAGTATTTAGTGGAAGTTCCAAAAATTCTTAGCAGACTACAAAGAACAAAGCCAAATTATATAGAAAACATTCGTAGAAAATGAAAAAAAATGCAAATAAAGAAGCTTAAGCTACAATGTTTGACTTTGGAAAGGGGGCTCTGTATTAGGGGTATTCGTAATAAATAATAAGGAAGGGAAGTACTAAGTGTTCATTTTATGTCTTAATAAGCTGTATTGATCTCCCTTCGATATATGTTCTACAAAACGTACAGAGAGATACAGATAGGGGGTACTTTGTTTTTCAAATTAGAATATTTCATTTGTCCTAGCTTAAACCCTATGCTGTTGGCACTCATTTAAATGTCTCACAAAGACGAGTAAAATGAGTATCAACAACGGAGTTTTTTGGGGGGTGTAACAATTTTAGACAGGCTTCACCCCCTCTTATCTTGTCCCTAATGTACTTTTTTCAGATATTCCTACACTTACAAATATTTACATCTCTTTTAAAAGTGAGACATTTATACTTTCATTAAAAAAACTGACTTTGAAAGAAAACAAGACTTTTTGTAGTCTCTTTCGAACTTTTTTGTTATGATTTACGTGGTCTTGACCTCATTGCTCCAAAATACTTACCATTAGCCTGCATACCGTTTACCCATCTTCTTACCAACATAAAGGTAATTTCATTTACTTGACCATTCTTACATTATTAAGGTGCAGTTTGAGTAAATGGTCATTCATGGAACATCCATGACAAGATTCATTGAAATAAGTACGATTTATAGTGGGGAGATGATTGAAATCATCCCAATGGTTAAAAAAAAAAAAAAAAAAAAAAAAAAACAAAACAACAACAAAAAAAAAAACAGCCCCGTCCTGCCACACCCATATTTGGGTATCAATTAAATTTTCTTTGACAATTTATGTGAAGGACCACCCAAGGAACAAAGAAGTTTCATTGAAATTGGCCCAATGGTTAGGGAGGAGGAAATTTGTAAGATTTTAAGAGAAAAAAATGACCTGTCCTGCCACGCCTATATTTGGGGGACAATCAATATTTCTTGAATTATTTATGAAGAGTGTCATCCAAGGATAATTTCTACAAATTTTCAATAAATCCGCCCATCGTTTAGGAGCAGAAGATGTAACGGTCGGACGAACGGACGCACGCACGACGGACACAGCGCCATAATATTTAAAAAGCTCCCTGGCCTTCGGCATGTGGAGTTAACAAGATTGTGTAACGTGTAGTGAACTGCCTAAAGGACACTAAATACATATAGTAAGGTAGAAACAGTTAACTTACATCAGAAAATGAGAGATGAAAACTTCAAAAAACACGTGATTGACCTGGTATTTATATGCGTTTTACAAGAACAATAAAGCAGACGTAACTGCCTAAGTAAGTATAAGCCAACGAAAAGTAGGTCACAAACAAAGTTAGCCTAAATTTGTGCATTTATGTCATCGAGATTGACATTAAAGATGATCTCACAAAAATTAGAAACAATCTGTGTTTCGAGGCGAGACAAATTGTGAAAAACAATGAACAAGTCGTAAGTCATTAGGGAGGTGTGATCCTAGAGAGAAAGAACGAATTTCTTCTGGCTTGAGAGTGGTTTCTTCCTCCAAGAGTCACTTGTTACGGTAATAATTTGTAGATAGCATTCTCTTTGAAACGACATTTATTTTTTTTAAATTTATGTTTTTCCCTTAATCAGTTTTTACTAAGCCAACGGATTGTGAAATGAATGAACTTAAAAAACACGAATCCTAAATAGAAATGATGGCATAGCTTAATACAGATACTGTTGAAATTTGATTAAGATTGTTTGTTTATCAAAGTAAACCCTTATCTTGGTTAATTTAAGATGAGATTTGAAAATGGAACCTGAAGCTTGACGCAAATTAACATTTAATGGGTCATACAGGAAATTTTATTGAACACCATAATTCCTCAAATATGTAATAAAAATTGGCACGAAACATTTTTATCTGACTGCATAATTATACTTAAAAATCAAAATAAATAAAAATTTGGATATTGACCCCTAACACGCAACACGTCATTCATATTCCGCGAAAAAGCCAGGCGTTTAGTACTGAACAATATACACGTAAAATGAACAACTTTATTTATTCTAAGACTTTTTCAAGATAAGTTGTAATTGAAAGACACATACATGATAAAAGGTGTTTTAAATCAGGTATGGCATGTTCTCATAAACGTTTAAATAAACAAGATGCTTAATGAGGAAAAAGCTTCACGTTGCGGGATGCATAGACGTGTCATTGTTATGATTTTCTATAACCGGCACTTTAGCCAATCGGAATGCCATAATTTTTCCTTGTCCAATATAAATGAATCTTTTGGCACCAGGGCATATTTTTAACTTTTATGACAAAACGTTGTGTTTTACTGCGTTTTTGTTTTTTCAAATTATAACATACTGAGCAAAGATGAAAACGTGACATTTTGAATTTCCCATTTTCTCTTCCGTCCAATAAACATTTCATTTTTAGTAGAGTCGATGTGGGGTTGAGAATTTTTTTTGAACTTGAAGGCTATGTGCTTTTCGTCATCATGTAGCCCCCGAATAACAGATAAACATTGACTTCCCATGTATACAACAAAAGATTTTTTATCTCACAAACGATAAGCTTAGATATACCTGAATAACTTGGAAAACAAGAAAACAGATTTAAATTACAAGCTCGACATTATTGTGAAGTTGCCGTCATTTTCAAATGACAAGGAAAACAGGTTTTGGATAATTTGTGTTTTGTAGGTTTCTAAACGGTTTTTCGATGACAATACTTTGGAAGACATTCAATTGCAGGTGTTGCAACTATTCAAAGCAAAAAATGGAGAAGTTTTTCGCGAAACGAGTCTTGTCGCGACGCAAGTAACGTTACGTTGAAACAATACTGTAATTAGATTACGGTAACTTTTGAGGAAGATTTTTACATTAACATTTAAAAGTAGAGAGACGTCTTGTAAGATTGAAACCCTTTCAATTGTGAAAATCGCTAATTCGGTCCTCAAATTCACTACTGAATAACACGAAGTGCATCATTTTGTGAAAACAAATTTTGATGGCACCTCGACTCTATTTAAGTTATTTGTCAAAAATATGACCCGTGTGAACTTTTCTGGTTTCAAACTATGCTAAAAGTGGTCTGTGTCCTTAAATCAATAAAGAAAATAATTTTGTTGAAACAATTTTGTAGGAGATTTTTGAAGTGTCAACTTTTCATTTTTGCTTCGTTTACATCCAAATGATTGGAGAGCGATAAAGAAATTATATTTTCATCAAGCGTTTTGAATTAAGAATGATGTTAAATGTTCTATGCTATTGCTAAACCTCGGAGAAACGAGTAATGTAGAGAGTTTAGGGAAGGTATAAACAGAGGTGTCTGCCAGTAAAAACAAATTTAGTCGCACCAAAGACATAGGTGAAACATAAATGTTTGAGTATCTTTCTGTGCGTTGACCATGACTAAAAAGGCTCAGCAATCTATACATAGGATCTCGATCTCAATTTTTTTAAAATAACTTGTTGGTCAGTTCAGCCCGGTCCTCGAACCCGGCTCGTGAGCGATTATCGATTTTATATGTAGAAGGAAATTTAAAAAACAAATCGGCTAATTAAGTCGCAAATATTCAACTGTTCGCAGATTAAGCTGAGTTACATGTTTTCTATAAAGTCAATTTCTTGATAACTGATTTCGTTATGATGGGTATATGTTAAGTAGTGGTTATACTTTCTATGGACCATAAATACGCAAGGGCGTAACTCCAATTACGCAATTGACGCAAGTGCGTAAAAGAAATGATCATCCCTTGAAAAATATTGTTGATGAAAGATCATAACATCGAAACTACAGCTTTTTCAAGCTGTAGTATCGATGTTTTGATTGTTCACCAAGGCTCAAATTAGAAATGGGGGCGGATCGAAGGCATTCATCTTTTGTCACAGTCCGAATATCGCCTTTACCCTATATATTTTTTGGTTGTCGCCTTCTGGGTGCGTATACAATTCAAAGTCCTAGATACGCCTATGAACACGAGTATACGCTTCGGTTGGAAATACGTTTCACGTTAGATCTTTTTGGCATTTAAAAATTCTACTTAGTGTTAGGGTTACTGTCTGTATATTAAGTATAGACCCGCAATTTAGAGTGAGTGATCAAAGGTCAATTTTGTCTATACAGGTATTGACAAAATTGACCTTTGATCACTCACTTAAACTTGTGGATCTATACAAATCATGATGATGACGAGATACTAAATTCGATATTTAGACAAATTTCATTGGTCTATACGAATATCAGTCCGTCAGATAATGCTGACAGAATTTTTCAGGTTTTGATGTTAAAAATAACTTGAAAAATGGTATTTAAGACATTTCAATATATATTTAATGATAAAAGTAAACATTTACAATAACTAGTTTGTGCGTTACAATGTTTACTTTCCAAGAATATCAGTTCAATGAGCATGTTTTGATAGTAAACGATTTCCTGGAAAAAGAAGTAGAAATTTGAGTGAAGGATTACGAAAGAACTTTATTTTAAGTGACACGTTTCTTATACATATTTTTGATATAAGACGAGGTTAAAGTCGGCGTGTCTCAAAAACAGTCTCACGACAGATCTTGTTTGTCTTATGTTTTTCGTACCATCATTATGGTACTCTTCAGGGAATAGTGATGTTGGTGCCAGCCATACCATTCTACTCCGTCCGCGTAAGAATTATGATGACCTGACAAGTATTTGCCATTAAGGTTAGACGAATGACAACTCTCATACCACCAGGCACCATGGAATGTTACTGCACAATTACCGGAAGATGTATCATGATCCTTGTCGTATGTTGTAAACATCATCCCATTGTGGCTGTCTAGAGAATCACCTGCAATCGACGTGATTTATTATAGGGATAATTCACTTTTTTTCAAGCGTTAATTTTTGCAGAGACCTACTTCGCACTCGGGCGTTAAAGTCTTTTTATGGTCTCTGCAAATGTTAACGCGCTAAAAACGTGAATTGACGCTATTACTGCATAAAAATAATGATTTTAGTGTATATTCAGACAGTTTATTTGAATTTTGAGTTTCACACCGCTTTCAACATTTTTTTCAGTTATATCGCGGTAGCAGGAGCACTTATACTGATTTCCTGCTATTTCTCTCACCAGTGCTACCACCACACACTTTCCTAGCCTCCAACTACTATCTAACATAGGTCTACGATTATCAACCCATATGTGAGAGACAAATAGTCGGAAAGAATGAGTGCCGCCGTCGGGGATCGAACCCGGGACCTCTCGATTGACACACCGACGCGGTACCAACTGCGCTATGACGGCGGCTATTTATTTAATTCATTTGAACGTTTTAAAACTAGCTCCAAATCGTCTAATGTGCCAGGAAATTGCATTATGCATGGCATCGTCACTTTTGTTGTAACTGACGTCGTTTTGTAAATTTATGATGTAAAAAAATGTACCGCGGGAATAGGATCAACGTCTTTATTTACGCGCAAAATAAATGTTAAACACGTAGTCTGATAAAGTGTATAAGTCCTGACTGGGGACATTCAAGTGAAAAAAGCCGGGCGTTAACGGCACGTGAATTTACTTATTAAGCCACGTTTTCTCTCGTTAGCACCCGGGTTTTGTCCGTTTACGTAATATGTCTGAAACAACCCGAAAAACGCACATTTTATGCCATAATTAGACTTAAAGGTACTGAATCGTGAAACTCTCGACACCCAATTTATAATTGCCCGGACCTTTTCCAGAAGCCGCCCTAATAGCGCAGTAGTGGCGCGTTTGACTATCATGCAAAAGATCCCGGGCTCGATTCCGAAGGCCGCATTCTACCTTTCCGGCCATTTGTCTTGGTTGATAATCATAGACCTATGCGGGACAGCAGCTTAAGGCTGGGAAAGGGTGTAATGGTAGTACCGGTGTGAGAAATACTAGGAATCCATTGTTAGGTACTCTAACCGACGCGATATAACTGTAAGCTTTTCAAAGCCAATTCAAACAAACCAAACTGTTCCAGGATGTCATTGTTTTACATGGATTTAGAAGTACACAATTGGTCCGTAAAGACACATCAATCTAAGAAAAGAACATCGTCTTCTCATGGAATCAAAATTCAAAATACGTTGTATGGAAAGCTACCGAAGAAATATAGCCGTCAAGTCACATTATTTTAATGGTTAAATCGATTAAAGAATTGTTGACGACTCCCGAAGCACGACAAACAACATACGCCGCGTGACGGAAGAATGCCGATCACAAAAGTCAACCTTGAGCACGTTGTGTTCAAGTGAACGAAGTTTTAATCGCGGACATGTCGGTTCCGTTAAATTTTTAGTAATATTTTTAAATTCACAAGCTATCTGATCTTCGCTATAAAATGATTATCCATAGTTTTTAGCTCAAGTGAGCACAACGTGCTCAAAGTAAGCTTTTTGTGATCACATTTTGTCGTTCGAGCGTGGAAGTCGCCAGCAATTCTGGGTCAATTTTAAATACTTGTGGAAGGAATGTTCCTGGTTAATCCTTCTCAAGAATTTATGTAAAAGCTTACCGCCATTTATTCATTGTTTGATCACCATGCTATCCAACAAAAGGATTTGCCATTCGACCATTTAACTTTACAAAAAAACAACCGAAAACAGTTCCAGCTGTGTTTCTGCCACTCTGTATATTCTAATGAATATTTTAGTAAAATCTTAAAGCCTTTCCAATGGCATTATATGGCTGTTCAACATACTACGTTTACAGTTTTTTCTTAAATTTTTCTCACGTTTTGCTGAAAATTAGCTCTTGTTACCACTCGCAAGTGGAACTATTCTTTTTAAACGAAAGATGTGTCAGGAATGTTCAGAGAATGCCCTCCATCCCTAACTACGAAGAAACAATAGGACCATGATGGTCCTGGATCGCTTACCAGAGTCTCTTTGACCTCTGGGACATCACATCAATAAAATATCCAGATGTCAACAAAGAGATGATTGGAATGTTTTCAGCAAAGCAAAAAAGGATATGCCTTGGCACAGCCGTCATATAAACATATGGGGCACGTAATGAATGAACTTGGTGAAATTCAATTAAATGAAACTATTATGAAAAGTCCTCCTCGATGTCTTTGTAAAATAGGCGTGAATGGATGCCATTCAGAGCCCAAATATGAAACCAGAGGCATGATATGAACAAAATCGGTAAAGGTCCACTAGATTATGGTAAGTATAAAATTATGAGGGCTCACCACCGACTGCTTTCAAAAAGAGAACTTTTAAAAGATTTTTCTTTGATTTTATGTAAAATGTGTCCGGGTGGAGTCCAAATATGACCCCAGGGTCTTGATATGAACAAACTTGATAGAGGTTCACTGGATGATGCTACATACCAAATATGAAAGCTATCTGCCCTCTGGTTTCGGAGAAGAAGATTTTTTTTTAAAAAAAAAATGTTCGCTTTTTTATTTTATGTAAAAATGGATAAGCCCGGGTGAAGCCCAAATATGATATCAGGGTCTTAATTTAAACAAACTTGGTAGAAGTCTACTAAATGATGCTACATACCTAATATGAAATCTGTCTGCCTTCTGCTTTCAGAGAAAAAGATTTTTGAAGATTTTTCTATTTTTACCCTTGAAGATTTTTAAAAGATTGTCACTCTTTGATTCTATGTAAAAAGGGTTGCGCCCAGGTGGGACCGAAATATGATCATAGGGTCTTGATATGAACAAACTAGGTAAGGTTCCACTAGATGATGCTACATAACAAATATGAAAGATGTCTGCCTTCCGCTTTCTGAGAAGAAGATTTTTTTTTTAATTTTTTCCTATTTTTACCCATTTTTTAAGGGTTTAGGGGGAGTTAAGAGTTCATTTCTATGAACAACTGTGGTAGAACTTGACCCAGGAATACCCCTGCCAAGTTTCATCCAGATTGGCCCATCGGGTTAGGAGCAGAAGATGATTAAAGATATTGTTGATTATAAGACGGACGAAGGACGACGGACATTGTACGATCACAAAAGCTCACATTGCGCACTTCGTGCTCCGGTTAGCTAAACATGAATATGATCTGTAGAAAAAAGAAGACCATGATTATCTTATATCGCTCGTCTGAGTAAGTCAACTCATAAATCATCAAACATGATATTAATACCAGATATTGTTTAACGTTCATTTGGGATTGTTTTGAAAGAAACGGACTGAATTTGATTTCTGTTACAATTTTCATAAATTTCCAACCTCTCAGTTAGCACGGAAACCAGAGTTATAGATCGAATTGAATTATTTTAACAAGTTTAGCAGAGGTCCACCCTAAGAATATCCCTACCAAGTTTCGGATAGATTTGCCCAATGATTTATTAAGATATGATTTTTTTTTAAAGATTTTCAACAGTTTTTGGCTATTCTGTTACAATGGAAAACAGCTTTTGATAGAATTAAATTCCTTTAACAACTTTGGCAGAGATTCACCCAAACATCATCCCTACCAAGTTTCATCTTGATTTGCCCAGTGGTTTAGGAGACTTAGGAGATGTTTTTCTAAGATTTTCGGTAATATTTAACATTTCCGTTACTATGGGAACCACAATTTTTGATGGAACTTTGTGGTCTCAAGAGTGTAAATAAGAAAATAGAAATTAAGGTCAAAGGTCCCGTGATATCATTTGGACCCTTCCCATTTTCAATAGGGTTCATCCCAGTGACCTTAAAAGCATTCTGACCATGTTTTGTGAGTATTTAGCCGTATTTGTGTCTATAGAGTGTATGTACTTAAATTGTTGCCGTCTGACGACGGCCGACGGACATTGAATGATCACAAAAGCGCATCTTTATAACATTTCTATTCTAGACTGGGTGAGGATCAGCTTGTCTCAAAGACCACCTAGAGACAGATCCTATATTTATCTTATAACTATACCAATATCTGTATGATAACATCCTGTATGATATTTTTTATGATATCACATAGTTATTTTTAGAACAAAGATGTAATACGGTTATTTTTAGAAACTTGCATTTCAGTAAGAAACATTGTCGAAAACAAGACAAATAGAGGTTATAAGATAAATATAATACATACTTAGTGTATTATATGAAAAAATAATTAACTCGGTTGTGAGAATTGATAATTGTCTCGGCAGAGCCTCGACAATGATCAATTCTCCCAACCTCGTTAGATATTTTTTTTCATATAATACACTAAGTATGTATTATATATTTACCTGCTGTTCCAGAATATCCATATACAGTAAGACGGTAGTTTGTTGATGCCTTGTCTACGTGGAAAGAAGCATATGTCGCATGCTTGGTTACATTTTGAAAGTCACCAAGGACCACTTTCAGCTCGAAATTTGGAATTGAAGTGAGAACGTGGATGTTTTCTAACCCTGGTGAAAATGAGGAAACCAGAGAGTCGTTTATATGCTGTAAACTCTAGTTCTGCTGAATTCCAAGCAATTTACCAAATAACAGCAGCCTGGTTCAACATTTCTCATAATAAGTAAGAAGATAGTAGGTAAAGCAACGAGTTTTGCAAATAAATCGAGATTTGCAAAATTCGTTTTAATTGCAAAACTCGTTGTAACAGAGCAGGTAATGAATGGTAGGATAAGACTGTATGTCTTTGCAAGCTGATCTAAGTATTCCACTTTTACAAAGCTACGCATTCAGCAAAAAATACCGTGACCAGCACGGGAAGTCCGTTTCAGCCCGAAATTAAGAATGAATGACAGAGCTTGGATGTTTTATATAATCTAGTAAAATTGACGAACACGAGGACAATGATGGTCCTAGAACGCCCACCTGAGTCTCGCCTGAGTCTCCTTGATCCCTAGGGACATCACATTAATTAAATAGGCAGATGTCAACAAGGAGATAATTTCTACATAAGATCAATACCATGAAATGATTTTAGCCAAGAGCAAGACATATATACCTTTTTGCTCTTTGATTCTATGTAAAATGGGATGCATCCGGGTGGAGCCTAAATGTGACCCCAGGGTCTTGATATGAACAAAATTGGTAGAGGTTCATTAGATGATGCTATTAATTAAATATGAAAGCTATCTGCCTTCTGGTTTCATAGGAGAAGATTTTTGAAGATTTTCATTTTTTCACCCTTTTTGTTTAGGGTAAAGGGAAAGTTAAGGGTGGATTTCATTCATTTGTGCTCAGATGAGCTATAAGGGATGCGCCCTGGTGGTACCCAACTATGACCCCAGGGTCTTGATATGAACAAACTTGGTAGGGGCCCACTAGATGATGATACATACCAAATATAAAAGCTGTGTGCCCACTGGTTACGAAAAAGAAGATTTTTAAAAGATTGTCGCTCTTTGATTCTATGTAAAAAGGGTTGCGCCCAGGTGGAGCCAAAATATGATCCAAGGGTCTTGATATGAACAAACTTGGGAAGGTTCCACTAGGGTGATGTTACATACCAAATATGAAAGCTGTCTGCCTTCTGGTTTCAGAGAAGAAGATTTTTGAAGATTTTCATATTTTCACCCTTTTTGTTAAGGGTAAAGGGAAAGTTAAGAGTTGATTCCATTTATTTGACCAACTTTGGTAGAGCTTGACCCAAGGAACATCCCTGCAGAGTTTCATAAAGATTGGGCCACTGGTTTAGGAGGAGAAGATGTTTAAAGAAATTGTGGACGAGGCACGACGCACGACCAACGACGGACACCGGACATTGTACGATCACAATAGCTGACCTTGAGCACTTCGTGCTCAGGTGAGCTGAAAAAGGTAGCCGTTCCTTTGTGTTTTTTTTATGTTTTTCAGACCTTACTGAGCCAGATGTGCGTGATGCAGATGAAACTTCCAAGTGGAGATGTACTTACAAATTTCGATAGTCCAGCAGAAATCGTTTAAGTAAATCCTTAACGTTCATTTCTTTTAAATAATACTTTTAAGAAAGGCCATCGATGGAGTGCTTTGTTTACTTGCCGGTCAACTTTTAATTTCAGCTGATTAGTGTAAAGTGATGTATCGTAAAGTAACTGGGTAAACAGTTTTCATGTTTTCAATAACCGTAAATTTGGGTTTAATAGCAAGCTTTATTTTCCCTTATACTCGCGACTGATTAGAAACGAGAAATTAAGAATATCGTTTAATTTAGTTTGATAAAGAAAATAGATCGACGGTTCACAGCAAAAAAGTCGCAATTGCATTTACAAGTACTTGTACGACTTTCTTTTTACTTTAGCCTCAAGTTATTACTCCAGCTTAAAACTGAAATCGCCAATTTATCTAACATAACATAAGGCGCGAGAGATAACAGGTGCGTCATTTATGCGAGTTAAAGTTATCAAAGAAATGAATACATTTTGGGGATGAAAATTCTTACCAAGCCAATATTCCGAGTTTGTGAATCCAAATCCGACAACATAGTCATCCCAATCTCGATAGAAATCCACTGAACCGTCAAATCGGCGTTGGATTACCTTAAATAATCATAGAATTGTCCATCAAATCAAGTCGATTGCTGACCACCTACATTGACTTTCCACATGGATGACCGACTCAGAATTTTAAACGCCATTTGTCGTCAACAAAAATGGGCTTGGAAAAAAAAGAAAAGAAAAACGTTCATGAGCGGGCAAAACGTTACGATTCTCTATATATATATCTACGTTATTTTGGAAAGATGACAATGGAAAACTGAAAAAAAACATTGATCTAAAGCTATTTAAGGCTTGTCAACATAGGTATAATATAGGGTTAATTCACGTTATTGAGGGCTTTAACATATTCAGAGACCCGCAAAATGAGGGTTTCTGCAAATGTTCACTTCTGAAAGAACGTGAATTGACGCTATTATTGCCTCGTTTTGGAAAGAAATCCGTATTGCACAGCAACCTCGCTTGATCGCACAATATTGATCTAGATTTTCACCTTTACGTGATGCAAAGTAAGCGATGCCATTGGTCTTAATTGCTCAGGCGGGAAATAATTGTCTCTAATGCGACACATCCTCATTATTTTGAACATATAATCTCGTAGGCTTTGGCGAGTATCATATGGATTTGACATCATAAATGATTACTATCCCTGTACAGTTTAGAATAAAATCACCGAAAATAAGTGCAAAGACGCAATGCATCGAATACAATAACAAGAGACTCAAGAGGGCCGTAATCGCACCACTGGCACTAAGCTTATAAATAATCTATGACAATGCAAAAACTGTCAATAATTGTAGTTGTGACAAAAAGAAATTTTGCATCAACAAGACATTTTCCATGAGGCAGAATAAAATCACCCCATATCACAGAAAGTTTACACAGCATGACAAAGGGATAGTTCTTTTGAGTTCGGTTGAACTCTTGCCATTAGATTAAGAGAAGATTTGTTATATTTTATCACTAGGGACTTTGCTTAGTGACTATGATATCTGGAGAGTCCATGCTATAAGCCCAATAAAATTTTAACAAGGAAATCTAAAAGATCATGTCCTAAGAAATACTTCTGTGAAGTTCAATTGAATTCTGATCAGTAGTTTCAAAGAAGATTTTATATAATTCATCATATAGTACCATTGTTCGGTGACACGACTGCCAATAGAGCCCACATTATCAACCCGATCAGAAATTTTCGAAGAAATCTTAAAAACAGATGAACTCTTGTTGAATTACGATCAGTAGTTTAAGAGAAGAAGATTTTTTTTAAATTTTCAATACAAGAGCCCATTTTTTTTTTTGCTAATGCGACAGCCCATATCACCCCTATTATAAGCCCGATCAAAATTAAACGAAGAAATCTGAAAGAACACTTTCCAAGGATCAATCTGGTAAAGTTTGAGTGAATTCCGACCAGAAGTTCCCGAGAAGAAGACTTTTTATATTTCACCTTTTTGGGCCATTTTTGTGTGACACGACAGCCTGTAGCACCCACATTATCAACCCAATCAGAGTTTAACGAAGAAATCTGAAAGAGCATGTCCTGAGGATCATTCCCGTAAAGTTTGGTAGTATACAGCATCAAAACTGTTAGCTGTGTAAAAACTCCTGGCAACAATGGTCTTTTGTGGGAGGATACTTATATTTTTCTGAATTTTAGTGAAATCGTGGTGTACATTCAAAAGCGGGAATGAGAATAATTACTAAAACGGCAACTACTACTGCAATTGTTATTGCAGTAGCCATCATCATTGCCTGCGAGATTGTAATATGATTAAACTTGTGAAATTAATATCTTATATATCTGAAAATAAGTATGCTGTACGAGGAGGTAGAACAAGACATTGTGAAATGTTAAGAAGCTATGATAGCGAATTACGAAGCATAAATGACTCACGAATGAATTTTCCGAGTTTTCTTAAAACGGTAATTTTTTCAGTACACATTAATGTAAAAAATTTGAAAACGTTTGGCTTGTTATAATAAAACTTGTCTTTTCACCTTTTTCTTAAAAATTTTTAAGTTTGACAAACCAGAACAAAATTGTATTCGTCCTCTACATCCTGAGAGTCATAAAAACAGTCGGTATCTACGTGATGAACCAGTAAATTCACTGTTATATAACGACCTGTTTCAATGCGTGATTTATAAGAAGATAACTAATAGAAACTACCCTATGTAGTAATTATCGCATTAAAACTAAATGAGGAGATTATGCGATTTCCAGATAAGGAAAGATTGAGGTCCATCGACACATTTATATGCTGTAAGAAAAATAATCCGAGGTGTATTGATACGCTCTTGTGATGAATTCTTTGGACAGTCGAAATGAAATCATAGTCGTTCCATTATTCGATTTTGTGAAACGAAAGTTAGAATTGCTAAGCATCTAAACTAAAAAATCTTGATAGTCGTTAATATGATATTTCTTTACTTGCTATTTCATAATAAAATCGCATTCTTTCCGTCTATTATCTCTCACCAATGGGTTGATAATCGAAGCATATGTGAGATAGCAGCTGCAGGCTAGGAAAAGATGTAATGGTAATATTGGTGAGAGAAATACAAGGAATCCATTGTTAGGTGCTCCAGCCGCCGAGATATAAATGAAAAAAAAAATGTTGAAAGCGGCGTTAAACTCCATTCAATCAATCGATCATAATTAAATCGACTTACAGTCCATGCAACGTTGTTATAATCGAATATACAGTATACAGATACAGGTCTGTGCCGTACACCATATGGATATATGATGTATGTGTCGTTCACATTTTCTGGTAAACTTAGTTCCGAACAGTCTCTAGGGTAAGCAGGACCTAAAGGTTTGGTTAAAAACATAGGATTAAGTTGATGTTTCCTAATAAATAAATGGTCAAAATCGAATGGATGATAACAAACTTCCGTTATGGCTTGATGTACATGTTTGCATGCAAAAATTCTTCAATGAACTCACTCTATCCAGAAAAAAAATCGAATCAAAGACCCAAAACGGAGAAAGTTTTACAACCTAGTTTTGAATTTATGATGCTGTAAATTGTATACTTATATATATATATATATATATATATATATATATATATATATATATATATATCAATCCTTCATGCAGTCAGCATATTTTATTTGTGCATTATGTCGTTATCAATGCTACCCAACGTTCGTACCTCAGGCAGTTGTAAAATTGTTAAAAATGTCACGCACATGCTCATGTAAACAATTAATGAAGAACACACCCACCCTGGTTTTGAACTGTCTCACATGACAAAGCTTGGTTACACATACTGGCGTTGTTACAGCATGCTTCACAGACCACGTGATGACCTTCACCCCTCTTTCCAACAACCGCCGAAAATACATGTGGACATTCCTGAAGGGTTGAATGATTTTCAGATATTGCTAAAATTGAAAAAGTCTGGGACATACCAAGTCGAGAAATTTGGGAAATTTACAAGGGAAGTAATTTTGGAGTAATTTAGGAATGTAATTGCTTCTATATCATACCTTAAATACAGGATTGAATTGGTCTTTAAATAAACAACTTTGACTTCAAAGACGAATCACCCCCCCCCCCCCCCCCCCCAAGAACTGTTACAACGGACAAATACCTCTGCATGAAAACATGTTAAGGATTCGCAATGAAAACAGTCAAACGATTGACTCACTGAAGACAAAAACGCTACGCCTTTCAAAATAACATCTTTTATCCATCGAATTTAAAAGAGACGAGAATATCTTTTACAGTCTGATACTCCGCATAATCATTTACTTTCATATCTTATCCTGCAAACACAGGAACTTTGAAGAGTAAAGGGAAATTAGAAGTAATGTGTGTCTTTTTTCAAAGTAAAGGCATTATAAGCTTTTAGATTGCGTTTCATATTAGAAATTCATACAATCTCAAACAATAATTCCAATTGAATAATTAGTAATATTTTTTCTCCCTATTATTACAACGGAAAATAAAAAAAAAAAATCGAAAAAATTTGATAAAATATATGTTACGGTGCATGACAGAGAGTGTTACAGTATAGTAACTACATCACTAATATAGGTAACTGATTCTTATGGAAAACATTTTTTATGTTTTATGTATTTGAATGGGATTTATTAGCTACTATAGCTATGATTTCCTGTCTGTCCGTATGTCTATCCGTCCGCCCGTCTGTTAACATACACTTACTTTCCCAAAAGAGTCCACAATCTCTTTCCGATTTACTTCCAACTTTCACATAATGATTATACCGACATCAGAAGGAAACATCAAGGAAATTAGATTACAATATACTCGTTGTAGCATTAGAGTCAGGGCGGTGAAGTATTAATGCAAAAAGAGCCTTATGATAATTGGTGAAATTATCCCAACCCTTGAACTCAAATTTAAGAACTGGTTCGATATCTAGTACAAGAAGTTCAAGAACTTGTTCTAGAACTGGCTCAAGAGCTAGTTCGACTGTTCTTGAATTGCCAATTCACGTTCTAGAACCAGTTCTTGAACGTTTTCGCAGGGAAGGAGGCGCTAGAGCGGACGTCCTGTGATTTCGAAAATCTTAAAAACTAAAAACTATAATCAACTAGTAATTCGGCGGGTCTATCCTCTCAGAAAATATTTTAGATCAGAGCATGGCAAGCTGCCTTGACCTTTTTTGTACAAATTTCTGAGATAGTTCAGAAGGTTTTATTGACTTTTTATTTAGACCGAATAAAGGTTCTTTTCCCTTCAATTCTCGTATTTACTTCAATGCAAATTAGTGTCCATTTTCAATACAAAAGCGAAACAGGACCTTTTTTGTGCTTAGATTTATATTTTGAATAAATTCACTTCAGGGTTATATTTTCCCTAGAATTTCAAAAACAACTTAAACAACGCACTTGGCGGATGGTACCCATTTGTAGGTCTAGGTATAAAATAGGCACCACGACCCATTCATTACATTTTTTAAAAACAGCAAAAGTAGATTTATTTGAACAAAAGTTTCATATTGGAGAAATGGAGATCAGAGTGTTATTTTAGATATATCGCATTAAATGAAGTTTTGGGACTTTTCTCCCCATCTACCTCGTATTTCCCAGAAAAGACCTAGATATAAGATAATTCGAATTTCGTTGCGCTTTCTTTTTTATGTTTTTAGAAAATCCTTGCGTCAAGAAAACTGGGATTTTTGTATGCAATATCAATGACAGAGGTTGTAACACAGTAGGGAAGATACTGTAACATACCAAAAGAATTAGGCAGAGTCCGTATCATACGCATAAAATTGAAATAATGCATATAAGTTTCGAAACAGAAGACATTTCTTTAAGATAACGGGTATAATAGAGAAGACTGAGGGGTTTTAACGCCAAACAGATAAAATGTTTCAGCATTTCTTCTTTCTTTTCTAAAATTCTAAAAAGAAGTAGACGAAACACTGTTTTTCAATCAAATTTACATCAAAACCCCTTTTAATAGAAATATCAATATCAAAAATATTTCGATCAGGATCATTTATTATCTAAGGAATGGAATAGGAATACATAAAAAGTCTAACGTGTCTTCTGGATGTACAAATAATGTCGAAACCGACATGTATTCAAACAAATCTGCAGACGCCTTCACAGTTTTCATTGCAAATCCTTAACATGTTTTCATGCAGAGGTATTTGTCCGTTGTAACAGTTCTTAGTGGGTGAATCATACTCTACTGAATCTATGTAAACCAATGAAGTCATGGAATAAATAGAGGATAATCGTTTGTTTCAGTGTAAGATCGATTTATATTTCATTGAGTGAACAACAAAAGCTATATTTTCACGAGTGGAAATGAAATATTAATCGATCTTATACGAAAAACAAACGATTATTCTATTTCTTTAATGCATAAATGAGACAAAATGAAATTTCTATGACATATTTTCGTAAAGCGAGACATTCTATGACATTTTGCACGTGATTGCTATGCAACGTTCATTGTGACGTCACTTATTTCGCCCCGCATAGATGACGTCAGATAGGATGAAATGCACAAAAGCAGGGTATAAGTTTTTGATAATTTCACTGTTTTTGCGGTGAGATTATCAGGTGATAATATACCGTTATTTCTCGATAAACCACCGAAATGCATTAAAGAATATGTAATAAAACACCATCTAAAATACTGAAGTTTACCTAAAAAAATGCCGCAATGTATTCACCTGAGGATTTGATAACCAAAGGTGGCAAAATGCCTAAACTATTAATTTGAAATTCAAAATTCCATGAACGACTTTACCAAATTTCAAACTAGTTCATGATTTTATGAAGACAAACATTCTAATTTTGTTTAAGACATTTCGGCTATGTTATGCCCCTAGTACATACATAGTTTTCTTAAATTTGGCCCAATTAGTTTGTTTTTGACCCGATAAGATCCAATTTTGTACATCAACCAAGATATTTTGCCTAGTATCAATTTGAATAAGTTTTAAGACCTACGAGCCAAAACATGTGGCTTCTGTAGGGCACACAACTTTTAACGATTATACCTCTTTACCTCATTTTCGACCCACTTTACCCAACTCGTCGAATATATTTTGTTAACAAACATTCTGACCAAGTTTGAAGCATTTGGATAAAAAGTGTCTTAAGTCCACACGATTTTACCAATAATTTAGTTTTTGACCTCATTTGAAAAAATTTCAAAATTGTTCGAGATATCATGTTGTCATCATGTTGACAAACAATCTGATTAAGTTTCAAGACGATTCAGCAACAGGCGTGTCCTCTAAACCACACATAATGAAAAGGATACACCGTGTTCGATCATAATTAGTGATCCGATGAGATAAAAAATATTGCTCGCTTACATAAAAAAGTTTGCCAAAGTCAAACAAATATCTAGTATGATAAATATGACTGATTTTGTCATCTATTACTCGAAAAGGTATTCATTTTGAACAGGGGATTCATTCTTTCAGGTCTGAAAGCCGACAAATTGAGACGTCTATCTACAATGACGCCTTTGAGTGAGGATTATGCTCGGGGCTGAAAAATTTCTTCGTAATGATAAGTGTTTATGTTTTACTTTTAAATATTTCTGATCTAACAGTAGTTTGAGTTAAAGAATAAATATATAGGGCACTAGAGCATGAAATGATTCTGAAAAGGTAATTTTGAAACATGTTATATGTTTATCTTTTGCAAGTGTATAAATTGTTAATTTCCAAATAATCATTATATTTGTGGTTTCATATTCAATGATACAATAGCAGCACATACCGTAGCAGTCATACATCCAAGGTCAACCAGATCTGTGCCCGATTCGGTTCTGTATTTACGTATGTAACATTTCTGATAGAAAAAGAAAGTTGTGATCTAATACTAGTTTGATCATTGGTCAATTTACACAGATTGAAATAAAATTCTTTTGATGCTGTGGCCGTAAAAAACTTTCATTTCCTGTAAAATCATCGTTATGTTTTTATCTTTATGAATTTTGCTGTTTTCGAATAAGAAACAAAAAAAAACAAAAAACAAAACAACAACAACAACAACAACAACAACAACAAAAAATAAAATAAAAAAATAAAAAAAAACACAACAGCACACAAACAACAACCTTAAAAAACAACAACAGCACAAAAAACTCTAGGTGGTGCCGATGGCTTTGTGTCCTTGTCCTTGTTGTCATCTTCGTGCGAAAACTTTTGTATTATCTCTTGTATAACCTAAGACATTCTCTTGAAACTCGAAACGAAATAATAACTATCAAAAGAGCAATGTATACTATCAAGAGGTATGTTTCTAAATACATTTTTGCGAATAAAACCGTTTTTCGACTTGGAGTTCTATCCACTTTTCCGCGCCATACAGCCGAAATTAGGCATCCATTTGCGGTTGTGCAGTGTTACCCTATTCCTGTCCATACACTTACAAACAAACTGTCCACAACTTAAGCATAGCTGAAAATTACTGACGAAATCCGGTGTCGAAGTACCATTAAAAAATATTGGTTTACAAGGCCAATGCGCTAACCGCAGAGCCAAAGAAGATCTTCCCTGACGCCATTGTCAGACATTGTATTTAAACCAAAGAAGCTATGCAGGACAGTGGTGAGAGTGGTCTCCAATAACACCATGAAATTTTAAGTAAAATAGGGAAACAGGTTTAACCTCATAGTCTTCACACGTTGTATAGTGTTGACAAGAGACCTGGTTGGACATGCCACTACAAGAAGAACATTGTTGACCAGCGTCTGTAAGAAAAACAAGAGATGCTTGTAAAACATCTATGTTCCCAATAAGATCAAGTCAATGGCATATTCTTTGTCAATTACATTATTACAAAACGACATCATAATGATTAACTTATTTACAGTGAGTGTAGATTCTTTTCTTATTTCCATTGGAATCGAGTTCCATAAATTAACGCTGAAATAACTGCAAGACTACTTTTGTATATATACGTTCGAGGCTTTTTGTGAGAATTAGATCGTTTTTCGTTTCAGAAAGTAATTGATACTTTTCATTGATTGATACACGGAGTGTAGCGGACATGTAAGTCGGTGTATAATTTCCTAATGTTTTATAGATAAGGAAGCATAATAAGATCAAGATATTCTATAAATGCTCACCTGTCCAACTATTCAGTCCAAACAAAGTCAGTAGCAAATTAAGAGTTCCTAGAAAATAAAGTGAAAATTGAAACAATAAGATGCCTGAGAATGCATTAACACCCAGAATCGTTAACGACACTGTATTTGCTCGATTTATACTGTTAGTAATATCATGAAATTGAAATTCACCTCGACTAAAATATTCTAAATCGTTCTTTCTTCGCTCCATTCACTCATTCCAATCTCTTACTTATATAAAATAAACTAATTAACAGTCATACCGGGAACGAACAGTATTCGACACCGGCTGAGGTATTGGGCATGTATGCGCATAGATCAAGCAAGTCGCTCTCGTTTATTTGTGAATTTGAAAGCAATTGTCAGCCTCGTTTTAGACAGCATTGCCAATTTCAGTGTACTTCGCGTTTACCTGCCCTGCGTTCAGGATCGCCGAACGGCGCAAACAGTTTTCAAATTGTACCCCGCTTTGTACGCAAGTGCATGTGCAAAGCAGGATACAGTTGGAAAACTGTCTGCACCGTTCGGTGATCCTAATCGCAGGCTGATATTGTTGAGCATAGACCAAAACATTGAGAAAGCTCGTTTGGGTAAAAAACGCCGCTGTTGAATTTAATTCGGCGCGACGTCACTCAAAGGGCAATCAGATGTAATTTTACCCCCTCGTTATATGGATAATCAGGATAATATCAACACGGACGCTATTGAACTGGTAAAATCAGAGACACTACCTATGTTGTTGTTTGCTGGTTTTCAGATTTCTGTCGTTTTCGGAAAACAAACTAGCGACCGATGATCATTCCCCATCTATCATGTTTTAAACTGTATAGAACTTTAAAATCCAAGAGGGAAACTTATTTGCATTGTTGATATTCGTAAATTTGCAAAAGTTTGTGAAGTTTTCTACAAATTACCTTAGAAAAGTCGAAAAAATAAGCGTGATTACAGAAAGAGGTCAATGTTCTGGTCTATAAATTTCAATTCCTTAAGTTCGAAAATACAAAATTAAAATGTATATAGATGATATTGAATGAGTGGTTATGGAATACCGAATTTATTAAACGAGTCATCTATAAACAGATAAAAACGAGACTGTGCCGAGTTTTTATCAGTTTAAGATGACGAGTTTAATAAACTCGGTATTTTATGGGCACAAATTTGATATTCTATTTATAATTTGACCCGAATTTTTGCGAAAAATTGTCAAAATTCTTGAAATTTAACATTTCAATTTTCCGCAAAACTTATAACGCCGTTAAAAACTGACATAATGACGTCATTTTCGCGGTTACAAAATAGCGTTGCTATTTGCTCTGATCTCATTAGAATGGTTATTCCACTAGTGTTGTATACTTTGGTTAATTTGACCCCAATTTGACCTCTGTGAAAAAATGCTTACATAACAATTACCGACATATTTAATCATTTAACAAAATATATATTCCAATTGAAACCTTTTGTTATTCATTCCTATGAAAGCACGTGCAAAGCCGAGTAGGAATAATCAGATTTTTATTCATCTAAATAGCAGGGCTCACATTAGGGTCAATAAAACCGCACTATAACACCCGTGTAATATCAAAAATATTCAACGAGGTTAATTCACTCCCTCGATCGACGTAGGGCATATTATAAACATAATTATTAATCGACTTATTGACAATGAGACTTCATGGTCGAGAGGTAGGGCATGAAAAATTAAAGAAACAAATGTTAAGGGTTCGAGTCTCGATGAACTTGTTATTTTTCTTTTTATTTGTTTGTTTGAATGGGGCTTTCAATAATCTTTCAGCTTTATTATATATATATATTTACACGAAATTTTATTTGCAAACGTTTCAATGAATTTGCAGAAATTCTTTAACAGTATTCATACATTGACTATTACATGATTTTTCACCAACAAATAATGAAATTATAAATATGAAAAACTTCAGTATTTTGAGAGATTTTTGACGAATTCAGTCCATTTTAAATCGTTTACTAGATGCATTTGTCATATTGTGGTGTGCTTTTACTTTTCGGTAGAAATAATAGCTAAATGGCTTGCTCTTAATTTAGTAGAACAATCTAGGTCAAAGCGATTTATAATCTTCTCTGAAACACAGCTCTTATTAACCAAAAATTCGAAAATCCTCTTATTACCGACCTGCTCGAACGCATTTCTCGAATACTGATCCTTAAAAGTCTGGTGTACTGCTCATTCGGAACATCACTCGGCCATTTTCGTAAACTGCAACAGACCTCGAATGTATGTAAGGCGGATGGATTTGTAACAAAATCGTGCGGAAAAGGTGTAAGAAAAAACTAGCGAACCGGCGCTAACTTTAGATTGATATTTTTTTACCGTAAATAACGGCTGAAAAATCTTAATTTTTGAGAATGATTCATCATTCTCAAAAATTAAGATTTTTCAGCCGTTATTTAAGAATCTAAAGTTATTTATGTAAGGATATGATGGTTTCACGTCTGTGACTTCAAACGCGTAGCGTTGGCGACGTCGAATGTTTTCGCTCAAAGTTTCGAGGGCTAACGCAATTTTAAATGACGTCATCGAGATTTTCCAAGGTTTTCCCGTAATTTTTAATAATGGTTCGTCTATGTACATCCGAGGTTGATCGTGAGATTGGCCGAGTGGTGTTCCGAATGGTTGGAGATGAGCTGGCTGATACCAAATCTGCCCTACGTTCAGGATGAAAGCGTTAGCGAAGCGTTTTGAAATGATACCTCGCTTTGCATGTTTGTGTGCGTGCAAAGCGGGGTATCATCTCATGCGCTCGCGAAACGTTTTTACATCCTGAACAAAGGGCAGCACTTGCTATTAATTAAGCAGGGACACCGTTCTCAGACGACTTCGTAGCCTCCGTAGGCCGATACGACCAAGACGACCTTACGCTGGAAGCAGACCGACGCAACGTCATCGCGCTGCTCGTCTTCAGTGGGCACAGCAGCACTTCGCTGGCGAAGGCGTCATTTGAATCCAAATATTTTTTCCGACGGGTCTAGGTTCAACCTCAGTTACCAGCACGTTCCTCTGACATTTATGCACGACAATACTTGCCCGCATCCGGCTCGCATCACGCGGCAATATTTGAATAGAAATGGCGATGAAATCTTACCGTGGCCTGCGTTTCCCCTGACCTTAACTATATTGAGATTTGCTTGGTCGAAAAGAAAGGGACAAGGTTAAAATTTTGCAGGATATTGAGCAGGCTTTCCTGGTCGAATTGAACAGCGTTCCTCCGTACAACGTATGTCGTATTGTAAAGGTAACACGGAGGACATACCCGATATTAATGACATTGTTTCATATTCATACTTTATAGGGTCTAAAACCTCAAGCTCGCCCGAAACAAGATTTAAAGACATTTCAAACTTTGTGAATGTTTTATTTTGACCCTTAACGCAGATTGACAAATATCAAATGTCTATACTATTTTTCGGTTTCCAAACGAACCATCCCATCAAATAGATAATTAAAGTATCTGCACTTTGCTACCAAATTTGTTTAGGCTTAGGTCCAATCGGGAACCCTCGGCGATTCTACGGAATAGATGACGTTGCGAAAAATAAAGTCAAAGTAAGGTTAAAATTGGACATGTTATGATTTGAAAACAAAACGCAATGGCTTACTGCGTTTTGATTTCAAATTATAACATGCTAAAATGATCTTCACAGACGCTATGAAAACTTTAAAGGAATATACTATTCTTCAAGCGTATAAACCGAATTACCACCAGGAGCCGTATTACCGAAATATGACCAAATATTACTACACTTACGTCCGAGGTAATTTCCAGTTTACGGAAAAGTCCGAGCGATGTTCGGGCTTAGGTCATGTAGATGCCTACAAAAAGTCCCCAAACATAATGCCTAGATTCTTTCGAATATAGATATGATTAACCCATCATTTTATAGCATTTTTACATGACTGTGTTGTTAATTCTCCTGTTTTCTGTGTTTGTGCCAAAAATGACCATAACTGTCGACGGGCCGTAAAACACCTTTAAAACTATTTTATCATTTAAAAGAAAATATTTAAAACACTGCAGATCTCAATCGACCTCGGTCAGAGGCTTTGTCTTATTTCATATCAAAACTTAAATATTTCTATTTTATTTACACACACACATATATATATATATGTGTGTGTGTGTGGTGCCCGTGGTCTAGAGGTAGAGCGTCGGCAAAGAGACCCAAAGGTCCTGAGTTCGATTCCCGGGAGCGGCTATCGATCTTGGTTCTTTCATTGGCCCACACATTCGGCGCGAGTGCTGGTGAATTTTCCAGGAAGAAGAATGGAGAGGCATTAATCTAAGTTGTTAGAACTTGTGCCCCAATCGATGTAAAATTAATAGGTTTAAACAAAAACAAAACAAGAGCCGTCAGAGACGGATTATGCTCCCCGAATAAGGCATTGTAACAAAAATAAGAGCCATACTGGACATGGACATCTCCCGCCACGAAAGCTTGATAGTAAACTGAAGCCCAATAGATTAAAGATTCTTTTGTACTGTCAGAGATTTACCTCCCATAAAATCTAAGTATCAAAAATAACAAAGGGCAATAACTCCAAAATTATACAAGTAAGAGTTGTAGTTCTTGTGCACTGCACTTCTCCTCTATGAGATCTATCCACCCATAAAGTTCCAAGTTGATAGCTATTATACTTTAGGAGAAATGCTCCAGACATAATCTAAGCATCAAAAATAACAAAGGGCAATTACTCCAAAATTATACAAGCAAGAGTTATAGTTCTTGTGCATAGCACTTCTCCTCCATGAGATCTATCCACCCTTAAAGTTTCAAGTTGATAGCTATTATACTTTGGGAGATATGCTCCCCACCAATAAAGTTTCAAGTTGATAGCTCTTATACTTTAGAAGATATGCTCTGTGGTCAGATTGCAAGGACTCAAATAAGGTGTTATCTTATACAGCTAATAGAAAGGAAACAAACATTAAACCCCCTTTTCGCATGACATACTTTTAGACACAAAGTTCAAATAGTTTATGGTAAAGGGCATCTGATTTGCTATTCAAATGTTAAATTTCATCAAATACTGAGCATAAGACTAGGAGAAATGAAAGAATAACTGTATTTTACACGCTAACGCAAAGGTAACAAACATTTAGCCACCTTTTTCCACAATATTTTTTTTACGTTGATTTTAAATTGTTTATAGTAAAGGGCATCTGATTTGCTACTCAAATATGAAATTTCACTAAATTCTGACTGTTAGACTAGGAGAAATTTGGGAAAAATTTGTTTTTTTACCCTAAGTCCCCTTTTCCCTTGACGAGGCCTCAAATCCAAAAACCGTCACAGATGCATCATCACTATATCATAGGGAGTTCACATGGTAAGTTTCATTTGATTTGGCCCAAGGGTTAGTGAGAAAAATACGGGGACGGACGGACGGACGCACAGACACTCAAATAAGGTGTTTCTTATACAGCTTACATAAAGGTAACAAACATTAAACCCCCTTTTTGCATGACATAATTTTAGACATAAATTTCAAATTGTTCATGGTAAAGGGCATCTGATTTGCTACTCAAATATGAAATTTCACTAAATTCTGACTGTTAGACTAGGAGAAATTTGGGAAAAACTGTTTTTTACCCTAAGTCCCCTTTTCCCGTGACGAGGCCTCAAATCCAAAAACCGTCACAAATGCATCATCACTATATCATAGGGAGTTCACATGGTAAGTTTCATTTGATTTGGCCCAAGGGTTAAGGAGAAATAGGTGGGGACGGACGGACGGACGGACGGACGGACGGAAGGACGGACGGAATTACGGACGGACGGACAGACGAAGCGGCGGCTATATGCTCTCTCTTCGGTGAGCATAAAAACACAAATATATAAATGTGACCCGTCACGCCAAAAAGGACTTTGGTTGGGTAGTGCGAAAAGTGTCGACCCTAGTCAGACTGTGTGTATTTTAGTTATTTATCGTCGATACCGTAGCACATGACCAGTTGAGCGACATCTCCAGAAGACGGTTAGTTGTTACGTGGGATATTGCAAGGATACATGATGAAACAACTGCTGAGACTCGCCATAGTTCCATAATTTGCTCGGTGTAAAACACCGTCTCACGGGACCTCGGTTTAACGTCTCATCCGAAAGACAATGAGCTTTGTTGGATCATATTTGTAACAAATCATATATGTAACACCTGTTACATATATGATCACATATGTAACATGTATTACATATTTGACTCGGAAATCTTATTTTGTGACGAATATGATCGATGCCGGTTTTTGATGTGACATGAAATCACATATGTCACAGGTCAATTTTGATTTAAAAACAGTACATATTACTACCACACATGCCTGCTAGTCTGCCAACTTAAAGCCACTAGGCTGTCACCTTCACGCCACTAAACTGGCAACTTCGCAAACATTATCAAGACGGGACATGATCAATTTTCACTGATCTCCTACTACTGCAGATGCGCAGGCTGATCTATATGATGTGTGTCTTGCCTTCCAATCTGCAGATCAATTTTCTTGCTGTTTGGATGTTGCTGGACACACTCACGTGCGCGCTCGAAATGCACTGGTACCTAAGCAAAAAAAAAACATTTTTTTCATACGTCCTCCCTCTCTCTCTCTCTCTCTCTCTCTCTCTCTCTCTCTCTTTCTCTCTCTCTGAGGTTGAATCAACTTGGAGTGAGTCTCAATCGCTGATGTGCTAACTATTGTTTTGCAATCGAGAATAAAATCAATAGTGTAAAGAATATAATGATGTTGCTATTGCTGTTAATTGTTTGACTACAAATAGACAACTTAACCTGTTACATATATGCTTCTCATGTCAACCTCCATTTCGGACAAACACATTTGTAACACACTTTATCTGTTACGAATGTGATCATGTACGTAACAAATGTGTTACATATATGATTTGTTACAAATATGACCCAACAGAGCTTGTTATTGTGTGAGCGCGGGAATCGAACCCGCGCAGTCGAACTTCAATGGTTTTAAAGTCCGACGCTCTTTCAACTGAGCTGATCGGGCTCACTAGTCAGACTGCGTCAATTGCACAGGCTGACTAGGGACGATACCTTTTGCGCATGAAGGATTTTTTAATCTAGAACAATCATTCACCTTTTTGTGTAAAAAGGTTTTAAATACAACCTCATGCTGACATCTGGTGGAACAAATATATTACAATTTTTCATTTAACGGAGTTCCAATACAGTTCTAAAATCCACCGCACTGCACAGTTGAAAGCGCGTCGATCTGTCAATCTAGATTTTCAGAGTTCAATTCCCGACGGCGGCACTCATCCTTTCCGACTATTTGTCTCTCACCAATGGGTCGATAATCGTAGACCTATGTGGGGTTGCAGCTTGAGGCTAGGAAAGGATGTGATGGTGGCACTAGTGTGAGAAATACCAGGAATCCATTGTTAGGTGCTCTAGTCCCCGCGAAATAACTGGAAATTGTTAAAAGCGGCGTAAAACCCCATTCAAAAAAACAAACAAAAAAAAAAAAAAAAAAAAAAAAAAAAGAAAAAAACCGAGACGATTCTGGCGAGTTTTAACAACAAAGGATTCATTTACAATATTTTGTTTATACCAGTAATATATATTTTTCAGATATTTCGATTTTAAAGAAGGGAATTTCGCACTCGGTCGCATAATAAAAATGGTCGCTTAAAAGACGAGACCCTGGAGCATAATTGACTGTATATAAATTTTCTTAACCCTTTCCTGTTTTACAAAATTTTGGACCTATCCAAATTCAAAGGTTTTGCAGACAAAAATTTAAAGTGGATTTAGTTTGAAAAATAACCATTCAGTAGGGTAAAAAATAGTGTGGAAAAAGAAGAAATTGCTTGTCATAAGCAATTTCTTCTTTTTTCACAATGTTTTCTCAATCATAAAATAAGAGGCACGTAAAAAGCAGGGATTAAACAGCAAAGGGTTAAGGAAAGAAAACAAAAAAACACCCACTTACTCATTATTCACCGTCTTAGAATACCTTAGAAGACCAAGCTGATAAGTTTACGACTAATACGAATCCTATCTTTTGCTAATGCTTTACAGGCTTACAGCTGTTATTTTCACAGAAGGAACAATTTTATCTTGAACAACTAATTTTATTCTATAATTCTAAACAAGCTAACCTGCTTACGACGGGAGTATTCCTCCTTGTACATGTAATAGTTTGTTTTGTAATCGCCGTGCTACGAGAGTCCTCTCTAGCTTTAGGCCCGGTCCAACTGCACTTATGGATGCATTGAGTATGTAAAAACGTTCAAATTTTCTGAAAAGACGCTGTACGCGTCTAAATATTTACCCGATAAATTTGCTGTGCAAATAGGCTTCCTTCGTCGAGCGTCCGTCTATGTAAAAGGAGACAAAATAATCAGTATATACATCAAACAGTAAGATTGTAAGCGTATCCATCGCGTTAAATTTTATATTCCGCGTAGTGTACTCTTTTTTTGCACACGACAGATGCACTATATGCATCCGCTCTTTCCGCCATTCGAACAAGTCGCAAATGTCTAATACGCTGGTCCGATGAGCACTCATCCATTTAACATCCATATTCTATGTACATCATCCATTTAACATCCATATTCTATGTACATTACGCGTCTGATATTTACAGCTCTGTGCAAATTTTAGCAACCGTTGTCAGTTGTCAGTTTCTATGAAGCGTCAAAAAACGGATGAAGATTTTGCCCTTTCACAGGGCATGTTTTGCGTAACTTGTGTGACCGTTTGACAGTGCCATCGACTCCTAACTTCAAAATGCAAAATTAATTGCAACGCCTGGAAATTGCGTGAATGAAAATCATATTCGGACCTCTGGTAAGGTGTTTGACTTTGAATCATTTGTTCCTAATCCGCGTAAATTCGCTCCCGGCTCGCCAATGAATTTTTAATCGCTGGTAAGTTGCGAGTTGGCTGTTCGTAAGATGGAAGCTTCTCTGTGACTGTTCATGGGTCCGTTTCCGACAAAAAACAGTGTCTGTTTGATTGCAAAAACCACAATACTGCAAATTAAGGTTTTATCTTCATAGTATTGATGACTTAAAGTAGTGGACCCGTAATAGATCCGCATCGTTTCGGCAGTCATGATCTTTACCAGTGTTTACCGAGGTTTCCTTAGGAAACCTCTGTAAACATTGTGAAAGATCATGAGTTCCGTAATGTTGCGGAGCTATTACATTTCCACTACCTAAATGGGGAAGTCCTTAACTGGAGACCTTAATGCTTCTTAAAAAATAGTAAAATAATAATACCAAACAAACGTCTTTGCTATTGAAGATCATCAGTGCTTAGTGCTGAACCATAATTAATTTGTTACTATTACCTGAGGGTTTGCTCCAGCCCTGCAATAAGTATATTTAGCTAATCTCATCAGCGAGCTTCTAGTTTGTAAGAATAACATTAAAGCCGAGTAAATATGTGAGAGAGAGAGAGAGAGAGATAGAGAGAGAGAGAGAGAGAGAGAGAGAGAGAGAGAGAGAGAGAGAGAGAGAGAGAGAGAGAGAGAGAGAGAGAGAGAGAGAGAGAGAGAGAGAGAGAGAGAGAGAGAGAGAGAGAGAGAGAGAGAGAGAGAGAGAGAGAGAGAGAGACGGGGGGAGAGATCGAGATCCGTTTTTATTTATTCAGGCCCTGTCTGACTTCAATTATGAAGTTAAAACTGCGACAAGAATTAAAATTAAAACTGACAACGAAAAAGAAAAACAAACCCGAAATCAATTTAAATGTTAACTATTTCCAACTTAGGTTTTATATTATGTGCAATATTTTCAAAATATAACATTGTCCATGCATCTGCACACGTAAAACAATGCAAATTAAACATTTCAATAGGTTTCAAGTTTTTCGTATCAGCATCAGTGTTGTCTTTAGTGAATAATGAAGTTGATGCCAGTCGTACCACTCTACTCCGTCTGCATACGTGTCATGGTGGCCATTAAGGTATTTTCCGTTAAGGTTAGAATTGTGACATGCTCTATACCACCAAGCGCCATGGTATTCTACGGCACAGCTTGAACCATAAATATCATTGTTATTATCGCAAGTGGAAAACATCATTCCATTGTGGTACTTTAGAGAATCGCCTGAAAACGGTATGGTATTTAAAAGTTTATAGTAGTTATAACCAAATCATGGGAAGTTATTAATAAAGTATCTCAAGTAAAGCATAGCCAATATTGATATAGATATCATTGAAGATATATAATGTAAGACATTTCAGGTGGTAAAACAAGATGGTCAGAATTGCCCTAACCTAAACCGGCCACCTGAATTTTATTGGTCTAGTGGATGTCACCAAGTAACATTTTGCTATTTTGGAAGTTGCCCGATTAGTTGAGAAAAAAGACATTGAAAGAGATCAAAGTCAAAACATGCCGCGCGCACACACACACAGACACACACACACACAGACACACACCCCCATCCTCCCCACTCAACCCCCCCCCCCCCACACAAACACACGCTAACACACACATTTACACACTAACAAACTAACAAACAACTACTCCACAAAGATGTTTTGAGAAGGGTCACCCAAGTACCATTTCTGCCAAGTTTGATCGAAATTGGCTCAGTGGTTACTGGGGAAAAGACGTTTAGAAAATTCAGGGTTAATACAAGCTCGACCTACAACCCCTATATTTTAGGGACAATCAAAATTCTTACGAAAAAATTTAAAGAAAAAACTCACTATGAATATTTCTTCTAAGATTGTTTAAAATCCACATTCAAGGTGAATAATGGAGAAGATGTTTTAAATAATAAGAGTCAAAATCAGTCCATCCTGTCACAGCTTTATTTTGGGTCCTTCAAAATGGAGAAGATGTTTTAAATAATCAGAGTCAAAATCAGTCCATCCTGTCACAGCTTTATTTTGGGGTCCTTCAAAACGAAGAAGGTTTCAGAAGGTCACCCAAGGTGCATTTCTTCAAATTTTGGTTGAATCGGTTAAAGAGGAAAAGCTTATTGAATCAGACAAAATGTGATCACAAAGGCCAAGGTGTGCTAAAAAGAGATTTTCTAAACAGGAAACAATAACAACAACAGCAACAACAATAACAACCAATGTTTTTCAATTGAGATTTGTTTTACAACTTATTCACCTCATTCGAGCAATCGACTTTGCCATCTGTTGCATGGCAACCATATTTCGCCTTGTAAGTAAAAATGCTTTTTTCATTAAGTGTTATATCTCAAATGTACTTGATCATTTCTCTGAAATCCAACGGCTAGGTGAAGGTCAGATTTTTATTTTTGTAATCGTGAACGGACTAATTGGCGCGAAGACAGACAGACACCGGATATTGATCGATTCAAGTAGATCTATCTGTGCTACCTGTCTATCTTGGTTCTTTCATTGGCCCACACATTCGACGCGAGTACTGGTGAATTTTCCAGGAAGCAGAATCAAGAGGGATTAATCTAAGTTATAGGAACTTGTTTCCAAATCGATGTAAAATAAATAGGTTTATACCAATCTATCTGTGCTCCAGGTAAGCCGAAAATCAACATTTATTGAATCAACATATGTATCATATATTTCATTCAAAATCTTCTATTTCAACGTAAGTTTCGTTTATGTTCTGTTTTTAGTAACAACGAATTTCATATTATTTATAAACCCCGCTTAAGTTACAGTAGGGAAAAAGGCTAATGTTTAAACGCAAAACGATAAAGCATTGGTATCCCTTATTTAAAAATACTCTGAAGAAAGCATATCACAACCCTGGAATTAATTTTATTTATGGATTTATTGAACGTTTTAGGAATGAAGAATGCTACAAGGTTTGAATTGTTAACGTTCTGCTTCATAGTCAACTTGTATAATTTACTTTCATGGCTATAAACAACTTAACCACTGATTATTCCATTGCTAGTCGGCTGTTTACACTCGACGCCTTCGGCTGACACATTCATTCATCTTTATTTCCTCCATATTGAAGATTTGTACAAACACACATCTCATACAACACATACAAAGCACAAATAACACAAACAAACAAATAATACAACTACAGCAAAATATAATACTATACGAAAGTGAGTGTGTGTTTGTGTGTGTGTGCGTGCGTCTGTGCGAATTTATGGGGAGGTAATCCTTTATCGAAAATTTTGCTCAGGATGAACAAAAAATGCGATATTGGTTACCTCCCTTTTACAAAATATGCATACAAGTTTTATAGATAGCTTCCTATATCTTCAAGAACCTATGAGACGCTAATAATTTGAATTACGACAGTGAAATCGAGATTTTTTTCTATCAAAATTCATTTTAAATGACGTTGTTGATTCTATATTTTTCAATGGGTTTGAGCGATTTGAATGGTTTGAGTGAGTGTTTGGAATTAATGAATGAATGGAGCGCTTAGTGAGCTATTTAGAATGGTTTTGATTGAGGTGAATGTCTATTCCACAATTCAATTACAGTCGATATTGCTCAAGCGACCACGTCTATTAAGCGACCAATTTTATTAAGCGACCACCATAAAAAGTCCCCTCCGAGTAAGCAAATTCTCTGAAAAAGAGGACATTTACTAACAAAAAATTGGTTATTGTAGAATCTTATGTTGTTCTAACCCATTAGAATCGTCTCAATAAGACGATTCTAGTGGGTTCGAACATCATTAAATTCAATACGACTTGACCGACAATCTATATATGCTATAAAAATGAACAGTCACATTTATCATGTTATTTCGTATTAAGCGACCTTTCCCATAAACGGCCGCTTTTTGGTGGTCCCTTAAGTGGTCGCTTAACACAAGTTTTACTGTACTGTACGTGGATTAAATATTCGTTCGCAGAAAAGTTCTCTTGGTCCGGGCGGTATTCGTCACGTTTGATCCAAAGACACCGCCCTAAGCTCTAGACCAATGGCCAATCGGGAACCTTCGGCGATTCTACGGAATAGACCTCGGGAATAATACGGGCGCAGCCATGAAAGCGCGTCATTTTGCACGTGGGTTTATATGACGTCACAAACATAAACGATCCCGCTAAGGATGACGTTGCATAAAACAAAATCAACGAAAGAATAAAAGAGGGCATATTATAATTTAATGACAAAACGCAGTGTATTACTGCGTTTTGTCATCAAATTATAATATATCCAAAAGATCTCTATAGACATTCGCAAAGAATTAACAAAATGTCATTTTCTTCAAGCGTATTAAATGACCGAAGTACCACCAGAAGCCGAATTACCTAAAATACGACCCAAAATTACTACACTTACGTCCGAGGTACTTTTCAGTTTACGGAAAAGTCCGAGCGATGTTCCGAATGGAACAAGGGCTCCACTGATTGTTTATGGAAAAGTTTAACAATTTACAGTTTCCCTTTAACGAAAATGGTGAATATAATTACCTGCGGTTCCAGTATAACCATAGACAGTAAGACGGTAGTTGGTTGATGCGTCATCCACATGGAAGATGCATACGTTGCATCTTTAGTGACATTATCGAAGTCGCTCATAACAATCTTCAACTCGAAATTCGAAATAGTTGTCAAAGCATGGATATTTTCTAAACCTAGTCAGAAGTAAAATAGGTCGATCATTACATATTCTGCAAGTTTGCAGGCCATGACATTTTCATTTACGTCAGTAAATTAATAAATGGATATACCCAGTCTAAACGTTACCCCTTGCTAAATAACAACACCAAACACAAATATAGCATTTACCAGGCAGACTGTATAGGCCAGGCAGGTGATATTCTGTCGAGGACCGTTTATATTTTCATTATAAACATTCTTTAACAATTTTTACATGAAATAAGTTCTTTCTGACGCTCAAATACATGTATGTAAATAATATTTAAAGTTCATTTCTGACAATTTACGCGATATAACCTAAGCGGAGCGCTTATAGGTCTTCGCCCATAATGACCTAAAGTCACGTACCACACTTATTCGAAAAGATCATCAGGTTATGCGATATATTTTTTTGAATTTCAAATGAAATAGCGGTCGATCATTGGCTGAAAAATTAGGGCGATCGATAAAATACCGTAAGTGCTTGCCTATCGGCGGTTGACTCGCCCAGGTACAACCAGAAAACTCTTTTTGAGAAATGCCCTGGAAACCTGTGTCCTACTTGTCAAGTGTCAGACCGCAAGTGTTGGACCTCTCTTTAAATAAAATTAGTAAAAGTTTCCAAAAGAGAATATTAAAAGCTTTTACATAGAAGTATAACTTTTAAAACTCTATTAATTGAGTAAAAAATCGCGACTGCTTCTGTTGAGAATGTCTGGTAGAATGACTACATACCATCAACATTTACAAAGCACGGATAGCCCATGCAAACTAGCTTATATCGACCCTTTATCAATATAGTATCGATAAGACAACCTTTTCTCGCTCTACTGCGTAACGCGAGGAAATATTATTTTAGGTAGAAATTAAAGATTTAAACTACAGGTTGAAAATTTAACCAATCTTGACGAACCTTTCTTGGAGCACGCGAATTTTTGTAACGCGGATGGTTTTCAATGCGATTCACCGTTTTTGTTTCCCTAACGTGTAAGGAGGTCACAAAACAAACCACCAAACTCTAATGGCCATTTATGCTTCATTGATTGATTGAATGGGGCTTAACGCCACTTTCAACAATTTTCAGTTATATCGCGGCGGCTGGATCACCTAACAATGGATTCCTGCTATTTCTATAACCAGTACAACCACGACATCCTTTCCTAGCCTCCAGCTGCTATCTCATATAGGTCTACGATTATCAATCCATTGGTGAGAGACAAATAGTCGGAAAGAATGAGCACCGCCGTCGGGGATCGAACCAGGGACCTTTTTTGTTCCAATGCGTAAGGTGAGTTGTAAGAGTCGTTTTATTTATACACAGGTTCATGCAATGGGATTTTTTCTTACTTCAGCATTTTCTAAATTGGCTCAGTATTGTGAATGAATATTTCTTATCGCCTTTTTATCGTTTAAAATATAATTAAGACGAGTTTCAAAAAGAGGTCCATGATGGTCATTGATTGCTTACCCGAGTTATTCAACTCATACCTTGTCAATCATGTTATAAATACCAGAGATTGTTTGATGTACTTTTAGGGTCGTTTTGAGAGAAACATGTACAACTCAAAGTTTGCTAAGCACCAACACTTTTTCATACTATAATTTCAGCAAAAAATGAAATTTGATTATAAGAATGTTGGAAAATGGTCGATTGTTATCAGTTTATCAATTTTTAAGAAGAAAATAAAGCCTTATAATGACAAGAAGACTTTCAATGTAACCAAAACAGGGAGATCCTAGAAATGGGTGTGTTTTCTTGTAAAAATCGAATTTGACCAAAAATGTGTTCTTTCAATTGCATTTCGTTCAATAACGTGTATGAGAGCCGGCACTGTCAATAACAGCCTGGCAGCGCCTCTGCATAATCCTGATTAAGTTCATGATTATATTTTTGTACATAACAGACAATTCTTTTCTAAGGATCTAGCCGAGCTCCTGGAGTGTCCTTGGCTGGACCTTGCGAGCCGAAACTCGGACCTGTAGCTCATTCCACACATGATCTATCGGATTTAAGTCCGGTGAGCGAGCCGGCCAGTCTAGACGTGGAATGCCCTCTTCTTGGCGAATCTCTTTGACTATACGGGCCGTGTGTGGACGGGTATTATCATCCATTAATATGAATCCATCTTCAATTTAGCACCTGCCTAAAATCTTACGTGGTTATTGAGGATATCATCAATGCACCTACGTACTGTCAGAGCACCTCTTTCAAATATAACAAGATCAGTCCGCCCATCCCAGCTGATGCCACCCCAAACCATGATGGACCCTCCCCATAACGATCGTTCTCAGCAATTTTTGCTACATGAAACACATTCCCGGCGTTTTGAAGGTCGGAACGTAGCTGCGTTGCCGTAGCAAACCTGTTCCTTCAGGCTTGAATTACTAAAAAAAAAAAAAAAACGGTATTCTGCGACGGAGGTAGCTCTACTCCTACCTACACCATGTAACCGGAGTTTTTGTTAAAATTGAATTCTTTAACAAATTTAAAGAGTTTCACACAAGGAGCACCCACGCCAAGTTTCAGCTAGTTTGGCTTAGTGTTTAAGGAGGAGAAGATGTTTAAAGAAATAATTGCCGGACGGACGGATAGACAGACGGACGTGCGATAGACTGACGACGGACGTTGAGTGCTCACAGTAGCACAACCTTGAGCACTTTTTGCTCAGTTGAGCTAAAAATATAGCCCTCATTGCTTAAAAAACAAGCCTTATTATATATCACACCTTTAAAAGTTTAAAATATTTCGGGAATATTGACTAATTTGGTAATTGTAGCTCACCTGAGCACACAATGCTCGGGTTGAGCTTTTGGGACACTTGATTTTCCGTCCAGAGTCCGTCGTTCGTGGTCAATAATTCGAAGTGCGAAGTGCATGGAAAAAAACTAACTCGGTTGTGAGAATTGATATTTGTCTCGGCATAGCCTCGACAATGATCAATTCTCCCAACCTCGCTAGATATTTTTTCTCGTACAAAACACCAAGAATGTATTATATATATACAGCCGAAAAACTACGTCAAAATTTCAGTGTAACCACTGAAGAGGTCTTAACTTTGGCTCAATCTTTCTCAAACTTGCTCAGAATATTGGAAGAACCCTTCAAAATTTGGTGACATTTAGACATATGTCATGGGAAAAGGAGCAATACAGACAATTTTCTTGTTACCACTCTAGAGGTCTCAATTTTGCCTCATTCCTTCTCAAGCTTTCTCAAGCTTTGTCATGTCATACTGATTAACCCCATTGATTTTGATGTTATCCAACGTATGTCACGGAAAAGGGATCCATGTAGATAATTTTCTTGCTTTCACTCTAGAGGTCTCAATTTAGGCCCAATCCTTCTCAAACTTGCTCAACATCTTTAACAGGTCATAAGGAAGAACCCTATCATTTTGGTTGCAATCCAAGTTATATCAAAAGAAAAGTAGCCTTATAGACAATTTTCTTGATAGCATTATAGGGGTCACACTTTGGCTCAATCTTTCTCAGATCTGACCAGGATGTTTGTCTAATTATGAAGAAGAATCCTATTGATTTTGATGATATTCTGAGGTATGTCATGGGAAAATGAAATAATTTTGTTAAAAAATGTGCCTTTAAATGCCATTCAATTATCTTTTAAGATAATTCAATTAAATAAGGCATGAGTCAAGGAGAAGGCGAACGACACATGCCTATCATTGACCTCTTGTTTCTTTTGTAAGAATGTGTAATAAATTTCTCTGAAAAGTATTCTTTAAAAGAAATAGAAATAACTTAACAATTACAAAAGCATACCAAGTCAATATTCTGTATTTGTTGATCCGAATCCAGCAACATAGTCTCTCCAATCACGATAGAAATCTACAGACCCGTCGAACCGGTGCTGGATTACCTGTAATTAATAGATAATTTGTTTCATTTATTCATTCTATAAATAACCTCAACAGATCGTCCCAAAAGTTGTTGCCATTTATCAGAAAAAAAAATTTGTTGTTGCTTGAGTGACCCTATTAAGGTTTACTAAATTACGATTGGTTCAAAACAAGTGAGATAACTGGGCAGATGATTCCATCAAAATCAGGGGTATATATAATACGTACTTAGTGTATTATATGAAAAAATATCTAACGAGGTTGGGAGAATTGAAAATTGTCGAGGCTCTGCCGAGACAATTATCAATTCTCACAACCGAGTTTGATATTTTTTTCATACAATACACTAAGAATGTATTATATTTATCTTATAACCTATATTTGTCTTGTTTTCGTCGGTGTTTTTATCAGAAATGCAAGTTTCTAAAAATAACCACATTATATCATGTTCTAAAAATAACTATGTGATATCAAAAAAATATCATACGGGATGTTATCATACGGATATTTGTATAGTAATAAGATAAAAACTCATCCATAGTCAATAAACATTCTTCTTCAAAAACAAAATAGAATTGACACTTATTTCACGAACGTGTGGCATTTATATGTAATTGGAAATTAAAAGTAAAAGCAGATGAAAAGACGAATAAAGAACCCTTTTTACGGTTAAATAATGTTTTAAAAAACATTTTGCTGTGAATTTCTGCAAAAAACGGCGAAATTTTTTAACGCCCTTTACCAAAAATAAATTAACAAACCAAAAACCTCACCAAAGACCGAGAGGAAACTTATGACTCGCAACATTCTAAAACAAACAAACAAACAAACAAACAAAAAAACCCCCGACAGTTGTTTACTTGCGCCTTGTAAAAACAGGTTATTGATTTGATTGTTTCTCCTTAACAGCAGATTTTTAAAAACAAATTACAAACCATATTGAAGATCTCTAGGCATGACCAGGCCTCCGTTTTATTGTCAACCACCCCCAACATATAATTTCAATTAGAAATAATTCAAGACTTCAATTCTTCAATGGCGAAAATCGACAAACATATGTCTATGGCAATTAACAAAACAAACAGAATATGGCAAAGACAAATATGTAAATACAAATATAATACATGCATATTACAGATGAATATTTCACCTTTCATTTTTTACAATGTTCTTAAAGGTTACAAGTTCTGACAATATATTACTTACAGTCCAGGCAATATTTTGGTAATCAAATATACAGTAAACAGACACTGGTTTGTGTCGCACACCATACGGATATATGGTGTAGGTGTTGTTGACATTTTCTGGTAAACTTAGTTCGGAACAATCTCTTGGGTACATTGGACCTGTATATAAACGAGAAATCGATGAGCCATATTTATGGATTTGAATTAAATATTCACCGAAGGATCCTCATCACCTGATTTTGCAAATATTGTCGGGGCTTTACGATGTAAGCTACATCTTTACAAAATGTTAATGCGACATTTTGCTTACACAACCCCTTTTTTTAATGAAGAGAATTGGCTGATTTAATCACGTTAAAATTCCTCCCATGCGCCCGATTGCAGATTATCGAGATTTTCGCAATTGTAGGATGTATATCAGAAAAGGGGAAAAAAGGACGATTTCTTGTAAATGGTTCTCCTGCAAAGACTCGTCGTTAAATTTCGTCATTCTACTGATATAGAGAATAATATGTTAATGTCTTGAAATATCAATGTTATCTGGTCGCGGTTGGGAGAATTTATCATGACGAGGCTATGTGCCACTTGATTGTCCGTCGTCCAGTGTCCAGCGTCCGCAATTCAGTAAAACCGTGCAACATTTTTTTCTCAAACTTGTTCGGATGGTCATTATAACTTGATTTTGGTGTTTCCCGAATTTTGTCTAACGAAAGGGAACATTGATTAAAATTTGTTTTATACGATTCTCTATATAGATTCAAACTTTGGCTCTTGTTTAAACTTGCTGAGAATATTTCAATACTCTCAGAGACTTTTGAAGACGTTTTCGGTAGTAATTTTTGCGCATCGTTGGAAGAAATGAAGTCGGATTATCAAGTTTCTTACAATCTTACAATAATGGCGTTATTTCGTATTTGGAATTGGGGCATTTACGTCGACGTAATAAAAATGTTTTCGATGCATGTTTAAATGACGTCGTGACGTTATTTAGGGACCGACCCCTTTTACCCCGCCGAAATCAGTATTTGCAAATATCTTTGGAGATAATAGGTCGATTTTCACAGAGAAAAGGTAATTTAGACAGAGAAATAACGCCTGAGTTTTTCGTTTTAAATTTGTGCACATTCGTTTTACTCTAATTTTGACGTTTGACCTTTAAGCGTGATCTAGAATTTCATACTACTGGCATGGAATTTAAACATGAAACATCGATAGGTACTGGTATACAATTTTGCCAAGTTATTTCAATATTAACATATAAATGCCAGCGCTGTTGAATTAAAATTATAATCTTATCCAAATCTTGATCATCGACCTTTCAGTATGACCTTGAAAAAGGATCTACAGTCACAAGCTTTGCATTCCACATTTTACAACCTTATGACCATCGAATGTGACAAGCTTGTTTTCAATTTCATCCGTTATTACCAGAGATATGAACGTTTTACATTTCCTTTGGTAAATTTGGTTGTCGTGGTAGTTCCTTCTTTTATGAAAAAAGAAGTAAATTAACTTATCTTTTCCTTTGTAATTTTGGTCTCCTAGTTTTTTCCTCAAACAACTGAAATCGTCCATAAAGAAGGGAAGGTAATCCTTTCAATTTGATTCTTAAACAAGTTTATTTCCATCAATGCAAGCGAGGATCCTCAATTATATACATTCACAAACTTCTTCATTTCCTATTCTACTATTGGTTGATAAAATAGAGAATTTTAAACTCTGTTGCACAGCAAATTACCCCCACCGACTTTTGACACCGTGTAGTGCTTAAACCTAACATATTTGCAAGAAATAGTTTTGCCAGTAGACGTAGATCAAAATATAGTACACATACAGAAAGTCTTAAAAATCGTTAGTAGCCACCAGATGGTCCTCGCGGATATCCCGCCTTAAGAAGCCAATTTGTGTAGGCATGGGATGCAGGTGAAAGATGAAGAACCTCTTCTTTCTTTAAACGCTTTGAGTTAGTTTCTCGAGAAATAACGGTAGTTTGTCACTTGATAAAATCATCGCCTAACAAGTGAAATTATCAAAATACTTATACCCTGTTTTCGTTCATTTCACCCTATATGGCGTTATTTAAGCGGAGCTTAATAAGTCACGTCATCATGAGCGTTACTTAGCAATTACGTGCTAAGTGACGCTTATTAAGAATATTTGTCCTAAAATTTCCACATTTTGTGTGATTTTTTGCATTAAAGAAATAAGATAATCGTATGATTTTCCAGTAAATTCGATTGATATTCCATTTTGTGAAAATATAGCTTTGATTATTCACCTAATGTAATATAGATCGATCTTGAATAAACGATTATCCTCTATTTGATATGTTACATGTACATCTTTCATATGCAGGGGTTTCAACAAGTCTTAAGCTTGTCAAGTTAAAGGAGGGCTTTTCCTCAGATGAAATTTTCACAGATTCACAAAGTCACATATGTGTGCCGATAAGTTTACAAATTATCTTTTAACTGTACAAATATCTGTGTGATAACATCCCGTATGATATTTTTTATGATATCACATAGTTATTTTTAGAACATGATATAATGTTGCTATTTTTAGACACTTGCATTTCAGTTAGAAACACCGACGAAAATAAGAATAAATAGAGGTTATAAGATAAAAATAATACATACTTAGTGTATTGTATGAAAAAATATCAAACTCGGTTGTGGGAATTGATATTTGTCTCGACAGAGCCTCGACAATTATCAATTCTCCCAACCTCGTTAGATATTTTTTTCATACAACACACTAAATATGTATTATATATATATGTAACAGTCAAGGGGTCTGAAATGAGGCAGGCTGGGAAGGCCCTCCTGGAGCATAGAAATTTTTAACTTCAGGTGAGAACAGCGTTAACATGACAGGCTAAATGATATTGGAATGATTTCGGAATGAAATAGAAACAGAACGCCGAGTGGGTTTTGAATGTATTTTAAGGGAGGTAATCGACTATCGCTAATTTTTTTCAAGGTGAATAAGATCATGGTAGTTATTACCTCCCTTAAAATATACAAAGAAGTTCCATTAATAGCTTTCTATGTCTTTACGAAGGCATTATTTAATCATATCGAATTTACCAAACATATACCTTTATTTTGTACTGCTTCACAAGATAAAACTTGATTGCACATGCTAGCGTTGTTACAACAAGCTTCACAGATCACGTGGTGACCTTCATCCCTCTTACCAACTATGGCTGAGACCATATGAGGACATTCCTGAAAGTAGAAGATACTGGATTGTAGTTGAAAACAATTATATATTTATATATTTACAAACACTTTGAGATTACGCAGGAGGCAAATTAAATATTTATATGAAAATAGCAGTCATTTAATGTATGATTATTTTTGGTGAAAGAAGATTCATTAAAAGATAGACTATATATGCACTGAAAACTGTGTGGATGTTTGGATCCTTACACTGAGGGCGTCGCATGAAGACACTATGTAACGGTCTCTTGGATTAAATAAAAATTCTAAAGTTGTTAAAGGTTGTAACGATACTCAGACATAACGATGCCATTTTCCTCGGAAAGCAGTAGATGCTAGTGAAGGGATGGGGGGGGGGGGGGCTGTATTATCTGGCTACATAACCAACTATGTTCCTGCACAGTTAACGTGACTATTGTAAATTTCTTTGTTGTCTAGTGTGAAAGTAAATTTTTATTGTGAATAAGATATTACATGCATGATCTGCTGATGGCCCACACGCTATACAGCATGCACATAACCCAACGAATGAGAGAAACGTGAAGAATTGATTCGGTAAATATGGATTAACAATTTCAACAGCACAATGAAGAATTCATATCGAAACATTCCTAGATTTTCCGCGTTTTATAGTATTTAAACTTTTCATGCAGGTACCAGCTATCCTAAATGGGGCTATACATTGCTAGTGTGCCGGTGTAACGGCAAAATCGCCTTTCGGGATTTTAAACCCTTTGATTCTCAACGTTAATAATATATTTTTTAAATGACAGAGCTTACGTCAAAAACGAGTTTTCTTACCAATTTCTAACTATGGCTTAAGGCTCTCTCCTATGAATTTCCCGTACTCGATATTCTAACAGTTTTTTGCCCAAAATGGCATATTTTAAACTTGGCCAATACCTTATCAAGGCAATTATTTTAATAAAACCAATAGCAACAAGGTTATTTGGTAGATATTAACAACGAACTTTGCACGACAAAATCACGGAACAACAAATTCTCGCACTTGCACCCTTAGTGTTAAATGAGCTAAAAATGTAGCCGTTGTTGCAACACAACCCATGTCACTTGTTCCACGCCGGATTCTGTTCGAAATTTGAGCATTTAACAGAGAGAGAGAGAGAGAGAGAGAGAGAGAGAGAGAGAGAGAGAGAGAGAGAGAGAGAGAGAGAGAGAGAGAGAGAGAGAGAGAGAGAGAGAGAGAGAGAGAGAGAGAGAGAGAGAGAAAGAGAGAAAGAGAGAGGAGAGAGAGAAGAGAGAGAGAGAGAGAGAGGTGGGGGAGAGAGAGAGGGAAGGCAGGGAGACGGAGAGAGATAGAGAGAGAGAGAGGGACAGAGACAGAGAGATACAGACAGAGAGACAGACAGAGAGATAGAGAGACAGAGAGAATGAGAGAGAGAAAAAGAGAGAAAGAGAATGAGAGAGAGAGAGAAAGAGAGAGAAAGACTTATGGGGAAACCATGCAACTTTAGTGTCGTAAAACAGCCAGAAGGTTATTCGATTTCAACACGCCGAACCCATATAATGTTTTACCAAACCTACAGCAGTCTTACTACATTTTCATTGAAACGTAATCCGTTGTGGCTCCTGAAATTTTACGAACTGGGGCACCCCCTCCCCGAATTAAAACAGTGTTTTTTTCTTACTTAAGGCGCGAATCAGTAAGAGACAAAACATGTATAATTGACAATTGAGGAGTTTGCATTTCACAATATGCGTTCGTTTTTAACCAAAACGCTTAAATTAAAGGGTTTCATCTTTTTTGTTAATATGTAAGGTTTCGTTGAAGGATGATTACCTTATACCATTGTGTTTAAAGGAATAAAAGAAAAGACAATGAGATATATATATATGTAGGTGTATTATCAAGGTAACGGATTGTACAGACAATGTCGTAGTTTAATTTTCTTTGCTCCTACAAATTAGTGAATAATCGTAAAACTAATAGAATAGAAAGAGAAGACTATGTATGGATGAAGGCTTATGATAGTTCTGTAGAGAGAATTGCCCGAAATTCATGTTTTTGTGCTTTGTGATTTGTCAGGAAAAAAATTATTAGCGACGTTTATCCCTATTCAAACAAAAGGCACAAGAAAGGTTGTACATTTAAAAGTCTTTTATACCCTTTGAAATCCGTCTCAAGCATGACTGTCGCATTTTGAAAAGGTATGTAAAACCCGATTGCATGAACCTGTGTATCATTTACACGCCTTCTTAACATCACCTAACGCATTGGAGGATACATGGGCAGTGGAGTTTGGGGGTTTGTTTAGGGGAGTCCATTTCACCATTACAAAACAAAGCGGCGAATCACCTTGAAAATCCTCCGCGTTACAAATTCGCGTGGTCCATGAATTGTCGGTCTTTTCATATATAAAAGGAGTCTTTAAAATGTCTACATTTTGTATAGAGTCCTTGTATCACACCAGTTTTAAAATGCACTGTTGTCTGAAGGAGAGAAGCCTTCAAAAATAATAAATTGAAACTAAGTGTGCACTACTTTTTCTCGATAAAATTAAGTTCTATTAAGATCTTGCTGTGTTTTATTTTTAGCTCACCTGAGCACGAAGTGCTCAAGGTGAGCTTTAAGGGTAACTTGATGTCCGTCGTCCGTCGTCCGTTTACCTTGTTGACACTCTAGAGGCCATTTTTTTGCCCAATCAACCTGAAAATTGGTCAGAATGATTATCTTGATGAAATCTCGGACAAGTTCGAAACTGGGTCAAATTGAGTCAAAAACTAGGTCACAGGGTCAAATCTTAGAAAAACCTTGTGGACACCTTAGAGGCCATATTTGTAGCCCAATCAACCTGAAAATTGATCAGAATGATTATCTTGATGAAATCTCGGACAAGTTCGAAAATGGGTCAAATGGGGTTAAAAACTAGGTCACAGGGTCAAATCTTAGAAAAACCTTGTGGACACTCTAGAGGCCATAATTTTAGCCCCATCAACCTGAAAATTGGTCAGAATGATTATCTTGATGAAATCTCAGACAAGTTTGAAATTGGGTCAAGTGGGGTCAAAATCTAGGTCACGGGGTCAAATCTTAGAAAAACCTTGTGGACTCATTAGAGGCCATATTTTTCCCAATTAACCTGAAAATGGGTCAGAATGATTATCTTGATGAAATCTCGGTCAAGTTTGAAATTGGGTCATGTGTGGTCAAAAACTAGGTCACAGGGTCAAATCTCAGAAAAACCTTGTGGACACTCTTGAGGCCATATTTTTAGCCCAATCAACTTGAAAATTTATCATAATGATTATCTTGGTGAAATCTCAGACAAGTTTGAAATTGGGTCAAGCTGGGTAAAAAACTAGGTCACATCTTAGAAAAACCTTTTGGTCATTCTAGAGGCCATATCTTTAGCCTAATCAACCTGATAATTGGTCAGAATGATTATCTTGATGAAATCTCGGATAAGTTCGAAATTGGGTCTAGTGAGGTCAAAAACTAGGTCACAGGGTCAAAACTTGGAAAAAACTTTTTTAGATTGTTAATTCAGTTGAGCGATTTAGGGCCACTATGGCCCTCTTGTTTATACTATACAACACTGGTATACGATGTTAAGCAACATTCACCGAAAATGGCTTTGCAAAACATAACAAATTTTCTTTTTTTCCGGGCAGTGTCTCGAACTGATATGAATGATTTCATCTTTCGGATAGAAATATGTATTCAGTTATGACATAATGTTTTACATAACACTTGTACTCATTAGGAGAAACAACTGTGCAAAGTTGTTTTGAAATCAATTCGCAAAAGAAGAAAATATTTTGCGGACAGGACTTATTGTAACCAATTTTGTTGTTTGACCTTCAGCCGTGATCTTGACCTGTGGTATTTCCTACAATTCTCTTCAAATATCACCCGTACTCTTAAATGGAAACAACTATGACAAGTTATTTTGAAATCCATTTATAGAGGTTTGGGATATGCTCCGGACAATACCAAATTGATACTGTGATCGTCAGCAGCACTAGGGAACCTTCGGCGATTCTACGGAATAGACCGCGGGAATAATAAGAGCGCAGCCATGAAAGCGCGTCATTTTGCACGTGGGTTTATATGACGTCACAAACAAAACTAAGGATGACGTTGCGAAAAATAAAATCAACGTAAGGTTAAAATTTCGGCATATTATCATTTGAAAACAAAACGCAGTGTTTTACTGTGTTCTGCTTTCAAATTATAACATGCCAAAATGATCTCCACAGACGATCAAAAAACATTAAAGGAATATAATATTCTTCAAGCGTTTTAACCAAAGTACCACCAGGAGCCGAATTACCGAAAAAATGACCAAAAATTACTACACTTACGTCCGAGGTACTTATCAGTTTACGGAAAAGTCCGAGCGATGTTCCGAATGCGTCAGCAGTGACCTTGACTGGCATTAACTGACCAAACCCTTCGCATGACACTTTAAATCACAACTGTTCAAAATAAATTTTCAAATCCACTTATACATAAAGATGTGCTCCGGTCTTTCATCACCCTGGCCCACTTAAACTTCAGTTGTTACCTAAACCGTGGGCGAAGCCGTGAAAACTCTTTGCATGACACTTGTACTTATCCAGGGGCACAACTGTGGCAAGTTCTTTTGAAATTCAATAATAAATGAAGATGTTATGCTCCGGTCAAGAAAGAGACTCACACATACAACCACACAAACGCACTTGCACTACATGGTTAAGTTAACTCTAAATGCCCGTCGCTATTTTGTAAAAAAGATCTAACCTCATAGTCCTTACATGTTACGTGGTGTTGACAAGATATACTACTTATATATAGAGGATATTGAATGAGTGGTCATTGAATACTGAATTTATTAAACGAGTCATCTATAAACAGATAAAAACGAGGCTGCGCCGAGTTTTTATCTGTTTTAGATGACGAGTTTAATAAATTCTGTATTCTATGAGCACAAATTTTATATTCTGTTTATAATATGACCCGAATTTTAGCGAAAAATCGTCAGAATTCTTGAAATACAACGTTTCAATTTTCCGCGAAACTTATAACGCCGTTTAAAAATGACGTCATTTTCGCAGTTACAAAATAGCGTTGCTATTCGCTCTGAGCTCATTTGCATAGTTATTCCACTAGTGTAATAACACTCATGTAATATCAAAAATATTCAACGGGTTTATATTACTACCGCGACGTAGGTCATATTATAAATACACGATATACTAGCATACTGCTACATGAGGCACATTGTTGGCCAGCATCTACAAAAATGTTGGAATGCGTGAAAAAACTTCAAATCACTTTGTTTACTCCCTTGTTGTGCTTGGTTGAAGATGAGATTTGCAATACAATGGACAATATCTTAGACGCTTAATTTTGCTTTGTTTGAAAACAGGACTGACCTAACGTAGTACTAAAAAAGCCACCTCATTAGCATAAACCTGATTAAGAAAAAAAAAATAAATATATTTATTAATTAAATAAACAAAACAAAAACAACAACAAAAAACCCAAAAAAACCATGAAGACTGCCAAGATGATCCTTATTATACATACAATCTAGAAGCAATTTTCTTTTATTTAAAAGCAGATAGCCAATGTGATAGATAGTTCTTTACATTTTAAAGGGAGATGGATACCTAAACAAGGTATTAATCTGCGTCCCTCCTTTCGTCATTCCGTCCACAACTTGGCCGGAACATTTCTCAAAAAATGACAAAAGAAATTTTCCCATCAACATGGAACTTTATAGGTTGATAGGTCTCATAGTGCACTGGAAAAGTGTAGTGCCCATGAAACATAACTCTAGCTTGGATAACTTTGGAGTTATTTCCCTTTTCATACTTGAAATTTGTCCAAAGCATATTTCTTTAAATAGGATGCCTATCAATTTAATTTGTTTTGTAGATAGAGCTAAATAAAGAGAAATGCACTGGAAAATAACACCAACTCCGACTTGCATAAATTTTGACTTATTGTCCTATGTTGTTTTAAATACGTGATAATATTAAAGCCATCGACAGAAAACTTAGTTTCTACCTAGGTGAAATAAAATATGGGCGTGACAGGGCGTGTATTTTTTCACTTTGAAATATCTGAACGACATCTCATCCTGAACCGCTGAGTCGATTTCAATGAAACCACTTCAAAAATTATTTGCGAAATTCCGATTGGCCAATTAATGTGGACATGGCAGGGCGGGGCTTACTTTGAGTCGGACAATCTTCTCAGTAACCAATGGGTAGGCAGGGTTTATTTTCACTTTGAATTCTTGGAATAGCATCTCCTCTTCATCAATTAAACAAATGCAAATGAGACTTAGCCAAAAAGTTACTTGTGCGACCTGGACCAATAAAACTCAGGTGAGCGATTTAGGGACATTCTGGCCTACTCATATTTGACGATTTTAATGGCATTGGATTTCAGAAAATTATTGACTCTCAGTCTCTGAAAAAAATATGAATTATGCGATTATTTTATCTTTCTAGAAACGTTACCATTTGAAATTTGTTCAGACTCTGGAATGTCTCCTTACGTTCTATGCTATTCTTGATTGTTCTATGGTATCATTTAGAGATTCCAGCAACATTCTTGGTTCAGTAGTAGCAGTACTTTGGGATTATCAGACTATAAAGACTGAATAAAATCTTGTTGTCTTAACCAAAACGAGTAAATTAATTCAATTGGAACTGGAAAATCAAACTATTGGATAAAAACATTAAAGGTCATGCAATTTGTTTTGGCCTGATTTTGCACTTTTTGTTATTGTTGTCAATCAATATTCTTAATTGTAAAGTTTGTTGCTCACTACTTTGTTCTTGTAATATTTGGCATCATTCGGAACATCGCTCGGACTTTTCCGTAAACTGGAAAGGACCCCGAACGTGTAGTAATTTTGGGTCATTATTTTTTATGTAATTCGGCTTCTGTTGGTACTTTGGTCAATACGCTTGTTCTTTAGGGCATTTTATAATTTATGACAAAACGCAGTGAAACACTGCGTCTTGTTATTAAATTATAAATTTTCGAGTTTTGACCGTTGATTTTGTTTTTTGCAACTTCATCTTCAGTGATGTTTGTGACGTCACATAAACCTTCGTGCGATATGACGAGCTTTATTGTTTACGCCCTAATTATTCCGGAGGTCTATTCCGTAGAATTGCCGATGGTTCCCGAATGACTTGGCATGTAACATTACCTTTTGTTGATTTAAGACTTAAATTTTGTCAGGGACATCTATGAAAGTATAAATAGCTATTAAGGTAGAACGCGCTTTTTGAATAACTTCGTCTGAATTGTTCGTTATTGAACATATTTCCGATTTCACACCTGTTTTTAATTTGCAATGTATTCAACAAGTTTTAGATATATAACGTTCTAAAGTTGCCTAGTTACGCGTATTTTAACACGACGCAGTGAATCAACTCTACTCGTTTGAAATGTAATAACGTCCGTCATGTTTTTTCTAATTACCTTGAATTTTTCTAATTTATTATATCAGGTTAGAACAAACATTTTGATACCAAATTCGAATAGATAATGACGTTTTAAAAAAATAACGACGTCAAATAAACAGACGATTTTTGACCGAGAGGCCGCTCAAATCCATGGGCAAAACCGGCTCGATTTGTGAATTTATGAAAAATAGGTTCATTTAATTGATATTTTTTGATGTTTTTCTTAATTTTGTTTCTTCAATGCACTTTCTTTCGAAAAGAACCAAACAATCATATGACACCGGATTACTTTTCCCGCCAAAAAGACACACAAAGTATCTTTGTCGAAGCCTTCAATTCGTAATTTCACTTACTGAATATGTTACACCGTTTTTTCATAATCTATCTATGAGCGAAAAAATCTCATAACAACAAAGGTGCAGTGCACAAGAACCGAAACTCCTACTTGCAAGTATTGGAATGTTTTACAAAATTTCTTTAAGTATAATAAGAATCAATTTGAAACTCATTGAGGGGATAGGTCTCATTGGGGAGAATCGATTTATACAAGAACAACAACTCCTTGTTGCTTCATTTTAAGTAATTGCCCTATGATGTCGCAAAGTATGCGAAAATATATTACAGGAATCTATTGTTAGGTGCTCCAAACGCCGCGCCATAACTGAAAGATTGTTAAAAGCGGCGTAAAACCCGATTCAGACAAAACAGACAAAATAAGAAAGATAGACGCCGTCGGATTTGATTCCTACGGAGCCAATCTAAAATGCACCGCCTTTTGCCAAGAGCGTGATTTTCACGGATGGATGGGTAACATGGTTGATATATAAAGATGATGCTGAAAGGTCGCATTAATTGGTCTAAGAAGTAGATAAGTGAAACAAATAAGGATAATATCAAAATGGATTAAATGTGAATTAAGTTATATTTGTATAACAGGATTATTATCAATTAAATGCAAAGTGAAATTGTGAAAAGGAATACCAAAATGGATTAAAATTGATTTATATTTATATTTCACCAAATAGGACTTTTTGGGCATTTCACAAAATGTTAAATTGTTCAGGTTTAGTCTTGAATATTATTTATTATCAATCCAGTGCGGTAGTTTAACATCACGTAGTTAAGAGTCATTGCCTCATTGCGCCGGATCTCGGAAAATTTTGATAAATATCACTTGCAATAACAAAATGGAAGTAAGTTACTTGAAAGGTATTCGGACTCGGCACCGAAGTATCTTACAAAAGGAAATACAAATCTGTAAGACAATTTTATTGTGTAATTGATTTGCTTTAGAGTGATGATCAATTTCATAGAATTGCTTTTAGTGTCTGTAAGATAAAAACTTATGGTGATAAACTCGAAATTCAAACGGAGAACGTTGCTTGTGCTCTTGAAGAATATGAGCCTGAATTAGTAAAATCAATTTACGAACAAAGTTCATAGCACCAACATAATGATATTGATTGTCATCTGAACCTTGAGCAAATGAAGGATCCGCTTTTGTCGATAAAATTGAAGAAGGCTACGAAAACAAACCCGACGGAGAAAGGTGCTAAAATTCTGTTATATATATATCACACGCGACTGTCAAAGCGTTGTAACAACAGCTCAAATTCGTCACAAATTTTCCGTTTATTTACCCTTTGGCAGACGACGCAATTCTGGTTCTACTTTTTTCTAAACCTTGTGGGAATCTGCATAGGCGTAACTAGGAATTTTATATCTAAACGCACTCAGAAAGCAACCACCAAAGATATAGGATAATTTAAGCGGTTTTTGGTCCGTGACAAGAGATGAATTTTAAGTATCCGCTCCCCTTCAAGTTAATGATTTGATCGTTGCTGAGTTGCCAAAGCATCGTAACCACAGCTTTAATAAGATGTAGTTACGATGTTGTGATCATTCATCGACGACATTTCCGAAAGAGGTTAAAATTATTTCTATTACAAAATTGCGTAATGTACGCAATGTGAGCTACGGCACTGTTGTAAATATTACTGTAAATAATAATAATAACAATTATAATGTTAACAAAGTACAAATAAAATTGTTTTCCGAACTGACGTGACGAGCGGGGGTTGCGTTCCCAACTTTGTACGATTGACACTGGTGGAAACCTGACCCCTGTTGCTCACTAAACACCCATGGCCGAGTGGAGGGTCGTATAAGCGGCTTGAATAGAGCCGTGTCTACGACTGTCTGATCGCCCACCAACGATTTCTTAGAATGTAGATTTATCCTGTGGAAATTTTCCCGAATCTAATGATAGATAATAACTTCAAGTTAGCCCGAATTACCAGTAAATATCTATCATGCTTCTATTAAAGCTTCTGCAATATTAAAAATCAACTTTCTTGATCCAATCATTATCGAATTAATTCTATGTCATTCTGTTTGTGAATTACCATACTGTATGTTATTTCATGCGATGGTTTAATAAAGAATATGTTATGTTAAAAAAAATTTATGAGGATTCGTTTAAGTTAAACCATGATTTTCAGTGTGAACTTGTTTCGAAAATGGAGCGTAAGAATGATTTGCTAGAAAAACAGCACTAAAAAAAACCCCAAACAAGCTTCGTCATCGGTAAGGTTTCCGATATTGGATATAGCTCAGTTTACTTATTTAAGGAGTAAAGTGAGGCTTTGCGTTCAACATCCGATATCTCCTGATCTGCAAACAACTATGTGATAGCCGTGATAACCCTTAACCTTTTCCTGTTTTACAAAATTTTGGACCTGTCAAAATTCAAAGGTTTTGCAGACGAACACTTAAAGTGGATTTAATTTGAAAAATAACCATTCAGTAGGGTAGAAAATAGTGTGGAAAAAGAAGAAATTGCTTTTCAGAAGCAATTTCTTCTTTTTTCACAATGTTTTCTCAATCATAAAATAACATGCACGTAAAGAGCAGGGATTAAACAGCAAAGGGTTAAAGAACGATTCGGAGACGATCAATAGGTAAGAGATCTTTACTATAATGAACTAATCAACCTAAAGCAGGTTGATAACATTACCCAGTTTGAGATACTTCATTGATAAGGTTGAATTGCATCTACGTAGTCTCGAAGCTTTGGATGAAATCCTTAATAAGGCCGTCTTCGTTTCACTTGTCAAAGCCAAACTACCGAAAGATGTTCTGTTCCAACTTGATTTCCTAAATGGTGTTCACGGAAAATGGACGATTCAATCGGTACGAGATTGTTTATCATCTTACATACTAGCTAGAGAAAGGTCGTAGAAAGATGGATTGCCAAAGATAGGAAGCTCGGGTGAAAGGTCAGATAAGCCCAAACACCAACCGAAACAAATCAAAGCGCTAAGAGCGCTGAAGGCCTGGTTAATTAAGCGGCATTTTGGCATTTAAGGATATGCACTCCAATTTTTGAATCTTTTTAGCAAGGCTTATTCAGGCGAGGGAAGCCAAGGGTTATATTTACCTATAGGGATCGTAAGCCACATTCCGAACTCACTTTAAAAAAAAATTCGAACGGTAAAGACCGAAAGATGTTCTGTTCCAACTTGATTTCCTAAATGGTGTTCACGGAAAATGGACGATTCAATCGGTACGAGATTGTTTATCATCTTACATACTAGCTAAAGAAAGGTCGTAGAAAGATGACATACCAAAGACAGGAAGCTCGGGTGAAAGGTCAGATAAGCCCAAACACCAACCGAAACAAATCAAAACGCTAAGAGCGCTGAAGGCTTGGTTAATTAAGCGGCAATTTGGCATTTAAGGATATGCACTCCAATTTTTGAATCTTTATAGCAAGGCTTATTCAGGCGAGGGAAACCAAGGGTTATATTTACCTATAGGGATCGTAAGCCACATTCCGAACTCACTTTAAAAGAAAAAATTCGAACGGTAAAGACATTTTAGTTGAGTTGATTCGTTTGCTACTAGTCAGTCAATTTATCCATTCGAGCACTCCGTCTAACAATCGTAGTAATGCTGTTTTACTAGTGACACCAGCTCGTCCGCTCTTTCTTTTAAATTGAATTGAATCCCACAATAAAGTTGTATTTTACTGTGGGAACAGAAGAAATTAATAGGATCAATTACTTCCTATCCCACAATATGGTCAACCCTATACTCTTACCGCACTATTTGTAAATTTATACCCTAGATGTATATCATTTCACTCATGTTGATTTATTGTATGCAACCTGTTCCAAGTTGGTCTAGACTAAAATTTTTGTCGTCAGTTTAAGGGTTTAAGGATTGGACAAGGCATTTATGTTTTTCTAATTTAGATTAATCCATTGTAAGACAACAAATGTTTAAACAGGTCCAACCTGTAAAGGGTTAAGATTACATACACTATGTGGACAAATTATTAAAATTTGTAGCATAAAGGGTAGATAATATTACGGACAAAGGAGAAAGTGTAAGTTTGTGGCATTTTTATTATTTTCCCTATTAGCAAGGTAACCCGTCAAGGCCAAATGTAAAAGCTATGTATCTTAAACACAGCAGTGATTTTGACAGTGATAAGTAAGAATATATCTTACTTTCCAAGGAACCGTAAATTAGCACCAGGGAGATTTAGATCAAAGGCGAAAGGACAAGCCTGAACTTCTCAAACAATATAACTCTGTTATTGAAGATGAATTAGTAAAGGTAGATTGTAATTAAGCGAACAGTCTGGCACATTATCTACCGCAGCATGCCGAAATAAATCACACCAAGTCAATAATAAATCTCTGTGTTGTTTACGATGCTATTGCCAAAACAAATGAACATCAGTTAAGCCTAAACAACTGTCTTTACAGAAGACCAGTTATGTTGCTTGACCATAGTGGCATCCTACTGAGGTTTCGACTTCATAAGGTAGCCTTAGTTTCAGATATAGAAAAAGCATTTCTTCAAGTTGGACTACAGATCGCGACGTAACCTGATTTGTGTGGTGGAAGGATCAAAATGTGTCTTCTTTAAGTGGTAAAATATCTAATAACATCAGTTCTGTCGAGTTCCTTTCGGTCTGATTTCAAGCCCTTTTCTGCTTGGAGCTGTAATTGATTCTCAGTTTGACTCATATCAGTCAAAGTTTTGTGACTCTCTGAAACACAATATTTACCTTTATAACGTAATTACAAGAGTAGAATCATAAAAGGATGCATTACACTACACTTATTCTAAAAAGTTATTCCGTGAAGCATCCATGAATTTGTGCGAATGGATATCAAATAGTGAAAAATGTTCGAATGTTTCTCCTACCAACACTTACTTTGACGATGTAAACGAGGATGATTCCATTTTGGAATACTCCATCGGGTATTAACGGGTGTATTTATAGTGACATTTCTGATGATAATGATTAAAAGGATAATCAGGTTGTCACTGAAAATAACGGCAACTCATCAAACAATCAGGTGGTAGTTTTGAAGGACAAATTTGTCGAAACCAACCGATCATTCAATCAAGACTCTAATTGAAACAGATGATAGCGAAATCGACGATTTCAGTAGTGTTGAACATTCCAATTTAAACACAGTCGCTCAAACTGTCTCAATAAGGATGTCGAATACATTATACTTTGTCGAGGATAATGTTTATACCGTTGATTTCCGAGTTGACCAAGAATTCTCCGAATATTAGCAACGGATTCAATTTATTTTATTTTTTAGCATAAAAAAGAACGTTATAGGGGGTACTTATAAACTAAATCGCTTATTTGAAATAATTTCTCGTTTTTATACTTATTTCCCTATGTTGTCGCATAGTATGCGAAAATATACTACAGGAATCCATTGTTAGGTGCTCCAAACGCCGCGTCATAACTGAAGGATTGTTAAAAGCGGCGTAAAACCCCATTCAAACAAAACAAACAAAATAAGAAAGATCGACCCATTTGATTCCGACGTAGCCAATCTAAAATGCTTCGCCGTTACCCGTAACCCAGAAGATCGTGATTTTCACGGATGGGTGGGTAACAAGGTTGAAATATTGAGATAATGCTAAAAGGTCGCAAAAAAGGGTTAACAAGTGGGTAAATGTTAACAAGTAGAAAAGTGAAAAAAAAGGATAATATCAAAATGGATTAAATGTGAAATTAGTTATACTTATGTAAAGGAATAATAGCATTTTTATTTAAAGTGAAATTGTGAAAAGGAATACCAAAATGGATTTGAAGTGATTTGTCGACTATATTCACCAAATAGCATTTATTGGTGTTTAAATAAAATATCAAATTATGTTGGTTTTGTGTTGAGTTTTATTATCAAAATAAATATCAATCCAGTGTGGTAGTTAAGGTCACATGGGCAAAAGAAGCACTGCAACATATTTTAAATTCAGGGGTAGGATTTCTCTGAAAGTATAGTTGCTATCACATTGAAACTTATTGTGTGGATAGATCTCTTTAAGTAGAATTCATGGGCAAATGAGCTAGATCTCTAGTAGGCTTTAGAGGAAGAACTGATTGAGAAGAAGTGCTGTTCACAAGTATCTAAGATTCAGTTCACTTTCATGCTTTTATGGGCGTGGGATGGCCATATCCGACGCATCTCTTGTTATAATCATGTATTTTCATAAAATGACATTGCACGACTTGATCATTTTCTGCGATAGTTTTATCGTTTGAAAAAACGGTGGAATTACTATGCAGGTTCGATTTCGAAGAGGAGCTGCCGTCATAGCGCAGTTGGTAGCGCGTCGGACTGTCATTCTAGAGGCCCCGGGTTCGATTCCCGACGACGGCACTCATTCTTTCCGACTATTTGTCTCTCACCACTGGGTTGATAATCGTAGACCTATATGAGATAGCAGCTGGAGGCTAGGAAAGGATGTGATGGTTGTACTGGTGAGAGAAATACCAGGAATCGGTTGTTAGGTGCTCCAGCCGCCGCGATATAACTGAAATAATGTTGAAAGCGGCGTAAAACTTGTAATGAACATAATAAGGTTGATTCAGTTCCCGTGTTAAGCTTTTAGACGTCATTGAATGGACAAAGCAGGAATAGTTACTCTGCCATTCGCAATATTCCTACAAATGAGTATGTTTGCATTTTAGTTTTGAATTGGATTTTTTTGACAAATCTTCCTTGGAGTAAATACTTGGATCTTTCTTTTTATGCAATACTTACGTAAATTCGTGATTCATCGGCCATTTGGATTGAATGAGACCCAAAACACCCTTCAACACACTCGTGCTGTGTCGAAGTGCATCGAACAATATTTCAAATGTTTTAAAACATGACATTATTGTACCCTGTAATTGACGTTTCCTGAAATTCCAAGACCGGAAAGTATACTTCGTTCCCATATATTAAGGACTTAATGTATGAAGTTTGAGCGAAATATGAGATAAGAATTCGTTATAAACGGACGGACAGAGAGACGGACGGAAGGCAAAGCGTCAGCGTATTCTCTGGTGTTCTGTACGTGGACAAAAACGAGACTAAAGCTTTATTTGCACATAAGTTTCGACATTCATAGAGAAAGAAAGAGTTCTTTAATTTCACAGATAGTCGATAAACCACACTTTCCTAAAACAAACAAATACCGGAACGAAACACTTACTTAGTAAGAATCTTGCAGATACATCGAGTAGAACTTACTTATCGAATCACTTGTAGATTTTTTGTCAGAAAATTCATGGAAAGATAATATCTTATCCCTATAGTTGTAATCGGTGAAGTTTTTTTTACCAAAATGAAATATGTTTGAATTTCTTACCTATACAACCCTTTATTGTGAACACAATCAGGAGCAGAATTATTGACCCTGTAATAAAAAGAAAAGCTCTAATTGAATGCCATAAAATTATCTATAATGCTCATTTTCTATTTTAGTCTTAAAAAAGCAATAAAAGAAGGGCAAGCTTTCTTAATAATTCTTTTTAATCAATATGAAAAAATAAAAAAAGAAAATATACATATTCATAAACTTACGTATTTTCTCTTTAATAGTCAAAATAAACAGTCGTTTGTAGAAAATCTGATAAGGTTATCTTGACTTATCTTCACGTAGGATTACATATACCAAACAATTCAACATTTTAACAATTCAATCTTTTTATTTGAATTTTTGGAAATTTTTAGAAGTGCGCAAATACTTATTTTCAAACCGAATTTATAAAAGAACTCATTAGTGTTTGACCGACATCATTTACTTTCATAAGGTACTAACTCATTCGCAATTAAATCGTCGCTATCTATCTGGGAGATTTGCAGAATTTCAATTTTGTTATTAAAGCCGAAGTTAAATATATACGAGGGGTGTTTCAGAAATTCGTTAACTGATGCAATATTTAAAAGACTGCTTAGCGTATGAACACATAAATAATATAATTTTTATTGTGTTTTCCTTGACTCACACACACCAAATATAAAGGAAATACGACGAAAAGAAGTCATTATTTAAGCGTCCAAAGCCATACACTGTGCGCCAAGCGGCGCAATCCCAAGTTTCTGATGTACATCGAACGGCGAGAAAATGGATCGGTTTCATATCACGGGAAAAGAGGCCTTAATGACAAATTTCTTGTTTACACTATAGAAGCCACAAATATGGTCCAATTTTCATGAAACTTGGTCAGAATGTTTGTTAGGGTCATGAGGATGAACTCTTTTGAAAATGGGAAGGATCCGTGCAATATCGCGGGAAAAGGGGCCTGAATGACAATTTTGTCAACAATTTCTTTAATCGACATCTCCTATTAAACTTATGAGTCAAAATCAAATAAATATGGCAGACATATTCCTTGGGTTGTCCCTTGTTTAAATTGCTAATATGGAAAGGATCCGTGCTATATCACGGGAAAAGGGGCCTTAATGACAAATTTCTTGTTTACACTCTAGAAGCCACAAATATGGTCCAATCTTCATGAAACTTGGTCAGAATGTTTGTTGGGTCATGGGGATAAAGTCTATTGAAAATGGGAAGGATAAGTGCCATATCACGAGAAAAGGAGCCTTAATGACAATTTGTTTGTTTACACTCTAGAAGCCACAAATATTGGTCCAATCATCATGAAACTATGTCAGAATGTTTGTTAGGTCATGAGGATGAACCCTATTGAAAATGGAAAGGATCCATGTCATATCACGGGAAAAGGGGCCTTAAAGACAATTTTCTTGTTTACACTCTAGAGGCCACAAATAAGGTCTAATCTTCACGAAACTTGGTCAGAATGATTGTCAGGTCACAAGGATGATCCCTATCGCAAATGGGAAGGATCCATTCCATATCACGGGAAAATCTACCCGTTGGTTTGAGACATATGTCAGCCAGGGTGTTTTGCTTCAGAGATCGGACCCTGAAACCCGTAACTGGAATCCCAACTCACAATCATCTGCGCTGTGACGACAGTTGAAGTGTCTGTTTCCTTCGAGTGCAATGTGATGTTGGCCCCATTCAATGCATACATGGCGAGTTTCGAAAACATTTCTTATAACAGAACGTGTTAAATTGAAGAATGGCATAGGAATGAATTTGAAAGAAAGTGTTCCGATTTCGAATTCATTGGTAGTTTTGATTTTTATTTCAAACAAGACTCAATGAACTAATTTTGATGTGGATAAGTATTCGTCATCAATTAAAACACTTATACGAAGAAAGTATGCTTCATCAGAAGCAAAAATATGAAATGATTCAAAACCTTTGGAGAATGTTATGCAAACCTATCCTTTAATGAAGAACAAATGATATCAAGCTTATGCCTTAAAAATTCACCAAGTGAATGTTCACAAACAATTAATATCGAAATTATTAAAATGACAGACTAAGTGAGGTTTAAATGTTAATTTGGAATGAAGTTGTCTAACGAATCTTTCCTAGTACACCATTCAGATTGATTACAAACGCCCCTTATGGCACGAGGTATAAGATTTGAAATGGGTAGAAAATGCTTTTATTTAAAAAAAAACTTAGGAAAACGCAATCTTAGTTTTAAATTAATTGACTTGATCATGGGCAAATAAATTAAACAAGAATCAAGAAATAATTGAACAGGTTTATGAATTAGACCCCATAGCCAAATTTGCGTAGTATATTTCTACAAGATAAAAAAGAATATTTTTTTTCAATTTTTGAAAAATATCAAGGACCCTTACTTTAACAATGGTCTTTAAACTACCACCTTTGTTTATAAAGCTAAACCCCCATACAAACAAACACAACTTGAAAATAACTTGTCTTGAAATGAATGAAATAATGTTAATTAGGTGTTGAAAGAAACCATTTCCAATTTTACCATATTATTCTTTGATCTTAATTTATGTGAGAGAAAAATAGGGATAATTATGAAATTTTTAAATTTAACCAAAAATAATTTACTTAGAGAACCTGGAGAACAATTTGGGTTAAAAGTTATTAGAATGCCATCTAGGACACATTATTTAGTATCTTTTTTAAGCTTCAATTGGTAAAATTCAACACATATTATTACGAAGATTAGACAAGTTTGTACAACCGAAAACTTATTATTTCTAATGTATCTGAAATTACAACATTTTTTTAATATGAAATTTGATTGTAATGCAGCTGTGGTAGTCCCTTTAAGGTTAGGTTATCAAATAACCAGGGAATCAGTGTCGTATCTTACACTTTTAAATTTTAGGTAAGGTAATCTCAGAATTTCAACGTCTCGATTTGTTATTGTTATACTGAATTAAAAAAGAAATGTAGCACTAGGTTGGTGACATAAATACCTTCATTTTGAATTGTTTAAAAATGAAGATTCAGAAAATTATTCTTAGACAGACAGATCACAGGCAATTTAATTTTCCAATTTTCGTCAAATACAAAAATGTGCGTTATCATATAAGACATGGTGTCAAACTAGTACTGGATCTCATCAACTCTCACCATTTCCGGCATATTTTACACAATCTGGTAACAATAAAAAGGAAAATTATCAAGTAAAAATAAGCTGATGACAATGTTGTCAAAATAATTATTAGACTAAGGAATCATCAAATTTAAATTCAGTGACTACCGAATTAGTTTACATGAGCAGATGTTGGACACAAAGTCTTTTGTCATGAAATAATTGCCTGATACCTTGATTACTTACCTGATAACATATCTTTTTATGTTTAAAATGCCACACATTTTACTCAAACCATTAATTAAAGTTGTGGTTAAATTTGTAGAGGTAATTCAAAGGATATTTGATAAGTTTTGCTTGCACAAATCAGTTTTATTCCAGGTATATCACACAATATTCTCATTAAATTGGTTGTACTACAGGCATAACTAGTGGGTATCAAAATGTATTGAAAAATCAAAATACGTATCTTCCGATTTTATCCTACTTTTAGTATGTCATCTAGGGAGGGTCAAGCTGCTCAAAAAAAACCCAAGAACGCTTTTGTTGCAATTTGTTTTGGGTCGAGGCCATATTTTGCTATTTTGACAGGACTTGTCCAGTCAAATTTTGGTAGGACCCAAAACAAATTGCAACAAAAACAATGTTGTGTTTTTTGACATCCATAGACATACCGATTAATCATATATAAAGTAGGGCAAAATCGGAAGATACGTATTTTGATTTTTTCGCGATTTTTATCATTGATTTTTCCCAACTAAACCCGTAAAGACTTTTTGACAGAAAACATGTTTAAATTTAAATTAGAAGTTGTTGGTATATCAAAAGCCGTGTAGTGGATTGTAATAAGTCATTGGCTTATTGAAAATAGGATATTCTTTGTTATTTGGTCAGTTTAAGAGATAATTTGTCCAAAGTCTTTTCAATGTCCAAAGTCTTTTCAATGTCCAAGTCAAAGTAGATTTTATCCTTTTTAGCCCACCCATGTACCTCCCCCATGTACAAAATTTTAGGTCAGCAAGTGTAACTAAAAATAGTGGTAGATATAATTACCAGTCTTATTTACCACATCAAAAAAGAAATCTTTCCACAATTTAGATTTAATTTTATCTAAACCTTTAGATATGGTCTTGGGTTGACATGTTCTTTAGAACAAATGAAGAAAGGACAAGAATGACGTATTTTATAGGTTGTCCGTCTGTTGTACATAACAGTTTAATTGCACTTTGAAAATAAATCAATTCTCTCTCAGAAAAGGGTTTACATAGCCTATTTGCTTAGTTGTATCTTACCAAAAGCCACGAATTTGACTTATTGCCTCATCCTATAATGGAATTGGAGCTACACCTAGTACTATACCAACACCCAATGGCATCCATATATATGAAGTTTGGATGGGGAGTAACGTAATGATAAAAAAGTGTAGTTTTCACACCAAGAAGAGCCTGGTAGGGATAATGCTAGTATTATGTGAAATAATGACGCAAGTACACACCAGTTTGACCTTACAATTTTTACAATTGCTAGATTTGATATGCTGAAATTTTAGGTCGGAATGTTTTGGGTGGGATATTTGTTTAAAAATATAATCTTAGTTCTTTACACAAATCGTAACCTTAAAGCTGTTTTATATTTTCAAATGTATAAGATTCACACAAATTTGATATTTTTTTTTTACATTCAAACCCTAAAAAAATCAACTGTTTTGTTTTGAAATGATTTAACATCTGATTTAACAATTTCATCACTCTGAAAACAGAGCACCTAACCTTGGTTCCTAGTATTTTTCTCAACGCTACTACCAGGAAATTCCTTTCCGGGCTACATCTTTCTATTCCCAGATATTTTTTACGAATATCTACCCGTTGGTTTTAGACAAGTGTCAGTCAGGGCGTTTTGCTTCAGAGATCGGACCTTGAAACCCGTAACTTGAATCCCAACTCACAATCATCTGCGCTGTGACGACAGTTGAAATGTCTGGTTCTGGTTCTTTCGAGTACAATGTGATGTTGGCCCCATTCAATGCACACTTAAAAAGTTAATTGACTAACTAAGGTAAACTGTGAATGTCAAAAGTTTGCGTTTTAGATTTTGCGATTTTCATATTAGGCGTCAAGAAAGTTTAAATTGAAATTTTTTAAACAGATGCATCACATCAATCACTTAGGAAACAGGTTTAGTTGCCATTTGGCGAGTTTCGAAAACATTTCTTAAAACAGAACGTGTTAAATTGAAGAATGGCATAGGAATGAATTGGAAAGAAAGTGCTCCTATTTCGAAATCATTGGAAGTTTTGATTTTTATTTCAAACAAGACTCAATGAACTAATTTTGATGTGGATAAGTATTCGTCATCAATTAAAACACTTATAGAAAGAGAGTATGCTTCATCCGTAGCAAAAATATGAAATGATTCAAAACCTTTGAAGAATGTAAAGCAAATCTATCCTTTAATGAAGAACAAATAATATCAAGCTTGTGCCTTAAAAAATTCACCAAGTGAATGTTCACAAACAATTTATATCGAAATTATTAAAATGACAGTCTAAGTGAGGTTTAAATGTTAATTTGGAATGAAGTTGTCTAACGAATCTTTCCTAGTACACCATTCAGATTGATTACAAACGCCCCTTATGGCACGAGGTATAAGATTTGAAATGGGTAGAAAATGCTTTTATTTAAAAAAAAACTTTGGAAAACGCAATCTTAGTTTTAAATTAATTGACTTGATCATGGGCTAATAAATTAAACAAGAATCAAGAAATAATTGAACAGGTTTATGAATTAGACCCCATAGCCAAATTTGCGTAGTATATTTCTACAAGATAAAAAAGAATACATTTTTTTTCAATTTTTGAAAAATATCAAGGACCCTTACTTTAACTATGTTCTTTAAACTACCACCTTTGTTTATAAAGCTAAACCCCCATGCAAACAAACACAACTTGAAAATAACTTGTCTTGAAACGAATGAAATAATGTTAATTAGGTGTTGAAAGAAACCAATTCCAATTTTACCATATTATTCTTTGATCTTAATTTATGTAAGAGAAAAAGAGGGATAATTATGAAATTTTTAAATTTAACCAAAAATAATTTACTTAGAGAACCTGGAGAACAATTTGGGTTAAAAGTTATTAGAATGCCATCTAGGGCACATTATTAAGTATCTTTTTAAGCTTCAATTTGTAAAATTTTACTCATATTATTACGAAGATTAGACAAGTTTGTACAACCGAAAACTTATTATTTCTAATGTATCTGACATAACAACAATTTTTTTATATGAAATTTGATTGTAATGCAGCTGTGGTAGCCCCTTTAAGGTTAGGTTATCAAATAATCAGGGAGTCAGTGTCGTATCTTACTTTTGCAAAGCCCCTTTTAAAATTTTAGGTAAGGTAATCTCAGAATTTCAACGTCTCGATGTGTTATTGTTATACTGAATTAAAAAAGAAATGTAGCACTAGGTTGGTGACATAAATACCTTCATTTTGAATTGTTTAAAAATGAAGATTCAGAAAATTATTCTTAGACAGACAGATCACAGGCAATTTCATTTTCCAATTTTCGTCAAATACACAAATGTGCGTTATCATATAAGACATGGTGTCAAACTAGTACTTGATCTCATCAACTCTCACCATTTCCGGCATATTTTACACAATCTGGTAACAATAAAAAGGAAAATTTTCAAGTAAAAATAAGCTGATGACAATGTTGTCAAAATCATTATTAGACTTAGGAATCATCAAATTTAAATTCAGTGACTACCGAATTAGTTTACATGAGCAGATGTTGGACATATAGTCTTTTGTCATGAAATAATTGCCTGATACCTATATTACTGACCTGATAACTTGTCTTTTTATGTTTAAAATGCCACACATTTTACTCAAACCATTAATTAAAGTTGTCGTTAAATTTGTAGAGGTAATTCAAAAGATATTTGATGAAATTTGCTTGCACAAATCAGTTTTATTCCAGGTATATCACACAATATTCTCATTAAATTGGTTGTACTACAGGCATTACTAGTGGGTATCAAAATGTATTGAAAAATCAAAATACGTATCTTCCGATTTTGTCCTACATTTAGTATGTCATCTAGGGAGGGCCTAGCTGCTTAAAAAAACAAGAACGCTTTTGTTGCAAATTGTTTTGGGTTGAGGCCATATTTCGCTTTTTTGACTGGACTATAAGATGAATCGTATGAATTAAAATTTGAAATATTCTTATGAAAACACGAGGGAAGGATACCTGTTGACACTTTCTTTGTTTACATTCTAAAGGGCATACATTTAGCGCATTTATGATGAAACTTGTTCAGTTTGTCAGTCAAAATGATAAAACCTTCTGAAAGAGGGATGTTTATCTGAAAATACAAACGTAGGGACATGAAAATTTGGCTCACACGTGATGAAAAATGATCAAAATACTTATTATGTCAGATAGGGGACTCATTTAGAAAATGAGAAAATTTGAACAGAAAAAAAGAAAGAAAAATCGGGATTTATGAGAAATATTTCACACTCACGGTTGTACAGCGTATTGGGATGTGGATTTCCAAGAATGTCACATGTGTGCAAAGTAATGACTTAGCTTGACCATAATTTTCACTATGCACACTACATTGTACGGTCACTTGGATGAACTATATTCTAATAAGAACTCTATTCGAAAGTGTGCTTTTTAACTCCTCGCTTTATTTTAACCCTGATTTTGTATCATAATATTTTTTTTGAAAGGAAAGTTACTAAAATATCTATGCTTTCCTAGCTTTCAGTACTTTGATTATCAAATAAAGGGACAATTTTGTTGTCTCTTTAATATTTTTATTATTATGTTTGTATTGACGTTTTTTATTCTCCATCAAATCTTTTGTTCCTTTAATACGGGCAAAAGACCGGGCCGAAGGCCCGGTCTGAAGTCCGCATAAAACTTACGGGGAAATATAAAGAGAAAACAAAAGGAAAACAAAGAACAATGAAAATCAACTCTTACAACCATAAGACTTTTTGGCGACCGTTTTGCTTTTTTTGCACTGGTCAACCCTTGACGAGCACTCAACAACTACTTCCGACTGGGTGCAAAAAAAGTCGTAAAAGTCGTGATTTGTAGAATAGTCAAGTCATCCCGCGCTTAATATCAGATACAATCGGATTGGGTAAAACTTACTTTTCAAACTTTTTGTAAGTCTGTCCATATTTGGAAAAAGAAACAATCATTTCAAATCCAGATACAAATTTTTGCGGGCAACGTACAATGAACAAAAATTACTACGTCACGGGTACCTGTTAAATTAAAAGCTCCGGAAAGAAATCGTCATTTTGTTATCACCGAAAATTCCCGAATGCACTTTGAAAAAGGGTTTCAAAAACCATGCTAGCGAAATATTGGCATTTCAAAAAGACATAAAGCTAAAACCAAGGCATGTGTTGATTAAAGTCTACCCCAAGTAATATTTTCTGATTTCATATTCATTGATCGCGAGAATAACTAACGGGTAGATTGAAATAAACAATGGACCAAAAAAGACCGGAAGGACAAAGTAAAAACCCGAACGCATCAAAAAATACCGGAAAAGACAATTGAAAACCGAAAAGGAATTTTATTAACACTAAAATCGGCTCCGTTCTTTGCTTTTTACAAAAAATATGTTAGTTTTGCCTAAATGGTAATGGAAAGAACTTATTCATATTAATAACAACCCAAAATAAAGTCCAAAAAAACGGGATTGGAAACCTGTGTTTCTTATTACTTGACCAATCCTATCTTTCAGTGCCGACCTAAAACCTATTTTTCTTATCTCCAACTCTTGTCCCAAAGACATATCTCATCAAAATTCATTGTTTTTCGTCTTCTTCAGCAACTTGCAATCAATTTTTGTTTGGAAAAGGGTAGAGTTCTGTCATACAGACATAACACTTCCATTATTCTTTTGAAATTAGAACGACATGCTTTTAAAACTTTTTTGTAATAATCTACAGTCTATTGCATATGCTGTTCTTTTTAGAAAAATATTCATATATAGGAACCAAAAAAAAAAAAAGGATGAGGGGAAGCATACCTACCACCTTTAATTTTTTCCCTATGTAAAAGGAAACAGGGGTATTCTTTATGACGGTTTATTACCCTTACCCATTTACCCATTTGAGCCAAGCTCAAATGAAAAGGGGCTGAGGGCAACTAGGCCCTGCTAGTCTTTTTCCCTGGCATATTTCTTGCTTGAAAAATTGTGCAAAATATATTTCTCTTCAATATCTGTAAGACAAATATCAACTAGACATAAAATGTTCCATAATAAAGTTTATTTTTCTTTCGCCCGGTTTCTAGGCTTTGCCTAAATTCATATTACCATGTAATTAATAAACTGTTGTCACCTATTCAAGCTAGGGTATTGAGGTATCTGATCGCCAACTTAGCCTTTTTTTGTTTCTCTTAAACAGCACCTTAGCAACAGATTTGATTCATCTTCTTTCGTTCATGACATCTAATGCTTATGCTATTATTACTTTTTTCTCTAAATATGTCACTTCTAGTCGTAACTTCTGTAAATTTCTCTAGCAGAATTCTTAATCCTATTTTCTATTCGAGTCAAATCATTTTTCTCGATAGACCATCCGACATAGCCAGACATTGAAAAGAGATGAATATGACAAACCTTTCCTTTGCTTTTCTAAAATTCAATTTTATGTTTTGTTAAGGCAAGTGAGCCATAGGAAACTTCATGAAGAATATCAAACAGATCACCCACACAGAACGACGAACAAAATATATATGAAGAAAAGATGAAAGATGATCTTCGGACCTCTGCATTGCGAGTCTCTGACCTTATGCCTAGAGCTCGTTCTATTCTCTTATCTCGAATGGGTATACAATGGTACTTTAATGTAATGTTCGCTTATCGATATAAGGAAGTGGGTTCTGAAAACTAATTAAGGTCAGCAGGAATATTAAATGAGCAACAGGTCAATAATGTTTCACAATACTTATACATCCTGCTTTTCTTTACAAATATGTACCAAAACGGCGAATAAAGTCCTATGGTTCTATGGGGGTTAAATCCATTTTCTTATAATGACGCTTCTGGCGCTAAACGATATAAATTCATAAAACGAAGAAGAAGAAGAAAAAGAAAAAGAAGAAGAAGAAGAAGAAGATGATGATGAAGAAGGTTTGACTTCCATCATTTATTCAGTGAAGTTTACACATGTATGTAGCAGAAGAAGCAGATGAAGAAGAAGAAAAATCAGCAGTTGATAAGCTTGCCATCATTCAATGAAATTAAGACATTTATCTTAAGCACATGGTATGCATGTCAATGATTCACGCATAAGGTGAGGTGGAATTAGTGCGCCTTGTGATGTCTGTGCGATACGACAAGCGCATAAAAAAGCCGTTGACGTTATAAATTATTATTATCATTATAATTATTATTAATATTATAATTATTATTATTACTATTATTATTATTAAACCATGTTACTGAGTATTGTATCAAACTATGGAGTGTCAATCTTTGAAGCTGGATAAATCATCTTCATATTGACTTAATATGTGTTCTTGCGTTCTTGCATGAGCTGGACGTCAATAAATTTGTCTTTAATATGATTAATAATTTTTTACACGGAATGGGTCTTTTATAAACAAATGCCCTTTCTACATGACAGAGGCGTCTTTTATTGACGTCAGTTTATGTCGAATATTGACGGATAACTTTTTTTTAAACCTAATCAGATCAATTACGAAGCAGTTATAGATATGGCGTCTTATATCAAGTTCTCATCACATTTTTCTGCATTAAATATCCGTACAAATGGTGTGTTTCTCTAATAAGAAAGGACACTGCGTGTGGCTTTTAACAAATATAACATGTTTTGTTTATGAAATAAAGAGCTATAGGCCGTAAAAAAGTATTTGAAAGCTTTGTCAAAATAACAAATGTCTGTCGACGTCGGCTCACAAAAAACTCTGATCTGTCGTGTACATCAACGCCGTGACATTCCGTCTGTCTACAGAGGCAGCATTAATTTGCAAACATGTCGTCTTTGAGGACCCGCTGTCAGTTTATTTTTTTTAATTATGGCTTCAAATTTGGAAGAAATATCGGCGGATGATTAGACTTTAGCTGTGTACAAGTAAAACTAGCATGTATTGAGAGATAGGCGAAATATTGGAGCATAAAGTCCAATTTCGAAAAATTTCATGGGAAACCTCCGAAATTATCAATGATTGTGCAACCGGTTGTAAGATGTGTTAAAGGGGGTAATCCATTATCGCTATTTTCTTTCAGGATAAACAAAATAATCAATATTCATTACCTCCCTTTTATAAATTATGCTTACACGTTCAATATAGATTTCTGACATTTCAAGAAGCAACCGGACGATTATAATTTCTATTTAGTTATCAAGAACCGCATTTCGCATTTTTTTGGGCTCATTTTTTGATCATTTATCAATTTAAGAATACCGGAGCTACGATCGTTTATTTACACTAATGAATTTATTGACCTGCCGTGTCCTCGGCATAATTCTCCGATTCCGTCGTAGTTGTCTTACACCTGTCGTCGCCGCAACCGATTGTACGTTGTGTTAAAGGGGGTAATCCAATATCGCTATTTTTTTCAGGACGAAAAAAATAATCGATATTCATTATCTCCCTTTTATAACATATGCTTACACGTTCAATATAGCTTTCTGACTTTTTAAGAACCAACCGGACGATTATAATTTCTTTTTAGTTATCAAATCGCGTTGCTCTAGCTATATTTGTTTTGATTTTAGTTGTTGAGCTTATCTTTTTAGTGAATTTGGAGCGATTTTGAACGGATTGCATGAGTATTAAAGATGAATGAATGGAGCGATAAGGGAGCAATTTGTAAAGGTTTTGATGGAGATGAATATCATATTCACGATGCAACTAACTGTTAGGGCTAATACAGAGGACCAGGGTGCGAACCCCGAGTTCGGTACTCATCCTTTCCGACTATTTGTCCATTGTGAGATGCCCCAGCCGCTGCGTTATGACCGATATATTGTTTAAAGCGGCCTAAAAGCCCATTCAAGCAAACAAATAATTTGGTAATGGTCAACATTATCACCATGGATATTTTGTCGTTAAAAGATCATAAACTCGCATGATTATTTGAGGTACATACACAACAATAGATTCGAATGCAAATGTACAATCTTTCGGATGACATTTATTAACAAAGTCTATTTTTCTACATTTTTTTTAATTTCTTTGATCGATATGTACTGAGAGGTCTGTATCGTTGAATCAAATTCTTTCTTTACTTGCCTAGATTTGGCGGACAAGAAAAAGCTTTAGGATGCGAAACCGTTGCGTTCTCTTTGGATCACCAGACAGCAATGCTGTCCGGCTTATGTGGGTAAATACCTTATACTTTTTACGCTGCCTGGCCACATGGGTAACAACTGCAAACAAAAGAACTTTAGGGTGCTAGTCTGCTTACTTCAAAACACACGGAGCGTATCTGTTAGGTTGTATTTAAAAAAAAACCCTTCAACTCTACGACGATAATATTTAAACCTTAGTTTTATAATTTCTTTTACATGTACATGGTAATCTTGTACTAAACACTTTCAGCATTAGGTCTTTCTTATCATCATCATTGTTGTTTTTAACGAATAGTAATGTTTGTGCCAGGTGTACCACTCTACTCCATCTGCATAGGAATCATGGTGACCAGAAAGATACTTTCCATTGAGATTAGAACTATGACAAGCGGTGTACCACCAGGCTCCGTGATAGACAACAGCACAGTTTAAACTTCCGGAGTGAACGTCGTGGTCTCTATCGTAAGTTGAAAACATCATCCCGTTGTGACCTTTAAGCGAATCACCTGTAATATCAGTTAACAACATCGTGAAATTGACACTCATTCCGATCAAAATGATTCTAAATAATTCACTCAGCATTTCCTTCCTTCCTTCCTTCCTTCATTCATTCATTCATTCATTCATTCATTCATTCAAACCACCCACTCAAACTTATCAAAAAGTTCCAAAATCATTTGAAAACATTTCGAAATCGTTCATTACGATCATCATTTAATTCAAATCGATCAAGTCATTCTACGATTGTATTGGCTAGTGTGGATTTTTAAGTGTCTGATTGCTCTACGAAGACACGCAGACAGAAAAGTATGTATATCCTATCAAAGGGAGGTAATTACTATCGCTTTTTTTGTTCAAAATGAACAGAATAAGCGGTATTGGAATACCTCCCTTTTGTTTCACTCAAAACTCGTTCCTCTCTCTCTATTCAATATCATTCCAAAATCATTCTAAAACATTCACCTTGTCAATTTCAGCATTACCCTCCAATATACAAATGTGTCCCGTCCGGCGAAAAACAAAAACTTCAGTAGTGCAAAGTCTCGACGCTTTTCAGACTGTGCGTACTGTGCGTACTGCGAAGACTGACCAGGATAGAAACTTTAAATACATTGATTATTTTCTGAATCTACAATGATCATTCTACCTTACTGTGAAAAAATTAAATGCGATCTCCGGTTGACATATATTGGAAAAGATCTTTTATGTTTCAACTATTTTAAAAGTGTAGTTTCCAGAAGTTCCTTTTTGACGGGTCACACATATGACACATTTGAACTTGCTATTATATGCTTAGAAAAAACAGTTCCCTATCTATACCAAGAAATGTTCAAGCAATACGAACTTCTCTTAAATTTATGATACTGTGAATGTATCGCATAACCTCCAATAACAGCGACCTTCCCAAAAGTATAGTTCTGCAATTAAGAGTGAGTGATCAAAGGCCAATTTTGTCTATACAGGTATAGACAAAATTGACCCTTGAATTCACTCACTTAAACTTGTGGGTCCATACACCCATTCACTATCCATTTAGAAAAACAATTTCACTTGATTGAACTTTGACGAACATTTAAGGGCTTGTGTATTTTTCTCTTAATTTGGGGTTCGATTTCCTTAATTAATTTAACATTATAAGTGGTAAGCTAATAAACTAGCTTTATAAAATGCGTTCTTCTCAGAAAAAGCCTCTGGCCCATGTTTTGTTTTTGCCACCGGGGGTATTTATTGGAGAGAATGTTGAGCATGGATTTCTTAGTCCTTTTTTGTACGCCTTAGCTGTTCATAGCCCATGGCATTGTCCGTGTTCGAATGTCTAGTTAATTGGTATATTTTATGAGTTATGGCTAGTTTGACGGTACAGGAACATGCCGATGGCTCAGTGCGAAACAGTTGTGACTACATTAATGTTATTGGCATTTTAAACGGTTCACGCTGTGCCATCGATGTTCAGCAAGAAACGGTTGTAAATGCCTATAAATATATGGGCAGTTTCATCTGTTTCGCGATGAGTCATCAACTTTCTTTAACCGTCTTATTTCTTCATGCAGTTTTTGTGTTAAAATGAAAAAGTAGCCTCCTACAAAAAACTTTTAGGGACCAATGTTACAACAATCCTGGAAAAAATATTAGCCAGCATTTGTCTTTAGATTGGCATATTCAAAGGGTAAATTTAATGTTCAAGAATCTATACATACATGAATGACTTGTTTATTTGAGTTGATTTTTATGCTGCCTTTGACAATCTTTTGTATGAAGGGGGATTGATAATTGTCGAGGCTCTGTCGAGACAATTATCAATTACCACATTCGAGTTAGATATTTTTTCATACATTACTCTTAGTACGTATTATATTTATCTTAAAACCTCTTTTTGCCTTGTTTTCTTAACCGCAATATGTCATCGTTCTAACAATATCCATGTGATTTCATAAAAAATACCATATGGGATGTCAACTCACGGATACATGTATAGTTTTAAAATAAAAATATGACTCAAACTTATAATTCAAAAGTGATAAATGCTAGGTCTCAATACCCTCACAGACAAAACCAAAACAACAACCCTGTTTTGCGTATGCGAGATGCGTATAATTAGGGCAACAGCGGGTAATATAAATATCTACATGTATTTACAAACAAAATATTTGATAAAAATCAACTAACAATTTACGCTCTGATCCCTACCCCAGCGAACTGTTTAGGTTCACTGAATGTATTAGATATTCATCTTAAGAATACTGGCCGTCCACGAAAAACCCCGCTTTGGAGGAAACGTGTGTCCGCAACATGCACGACTCAAGAACCAGTGATTGGTATGAATCTCAGACTATTCCTAGAATATCTAGCGCGCGGACCTACGCCAATACTCCTTGAAATTATTTTACATGAATTATGAAATCTATCATTTTGAATTCCAGCTATAAATATATATATTCTTTGAATTATGATTCTCGTTCTTTCCGAAAATTGAATTTGAATGAAACTACGATGTTGACTGTTAGAAAGTCTCGCTAGAAGTGACCACGTATACACTGTTCGTCTATAAATAGAACACACTGACCAAACCTACGTAACCGGTTTTGGTCGCACTGATTGAGACCGCAATTCTCCGCTATACGTTGTAACGCGGAGAATTATATGTCTCAATACCCTCACAGACAAAACCAAAACAACAACCCTGTTTTGCGTATGCGAGATGCGTATAGAACAAATTCAAAGCATAGAGAAGTAGGGCATTCAAATTCAATTTATTCTCACGTTTCAGAATTTCCAAAAATGTTTAGAAACATATTCGTATTATGTATTATAAATCTAAAGACTTTGAAACCATCAATCGTTTCTCTAAAGAATCAGCGATATAGCCGTCTTTAGCAGTATCCGTTTTCCATCGTCCATGTTTTTTTTTTTAAACATCTATCTGAAATACCCTCCACGTTGGCAGCACATGTGGCCCCACTAGCTCTCAGAGAGTGTGTCCCGAGTTTAAGCCCCGGTGCGACCATTTTCAGTTTACTGATAATGCACTCTTTTGCTCTGGTATAACTTAGAGGTTTATTTTCATTTATCAATGCATATTTTCCTTTTGATTTCAACATTGGCCTAAAAAGATAAGAATCCTCACTAACTGAAAGACCTGCAGATGACTTATACTTTTGTAACATGTTATAGGGACATGCTACGGTTTTCCCTCTTGCAATCAAAACTTCCTTTCCTTGCCTGTAAATATCTGTTTCACTTTTTCTAACTTTCAAAACTAAATGAATATCATCGAAACGCACATCGGAACATAGTAGAGAACTCATTTCGTTAAATCTGAGAAACTCCGAGTAACAAATTAATATCATTGACAAATCTCTTAAATTCACAAGAGTCATATCATTTTTAAAACGATTACAAAGCTCAATTAGGACATCTGAATCAATTAAGTCTTTTTTGTTGGTTGGTTTGGATCGAAGTCTTTTCGCAGCTAATAACAAATTCTGCACAATAGAATTATTCGTTGGATCCGAAAGTCCATGAAGTGAATGTATCCACTTAATTGAATAAACTATGGCGGAAATTACACTGTACGTTTTGTTGTCGTCCAACATATTCGTCAAAAACGTGGCCACCACCATAGGCTCCGCTGGCTTAGCGCTTAAAGAATGCTTAACACAAAACTGACTGAACACTTTGAAATACCCACTATATTTCTTTACTGTACTATCGGCATGAGAATTTAAAAGATATCTTGCCATATGTTCCGAGGTATCGTCCCCCGAGTGTATACCAGCCGTTGCCATTTGGCTCTCTAAATGCTTGGTTAAGTCAAGACCTGTCATAAAAGAAAAGTAAAATAAAATTGTGGCAATAAAGCAAAATTGCATTGTTATACCGCAAAATCTATTTTTAATGCCAATAGATCGAACTACAATGGATCATTTTGAAATATACCATTGTTCCCCTTTCCTATGCGAATTGACCCTTTTCTTGGTAGATATAGAACGTCTTTGACAAACTTTTTGAATTTTCCATCACGTTCGCATAAGAAGTTTTTTCAAGCAATTTGCAACAAGCCTAGGAGGGGGAACAATCCAGTTATTTTCTTCCTTCCAACATTGGTGGAAAGCATTTATGCCTTCTGTTTTAGGAACCCACCATTTCGAGTTAAAACGTACACATTTATTATTATAATGTGAAGAAAATCTATCAATCGTGTGCTTACCCCACACGCTATCCAACCAAGCAAATATTTCGTTTGAGATCGACCAGTCATCGCTATCAAAGCACCTACTTAGGTGGTCTGCTAACTGGTTTTTCTCCCTAGGAACCCATTCGGGACTAAATTTAATACCATTCAGATCGCAAAATGCGTTTACTGAAATTGCAATCTTTTGTAGATCTTTTTTCCTACTACCATTTAGTAATACTGAGCAGACGTTTTTGTTATCAGTATATATTTTAACTGAACAGTTACGAAGTACCTGACTATGACTTTTTATTATCCTAGATACGGCCTCCGTTTCCCTCCAAGTTGAACTTTTTACCTTTTCGTTTTCGTCCCAACAACCAATGACATACAAACTACACTCTTGTATTGTATTTCTATAATCGTGAACTTCGCTCTCTTCCGCGAGCCGATGTTCAAAACCCGGGCTTTTACGACCCTCACTCATACTACTGACCTCGTCAAACGAGGCGCTCACTTCCGGGAGCCAATGTAATGGCACAATATCGGCCGTACTACCCGCTTCCTGAGGGCTATATGCGCTCAAAGCGCTCTCTCTAAATAAACCATTTTTAACTATATACCCACCGTAACCAACGCTACTGGCGTCACTGTACAGTAAATAATCATGTAACACTAATTCTTGCAAGGGTTTTCCGACTTCATTTAAGCTTTTCACTGAATTTTTCCAGTATCTCAATTCGTCCAAGGCTTTACTAGAAACAATCACAGGCGAATTCCAGCTCGCCCTCGGTAGGATACAATTGTAAGATTCCCTGGTCTTGTATCTTACCCTATTTCCAAACACTGTATAAAGCGATATGATCTGTCCTATAACAGACGCTAATTTTCTTACCTGTATAAGGTTGAACTGATCCAGATAAATAATATCTAAAATTGAATCTATCGACTTTAACAATCTACATATTCTTTCCTCCGTTATGAAAAGACTGTTCAATATAAAATCGAATACATGTCCTAACCATGTAACCTTGTGAGATGGTTGCCATGTGCATTTTTCATCTGCTATTAGAAAACCAAACTCTAACAATGTAGATCTCGTGAAATTACTCGCAAACAGAGCTTCCTGTAAATTTTCGCTGCCACCTATACCGTCATCTAAAAACATGGCAATTTTTATACCCTGTGATCGTATATAAGCAACAACTACGCGAGTCACTTTTGTGAAAATATGTCCAGCAGACGAAATTCCAAACGGAAGTGAATTATAAACATAAAACGATGTTTTACCGTGAACGGTCCATGCAAAACCCAGATATGTCCTGTGATCGGGAAAAATATCAATATGGTGATAGGCACTTTTTAAATCAAAAGTGAAAAGATATGACCCTTTACCGAACAAACTTTCAGCCACTTTTACATCTTCGAATTTAATGTTAAATAAGTGCAGATGTTTGTTAATGTGTCTACAATCCAAAACAAGGCGTGGTTTACCTTTTCTGCTGTAAGCAACTGTCAAAGGATTTACAACATAGGGTTTTTCTTTTGTTAAACTAATTACCCCTTTCATAAGTAAGCTCTTTATTTCTTCACCGACAAACTGTGGATTATCTCTAGCGGATTTATTATTTTTGAGAAATTCAGAATTCGGTGAGGTTTTGAATGGAATTTTGTATCCTGAACAGACTACATCATAAATATACGCTGAAGCGTTTGCTGATTTCCACCTACTTGCCATAGCTTTAAGCCTTCCCACAGGCGAATAAACTGGAGGAATTTTAGCCTGCTCGGGTTCTTTTTCTAAACTATTCTGTTCCTTATCCTTAATAAGAGAATATGAAAAAGAATTAATACTCATCTTATTGTTAGATGATCCAGGACACTCTTTTCTCCAGTGACCAGCCTTACCACACATAAAACACAACCCTGGCTTTGTAACGCTAGATGTAGCTGTAGACGTAGAGGTAGCCGACGGTTGACTCTCTGTTCTCCGATATGGTGTAGCCCTATACTGTTTCGTCTTTTTGGTGCGTTCCGCCTTAAGTTTCTTTGAAGCCCTAGCCTCAGCCTTGTACATTCGACGTTCATCGTCCGAATCATCTGCCAGTGGGTTAGACTCGTATTCATGAACCATGCGCCATCCCAGCTCGTTGGAATCTGCCATCCTTATTAGTTTTTGCCTGTGAGCTATCATATCTTTAGCTGAAAACAATACAAAATGTACTCAAACAGGTCTCAGTAAAGTGTTCAGAACTCATTCGTGTTGGTTTTCAACCTAATCATAAGATGTAAAGATGTCTATATAGATATATAGAATTATAAATAAATAGGAAATAATTTTCATACCTTATAAATATTACAAAATAACAATAATGTAGACCGTTAATATCCACTCTATAATTGAAACGGCCCTACTAAAAATCCTGCGTAAATTCTTTAATGTCTGTCATTTGACTTAATTTCTTTTGAGTCTTGTCACCGATTAAAAAGTATAAACTTTGCCGAATTATCCTTTAAGCATAGCCAAATTAACGCTGTGAAACTCACTTATTCAAAACAGTATAACAATGATAATCAGTCAACTGAATGTCTTATTTATCAAGTCATAATTATTATCAATACACATCAATGTAGTTTTTATTCATTTAATTACAATAATTGGCATCTTAATTAAAGCGGTACGGCTTGTTAAGAAAACTATACTTCTCTGCGCTACGAAATACCTTCAGTAAGCTTATCCAAGGCTTGAGCAGAGTTAAACTCAATAGACTGTTCTACATCGTTCTTTTTATTGGAGACCTTGGCATTGAAACGGAATTGTTCTTCGTTACTCTTTCTTTTGAACTTGGGCGTGTCCGAAACTAACAAAGAATTTAGTTTATTAAGCTGGGAGGAGTTGCTGGATTCACTTATCTTTTCAAATAAGCTGCCCATTTCACGCAGTAATTCTTCCTTCTGTTTAGCAAAGGCTGTTTTTATCTTGCTTTCAACCAAGTCATGAAGTCTATCTGTACTACCCCGCTCGTGTTCCATTTCAACGTCCGACATTCTAAACTACGATGTTGCCTGTTAGAAAGTCTCGCTAGAAGTGACCACGTATACACTGTTCGTCTATAAATAGAACACACTGACCAAACCTACGTAACCGCTTTTGGTCGCACTGATTGAGACAGCAATTCTCCGCTATACGGTGTAACGCGGAGAATTATATTTACCTGCAGTTCCGGTATATCCATATACTGTTAGGCGATAGTTTGTAGAAGCATTGTCCACATGGAACGAACTATACATGGCGTGTTTTGTGACGTTTTCGAAGTCGCTTAAAACCACTTTCAGCTCAAAATTAGGTATCGATGTTAAGGCATGGATATTTTCTAATCCTGATCAAATTAAAGGTTAGATGTATGTTAGAGTTACAATCAAGTATGTGGTGTAATATGACCTTATTGAAATTTATCCGGTCACTAGCTATAAATTATGCTTTATAAAAGGGGGTATGATAAACTTGTTGATATCAGGTCAATTTATCACGTGACAGCTTTATCGTGTCACTTGGTCACGTGGCTTGCCAGATCTTCTTTTTGCGGCTATTCGGTCTGAAAACAGTCCTCTCTAACATTTTTTTCTTTTGAATTTGAGATATTTCTTTTTCTAATAAGAAATATTTCACTCGATTCTCATATGTTTTTAAAATCAAATCGCCACCCTATCGATGATGTATTACATGACTGATGACGTAATCTATAAAATTGTGACGAAGCCTTTCTCGGTGTTTACCTCGAAAACTGTCAGGAATTTAAAATATTTAATTTAAACAAATATTTAAACAAATGGATTTAACGCAGAATTTATGTGACCGAGGAGGATTTCGGAGATAGTAGATTTGCATCTGATCTCAATCTATGTCAATCCTCTGATTAAGAGCAAGGAAGGCATTGGATTGAGATTTACTTTTAGCTGCATGACATCAAAACTTCGGAGAAAAAGGACGTTTGAGATTGCGAAAATCAATTAATCTTCTTAATCATTAAGTTATGTACTTATTACTCAAGCTTTCTTTTGTTAAACATTTTCTTGCTACATCATTAGAAATCCTCTCAATTATCGAGTTCTTTAGCCATTCTTCACCCCCATCCTTGCACCCATTCACCCTTATGATGAGGACTCCGGACTCGCCGAGTACCGGAGTTGTAAATCGGGATCAGATTAAATTTTCGTAAATGAATTAAAATATCGAATATACTTTCAAAAAAGGTGTAAAAAAAGATTGTACATAACAGGATAAATAGAATAGAAATTACAAAATACAATTACAAATTACAAATATTTATTGGCTTTAAAATCAATTACAATAAGTGGTTTGGGCCCATTCATATACAAGCAAACATTTTCTAAGATGTAATTTAGTCACAATCTAGATCATTCTAATCATAATCGATACCGTTGGCAGCGGCTGAAAGCAAACCACAATATCTTCGATTTATCCGATAGACAATACTGCAGAATGGCCGAGAGCTAGAGCAGTCTCAAAAACACCCACAATAATTCAAGGCCATCACCAACAATATAGATTATGTATTTGCCACTAAGAGGGCCACAATTATTCATTTGATATGACATTCTTAATAATATCGATCAGGATGACAATAACAATATGGATTACATATAGAGATTTAGATTTCAACACGAGAGATATCAATTTATTCGGTATTAGTCGAAATATTTAGAAGTATATATCTATGGCTCGGCTCGAAACAGCCGCAACCGCCTATAAACATATAGAAAGCTACAACCGTCTTGCGCCGAACCATCAATATGTAAGTGTACTTATAATTGACTATTGTACATGATGGTTAATAAAGAAAACAGATGTTGGTGATAAGAAAGATAACTCAGTACAAGATAGTCCATCTGATTCAGAGACTATTTACTTTCCCTGATTTATCCCAAATTCAAGCGGCATAGCTGATGATCATACATTCGCCTCCGGCTCACCAGATAAATTCCTACGCCTTGCCCGATAAACTTTTCTATCTCAAGTCACAAGCCATCTATTCTCTATAACGCATACTATTGATTATTAAGACCAAGGCCTGTTGTATTATTTCGATATATGTAGCTACAATGATATTTCTTCGAAATGTGTAGACACAATTTCAGAAACGCTCTGAAATAATTCGAAAACACACAAGAATCGTTCATAATACTCAGAAACGTCTTTCTAATGGGACAAATATTTCCTGGTTTTTATCAGCTGGTGTTGGTTCGTATGCGGCAGGAGTGTGGAATTCCCATGCCCGACTTGTCCGATATGGGCTTTTCGACTTGCGGACAAGCACATTTTTCAACGCCACTTGTCCGTGGACAACGGACAAGTATATACCAGAGCAAATCTTTATACAGTACAAAAAAGATCTAGGAGGAAAGACATCTTTTTGTTTGTATGAAAGGGGAGAAACATTGTCTTTAATGAAGAAAATGCTGGGTTACAGCATTTTCTTCATTAAAAACAATGTTTATCTCAATATTTATCATTTCATTTTTTTGTGGGCAGGTTCATTTTGATCCTGGACAAGTAGAAAATTGACTTTTACTTGTCCATGGACAAGTGGAGAAAGTGGTATTTCCACACTCCTGATGCGTCTATGAAGTTGCACTAAACAATATAGAAAAGTATGTAGCTACTTGAAGGGAGAAAGGTTACCCTTATTTCGTCAATTGTAACTAAAAAATCTTTCTTTCGGGGATTAAATTTTGACAAGATTCAAGCAGTTCCAACACTATTTCACTATATATTTGACACTCCTTGAATTTCGAAGTTTTTTTTCCTACAATTAAAAATTTGCTTGTAAAAGGCGATTTTGTCATTGTTCTCAATGATTTCTTTCTCAAAAGTAATTTCTTTAATTTCAAACAAAAAATGAATAAAAATATTGTTGAATGCAACTCCTTTTAAATCGAACTAGCCTAAAACTGTGTCTTCTGGTTAAAGATTGTCTTTAAAAAATCATTATAAAGAACTTCCGCTTTTCTGTAACATGACCATGTTTCCTATATTAATTCAAACACAAATTGTAACCTTTAGATGAAGTCAGAAACTTACCTAGCCAGTATTCTGCATTTGTTGACCCAAACCCGGCGACATAGTCCCTCCAATCACGGTAAAAATCCACGGATCCATCGAACCGATGTTGAATAACCTAAAATATTGTTTCTAAAGTCAGTTTTAAACGACACAAGTCAGATAGCTGTTGCAATGGCGCTTTGCCTATGCTCCTGTGTGAATAATTAGTCAAGAAATACCGAATTTATTACACGAGTCATCTATTGAAAGTACGGTTCAGTCTCACTTTGCCAACTATTGGTTTTTAAGGAGTCTCTTTTACATCCTGAACACATGGCTGATTTTTCAAGTGGCAAGAAGGATGACAATGAAAACATAACTTGAACTAGCTATAAGACCAAATTGTTATGATTTGATGAACTAAACAAACAAAATACATGTATTATACTAAAGGCTAGTTAAACACATGTTGTTAAAGTCTCACTTAGCCAAGACAAGTTTTTCTAATAAAATTCTAACCCAACGTTTGAGTGAGACGACCCCTATAGTAACGACCTATACCCATACATCCTGTGTGGCTCAGTAGTAAGCACTCACTAATTTATAACGAGTTGTTATCTGAGATGGGTTACTTAGAATAAAGAATTTGTGTAGGTATGGCGTCAGGGTTTGACGTAATAACCTTTTTTATGCCCCCGTATCGATATATCGGGGATATATCGATGCGGGAGGGGCATTGGCATTTTGCATATTGTTGTTCAAAGTATTCCGTGTTATAGACAAAAATAGATCTAGTAGTGGCAATAAACAGTAGTGGCAATAAAACTCAGGTTTTTTTATTGGACGTTGATTACATTATTATTTTTGGTCAAAGGTTTTTGATGGGTATATGTTGAAGCCGAGGGATGATGTTATTTATCACCATGTACTCTCGGGAAAACCTTTATACGATTTCATTTCGTTGCAAAGTTAGCGCGGCGCTTGATGAGTAAAGGAAGTAGAAAGTGGGTTTAAAGGACAAAACCGCTAAGTTATGAGATAAAAATCCATTACTCGACTTTATAATATGATCTACGTCGCGGGAGTGAAATAAACCCGTTGAATATTTTTTATTTTACACGGGTGTTATTACACTAGTGGAATAACGATGCAAATGAGCACAGAACGAAAAGCGACGCGATTTTGTTACCGCGAAAATTACGTCATAATGTATCTTTGTGACGTCAGCTTTAAACGACGATTTTACGCAAAAATTCGGGTCAAATTATAAATAGAATATAAAATTTGTGCTCATAAAATACAGAATTTATTAAACTCGTCATCTAAAACAGATAAAAACTCGGCACAACCTCGTTTTTATCTGTTTATAGATGACTCGTTAAATAAATTCGGTATTCCATGTCCACTAATTCAATATCCTTTATTTTTCGAGACATGCAGATCTGTATCATTGAAGCTCGCTAAAACGTTAATATTCTATACTCGATTAAGATCACATTGTCTCTAACAATACGATGTATCCTTTATTTAACTTACTGTCCATGCAACGTTGTTATAATCGAATATACAGTATACAGATACAGGTCTATGTCGTACACCATACGGATATATAATATATGTGTTGTTGACATTTTCTGGTAAACTTAGCTCGGAACAATCTCTTGGGTAGGCGGGACCTAGAATGATTAGATGAAATTTGGAAATCTCAAAATGGGAGGGGAATAGATCAAAGCCAAGAAGAATGAAAATGGTTTTGAAAATGTGATGGACAGACAGACTTACATACAAAAGTCGGTTATGCTATAATCAAAATAACACCAAAGTTAAATTTCTTGATCGGTTTGATAACATTTTTTATGTTTAGCTCAGTGCTGAAGTGTGATGCGGTATAGATTTCGTTCTCCTTTTCTAGTCAAACGTTTCTGTAGTTATAAAGGCAATAATTGTTACCTATGGCAACATCATACAATTTTATTTGAGTCTGTAGTCACGAAAGCGAATACTTGGCGGGCCATTTTAATCGGAATATAACACAACCTGAATCTTTAATGTTACTGGCCACATGAATATTGAATTCATCTCAAGTATCAAGTGGCTTATGGCTATTTGTACAAAGTCTTAAAGAAATTTTTGCACACTTTCAACTGTTTCTAAGTACATGCTGACTTCATTCGAGAATTTTCCGTTATAGTTATTGACTGTTGCGCCGAGCATTGCATCCGTATACGAAAAAAGAAAAACGTGTATTGGACGGCCACCTACGGGACCCCTAAAAAGGCATCCTCGGATACCCCGGGGTCTCCCTATTTGCAACGCTATAGCGACATTGCGTAGCAAATCGGGAGACCCCGGGTTATCCGATGATGCCAAAAAAGGGGTAGCTTAATAGAATTTTATTAGTAGAACAAGTTTTGTTTACAAATTTGAAACATCATCTTGATTGAATATGTACTTCTCTCGGATTTTTTCCAAACATATTATGTTGTACACAGTCACTAAAATCGTCTTATTGAAATGAGTCTTTTGAGGTTCAATAACCCAGGACCCATTTAAGATATTTCAGATGTTTTCTATACCAAAACATCTACTTATTTATTGATCTTATGATTTAAGGGTTTTGAAAACGGTCGTTTATCAAAAATGGTTCCTCTGTAGACGTAGATGTTCGAGCAACCTTGGCTGTATATATATAATACATTCTTAGTGTTTTGTATGAGAAAAAATATCTAGCGAGGTTGGAAGAATTGATCATTGTCGAGGCTATGCCGAGACAAATATCAATTCTAACAACCGAGTTAGATTTTTTTTTCCATGCAATAAATTTATTAAGTATGTATTATATTTATCTTATAACCTCTATTTGTCTTGGTTTCGTCGAAGTTTCCAACTGAAATGCAACTTTCTAAAAATTACCGCATTATATTATTGTTCTAAAAATAACTATGTGATATCACAAAAAATACCATTTGGGATGTTATCACACGGATTATTTTATAGTTATAAGATAAAAACACGTTATCAAAGGATACCTTGGTTCTGTGCAGCCTCACAAGATAAAGCTTGATTACACATTGTGGCGTTGTTACAGCATGCTAAACAAACAACATGGTGACCTTCATCCCTCTTGCCAACTATGGCTGATATTGTATGTGGGCATTCCTGATATAGAAAAATCAAATCAATGAAAAACTGCGAAAGGTCGAATATGATGAATGCAACTCTAAACCTGGCTGTATTCTTCTCTTCACCTCGAGCAAACGATTCTTGAGGAGAGCCCCAACAGTGGGGATGATTACACAATCGTTGGACCACTGTATCAATTAATTTCAAGCAGGATGGTTTTATTGAAACAAGATTTTCTAGTTAGACCTTATCGAAAGTTTTTTGAAGTTAATTTTAGCCGTTCAACGTATGTGGACGGTTGGTACACAACTTATGAGCGTTACCCCATACACATATCTTAGAACATTGTCGGTCAAAGATATCGGGTTTCACCTTTTGATTAGACTAGTAAAATATTAATTGTACTGAAATGTCAATTCTTTATCGAGAAAATATGGAGAAGGAGTTGGTATCGCTACTGTCAATAAACTAGAGGTACATTGGCAGTTGCTCATCTGAGACATTGTTTACAAAGGTGTCAATATACCAAAACTACTAATTTGAAGAACGTGACTGGTTTGACTAAAGTTCAAATAAGTACTAGATAATTAGAAAACAAACATTCCGATAAAATTTTAACCAAAATTGTCTCGACATTTTTTACAATCTTATCCAGAAGTGTGGCTTGTACACAGGTTTTATGTTCTAAGATTTTAACCCTAAACCACATATTTGAACCCACTTGACCAATTTTCAAACTCGACCGAGATCTAATATTGACAAGCATTCTGACCAAGTTGCAAGAAATTTGAGTTAAAATGTAGTATCTAGAGTAAACATAAGATTTTTCTATAGTTTTACCACTTTACCCCATACCCCATTCTCGACCCCACTTAATCCATTTTCGAACTCGACGAGATTTTAAAATCGAAAAAGCAATCTGACCAAGTATGGAGACATCTGAGCGAAATCATGGCCTCGAGTGCTCAAGATGTGGACGGACGACAGACGTCGGACACGGTTAGATCATTAAAATGTACCATGGGAAATTTTAGCTCAGCTAAGCTTAAAACAAAATAACCAATTAGGTCGTCGTAAACATAGTAAGAATAAGCTGTACTTACGCTGTTTATGTCGCCAACAATTGATTTCATTTTTATATCTAACTAGACTTTTCAAGGTAAATAACCTTATATCTGAGAAGGTGTGCCACGTGAGACGTTATTGGGTGGACCAATCGGGAATCGGCGATTCTAGGGAATTAATCTCGGGAATAATAAGGGTGCAGCATTGAAAGCGCGTCATTTAGCACATAGATTAAACTGATGCCACAAGCCTCTAGAATAGGTTGAGTAAAACAGAATAAGAATGGATAAAATTTCAACTTGAAATGTTAAATAACAAAATGTTTATTGCGATTTTGAAGGCAAATTAAAATATACCCAAAATATCTCCATAGACGATCGGAGAGCTTGTACAAAATGTATTTTTCTTCAAGCGCATTGACCGAAGTAACATCAGCAGCCAAATTATCCTAAAATTTATCAAAAATTACTACGCTTACTCCGAGGTACTTTGCAGTTTACGGAAATTTACGAGCGATGTGCCTAATGGAGGGTGGGGTAGGGGCTGACAATCCACGATTTACCGTTGCAGCCATACATCCCTGGTCAACCAAATCTGTACCAGATTCTGTGCGATATTTACGTATGTAGCATTTCTGAAAAACAAGCGAACGATATATTTCATCATTTGCAATACATTGAAATAATAATAAAACTTCTAAATGAATTAAGCAAGATCACCACCAACAAGCATCTACGCTCGGCTATTGAGTGCGTGATAGGATAAAAAAGGCACATTTTGCCCAAAATACACGGGATGCCGTTTTTGGATGATTTGAATAAAATGACTTAGTATAAAGATGTTGAAGATTAGCGATAATAACATCTATGCGAATAGACTTTAAACATTTAACCAAGAGATGTTTGTAAAACATTCATGCTTCCACCAGGACAGGTCGATAGCACATTCCTGATCGATTCTTCTTTTGCTTTCAGGAAAAACGTGAAAATTATTCATTAAAAAGGTTCAACGATTCGAGCACGAATGTCTAACAAACTTATGCTTTATAAAATTGTGTTCGAAAAAACAACTTAGGGCAAAACTAAAGAAATTTCATGTTATGGCACATTTACACAGCACTGAAGCCATAAAGACGTGTTTCCACCAATGAAGTCCCATAATTATAGCTTATATACTTCTTAAGAAATGCTCCCATAAATATCAAGTTAAAATGTGACACAGGGTGATTAAAAATAAATGATAAAAAATAAATAAATGAATAAATGAATGAATAAAAAATGTAATTCTTCTAAATGAGATCTATCCACGTCTAAAGTTTCGTGGTTAAATTTGCACATTTTTCGCGTAACGCTCTTAACAAAAGGCGTATAGAAAGTTCATAGCAACAGCTATATAAATAATGAGCATAGAGTCGTGGCTCTTGTGTACTTCATCTATCCTTTATCCGCCTGAAAGGTTTCAGGTTTCAAGTTGGAATTATTTTCGAATGATTGTTCGTAACAAAATTAAAATGAATTTGACAAAAGGGCAATTACAAAAAGAATATGAAGAGGAGTGTTGTGTTTCTTTTGCACTGAGATTCTCCTCAATAAGATCTTTCCACCTTTGAAATTTTATGAATCTTACTTGCGTAATTTTGAGTTATGATCCGAGCAAAAGATATCTATGGACAAGACGACAAGTGTAAATCAGTACATTCCATTTTCTTGAAATGGAAAGGGGGCAATAAAAAAAAAATCACCTCGTAGTCTTCGCAGGTCACGTGGTGTTGACACGAGACCTGATCAACCATATTACTGCATGACACACATTGTTGTCCTGCATCTGCAAAAAATAACACGAACTCCGTCAAAAAAGCCTTGAAAATGAGGCTGGGTCAAGGAGAGGGTATGTCTTGGGCAAAGGCCGTTCTTGTACTGTTATGATCGAATAAATGGGTGGATACGATTTTCAATATGGTCCATCCTTGTGATTTGTTTGTTTGTTTGATTGGGATATTACGTCATTTTCAACGATTTTTTTTAGTCATATCGCGGCGGGTGGAGCACTTAACAATGGAATCCCGATATTTCTCACACCAGCACTAGCATTTGTGATTAGACAGACTTTCTGACAAAATTGTATGAACGTTGGACCATAATTATGACTCCTACAGTGTCAACAGGAAAATGTCATAAAGGCCCCTTTTTCTGTGTTTTCACATGCCTCTTTTTCGTGATTACAGATTAGATCCTTCCAAATCTGAAATGATTAATCCTTGTCCCTAAACAATAATTCTAGATGATTTTGATGAAGATTGGGCAATACTTGTGGCATATATTGTAAACAAGAAAAGTGTCATTAAGGTCCTTTTTCGTGTTGTCTAATATATCATTTACTAGCTTCATCTTTGCGATCAGGAAAACTTTCTGACTAAGTTTCGTGGAGATCGGATCATAGCTGTCGCATCTACGGTGCAAATAAGAAAATTGTCACTAAAATTCCTCCCACCATGATATTACAGGGCGCATTCCCGATTTCAATTAATAATACATCTCCTTACCGTACATGCAAAGCTTTCGAGAAGGTTTGAATACAATACCAGGGAAAGCTTTCTTGTGCTCAGCGGTTAGCGCATAGGTCATGTACAATGTCCAATTATCATTTTTCCGCTTGGGAGTGACCCCGGCTCGCGTCGATTAATCTTCAGATATGCTTTAGTTTCGGGCGTGTTAAACGTTAGATGGGAGCTCATCCGGGATTGGCTTGTAAGACATTAATGTCGAATTTATACCATGTTCATAAGTGCATAAAGCACATTACTTCTTTCCTATATCGTAATAATTATGCCTATTCTATAGAGGGAGTGTGTTATGATACCTTCTTACTCTACAAGCATATTTATCTGAAAGGTTTTACTACAATAGCTGATACCTCTGTCAGAGATGTTCTTCTTTGGTTCGGTTGTTAGCGCATTGGTATTGCAATAATTTCAATATTAAGGTTCATGTAAAGTGTTTGAGACTCAATTTTGATAGCGCTTCATTAGCCAAGAATAAGTAGTATCTCCAGGTATTTTGTATATCTAAATATAGCTATTTATGAGCACAAGCAGTTTCGTAACAAAGTACAGTCTAAAGTACTACCCAGGTACTACTACAACATTAGATATAAAACTCAGTCTCAAAAAGGCTTTTTTGAAACAATCAATTTCAATTCATTTTGTCAGCATACTGGTCAAACCGGTTTGTTCTGTTTTCAAAATAGATGTTAGGTATGGTGCAACTTAACACCATAATATTGTGGAATATTTTCTGCGATTTATTTCAAATTATATATATATATATTTTTTAATTCAAAGATCTATAATAAAAATACTACATTTTTATCATTCTGTGAAAAAGAAATCGATGTACTGCTATACAACCTTACAGGTATATAAACTATTTATGTCCATTTATGTAGTGATAGCACACCACAACTTACTCAGATCTACACGATTACAAAATTAGAATGACATATATGACATGTTTGTTTATAAATTAAGTCAAAATGAATTACTTGCATAACCACGTTTTGGTCCCGAGTTTAGTACCTAGGTAGTACTTTAGACTGTACTTTGTTAAAATATGAGCTAATTTCATCCAACCGACATGCAGTTGCTTGTTCTGTACAAAATGACCCTTTCCACAATGTTTTGGCTATACCGCTACAGCTATGACGTTGCTCTTCTGCTTGTGCCTATAAATTGCTTCATTTTGATATATAATATACCTGGACATACTGCCTTTTCTTCGCAAATGAAGTGCCTTTCAAATTTGGTCTCAAACTCTTTACATGGACCTTAATACTGTACTTGTCCGCAATTGTTCGAAACCGGCTCGCGTCGGTTTATTTTCAGTTATTATTCAGTTGCGGACTTGACAATAGGTTTCATACCTTATGACAGACAAACATTCTGACCAAGTTTCATGACGATTGAATCATAATCGTAATTTTTAGACATCAAAAACATAAATTGTTGACGCCTCACAACGGATGACAGACATTCACTGATCACCTTGAGCACGTCGTTAGTCACATCGACTGTAACAATTTCGTGTCAATATCTACTCAAGGCTTGAAAGAATAACCCGATGCTTATGATGTTTAAGACGTACTTATTGCTTTTATAAAAAAAACTATCTAATGAGATTGGGGGGAATTGATAATTGTCGAGGCTGTGCCGAGACAATTATCAAGTCCCACTAACGAGTTAGACATTTTTCATACAATACACTAAGTACGTACTATATTTACATTATAACCTCTATTGGCTTGTTTTCGTCGATGTTTCTAACAGAAATGCAAGTTTCTAAAAACAACGGCACTATGTAACTGTTCTCAGAATATCCATGTGATATTATAAAAAATATCATATGGGGTGTTATGGATGTGGATATTTGTAAAGGTATAAGTTAAAAAAGATTTGCAAACATATAAAAAAATATTTCTTTTTGCACGTAGGAACACGAAAAAAATCGTATTTCTTACCTACATATTCTTTCACAAGGGACAGGATCAAAACGTAATAGAGTGTCCCTGAAAAAAGAAGATAGAAAGCCACATTTTGACAAGCCGTCGTAAAAAAACCTACGTTCTGGTCCACGTTCTGAGCACGCTTCAATCGTGAGTTGTTGGGCGTTATAGAACCTCTAGTATGTGATAATCGTGTTTAAACACATATGACCCTTCACGCGAAAAGGGACCATCTGGGTAGTGCGTTAAGTGTGGACCCCAGTCAGCCTGCTCGAATGGCGCAGGGTGACTAGGGTCGAAATTTTTCTCACTTTATCAATTTTCTGAATCTAGAATAATCAATCTACCTTCCAGTGAAAGAATTTTTCAATTGCGACCTCTAGTTGGCCTGAACCAATCTCTTTTTCAAATGTTAGTTTTACGGAGTTCCCATATGGTCCCTTTTCGCATGACGGATCACAAATATCTAGCGATTGCATAGCACAAGAGAACCGTTAATCAAATGTCAAAAAAAAAATAGAAGACGCTTAACATTGCAAAAATGAAACCAGTGCGAGAAGTAAGAGTTAACACGGACCATTTCTGGTCATCACCGACGTAAAGTAACTTTCACCTAACTTTCTTCTTGTATAAGTGCAACTTATCTACTACCAACAACTTCTCCTCAAACCTCCTGAAAGTTTCATTGGTTCAGGAGAACATTTCGTTGAAAGATTTGATAGTGAAAAATGCCACGCTCCATAACGGCTTTATTTTTAAGGCAGTCAGAATTTCGCGAACAATTTTGGAAGATGGTCACCAATTGAAGAGTCTGGCAAAAGTTCATTTAATCCGGCTTAGTGGTCCAGGAGAGGAAGAAGTTTTAAGATTGTTCAAAACGGAGGACGCACGACGGACTCATGGTGATGTAAAAGCTCCCCTTGAGCACGTTGTGCTCAGGTGAGCAAAATACGAGGATATATGCTCCGCGCAGGCTCAATTTTAATATTTTACTTTGAGTTTTACCTTGACCTTTGAGCTATTTGAAATTTCTTTCAAATGGCACATCTGCTCATTATGGAGCCTAATTTTGCCATTTCATTCAAACAAGAAGATATTAGACTGCTCTACTTACTCTTTGAAAAGCATATATCTTGATAGTGATGATCAAGATATAACAGGAAACAGTTCCACCGAAATAGATACACAACGGAAGGAGGACTGGCCATGGTCACATGACAAATATTTTTTTTAAAGTTTCGTGACAATCCATGCAGAAATGTAAGAGAAATTGTGTAAACAATAAATATGACATAAAGCTCCCCTTTTCAACGGCACAACATATCAGCGGCGAACAACCATGGCATTTACACTGCCACGATAATAAGGAACATTCTATAAGAGCTTTAAACAAACTCATAATCAAAAGTGGATTTGTGTTTACAAGAAAGCTAACATTAATTCTCCTTTTTGTGTGACATGGCGTGTCACCAAATGGCTAAAAATGTGGTCAGATGATGAGAAGTATTCTGTTAAGTTTTTTATGAAACTCCGCGTATGAATGAAGGAGTTACGTTAACAATAACTTGAAGGTCCCTTTTATCATAACGCGGCAAATAACTAAACCACCACAAAGACACGTAGACACATGACATGGAACATTTTCTCATGATTGTATCAATGAATACAAACGGGGATTTGTTAACATTAAGGCACCTTATCATGACACAGTTTGAAATCACCAGATCACATCAATATGCACATGGTCACATGATATAGATCTCTATGAGAAATTTTATCAAAATTCCATGCATATAGATAAGTGTGAACGAAAATTCTTTAAAATGAATTTTAATAATGCCAATTTTTCGTGATGCTCGATCGATCAGACACAAGTGAGCAGCCAATAAGATAATAAAACATTCTGAGCAAGTTTGAAGACAATCAGATGAAAACTACATGCAATAGGTGCTATTTTCCAAAGGAACAATCCTTATGATAGTACAATAATTCTGAGTTTTTGGATGAAAACAGCGGACTCTAAAGTGTTAACGAGAATTTTATTTATTAAACGTTCATCTGGCCCCTTTTCCCATGACGTTTCGAGGATCGGGCAAATTTCCAAAATGAACTAAAGTTAGAATGGTACAATCATTCTGAGCAAGTTTGAGCGTTAACGAGGATTTTTTTTTCATTAAATTTTCATTTTGTCCGTTTCCCGTGACGCTTGACGGATTTGGCCGAAAACCGAAAGGAACAATTCTTGTGATGGTACAATAATTCTGAGCAAGTATGAGGACAATCGGATGAAAACTGGATTTAAGAGCGTTAACGGAGATTTTCTAATTAAACGTCCATCTAGTCACTTTTCCAGTGACACTGGACAGATCGGTCCAATTTTCAAAAAGAACCATCCTTTTGATATTACAACTTTTATGAGTAAGTTTGGAGACGATCGGGTGAAAACTTGACTTTAGAGCGTTAACGACGATTATTCAATTAAATTTTCATTTAGCCCCTTTTCTCTCGACGGATCGGACACATTTTCTAAAGAAACCAGCCTTTGTATTATAACGTTATCCTGAGCAAGTTTGAAGGAAATAGGATAAAACTGAGGACTGTAGAGCGTTAACAAGCAAAATTTAACGGACATACAGCCAGGCGGATTGAGTTTAAAATTACTTACCAAACACGGTAAATGGCATGTTTTTGTCAAAAGAATAATTGGCACAAAGGAAGTCCTTGATTGAAAGTTCTACTCCTTTGATGACTTAGTCATACAAATTTCGGACCCGAATGGCAAAAGTGTTGCAGGTCGGTTTAACCGAGATGCAGAACTGAAAACGCTCAAAAAATATTATAAATAAACGACGTCCTGTGTAGAGATAAGCATGTTTGCTTTCTTCATGATAATGCTGCATCACATATACCTTAGCCTGTCAGCATCCACAATTCTCTCCGGATCTAGCACCAATCGACTTTTAATGCTTATTATTTTTCATTTAATCGTCGATACAAGTCATGACAACCTCTTGGTAATCTGTCAGTCAGAAACCTCAAAGGAATACCCAAATCAGCGTTTCCATTCGGGACATCCCTCGGCTGCAACAGACCTCGGATGTAAATATAAGGCGGGCGGGTATGTAACAATTTTGTAAGCCGGAAGCAGTGCTAGAAAAACTAGCGCTTTATCGAGATCTTTAAATTTATATTTTTAAGGGTATTATTGGGACTCTATAGTATTGATATAAAGTCTTGATATTTCAGTATTCTGAATAAGATTATGGAAACGATGATATCACGTCATTAACTTAAAACGAGTAGCGTTGGCGACGTCGAATGTTTTCACTCAAAAGTTGGAGGGCTTACGCCATTTCAGCCGACGTCATCGATTTTTTTTCCAGGTTTTCACGAAATTTTCTAAATAGATCGTCTATATACATGTACACCCGAGGTCGATCGAAAGATTGGCCGAGTGATCGATAGTTTGTATTTCAAACCACGGAGAATACTGTGAAGGAAATAATGTTCCTTGAATACCCGAAACGAAAACTATACACAATCCTCAATACATACAGTTAACAACATCGTGAAATGACAAGATGAATGATTTTAGAATGATTTTGGAATGGAATGAACTGGTTGAAGTGAATTATGATTGGAATTAAAGGGATTTGTTCCAATATCGCTAATTTCGACATTGATTTCTTCTCTTTAATAAAATATGTATACAAGTTCTATAAAAAGCTTTCTAATTTTTTTTTTCAAGAACCAACCAGACGCGTAAAATTACAATTTTGTAAGTGAAATCGAGATTTTTTTTGCTTTATTTACTTTGAATTTAGTTGTCGATCTCTTTTTTTTACTTATTTTGGAGCCTTTTTTTTAATAGTTTGAGCGAGTGTTTTGGAAGAATAAATGGTATGCTGAGTTAGTGATTTGGAATGGTTTGATTGAGATGAATGTCAGTTTCACGATGTACCTAACTGTAAGCATAGAAGAAATTATTTTTCTTAACTTACTCATGTTGTCTAATTTCCGAAATAGATAATCCTTATCATAAAGAAATATGAGGAAAGCTGATAAGGTTGACTTCTCCCAGAGCCTTTTCTTTACAACAACGATTAGTATAATTCATTGATATGACACGCCGCACGAAAAGGGCAAACTGAGGTCTTTTCAAACACATATTTGAGAAGGAGATCGTTTCCATTTGAGGTCAAAGGAGTCACAATTATTCAGTAAGGGAGAATGATCTTATATATGATTCCGAAAGTCCAGCCTTCGCAGTTCGACTTGGATCGTCACTGCACCAATTACTTCGATTTCCTCTTCGCCCGAAAGGGCACATACAAGATAACTGTAGAGAATAGTTCAGCTTTAAGAAGATTTTTCTTTCAATGAACAATTATTTGCTTCGTTAGCTCCTGTTTGTTGATGAAATGCTTTATAAGATTCTTCTGATCGACTATTTGAATTATTTCTTCGATTTTAAACATTTAAGGTGGCAATGGACAGCCGCCTCCCGACTCTATAAACCGGAAGTGGGTTTTCGTTTATTTTACGTCTCTTTTTGCGCGTTGTTCCAAAAGACCGGTTTTCGTAAGATTCTGCTTATGGAAATAACGAAGAATAATGATGGTAAAATTTCATAACTTAGCTTCTTGTCAGCATTTGATATCAATTGAATGACTGGATCATAAATTTATCAATTAAAATGCGTTAAAAGCGTCAATCAATTAGGAGAGGTCAGTGTAAATAACGAAAAACTTTCTTATTTGCATGGAAAGGTATGATGAATTTTTTACCAAATAAAGGAAAAATATGGGGTTTAAACATATCGGAAAATAAGAAAAAATCATTGGGTAATTTCTTCAAAAAATAGGTTTTGTGACATTTTTACCCAGTAAAATTACAGAAATTAGTGCATTTTTAGCTTTTGAAGGCAAATTGTGCAAATGCAATTGATCAAAGAGAAATTTCCCTGGCAACAGCCATTGTGTACATGTATAAGGTCTATCAAAATGTATGTATTTTATAGTTATAAGCTAGTACTTAGTTTATACTAGACCTAAGACGAATATATGCGTTTTACTGAAAAATAGCCAATACCACTCAAGGGCAGATAACTCTAGCATGAAAACGAGCATGGACAGGTACCTTCAAATTTTGATATAATGACTAGACAATGTTAATCTACAACATATGTGAACAAGAAAAAAATTCATTGGGCGGAAAAAAATGACGCCATGTGTCCATTGCTACCTTAAATTTTAATTTAAGAATGGTTGATGCTTTCACAGGTTATCTTTCATTTTGACGACAAACCCTTTGGCGACGTTTCTTGTTTCAACGGCACTCTTGTTTCCAAGCCAATCGATTGGGGGTATAATTTTACCATTTAAACCGAAAAAACACTATATAAAGTATGTGTATTTTTTTGTTTTCTATTTATGTTATTCAAGTCCACCCCGTGGCACCTTAAAGAGATCGACATTTAAAACTTGCCTATAAAAGAAGGCAGCGTCCATTATGTTTACACTAAGTCAAAACTCATTTTTATTTCAATTTTGATATCTTTTCTGAAAACTTTTCTCATTTTCAACTCAAAAATTTCTCAAATTTCAATTCGAGATTAGACACGTGATCTTGTTGCAATACTCATATAAATATATATACAGATAATATTAATAAATGGTTATAAATAACAACTTATTGTTATCATCTTTTATATTCACACGTATACTTAAACTCTAAATTTGAGAAGATCCTCAGTTGCTCACGAAAACAGTTTTATAACCTCGGGCCCTGATCTATTAAAAAATATTGGAACAGTATCAATGTGTCTCTAGTTTTTATGGATTCGTTCGTACAGATTCATATAATTGTCTGACAGGGAAACGTAATCCGTGTTTACCCATTCCTACGCCCGTTCTCTATCACTATTTCCCTTCAACTATAGCCTTTAAGACAACTGTGAATGGTTTGATTAATTAGTTTACCTACATCTGCATCCATTATATGTCCATTTGTCAAAAGTCCTGAAGCCACAGAAATCCAAAAGTTACAATCTATCCAAATCTTTGCCATAAAAATAGTTATATAATGACGTCCATTTTCGTTTTTACGCCAGAAAACCCTCACGAGTTCGCATGTCAGGTCAGAAAACCCTCACGAGTTCGCATGTCAGGTCGAAGCGTTTTATTCAGAATGTTTTTGAATGTTTTTGAGTTCCACCTGACTAGCACAATAGCGGCGCTTATGTCGTTGCGGGTTGTCCGTCGTAAGTCTTGACGTCCGTGCGAAAACGTTTCATTTAATCATCTTCTCCGAAACTACTCGATCGTATTTAATCATTTTTAACCGTTCGATGGCTCAGTGCGAAACAGTTGTCACTGCCTATAAATTTATAGGCAGTTATAACTGTTTGCGCTGAGCCATCGAATTATGGTCCTTTGGATATGCTTTCTCAAATTCCTTCTTTAAATTCCGATTAGGTCGAGGACATTGGTGCTTAGGGCTGTCGTGTCACCAAAATATGATCTAAACCTATTTATTTTACTTCGATTGAGAAACAAGTTCTTACAAATAATATTAATCCTCCCCCCCCCCCCCCATTCCTGCTTCCTGGAAATTCACCAGTACTAGCGCCGAAAGTGTGGACCAATAAAAGAATAAAGATCGATAGCCGCTCCCGGGAATCGAACTCAGGACCTTTGGGCCAGGAAGCTGACGCTCTTCCTCTAGACCACGGACATCACACTGTCACCAAAAATGGGCCTGAATGGTGACATAAAAAAAATCTTTTTTTTTCCTTAATAAACTACTGGTCAGAATTAAACCTACATTCACAGGATTATATATATACATATAATTCCGTTCCTCTAGAAAATCGACCTGCGTGGCGAAAAATATCAAAAATGTTTTTTTCTGAAATTACCGTAAAGAATTCAACCAAACTTCACAGGAATAATTCTTCGGATTTGTTCTTTTATATTTCGATTGGGCGGTCAGTCACCATAATTGAATCACTACATTTTGAAACATAGAAATCTTCTTATCTGATACTGAAATGTTTGTAGATAATATTCTTTGATTCTTGTATCAAATCCTTGAATTTGCCTTTGACCTACTTTCATCAATATTGAATGTTGAGGTCAGAAAATGAGAATCTGATTTCATACAATGATTTGCATACAAGGCGTAAAAATGTTGACAAAACCCTACCAGACTTCCAAAAATATATTTAATTGTTATGCCCCCTCATCAATTGATCAGGGACAATTTGTTTCTGACCAGTCTATTTGTTCTCTTGAAAACCTTACATAGGCCATAACTTTTGATTCGCAAGGGAAAGAGCCTTCATATTACCCATGTGAATTACATGTTACAAAACTTTCCGCTTGTGTCAAGGTCATCTGTAAAGGCTAAGCTAATTTTTCAAGGTCAAATAGGTTGAAAATTTCTAATAATGGCAGTGGTGGAGGAATTAGTGTTTAACAAACACATCTTGCTTATTTCAAAACTCGGGAAAAAAAGACAAAAAAAAAACACCTCAACTTAAGATCTGTGTAGAAAAAAGTGTTTAAGAGAAGTAATATAAGGGAAGAACGTCCAAGGATTTTTTTAACGTTTACTGAGAAAGATAATCGTTCGATCGGTGATACATACGAGGCTGAATAAAAAATTACGTGAACTAACGTTAATGAAATTTTGATTTTACAGATTTATCATTGCCCGGTTGTCTTTACTAATAATAATAATCATGAAATATAGACTGTCTTCTTATTTGACAAAGGCTTTCCTTATGAGAAAAAACTACTTTTTTATTATATGATTTCATCATATCATAACGATTAATACTCTCACGATACGGTATAACATATATATGTTTTAAAACATCTAAACTGTTATATGTATAATCTCTTACACATTGATTGTCATTTTCTTAACATGCTCAATTTGTATTATTTCATGTTGTGACTATGATCCTGTGAGCTTAATGTCAAAATAAAGATATGTTATGTAATGTTAACCTGCCCTGATGCCGTCAAAAGCTCAAAAATTGACGCGTGTCCGCAGCTTTCTGACTTTTAATTGGAAAACACCGAATCGATAACGCTTAAAAAATCTTACAGATTACGTCATTACGTAAATAGGCGAAGTTTGGAATGGTTTTGCACAAATCGAAAGATGATAACCGGTATTATCTTATAACTATACAAATATCCGTGTAATAACAACTCGTATGATATTTTTTATGATATCACATAGTTATTTTAAGAACCATTATATACTGCGGGTTTTTTTTTTTTTAGAAACTTTCCTTTCTGTTAGAAACATCTACGAAAACAAGGCAAATAGAGGTTATAAGATAAATATAATACGTACTTAGTGTATTGTATAAAAAAATATCTAACTCGGTTGTGAAAATTGATTATTGTCTCGGCAGAGCCTCGACAATGATCAATTCTCCCAATCTCGTTAGATATTTTTATTCATACAAAACACTAAGTACGTATTATATATATAACACTAGGAAGCAACGTTATGAAATGGGTTGCCTCAGTGGCACCCACTCGGGAGTATCAAACGCTGGAATTTTTATACATCACATTCATAACAGACTCTTATATATTTATTATTATGTCAACATTAAATGGTTTGAGAAGTTTTTTTTTTATTTCCATCGGCAAAATTCAAAGTCATAGTAAAAGTCCACGTAATCTATCATCAACTGACGTATATAAAGATAAGAACATCGTGAAATTGAAAAGATAAATGATTTTTAAAAGATATTGGAATGAAATTGAATGAGTGGATTAAGTTTTGAGTGAAATTAAAGGGAGGTAACCCAGTATCGCTTATTTTGTTTAAGACGAACAAAATTATCGATATTTATTACCTCCCATTAATAAAATAAACGTACTTTTCTGTTTGTGCGTCTCCGTGGGCCAAACAGACACTTTTAAGTCCACAACAGCTAATAAAATCGTAGAATGAATAGATTGATTTGAATTTATTGTTGAAAGTCTTGAACGATTTTTAAGTGTTTTCTAATGATTTTGGAACGCTTTTGATCGATTTGAGTGAGTGGTCGGAATGAATGAATTGAGCGCTGAGTGAATGATTAAGATTGATTTTGATCGGTATGAGTGTCAATTTCACGATGTTTTTAACTGTAGCAAACTCTTGTATATTTATTATTATGTCACTATTAAATGGTTTGAGACGTCTACAAAGTTTTTTTCTATTTCCATCGGCAAAATTCAAAGTCATAGTAAAAGTCCACGTAATTTATAATCAACTGACGTAAATACAGTTAAGAACATCGTGAAATTGACAAGATAAATGATTTTTGAAAGATATTGGAATGAAACTGAATGAGTGGAGCGAGTTTTGAGTGAAATTAAAGGGTAATCCAGTATCGCTTATTTTGTTTAAGATGAACAAAATTATCGATATTTATTACCTCCCATTAACATAATAAATCTACTTTTCAGTTTATGTGTCTCCGTGGACCAACCAAACACTTTAAAATCAACTGTAGCCAATAAAATCGTAGAATAATTTAATCGATTTCAATTTCAAATTAATCCTATTGAGCAATTTTGAAATGTTTTCTAATGATTTCGGAGCGTTTTTGATTGATTTGAGTGAGTGTTTGGAATGAATGAATAGAGCGCTGATTAGAATGATTCTGATCTGTGTGAGTGTCAATTCCACGATGTTTCACTGTATGACCCGCCACGCCATATTAGACCATTTTAGGAGTCTCTAAAGTCTCGGTATCTAGTCAGACTGCACGAATTTCACAGACTGACTAGTTTGCTTATTTTCTGAATCTAAAATGGTCAATCTACCTCTCCGCTTGAGTGTTTTTGAAATGCAGCCTCTGGTTGACCCGTCCTAGGACCAACCTCTTTTTCGAATATTTTACGGAGTTCCTAGATGGTCCCTTTTCGCATGACGGGTCACATGTCATTTCTTTGGGAATACCATCAACTTTGAAATTAATTTTGTGCCCCGATTCTCGTGGATCGGTAAGTAAAGTGTAAAACGCAGAGAATGGTTCCTTAAAAAACTCCCGATAATTCATCTTTGTACGTTGTTGATACGTCATAGAACCCGACAGACGGAAATGAATAATGCTTTATTTGAATAATGGAATCAATCTATTTTTTCCTCGAATTCTAACGACACTTACATCTACCATATATTTTCAGTTTAAATTTTTTGGTAAAAAATATGATATGAGCCTGTGTGTGAGATTTCCAACAATTTCAAAAATAGGCAAAGCAAAGACTCTGACCAACCTGTGTTTCCGCACAGTCTGTCCAGAGTCTTCACTATGCATTTAGTAGATAGATTAAGTCTCAAAGTATCTGTAGACAATCAGGTTACTTTATTACAGTATGCGGCGCTCTACGCTCCTCAATGTTTGCACCTTTCGAAGAATTTAAATTGTTGGAAACGTCAAGCGGGCTCATATGTTAATATTGATAAGATAAAAGTAACATGTTCTGTTTTTTTTGTATGCGGTTAAACGTGACATTCTACTAGCTGAATTTTTATCGCAGACACTAGTGCAAGTGCCTTCAGTTTCCATTAGTTTCTCACACCAGTCCAATCACATTACCTTCAGCCGTTGCACCTATGGCTCCATGTGGTTTCCCACACCTGTCCTAAGGATGTAAAAGACTTCGAGTTAAAGTTTGGTTTATAATCTCGATTTACGATAAACGTATTCACACGACTGCACACCTTAACAACCGATCACCGAATAGCAGTTTGGCTTTTTACATATGGCGCCTTCGGCTGCCAAAGCACTTTGACTTACAACTCTCACAGGTATAATTCCGTAAGCAAGAGTGAGGTTTGAAAAACCGTTATCTCCTATCATGTTCAATGTAAAATTGATCGTTGATCACTCACTTGAAATTGCTGGTCTGTATCCATTTATACAATTTTGAGTGAGTGATCAAGGGTCAATATTGTCTAAAGACTGTATAGACAAAATTGACCTTCGATCACTCACTTGAAATTGTGGATGTATAGAGAAGAGCAAGGTGGAGTAAATTATTTGCCCAGAAAAATCCCCGTAAAATATCCCGTGGTCTGGCCGGGATTCGATCCCGGGACCTTTCGTTCCCAAACTACTAGACCACGGCCCGCAGTCACTCGTTTACATAACGAAAGTAATGAAGTACAAGAACGACCACGACAACATGCGAGCATATCCTATTGTGACCCGTCACGCGAAAAGGGACAATCTCGGAACTCCGTAAAATGAAATCGAGTAAAAGAGATTTGTTCCAGTAGAGGTCAACCAGATGTCGCATTTCAAAAGTTCTTTCACTGGAGGGAAGATTAATACTTCTAGATGCAGAAAATCAAAAAAGTGTGAAAAGGTTCGATCCTAGTCAGCCTGCGCAATCCGCGCAGTCTGACTAGGGTCGACACTTTACGCATTACCCCGATGGTCCCTTTTACGCATGATGGGTCACAATTTTCTTTTAATTATCAAACTGAGTCACATTTCTTACCGTAATGTGGGAGTTCGAGTCGAAGTATTTTGTTTCAGACTACTACACAATGTCAAGGTTGTGAGCATTACAGCCTTACGTTCTAGGAGGAGAAGTTGTAAGGTTTTCTTTCCATACTGTCATTACAATAAGAGTTTTTCATATTTCAAATCTGTGAAAAATTCTAAAAGTGTTAGTACGAAGGATAATTTCTTTGAAAGTTATTTGACTCTGATGTAGAGCTTTAAAGATAAAGAAACTGTGAACGTACTGACAGACGGACGCAACAAGTTTAATAATTAAAGAAACTCACTTTGAACACGATGTGCTCAGGTAAGCAAAATAATAATTGAGTCTGTGCGTAACTTTTCAAACACAAGGCAAAAATAACGTCGCTGACCATCTGAAAAGGTCTTGAGGTTGTGGACCCGTAATAATTCCGCAACATTTCGGCGCTCATGAACTTTTACAATATTGACCGAGGATTCCTAATGAAAACCGGAAAAAAGTAAAAAAAAAAAAAAAAAAAAAAACTTATGCAGCGTAAGACACATTTCACTATGGGCGTGAAAAGTACATGTATGTGCCTACATTTTGTTCAAATTGAATCATTTAACTATTTATCTTATGTCAAAAGACAAATAAAAGACGGTGTTAACATGATGAAGTCAAGTTATCAAAAGTTGTGTTTTTTAATTTTGAATTATTCGGCAAACTTAAACCTATGTGACTCTTTAACTAATTCTTCTATTTCCATTAGATAATGGCCAGACTTGCAAATGACAAGAGTGATGAATTATGCATACGCTACGAAGACTGATTTATCTATATCAGGAATACTGCTAGACCAACGACGAATATTTGCCCGTATAATTCTTTTTTAATTTGACCGAATGCGCAAATGTGTAATATTCAGATGTTACATGGGAAGATGGGTGTTATCGTCGGTATTCTGCTAAAATCTCGTAACTACAGCTTGTTTAAAGCTGTAGTTACGTGGTTTTGGTAGAAAATCGACGATATAACACAAGTGTTGATGCTATGGAAATGAGCTTCACCTCGCGGTAACACATTAAGGTCTACATACATTAACGCCAAAACAAATGCAATGATGTGAGAATATGCAATGCATCTGTTAAATGTCCTTGATGCTGTAGTTCGTATCGCCTGACACAAATTCTCATGCCAGAAATTCGTGAACCATGGGACCAACTAAGAACTAAGCCAGATTACCATACACGTATTGCCATCTTGAAGAACGAATGAAGCAAGTCTTAATCATTTCAAGTGCTCATTAGGGGGGACACTTCACACAAAAACACTGAAATGTAAAAAAGTTTTTTTAAACCATGAGCGGATAATTTATAAATCGTGGTTAAAGTTCCATGCTCAGTTACCCGTTATGGATAATTTCAGTTAACAGCATCGTGAAATTGACAAGGTGAATGATTTTGGAATTATTTAGGATTGAAATTGAATGAGTGTGTGGAGCGAATTTTGGGTGAATTTAATGGGAGGTAATTCTATATCGCAAATTTTGTTCAGGATGAACAAAATTAGCGATTTTGATTACCTTCCTTTAATAAAATATGCATACAAGTTCTATAGATAAGTTCCTTTTTCTTCAAGAACCTATTAGACGTTTACAATTTGAATAATGTCAGTGAAATCGATTTTTCTCTATCCAAATTTATTCTAAATGACGTTTGATTGTATATTTTTCATTGGGTTTGAGCGTTTTTAAATGGTTTGAGCGAGTGTTTGGAATGAATGAATGGAGCGCTGAATGGGTGAATTAGAATGGTTTTGATTGATTGAGGTGAATGTCAATTTCACGATGTAACTAACTATAACATGGAAAGATGGATGACATAACACAAGTGTTGATACTATGGAAATGAGCTTCACCTCGCGGTAACACATTTAGGTCTACATACATTAACGCCAAAACAGATGCAATAATGTGTGAATATACAATGCATCTATCTGTTAAATGTCCTTGATGCTGTAGATCTTTTCGCCTGACACCAATTCTCATGCCAGAAATTCGTGAACCATGGGACCAACTTAGCACTAAGCCAGATCATCATGCACGTATTGCCATCTTGAAGAACGAATGAAGCAAGTCCTAATCATTTCACGTGCTCATTAGGGGAGATGGAGGGTCACTTCACACACACACACACACACACACACACACAAAAACCCCACTGAAATGTAAAATAGTTTATTTAAACCAAGAGCAGATAATTCATAAATCGTGGTTAAAGTTCCTTGCTTAGTTACACGTCATGGATAATTATCGCAATAAATGTCCTTTATTTGAACAAATTCATGGGAATCGCTTGTAAATTGGAAGACGAGCGCTATACTTTTTTTTTTAAAAAATCAATCTATATACATTTTAATTTGTAAATATTACTCATCACCGTAAAATGGCATTGAACTTGATCGTGCCTTAGCCTTTTAGATTTAGAAAAAATCATTTCACATAGAGGAATAATGATATGAAATTATTTCGAAGCTTATACATCACTGCACTACATGTATTTTATGACGATTATTGCTCTAACAACACTCTGAAAGAACACGATAGTGACAACCAGCCATTAAGTGCAATTTATAGGACTATTTTACTGTCTTAGGATACTTTATAACCTTTATAACCTTGTCTTTCTATCTGGTATATAGTGAAGACTTTGTTACGACTGTACAGGTACACAGGCTGGCCAGAGTCTTCGATTTGTGAGTATTTGTTGGAAATATCATACCTTCTACGAGATATTCAAAGGTGAAATTCACGTCACCCACCAAAAAGAATGGACCGGTTTTGGTTTACATGCACATAAAAATACTTTTGGATATTTTGGATATTGAATCATTTAAGATACAGACAGACGGGTTCGTGAAAAGACGAATTTGAAATACAACCCGTTACTAAATTATGATTACATCCATGATTAATGCCCTGGCAGGGCGGAGCCTCAATAATGGGTCGCTGCACTTAAGATTAAGGTAAATCAGCTTTTATCTAAAATAACTTACTTCTAAAGAGAGTCGACATACAAAAAACTAGATACCTTTAATTGTAGATTGGTTACCAAATCCTCGTACTTACTTTTCTATGACCCAAAAATATTCAAAAAGTTAACTAGTCAAATTACGTCACGGCTAGGTCCCGCCCTGCAAGTTCATTTATAATGCAGAATATATCCACTGTATCCATCAAGTTTTATCTCTGTAATTGACGTTTAAGAAATCTGTCTATTACTCAAATAAGACAAAGCTTAATTAGAGGGGGTTTAGACTGTATGTTATTTCACATCTGATTTTTCATATATGTCAAAACATGCAGTGTAAACCCCCAGATAATGAGCGTTTTGTTAACAGATCTGCAAAACATACGGAATAGAACATGTTCTATTTCCGTCTGCTTTTCAATACCGAAATGACCATTGATACCTCTGATGACCTGCTGATAAGCTGATAAAATAAACAATTACTGGTCGGCTCTCTCAGAAAGCCTGTCAAATACCCACATTTTGTGAAATATAATCCCATCAATGACCAGGGAGAAAATTTAACATATTGCCATATAATAAATAAGTTCTTTCAGTGATACTTAGCATATTGAAAAATAATTATAATAATAAAACTGAAAAAAAAAATGTTTAAATACCCATTGCAATTTACTGACCTATCAGGATAATATTGTTGCAGAACATATTGACCATAGTCAGTCTATATGTCAGGAATATTGGTGGTGCAACTTAATAAAGAATTGTCTTTCTACTGTACTTAATTGTATAGTCTCAGCACCTATAAAATAATTCTATACCTTTTAATTAGTTTGTTTGTGCATATACAATTTATATGAATAATAGCAATCAAAGATCAAGTTCTTATAACTCCCTCTCCATTCAGTCTCGAATTAAATTAGAAATGAAATATTTTGTGAAACAAATGTTCAGAAAAGAGATCAAATGATTTATTACAGAAACAGAAAATGCTGTGACCATTTTCCAGGTTAAGAAACAACTTAAGCTGGAGAAAAGGATTCAGATGAATTAATTGAGCTATATTTCAATGTCTTTATTATCATTTAAGGAATGAAGAGACTATTTGTTGATTTCATTGGGATGTGAACTAGAAACATAATCACACTGTATAAATACGCAAAGCGGAATCATGTATGAGTGTGATAGATTTTTTTTGTTTCATACCTCCATGAAATTAAGAAATATTCTCTTCATATCTTAATATCGTGAAGCAACAATCGTCAAAATTAGTCAATAATAATATTTATTTTTAATTGAACTACTTTTCGCGGAAGCTTACAAAATAGCTGCATACTCAAAATTGCTTTCATTGCACAATGAAACCAATTTTAAGCCAACCAGAGCATACGAATATTGATGGACACAAATGAAATTAAATTATTCAAATATACATTTGGTTTCGGTTAGCGATAAAATATTCCCTCATCATTCCAGTAATACAATACACTATTTGATCTTGAAAATGACTGACAGTCATGACCGAGGTCAACTGAAGCAGATATGTAAAAGCATACAGTGTAAACGCAAAAAGACAGATACGCTTTTACACATGTGCTTTTTCACATCTGCTTAAACATACAGTGTAAACGCTGTCGTACGTGACTTATTTCCTCTAACTCTAGTAAGCTAAAACTTACATAGACTGCAACAAACTCTTCACCAAAGGATTTTCTAAACTAAACCTTTCGATGCTTGGAACAAATAAATAAATAAACAAATAAATAAATAAGTTACTGCTGACCTGACAGACATTGATAACTACGGCTGCTCCCTTGTAACTTCTAATGTTTCCTTAAGGCGCCCCACCGTGAACCTAGACGAAAAATCGAAACGGTAATGGCAGCCATGATTCTCTCGCTTCGCGTGTAACACGACCCGAGTATACCCATTAGGCTATAGTTAAAATCATGTCAGTTAATAATGTGAAAAAAAATATAGATGTCAATAAATACCTCTACATTTTTCAAATCTGTCCATTTAAAGTGACGATTTTCTCGCGGGTTAAGCCAAGAATCGCTTTCATATTACATCATCACGGAGTGTAGAAGTGTGACGTCATCACTATATATGACGTCACTTTGTACATGTTTACTTTTCATAGGGGCGCATTAACGGATATTGGTGGTTTAAAAGAATTCGGTTTATACCAAGACCTTAAATAGGCAAAAGGCGGATATTTAGCCCTATAACTTTGACGTATTATAAATTCGTAATCCGGTTTCTTGCCAGGGTATATGACGATTTATTCCCGGCAGTAAAAAGTAATGTCAACCCTCGCCTAAGTATTGCAAATATATGTACAATGATATAATTAAATGATATAAAACAAGAAGAAGCTAAAATAGTTATATTACTTCAACTGTTATTTCAACTGTAACAAGACAAAATAAAGTGAAACATAGAGTTCTATTAAATGTATTTTAGTCTGGCGCTATTGTGACACTCACAGCCGGAAGTAAAGTAAATTGATGTGAATGTAAAAGCCAGGCGGTGGGCCCCGGTCGACTGCAATGGAAATAGTCAATTTATTTCCCGTAATCGCCGCCTCTATGGATAACGTTATATCATCTTTTGGATATTATTTTACAATTACAAAAATGAGACAAGCAAAGACTTTGGCCAGCTTGTGCACCTGCACGGTCTGACCAGAGCTTTCACTTTACGCTTTTAAGATAGAAAATGTCTTGACGTTTCTTAAAACAGACAGGGAATCATCTAATTATAGTGTGTTACTTGCTCGGCTGTTGGTTGTTTGTGCCTAGCATTTGTTAAAAAAATTATTGGAAATGTCACACACAGGCTCATGCGTTTATGTATATGGAATTCTGTATGTAAAGAAGGCGATGAGATATGGTGGGCCTAATTTGCTTAAACTTAAGTACACTATAAGAGATGCCAATGGCGTCATCGGAGGCGCAAAGCATCGACGGGCGGAAAGAATTAATAGACTCTGACCTAGCAGCTATTAATTATCCCCCTCTTTCTGATTTGCATGAATTAAAGCATGGGCTAATTTCGTTAAAATCTAAATGTACTAAAGGGCCCAAGGTTATAAAACTTTTCTCAGGCTCAAATGAGAGTTTTCTTCAATTTCAAATTTAAATAAATGTATGAAAAATAAAAGATGATATTAATAAGTTATTATTTGTAACAACTTAGTAATAATATTTTTTGGGTCAGTACATTAAAATGAGTATTAAAACAGAATTATGACTTTAATCTCGAATCGATATTTGAGAAAAGTTTGACTTGAGAATGAGAAAAGTTTTATAACCTCGGGGCCGGTAGATAGAGGCGCATTTTAAAGTGCTAAGAACTAATAAATAAGGATTTGTGAAAGAGCCCGTAACCAAGCAGTTATAGCCCCCTCCCCCCTCTCACTCACTTTCTCCCTCTATCTCTCTCTCTCTCCGCCCTCCCTTTTCTCTCTATCTGATATGCTGACAACGACTCCAGTAGTAACACAAGTTTTTTGGATTTGGGGTTCTTAAGGATTTTTTTTTTTCATTTAAAATTTACTGTATGAATCGTCAAAATCATCTTTAATTATCTTCTAAATCACTGAGAAAAACGGCGTCAGACTTGTTAATTTTTTTGCGATAAATATGACATTATTTGAAACAAAAATAACATTTCTACAATATGAGGGTTAATATGTTAACTTATCAAGGATGAATATTGGATTAACCTTTGAACTTGCTATAATAAGAGACATTAAGTAATTGACAAGTTGAATGATTTTGAAATCAGTATGAATGGGTTTGCGGAGCGACTTTTGAATGATTTTCAAGGGATGTAGAATATAATTGATAATTTTGTCCAATCGGACGAAATAAGCAATATATTTTCTTTTACCTCCCTTTAATAAAATATACACATTTCTCTCATTTGTGTCTTCATGATAATATAAGACGCTGAAAAAGTCAACACCAGTGATTAAAATCGTGCAGTCACTTGCTCGATTTGATTAGAATATTGATCATGTTGACCGATTTCGGAGCTCTTTTTTTTTTTAACAATTTCGGAGAGTTTTTGAGTGATTGGAGTGAGTGTTAGTTAGAATGTAGCGCTGAGCGAGTGGTTTATGATAGTTTTGAACAAGATGTGTGTCATTTTCTCGGTGCGATAACTGTAAACCACGGATCATAATTGTCTCACACTTCTTCTACATGAACGTGGACGTCTTATATACTCTCAGTCTTCAAGGAAGTGTCTCTAGTATTAAAATTTTATTGGACCATATTTAAGTAGAACTCGCTATTTTTACTTGTCGATTGTATGCAAGTGTACTGTAATCACAAGTCAGAATAGCGTATTCGAGTTATACGCACAATAATGTTATTTTTGGTGAACGAACGTCGCTCACCAGTGTTATACTATGTCAGGAAAATCCTGCAGGATGTTAATACATTCGAAATAAAGTAGTGCCTCTTAATATTCAATTTGGTATCTTTTCAATTTTTTTTTTCTGCAAAATCACTTTTTATTTCGTTAATGGCGTGATACTAGTTTTCACTGCGGTGGCTGAAGTAGGGCTGTAAGGATGCACTCGAATATTCGGTGAACCGAATATCTTATTCCCAGCGAAATCGTATCGTATTCGTCTGTCTCAGAAGCGAATATTGGTGAATACCAAATGCGACAGGAACGAAAGATATTTCATTGGGGGCTATTCTACTTTGCATTTTTTAATCTGTTAAACCATATCAATTCAAAATTTTATTTGAAAATTAAATAAATGATAGCTAAATATTCAACCATAGATACCACTCTAATTGACATGTAGATATTGCCGTGGTCAAGGGGGGACCAGATCCGTCATGCACTTGTTTATTATTCGACAGGCGTGTTTAGTTGTTAAATTAATTTGGAAAAGTCATTGCGTTTTTTACAGAAATAAAAGAAAAAAAATCTTAATCGATGAATAAAAACTGGCCTCATCCTTCCCAAAATACGTTTGAAGAATTGGTTAAATACAGTTTAAGCAAAAACTAGCTCCGAGCAGAAAAGTCTAATATCAGCCGCAATACTGTATGAAGATATCGATAGTGAGTGATTTTACATGTATATAGATTGATTTTTTTTAAAAAAAAAAGTATAGCGCTCGTGTTCTAATTTACAAGCGATTCCCATGAATTTGTTCAAATAAACGACATTTATTGCGATAATTATCCATGACGTGTAACTAAGCAAGGAACTTTAACCACGATTTATGAATTATCTGCTCTTGGTTTAAAAAAACTATTTTACATTTCAGTGGGTTTTGTGTGTGTGTGTATGAAGTGACCCTCCCTCTCCCCTAATGCGCACGTAGATTGGTTACCAAATCCTCGTACTTACTTTTCTATGACCCAAAAATATTCAAAAAGTTAACTAGTCAAATTACGTCACGGCTAGGTCCCGCCCTGCAAGTTCATTTATATTGCAGAATATATCCACTGTATCCATCAAGTTTAATCTCTGTAATTGACGTTTAAGAAATCTGTCTATTACTCAAATAAGACAAAGCTTAATTACGAGACGTGACTTATTTCCTCTAACTCTAGTAAGCTAAAACTTACATAGACTGCAACAAACTCTTCACCAAAGGATTTTCTAAACTTAACCTTTCGATGCTTGGAACAAATAAATAAATAAACAAATAAATAAATAAGTTACTGCTGACCTGACAGACATTGATAACTACGGCTGCTCCCTTGTAACTTCTAATGTTTCCTTAAGGCGCCCCACCGTGAACCTAGACGAAAAATCGAAACGGTAATGGCAGCCATGATTCTCTCGCTTCGCGTGTAACACGACCCGAGTATACACATTAGGCTAGAGTTAAAAATTCATGTCAGTTAATAATGTGAAAAAAAATATAGATGTCAATAAATACCTCTACATTTTTCAAATCTGTCCATTTAAAGTGACGATTTTCTCGCGGGTTAAGCCAAGAATCGCTTTCATATTACATCATCACGGAGTGTAGAAGTGTGACGTCATCACTATATATGACGTCACTTTGTACATGTTTACTTTTCATAGGGGCGCATTAACGGATATTGGTGGTTTAAAAGAATTCGGTTTATACCAAGACCTTAAATAGGCAAAAGGCGGATATTTAGCCCTATAACTTTGACGTATTATAAATTCGTAATCCGGTTTCTTGCCAGGGTATATGACGATTTATTCCCGGCAGTAAAAAGTAATGTCAACCCTCGCCTAAGTATTGCAAATATATGTACAATGATATAATTGAATGATATAATACAAGAAGAAGCTAAAATAGTTATATTACTTCAACTGTTATTTCAACTGTAACAAGACAAAATAAAGTGAAACATAGAGTTCTATTAAATGTATTCTAGTCTGGCGCTATTGTGACACTCACAGCCGGAAGTGAAGTAAATTGATGTGAATGTAAAAGCCAGGCGGTGGGCCCCTGTCGACTGCAATGGTAATAGTCAATTAATTTCCCGTAATCGCCGCCTCTATGGATAATGTTATGTCATGGTTTGGATATTCTTTTATATGAGCCTGTGTCTGACATTTCCAACAATTACAAAAGTGTGCAAAGTAAAGACTCTGGCCAGCCTGTGCATCTACTTTGCGCTTTTAAGATAGATTATGTTCTGACATGTCTTTTAACAGACAGGGAATCATCTAATTACCCCGTGTTATTTGCTCAGCTGCTAGTTGTTTGTGCTTAGCAATTTTTCAAATTGTTGGAAATGTCACACACAGGCTCATATGTTAATGTATATGGGATTCTGTAGAAAGCGTTGAGATATGGTGGGCCTAGCTTGCTTAAACTTAAGTAAACTATAAGAGATGCCAAGGGCGTCATCTGAGGCGCAAAGCATCGACGGGCGAAAAGAATTAACCCTTTCCTGTTTTACAAAATTTTGGACCTGTCCAAATTCATAGGTTTTGCAGACGAAAATTTAAAGTGGATCTAATTTGAAAAATAACCATTCAGTAGGGTAGAAAATAATGTGGAAAAAGAAGAAATTGCTTGTCAGAAGCAATTTCTTCTTTTTTCACCATGTTTTCTCAATCATAAAATCACAGGCACGTGAAAAGCAGGGATTAACAGCAAAGGGTTAATAGACTCTGACCTAGCAGCTATAAAGTATCCCCCTCTCTCTGATTGGCATAAATTAAGGCATGGGTTAATTTCGTTGAAATCTAATTGTACTCAAGGGCCCAAGGTTATAAAACTTTTCTCAGGCTCAAATGAGAGTTTTCTTCAATTTCAAATTTAAATAAATGTATGAAAAATTAATGATGATATTAATAAGTTATTATTTATAACAACTTAGAAATACTATTTTTTGGGTCAGTACATTAAAATGAGTATTCAAACAGAATTAAGACTTTAATCTCGAATTGATATTTGAGAAAAGTTTAACTTGAGAATGAGAAAAGTTTTAAAACCTCGGGGCCGGTAGATAGAGGCGCATTTTAATGTGCCAAGAACTCATAAATAAGGATTTGTGAAAGAGCCCGTAACCAAGCAGTTATAGCCCCCCCCTCTCTCTCTCCCTTCCTCCCTCTCCCTCTCTCTCTCTCTCTGCCCTCCCTTTTCTCTCTATCTGATATGCTGACAACGACTCCAGTAGTAAAACAAGTTTTTTGGATTTGGGGTTCTTAGGGATTTTTTTTTTCATTTAAAATTTACCGTATGAATCGTCAAAATTATCTTCAATTATCTACTAAATCACTAAAAAAACCGGCGCCAGACTTGTTGGATTTTTTGCGAAAAATATGGCATTGGTTGAAGTAAAAATAAAAATTCTACAATATGAGGGTTAATATGTTAACTTACCAAGGATGAATATTGGATTGACGGACAAATAATCACCAAATGGACACCGGTTAAGCAATGTGCCTTTGACCTTGCTATAATAAGAGATATTAAGTAATTGACAAGTTGAATGATTTTGAAATCAATATGAATGGGTTTGCGGAGCGACTTTTGAATGATTTTCAAGGGATGTAGAATATAATTGATAATTTCGTCCATCGGACGAAATAAGCAATATATATTCTTTTACCTCCCTTTAATAAAATATACACATTTCTCTCATTCGTGTCTTCATGATAATATAAGACGCGGAAAAAGTCAACACCAGTGATTAAAATCGTGCAGTCACTTGCTCGATTTGATTAGAATATTGATCATTTTGACCGATTTTGGAGCTCTTTTCTTTTTTAACAATTTCGGAGAGTTTTTGAGTGATTGGAGAAAGTGTTAGTTAGAATGTAGCACTGAGCGAGTGGTTTATGATAGTTTTGAACAAGATGAGTGTCATTTTCTCGAAGCGATAACTGTAAACCACGGATCATAATTGTCTCACACTTCTTCTACATAAATGTGGACGTCTTATATTTTCTCAGTCTTCAAGGAAGTGTCTCTAGCATTAAAATTTATTGGACCATATATAAGTAGAACTCGCTATTTTGACATGTCGATTGTATACAAGTGTACTGTAATCACAAGTCAGAATAGCGTATTCGAGTTATACACGCAATAATGTTTATTTTTTTAAAGACTCCGGTAGGAATTTTTGAATTTCAAACCAAATAAACATCGTCACTTCAAAGCTAACATACAGACGCTATATTAATAAATCTTAATGAACACTAACAATTCAAAAGTTTACGATAAATTGCCTTCTTCGAACCGGTCCTACTTTACGCATACAACAAAGCACTCGCGAGCACCTCTGAAAAGTACCCTATATCATCATGAGGAAACGCTCTTCGTAGGAAAAGCGCTTTCGAGCCCTTCATTATCAAAAATACAGGACAGAGTTTTTACACCAATCTTTTCGAATTATGTGGTCGAGTATATAGTGTACAAGAATTGCCGGTACGCTCTGGGTGAACACGTTTCGCAGAAACCAAGATTTTGTTTTAGTATATACGTCTTCGTCTGGGTCGCCTTCGTGCAATGGCGACTAGAATAAATAAAAAAAACGCTGTTGCCTACAAATCATTACCTTTAAAAACGGTGAGGGACATGGTGCAAAAGCTCCAAAGAAGTAGAAATATGCATGTATTTTAAGGGTTAAAACATTTTGGGTGTTTCGTGGGTGGGGAGGGGGGGGCACATGCCCTATATGTTGTAGGGAATATCCCTATCCCAATTCTGCGATAACGTAGGTATCCCTCTGACAACTTGACAGAGAGATGGCTTCGTTATAAAATCTAGGTTATATCCTCTCACATCCTTTCTCGTTCCGTTCTTTTAGCTTACGTTAAAGTCATGGGCATTTCCTTGCACTTACTCTCAACTGGTTACGGCCCTGTCAAAATAAAAGTCATTTGAAATCTTGAAAAAAACCTGCATTTTTTGCTTTTTCTTTTTTCTTTCTTTCTTTTTTTTACTAAAGGGCGTGTTTCCGTAAAAACGTCCTTGGTTAATATTTTGAAACGTATATAGTAGGGAAAGATTTCATGACATCGATACATGGTTACGTTGAAAACTACATGTAAATACAAAATTATTACAATAAATTTTAAAGATTGAATTCAAAAAGTAAATATATTCAAGACTATCTCCCAAATACTGTAACTAGCAAAAAGAACAAACATAAGGAACAATATTTAAACGCTCTTTGTCTATCTAGTAAAATAGAGACTTAACGAAGAATTCCGACTTAAGAATTTCTCGATGACAACGCGGACTCTGATTTCTTGTGTACATAATGTTCATGAATTCTGCTTCTATAAAGGACAGATGTTTTAAGGATTTTACCAGAAATGGATTTTTTATCAAAAAAGTTTTGATATTATAGCCGATATAACTTTTTTCGTTCATAAGTTGAATTTTCGAGGATTATTTACATAGTGGGTGTTGGTTAAAAATTGTTTGTACTTTTTTTCCTCAAGTTGTAGATATTGCATATTGGCTTATTAAGTCATTCCCCTTTTTTCACGAACAAATGTTTGAAAAGCGAAAAAAAAAAATGGTACACAATGCTAGTAAAGACCACAAACATAAAGAGTCGATCCGCCATTTAGAAACTGAAAATATTGACAATTTAGGAAGTTTTGTTAAATTGTTAAATTAAGCAAAATGTGATTAGATTTTTGGTTCAAACAGTTAACAACATCGGGAAATTGACAAGGTATATGACATTGGAATTGTTTTGGAATGAAATTGAATAAGTGTGACGAGTGAGTTTTGAGTAAAATTAAGGGGAGATAATCCAATATCGCTAATTTTGTTCAGGTTTAACAAAATTAGCAATACTTATCACCTCCCTTTAATAAAATATGTATACAAGTTCTATAAATAGCTCTATTTTACTTCAAGAAACAATCAGACGCTTACGATTTCAATTATGTCAATGAAATCGCGATTCTTTCTAGCTATATTATTTTAAATGTAATTCTTATCTTTTTGGTTAACTTTGAGCGTTTTTGAATGGTTTCTGTTGAGTGATTGTCATGAATGAATGGAGTGCCAAGAGAGTGATTTAGAATGCTTTGATTGAGATGAGAGTCAATATCACGATGGTGCTAACTGTACCTCCGTGAATGAGAATAAAAGTTTCTTCGTTTTTTTCATGCAAGAATCCGAAAAAGAAATTATATTGAAGAATATCTGCAAAGCACTGTATCTACCAACAAGGCCAAACATAAAGAGCTATATTTAAATGCTATTTGTCTAGTAAAATAGAGAGTTAACGAAGAATTCCGACTGAAGTATTTCTCGATGACAACGTGTTTGGAGTATCAGAATTCTGATTCCTTGTATATAGAATGATCATGTATTCAGTAACTGCGAAGGAAAATGTTATTAAAGGATTTCATCAGAAATGGATTTATTTTTTAAACAGTTTAAATCTTTTAGTCGTTATTTTTTTTTCGTTACTGAATTGACATTTTGAGGACATATATATATAATTAAAAAAGTTCATTTGTTTTAACTAAAATTGATTGTCTATTAGCGTCGCATTCTTTAAAATATTTTCTTTCAAAATTATAATTGAAAAGCGGAAAAATGAGAATGTAGATACCTAATTGTGTTAAAAAGGTTTGCATAAAAACACGTTCATTTACAGACTCAAATTTAGAGATAGAGAGAATTTTAATTCGTTGACGTATAATTACGCACAATGTGATTGGGTTTTTGGTTTCATACTCTTGAGTGAGAATTATAGTATCTTTCGAACAGTTAAGAGCCATGGAGCAAAAATGTCAAACATTTTACTAATGTTAAGACTATCGTTATTTCATGGAAATATTTCGTGCAAAAGCAAACAAAATATATGTGCCATGACGGAGGTACTTTAAGTGAAGAATTTTTTTTGTTTTACCAGAACGGAAGTTAAAACGAACAAAAGACATAGGAAACGGTTAGTGCTCCTAAAATAATGCCTTTTCGCAAATATGTATTTTTCCCTAACGAGACCGAAGACTGTAATAATATTAATAATAATAATAATAATAACAACAATAATAATAATAATAATTATAATAATGAAAATAATAATAATAATGATGATGATGATAATAACAATAATAATAATAATAAAAATAATAATTATAATAATAATAAATACTACTACTACTACTAATAATAAGAAGAATAATGATAATAAAAATAAAAAAAAATAATAAAAATAAAATCAATAATGAAAAAAAGAGTTTAAACTTTTTCCTCTAAAGGTCTTCATATATGGGGTTTCATTGGAATGGCCCACTGATTATTACGGATGGACGGAAGAATGGACGGACGGATACACTGGCCTGAAAATATATGTTTCGATTTTTTTCAGAAGTATAAAAGATAATTACATTGTTCAGTTTTAAAATACTTTTGCTTCATACATTAATTTTATTGATATTGAATCAAGGAATCATGTTTAGTAAGCAAGTCCTAATCAAAGTAATTCGGAGTCTTTTCTTCGTTATGAAACTTGAAAAATACATTCCACTGGTTAGTGATTAAAAACACAAGCTTCCTGCATTATGCAGATATTTGTGACCCGTCACGCGAAAGGGACCATCTCGGAACTCCGTAAAATGAAATTGCGAAAATGAGATTTGTTTCAGTAAAGGTCAACCAGTGGTAGCATTTCGAAAATTCTTGTACAAGAATGTAGACTGATAATTTTAGATTCAGAAAATCACAAAAGTGCGAAAACATTCTGTCCTAGTCAGTCTGCGCAACTGGCTAGGATCGACAGTTTACGCACTACCGAGATGGTCTCGGTTCGCGTGAAGGGTCACATTTTATACTATAAAGTGAAGTCGATTTGACAAAAGAGACATCATTCCGGAAAATACGCTTTAGACAGTCCACCCACAATGAAAAATGTCAAAATCGGCATAATAAGCGATTTCTGGGATAACGAAAATTACATTCTAGTAAAGTTTCATTAAAATTTGCCTAGTCATTGAGGATGAGATTTTTTTGAAAGAATTCAAAGAGAGAATTGTTCCCGCCCTACATTCTGGTCAAGTTTAATTTATACTTGTCTTTTGGATAAGGAAGTTATGTTGTTCACAGATTTAGCCGCCACCATAGCGCAGTTGGTTAGGCATAAGACTTCCAATCTGGAAGTCGTGGGTTCGATCCCCGGTGGCGGCAAATATCCTTTCCGACGTTTGTCTCTCACCAATGGGTAGATAATCGTAAACCTATGTGAGATAGCAGTCGGAGGCTAGGAAAGGATGTAATGGTAGTACAGGTGAGAGAAATACCAGGAATCCATTGTTAGGTGCTCCGGCCGCCGCGATATAACTGAAATAATGTTGAAAGCGACGTTAAACTCCATTCAATCAATAAATGTTCACAGATTTCTTATTGCTAAAAGGCCCCACACAGTCACGCCAATAATTGGGAGTCAATCAAAATTTTACGATCAAGTTTTGTGAAGGGTCATCCAAGGAAGATTTAGCCAAGTTCGGTTAATATCTGCCTGTTGGTTACTGAGTAGGAGATATGTCAAGATTTCGGGATCAAAAACTGTCTCGCTCTGCCACGCCCATATTTCGGGCTCAATCAAAACTTCACGAACTAGTTGAGGAGGGTCACACAAGGAAATTGTTTACCAAATTTGGTTGAAATCCACTCATTTGTTACTGAGGAGAAGATGTTTTGAGAAATCTTGACGACCCCCGACAGATGACGGACAAATGGTCATCACAAAATCTCACCTAAAGTACGTTGTGCTTAGGTGAGCTAAAAATGAAATTGTTTGGTTCATCCGAAATAGAGTGACGTCTTGCGAATCTTTCCGACGTCAAGCCAAAATTTTCCCATTAGGACTGGACTTCCTTAAGGTTGAGGCTATGTGGTGTACAATTTTTAAATCTTGCCTAAATCAAAGTTTCAAGGGTTATCTCGAAGCATTCCGACGAAACCCGTAAAATTACGAGCGGAAAAATGGTGACGTAGTCAATTGTAATAAAATTCCCCCTAAAAGGTAGAGTTCGTCGATCTCAAAGTGTCAAAATGTCTAGTGGGAAATCTAGATAACGGGCATATTCAAAAGTATGCGTATGCAGTTTGTTTACAGTATCAAATATTGCTGTCTCAATTTATGAACAGATCAATATCAGGTCAAACCGAACCATACACGTACTTTTAGAACATTTTCGTAATATAAGAAGAGAGATGTGGTGCTGATTTCGTTAATTACATAACGTATATGTGCACTTACAATGTCGCAGATTTAGCTTCATTCATATTGTAAAAACGACGTTTTCGGATAACGACGATAAAAGGTCCTTCTAAAAAGCTCCAGATGACATTTTTATTTACAAAAAACAACAACAAAAAAATAATCGTCAAAATCACATATCGTAATGATGTTTTCGTTGGGTGCAAGGCAGTTTTTGACAATATTGAAATCTAAAGAGCAAAGTAATGCCCACAAAAATGCATTAAGAGGTACGTTGTATATGTTGTTTTCTTTATGGTAAGCAATAATCGAAGTTTCAAGGTCATGATGAATCCCTCCTATACCGCCAGAAATATCGAAATATACGACGACGAAATCTGAAACGACTACACGGTGTCCAATTGGTAAATCTCGGCGATTTTACGGAATGTACCTTACGAATAATAAGCATTCGGAACACTACTCGGCCAATCTCACGATCAACCTTGGATGTACATGGAGGGATTATTTTTATAAAAAATACTGGAAAATCTGGAAAAACTCGATTACGCCAGTTAAAGCTGCTCTTGCACAGATTGGGAAAATGTGAATTTTAACATTTTTCGTAAAATCTATCAGAATTAACTACCTCATCATGTTGAAGCCTTTGAAATAATAAGATTCAATCTTTTAATGCATGGAAAGAAAGACCGATATATCCGAATTTAGGTAAAATTCATTCTGAAAAATAAAGTGACTACTAACCCTAAAAAAATTATTCTTCAATTTCGTGACAACTATTTTCGCTTGACATTCGGCGTGTTTGTCTTTTCAATCAAAGATAAAGGTTAAAGTAATTGACAGCTGGAAACTTCATAGCAATACAAGCAAAAATGAAAGATTTTTCACGGAAAATAACAATTTTGTAATATATAGACTAGAAATAAATAGACTGGATCCCTTACTGATCTTGCCACTTCGAAAAATAACTTACAAAATTATTGAAATATGTTGTTTTTAGTGCCAATGCTTTGGGCCATTCTTAATAGTCTAAGAATACCCACATTTCCAAATCTAAGAACAAGTTTTGTATTTTTTTCTATGAAAAACTGTGAAAGAGCAGCTTTAATCCTCGAAACTTTGAGTGATAATATTCGAGGTCGCCAATGCTACTCTTTTATGTCACTGGCGTGAAACCATGGTATCCTTATATAAATATCTTTAGTTTCTTAAAATCGGCTGAAAAAAATTAATTTTTGAGAATAATTCGTCATTCTTAAAAATCAAGATTTTTCAGCCGTTATTTACTGTAAAAGAAAAAAAATCTAAAGATAGCTCATGTTGTTTCAATGCTAGATTTTCTTACACTGTTTCCGCCTAACAAAATGCACAATTTGGTTACCAACCCATCCGCCTTACAAACATTCGAGGTCTGTTGCAGTTTACGGAAATGGCCGAGTGATATTCCGAATGGATTTTACGGAACATACATCAGGAATAATAAGGACACAGACATAAAAGCGCGTCGTTTCGCACGTGAGCTTACATAACGTCAAAAACATCAAGAAAACGTTGGGTAAAACAAAAAAGAATGAAATCTAGGTTAAAACTCAATACTATAATTTGATAACAAATCATTATATAGCTAAAACATCTCCATAAGCGACGGGAAAGCGTTAAAGAAAATTAATCCTTTTTCAAGCGAATTGACAGAAGTACCTTAAGAAGCAGAATTACCTTAAAAAATACCCAAAATTACGACGCTTACGTCCGAGGCTCTCTCCGGTTTACGAAAGTATCCGAGCGATGTTTCGAATGCGCGTCGGCTATACGGCTATGCCTCGGGTTTTGTCGGAATAAAACCGAGCTAATAAGACGAACAATAACTAGCATTAATCAAAGTACTGAAAGTACTGATAAGTTGGAATGCGTTCAAGAGACGGTGACCTCAAGCCACTAACAAAGCTGACGCCTCCCGCCCTCCAAATGTGATCACATAATACGTCTCGTCTTTTTACGGGCGTATAAAAATCAATGTATTTCAACAACGAGATACGCTGAAACCCCTGAATCGCTTTACAGGCCCGAATCTGATGAAAGAAAAATGATAAAAAGGAAGAAAATCATACGATCCATACAGTCGACTAATGGACGCACAGGCAGACACTTATACACTCAAAACAGTTACTATGCTATTTTTCAAATAGCTTCTGCTAAATATGAGTTATGAATAACATTTTTAATTAGAATTGTCGCAAAGTGGACCTGAAAAGAGCTTTGTTCCTCATTAAAAGCTATTTTCGCAGGGTATTCTTTTACTTCATGAGTTGGAATCTCAAGAAAAATTTTGGACGAAGTTAAAATGTGAGTTCGACCCCCGTGAATTGGGCCTTTGACAACATTTGTGTCAAGTTTTATGATTTGGGTCAATTTGTTGTTCAGTTAGAGTGGAAACTGTTAACAGTTTAAGCTTACTTATGGCCTTGACATGTATGGCCTCGAAACAATAGGGCATTTCTTTGGTTCATGGGCAGCATTTGTGTAAAGTTTCGTTATTGCAGGTCAATTGCTCCTCCGTTTAGCTAGCGGAAAGCAAATGGTCAATGGACAGACAGACATGATGAAATCAATATCATGCTCTTCTACTTCTGAGTTAGGGGTATGATGGTGCTCTTAAATGTCTTCGAGAATGTGAAGAAAACAAGTTGAATTAGCAGGTTTGTTTCAAATTGCAAATTATTTTGGCGATGGGATACAATTTGGCAAAGATATTCATAATTCCATTAAAGATGCGGTGGCCAGGCTTTTATTGAATGAAAATTGGGTTTTGACAATGAAACATACATGTAGATAACTGCAATATGACGGAAAACAAACTACATATGTTGCACTGGGAAATCACATCAATTAAAAAGGCAGATGTCACAAAGAAGATAATTTCTACATAAAACCAAGTTTCACAAAGTTTGGGCCATATTTGTGGCCATTAGAGTTATTTCAAGAAAATCATCATTAAGACTCCTTTTCATGTGATATGGCATGAATCCTTCCCATTTCCAACAGAGTTCATTCTTGTGACCTGGCAAACATTTTTACCAAGTTTCATGAACATTGGACCATATTTGTGGCTCTTACAAGAAAATTGTCATGAAGGCCCCTTTTCCCGTGATATGGCACGGATCCTTCCCATTTTCAAAAGACTTCATCCTCATGACCTAGCAAATTTTCTGACAAAGTTTCATGATGATTGGACCATACTTGTGGACACTAGAGTGTAAAAAAGAAAATTGTCATTAAGGCCCCTTCTCCTATGACAAGGCACGAATCCTTCCCATTTTCCATAGGATTCATTCTTGTGACCAAGCAAACACTCTGACTAGGTTTCATGAAGATTGGACCATATTTGTGGCCACTAGAACGTAAACAAGAAAATTGTCATCAAGACCCCTTTTCCCATGATACGGCACGTATCCTTCCCATTTTCAATAGAGTTTATTCTCATGACCTAACAAACATTCTGACCAAGTTTCATGACGATTGAACAATATTTGTGGCTTCTAGAGTGTAAACGAGGAAATAATGTCACTAAGGCCCCTTTTCCTATGATATGGCACGGATCCTTTCCATTTTATCAATTTTTACAAGGGACCACCCATGAATATTTCTGCCAAGTTTAGATGGAGATGTCGTTTAAAGAAATTGTTGACGCCGTGACGGACAGACGGACGCCGGACATTGATAGATCACAATAACTCCCTTAAGCACTTCGTGCGCAGGTGAGCCAAAATCCGTAACCGAAACAAAATATTTATATTACACAAGAATACAACATGTGTAAATTGCCGGAATAGTTGAAAACATAAGTCGTCTGGTATTTGGGTAAATTTTTCTTCATATACATAGGAACATTCCATTCGTTTGTAACCTTAACCTTTTGTAATTCATGAGTACAGATTTCATTCATAAAAGTCAGATAAAATCGTAGTAGGTCATCAGGTCGTGTGGTATGGCCAATCAGAAAACGGCTTTTGTTTACACATACGTGAGTTCAACTCTTGTCATAGGAGAGTGAATACACGGGAAAAGGATTTTATGGTGCATAGAGAAGTAATAAAAGAGAATATTTACTAATACAGATAAATAATCTTTAGATGTTGCGCGTTTCTTATGATGGTTTACGGAACAATGAAGTACACAACATTTGAACCATTTTGTTGAAGCGTGTAATAAAGTCGTTCAGAAAGAGAAACTAGACCTCTAAAAGAAGCTTTAACATAATTCTACGAAAAATAGGTTGCGACATTACCAAATAAGTAGATCACGTGATTGGCTTGTGCTATTGCCACAATTCAGAGAAAACAGATCGCGACATTACCAAATAAGCAGATCATGTGATTGGCTAATGCTATTGTCAATAGCTGGCATTAATGGACTTGACTTATCACATGATTTCCAAATATGGTAATGCAAACATGTGATACTAGTAAATTCGTACGCAAATTTTGATAAATATCGTTTAAAACATAAATTAGCGTCTTATTAATATACATGAAAAGATATTTGTGTAATTGTAAATTATTATTTCTTTTTGATGTAGTTAACCGTATGTCTGTGTCAAGTTGAGATATACAAAATAGGCCGAAGTGTATTCACATCCTGTTCACGTGATATGTGTAATAAAAAAACCCGAAATGGAATTATCTTGTGTTCAATTTGCGGTTTTGTTAAATCTAAGTTGGAATTGCTCCGCATTCCAACTTAAAAAGGGAATAATCCGTTTTGTTCTATCGATGAAACATGCATGGGCAAATTACTAAAAAAAAGGGAGCAATATTTCTCATCCTAATTTTGTTAATTTTGAATATAAATGAAGGGGATGGAAATATTTTGCATAATCTGGTAAAGAGTGATATAAACGCAAAATGCCGTACAAACCTAATTGGTAATTTATTACAAAATCTCGACAAGATATTTTCTCGTTTTAAATGTTCTTCTGTTCCACATTTACATGATAAATTGTTATGTCATAATAAGATATTGTCAGGCACAATTTTCTCTTTAAATTTTCTTCTTTGAAATAAACGATATTTGAGCTTGTGCGTGAGATTTCCAACAAATTCATAAGTACGCAACGTTAAGACTCTGATCAGCCTGTGCAGCCGCACAGTCTGATCAGAGTTTTCTCTACGCACTCAATAGGTGGCTATGGACCTAAAATTGCTGCTCACAAACCCAAGATTGATTTTAATGCACTGTGTTATAGTCCAGGTAGCTCAACGTCTGTTCTTCGAGCACACATAAAAATGTTGGAAATGTCACGCACATGCTCCTATTTCTTCTTTTATTCTGCTTGGTGGTCTTTGCCAAATTGCGCGACCTGCGATCTGTGTAAAAGGTCTCAGAAAATAGCATGAGATTTTTTGACTTGCATAAAAAAAGAGACCATAGCATTGGTGATACCCACGAAGCTTCTATAAAGAGGAAGCACTCATAGTGTACTCAAAACTTACGCCCTAACTAATTCGATAGGTTTCCGCTGACTTTTTACTCGAAATACGTAACGTTCATTTAGTACCTAAGCTAGTTTAGCTAGAAACAACTCGGTGATATGTAGTGGTTTTTCTTGCCAGAGGACATTTTAGGATCTATGTAATGGAACGATAATAGGTATATTTAAAGCATTTATACCAAATATGGAATGTCGGGACAGCCTCGGGGTATTCAATCAGTCACTATTCAGTCTGTGGACATGTTCTCTATGTTACACATACTTGTTCCCGAACGACATGTGGAGATTCAACTACGACAGAGATAACCCGGGACTCAGTAGAGATTTGGTGACGTCATACCAACCACAAATTGAGGTAGGTTTACCTTTTTAATACGCCCGTCAAAATTAAGGATGTGTTATGTGATAACACGTGGCGTCCGACGTCCGGCGTGTGTACTGCTTCCACTTCCTTGCCGGAACATAACTCTGTCGCCTTATGTCCGATTGACTTGAAACTTTTCAGTTATGTTTATCTCACTCATGCGTAGTGAAATGATAACAAAAACAAACAAACAAACAAACGAAAAAAAAAACCCACACAACTCTACCAAATACAGAAGCCTACGGAAGCCTGTATGTACCCCCTTGAGGACATAAACTGGTCTTGAAAGACGTATTGAACTCTACAAGTTGTCAAATTTACGATGACAGTCGATAAATATATGGAAATGTTGACCAAATTTGTGTCATTCTTCTATCATACACATAGAAGACTTTCGCATCTTTTACGAATAAAATGGATGTCAGAATGTTTATGTCGTATGGCACACAGAAAAAAAAGAAGTCGTCTGAATTTAAAAGACAAGTGACCAGACGTCAAAAAGATGTCGACGTCCATGTTCTTGGAAATTGACGTATATGTTCATTTCGGCAAGTCTTACATTTTTATGCCGCCAAGAAAATGAAAATTTGGTCAACATGTCGAGATATATACATCGACTTGTCATCGTAATTTGGACAACTTGTAGAGTTCAATACGTCTTTGGAGATCAGTATATGTCCGCAGGAGGGGAAACATACAGGCTTCCGTAACCTACCTTGTTTGAATTTTTTTCCCTTTGGTGTTTTTCATACTTGGACATCCAGCCGTGTAAAGGGCGTATCTTGCGACAATTTTCTACCTTGCCTTGAATGCTTTCCGGTTGATTTTCTTTTTTCTAGATTTCTTGGTAGATTACACGGGGGGGGGGGGGGGGGTCATTTTAGCAAAAACGTCATAACGGGGCATGCAATTACGTAAAAAATCATCGGTCATTTTCAGAGAATCTATCCTTAAAGATATACATCGACTCATATTTTTTTACTAAAAAGGTATTGAATGACCTTTTATATTTCGTGTAAAGTCGATAAATCCTTTATTAAGTGAACAACAAAATATTTCACCCGTTAAGACATAGCTTTTATTGTTCACTAATTTTTATATTTTTTGCACTGAATGTGTTTGGCCTGTAGAATAGCGTACTCAAATCTCGACATTTTTTTTATATAAATTTGTTGATCAGATAATTCACGAATTGATTTGATAATACTGGTGCAGACTACGTGTTATCATGTGTCATCAAGATCGATCGCAACATTTTTATACGCTAACGACGGTGGTCGTTTATGGTATCTTCTTTAATGATTTTCGGTGGTTTATCGAGAAATAACGTTAGATTATCACTTGATAAACTCACCGCAAAAGTAGTGAAATTATCAAAAACTTATACCCTGCTTTTGTGCATTTCACCCTATCTGACGTCATCTATGCGGGGCGAAATAAGTGACGTCACAATGAGCGTTGCATAGCAATCTCGCGCAAAATGACGCGCTCTACGAAAATTTGTCCTAGAAATTTCACATTTTGTCTCATTTTTGCATTAAAGAAATAGAATAATCGTTTGTTTTTCGAGTAAGATCGATTAATATTTCATTTCGTGAAAAAAAAGCTATATTTTCACGAGAGTGAAAATATAGCTTTTGTTGTTCACTCAATGAAACATAAATCGATCTTACACTTAAACAAACGAATATCCTCTATAGTTTCTTCGTTCGTCTGTTCGTTCGTCCGTTCGTAGGTACGTGCGTACGTCCGCATCTTATAAACACAACTCATCCTACAAAGTATCGATGGATTTGGGTTAACTTTTTACCTGGGTGATATGCCAAGCATAATCCCCGGGCCCTGCCCTCCGAATTTACTTTTTGCGTGTTACTCCTCCTTCATTAGACTTTATTCTTTGAGCAATCAACGCGATGAAGATAGTCCAATGTTATAAACACGGTATTTTTTCTTCATTAAGCCTATCTAATATTCTTGCTGTTACAGAGGCAGTTTTCAAAATTTTGTTTTAATTATGGGTAGCTTGGTTGAGCGAAAGGAAAATTAAACTCTCATTTGAGAAAAAAATAGGTCTATGGTTTGGTAGGAGGTGAAATAATGAAATAAAAATCACATTGTATTTAACAACATCGTGAAATTGACAAGGTGAATGATTTTGGAATGATTTCGTAATGAAAAATTGAGTGAGCATGGTGATTGAGTTGTGAGTGAAATTAAAGGCAGGTGAACCAATATCGCTAATTTTCTTAAGGCTAAACAGAATAAGCGACATTTATTACATTCCTTTAATAAAATATGCATACAAGTTCTATAAATAGCTTCCGATTTCTCCAAGAACCAATCAGACGTTTAAAATTTCAATTATGTCAAGGAAATCGCATTTTTTAGCTATGTTTATTTTTAATAGATTTGTTGATTTTATCCTTTTTAGAGTTTTCTTTAAGCATTTTTGAATGGTTTGAGACAGTGTTTAGAATGAATGAATAAACCGAGTGAGCGATTTAGAATGGGTTTAATTGAGATGAATGTCAGTTTCACAATGTTACTAGCTGTAACCTGGTGTCTTTAGTGGCTTCGGGCCCACTTTTATTGCTTGCAGTGAACGCAGGGCTAAATTTATTAATCCATTTTTTTGCTTACGCATATTTCCTGTATTTTCTCAAACAAATGGCTATAATGAATTCTGACAATTCATTCAAAATTAATTAGTAATATTTTCCAATTAAGATGTAAGGGAAAAACTTAAACGCTATATGTGTTGGAATTTAGAGTAAGATATCTTAAAAAAGGATCAAAGGTGACAAAGAAAAGAAAACAAGTATTAATTATAGAACAGCCATACACATGTTTTGTCACTACTTTTCTCAAAGCAGCACTAATAATCGTGAAAATGACAAGCATACCATTCTTATTCTGCGATATAAATGACATGGCAGGGCGGGGCTTAGCCGTGACGTAATTCGGCGAGTTCACTTTTCAATAATTTGGATTCTTTCAAAGGTGAGTCCACAATTATCGTCAATGCGTGCAAATACAATGTAACTGTACACAAAAACCAGAATGATTCTCGTGCCCGAAGAAAGTGAACACATTTCATCTTTTGGTTACCAAAGCCTCGTAACTTCAGTTTGGACAAACTGAAGTTACGATGCTTTAGTTACCAACCTACGATATACGGCCTTAAGTTTTTTATGTCGACTTTCTGTAGAAGTAAGTTTTTGTAAATAAAAGTTGTTTTACCATAACCTTAAGTGCAACGTCCAGGACATTAATGTTGGATTATAACCATTCGTAATCGCCCACTAAACGCTCAATCAATTCATTCAGTCCAAACATATTACGCTGCCAAGACACACAAATACCCCTCCTAGATTTCTACCTTATATTTCCCAAAGGGGGTTAAATATATTGATACATGTACCTAAACATGGTCCGATATCATTTAGCCTGTCAATTTCACGATGTTAACTGTACCATAACTGAATCGAATTCTAGTTAGAAGGGATGGTTTGTGTCCGTGTAAGGGTACTACTTTCTTTCTTTTCTGTATTTAGAATAAATTGTAAATCACATATTTTCTAAACCATGGAAGCCATTTACTGCGAGACGTTTGTATTTTAGAGGCTTCATTGAGTTTTCCCCGAACAGACGCTCATGTCGATCGTATCCAATAATCTTTTTTATCTTATAACTTTACAAATATCCGTGTGATAACAACCTGTATGATATTTTTTATGTTATCACATGGTTATTTTTAGAACAATAATATCATGCAGTTATTTTTAGAAACATGCATTTCAGTCAGAAACATCGACGAAAATAAGTCAAATAGAGGTTATAAGATAAATATAATACATACTAAGTGTACTGTATGAAAAAATATCTAACTTTGTTGTGAGAATTGATAATTGTCTTGGCAGAGCCTCGACAATGATCAATTCTCCCAACCTCGTTAGATATTATTATAGATACAAAACACTAAGTACGTATTATATATATATAAAGAGAAAGACAGAGAGAAAAATGTTGGAAATTTTGATACTTGATGGAAACGTGTTTGAAGTTTAGTCTTAAGGTAGTGGACCCGTAATAGAGCAGCGATGTTTCGGAAGTAATGAACTTTAACAGTGTTAATCAAGGTTTCTTAATGATTTTTCATTAGGAAATCTCGGTCAACATTATGAATGTTCATGAGTTCCGAAATGTTGCGGAACTATAACTGGTCAACTACCTTAAATAGTATGCTCGAAAAGAAACTCGCGTTTTATCATATCTCTCTAATACTTTCACATTCAAAATAAAAAATCACCCGATGTCATACACGTAATACCCCCTAATGCATGTTGGACATAGACGATAATCGTTTATTTCAGTGTAAGATCGATTTATATTTCATTGAGTGAACAACAAAAGCTATATTTTCACGAGTGGTAAAGCCACGAGTGAAAATATAGCTTTCCTTGTTCACGAAATGAAATATTAATCGATCTTACACGAAAAACAAACGATTATTCTATTTCTTTAATGCAAAAATGAGACAAAGTGTGAAATTTTCATGACATATTTCCGTAAAGCGCGTCATTTTGCGCGTGATTGCTATGCAACGTTAATTGTGACGTCACTTATTTCGCCCCGCATAGATGACGTCAGATAGGATGAAATGCACAAAAGCAGGGTATAAGTTTTTGATAATTTCACTGCTTTGGCAGTAAGATTATCAAATGATAATCTATCGTTATTTCTCGATATGCCACCGTAAAGCATTTTAAAGAAAATGTGATATTTTGGGTAAACCATTTCAAATATGAATTTGCTTTGTAAAGTGGCACAATTGATACACAAACTTTTAAGCAATACCATTGAATCAATTGAACGTTTCATCATGTTCGAACTTTTCATTAGTCCTTTGTCTAAGGGTCGAGTTTGTATGTACCCACAAAATGCTTATATAAAGTAGTCTTCACCGATTCGTACAAGCATCAGCTTGCCCAAATAACGAAAGTAATTCTTTATTTACCATAACTTTTTTACTCGAATGTATCGCCATTTCAGGATACGGTTCACGATTTGAGCGCATAGTTATATTTGAATATGCATTTAACAATTCAGACATGAAGTAATTTCGAATGTCTTGCATATCAAAGCAGGTCGCCAAATTTACGACATCAAGTCTCTTTAAATCACACCATGATGTGATATAAAGAGACTTGTTGGCGTAAATTTTGCCTCCTGATGTGTTTAGTACATCGTTGAAGACTAAATAATATCATCATTCGGGGATTACATACACGCTTCCGTACGAAACTCATATGTACGGAAGCGAAGCCTGTATGTAGCCCCCTAGTGAGAACACAAACTGGTCTCCAAAGACGTATTGAACTCTACAAGTTATAAAACTTACGATGACAGTCAATAAATATATCGACATGTTGACCAAATTTGTGTCCTGCTATCCTATATATAGAAGACTTGCCCAAATGAACTCATGCATCTTTTACGAATAATATGGATGTCGACATTTTTATGTCGCATTGTAAACAGAAATAAAAAAAGGTCGCCTGAATTTTAACGACAAGTGACAAGACGCCTAAAAGATGATGACATCCATGTTCTTGGAAATAGATGTATATGTTCATTTAGGCAAGTCTTACATTCTGATGCCGTCATGAAAATATGAATTTGATCTTTATGTCGAGATATACACCGAGATGTCAACGTAATTTGGATAATTTGAAGAGTTAAATACGTCTTTGGAGACTTGTATATGTCGTCAGTAGGTGGGTACATATACTCTTCGGTACGCTTCCTTACGAAACACATATGACATTTAACTGAAGGCGTTAAATACTACTCATGCTGGCTAACAGAAAGCCAAAGCGATTATTTTTAGTCCACGACGACATTTAATTCGCAAATATACAATTTATAGTGCGTTCCTTTTGGTATTTCAGAAACCCAATACGTTTGAGGCCATATGTTACACCATTGACCTTTACAAATGTGACAGATGGAAACAGTGTTGTCAGGCTGCCTCACGGTGTTGTCAACATCAGATTTCGTCTGAAAGCCATCCGGGTAATAAAACAGGTGAGTTTAATCGACGTACATTTATATGTAAGACCATTGACATTCAAAAATGAGACAAATGGAAGCAGTGTTGTGAGTCAGCGTCACGATTTTGTCAACGTCAGATAACGTCTGAAAGCCAAACGGGTAATAAATCAGAAGAGTTTTATGGACGCGCAGCTATTTGTAAGACCATTGGCCTTTGTAAATGTGATTTGTGAAAGCAGCGTCATCGTATTTCCTCTGGTTACCCTAAAGGCAGTTTATCTGGTTTCTTTATTTTTCGGTTGATAATGGAGAAATAATGATGGTTTATAATTTGAAAAAACTCACCGTCTAACCAGTGAATTTATCAAAACCTTATACCCCACTTTCGTTCAATTACCCTTTCCGACGTCATCTGAGCGGAGCCTTAAAGAGACGTCATCATGAATGTTGCATAGCAATACCGTACAAAATCTCGCTCTTTGATTAAAATTATTCTAAAATTTCCATATCATGTCTCTTTTAGGCACCAAAGAAATAGAATAATCGTTTGTTTTTTCCACTCGTGAAAATGTTACAATTGGGTGTAGAGTCAAGTTTATCTGGAAGAAATATTCTGATTGCCTGTCACAGTAGTCACCCTTTTCCTTCAAAACGCAAACCATTTTTATTTTTGTTTTTATTTTCCTACAGTTAAGAACATCGTGAAATTGATAAGATGATTTATTTTGGAATGGTTTTGGAATGAAATTGAGTGAGTGATTGGAGCAAGTTTAGAATTTAAAGGGAGGCACATGTAAACCAATATCGCAAATTTTGTTAAGGATGAACAAAATATGGAATATTTAATGTCTCCCTCTAATAAAATATGCACAAAAGTTCTATAAATAGCGTCCTATTTTTTCAAGAACTTATCAGACGCTTACAATTTCAATTATGTCAGCGAAATCGCGTTTTTTCTATTTATATTAATTTTCATTGCAGTTTTTAATTATATATTTTTTAGAAATTTGGGCGTTTTTGATCGATTTGAGTGAGCGTTTAGAATGAATGAATGGAGCGCTGAGTGAGTGATTTAGAATGGATTTTATTGAAATGAATGTCAATTTCACGATGTATCTATCTGTATGCTAATTGGCACGACCCATGTTTATCATCATTGTAAAAAAATATCGGTTTCAGGAAGGAATATTTGCCCTCGTACGTGGGACGGTTGGAGTTGTTTCAATGACACTCTGGCTGGTACAAAAGTGGAAAAGAGTTGTCCTAGTTACATACTGTACGGAAACTTGGAAGGTAAGTGCTTTATGAATGAAATCTCTAAGAAGGGGTATAGAAATTAATTGAAAAATTAACCCCTGCCATGTTGAACTCGATATGTTTGGTTTGGTAGAATGTATAGAAAAAGATCAGCCTGAACATAAGTGCAGCCTGATCATTCTCTATCCGCCTGAATTTTCTTTACAGTGTTTTTTCTTTCAAAATAAGTACCGATGAAAAAATTATTGCAATGTTGGATAACCCCTCGTGAATTGTACCAGGAAAAGGGCCCTTTCGCAACCAGGAGTCTAATGGCTAACCGGCACTATTGTCATTGTGATGGTAATTCGTCACAATTGAAGACGCTCTGGTCAAGAAATACTTCCGAAGTCGTCCGTCCAATCGTTGTGCCATCAAATAGCCAAGTAAGACAACATGGTATGCTTCTTTCGCCATACTGTTTTAATATCTAAATAATAGTAAAGAGCTAGAAATGAGGTTCGGCAAAGTGCCAGACCTTTGCTTCATATCACGCATAAGATTAAACGAACTTTTTTGCGAACTGTTTTTTTAAGCCTGGCCTTTGATGGAGGTATCTAAGTCGACATACACTTTCGTACCAACATTATTTTGAGAGTAGTTGAGCGCAACGAAACAACTGTGAAAAAAATTAATTATTACGCATGGTACTGTTTTCTGGAGGTGATATTCAAGAACATATAACACTCTTTAAGCCACACTAAGTTATTTAGCCCTCATTAGTGTTTTGAGGAGCTACAGATTGTATTAATGTGTCAATTTACTATATAAATCAGCCCGGCCAAAACAGATAACGCTGCTTTCTGTCTTTAGGGTACAAATAGATGTGGCATTTTTGATTTCAGTTCAAAGTATTTCAATAGTCAAAGTAACTATATATTTTATCAAAACTAGAACAACTTCTAATCGTCTTTTAAAATGTCTGTGGGCCATTTTTCAGCAATTTTAATAATGTGAAGTGACGAAAAACATATAAACTACGTTTTCATTTGAAGCGATTGTTTAAGCTCTATTTGTAAACAACGAGAAAAAATCTTCGGCGGATGTTATATTTTCTTTCTTTCGGAAACAACAACAACAACAAAAATAAAAAAATCTTTTCGCCTCTATATGTTGTTTTTATTCTTTTTTAATTAGACTGGGTATAACACAATTAAATAAAAGCATGAGGTATTTCGTAAGTCCAAAAAATATCAAGATTTTCATTACAATACGCCTTTTTTTTTATTTCGAATTGGAACTTTTTCTGTAGTATCTGAGAACATCTGACTCGATTAAAGCTTGCATGGGGTAAAGACAATCAAATTCCATTTAATTACCGGGGCTTGACTGATAACCAATAACAAATTTATTGAGACAGATTGGAAAATCAAATTTCACGTTTTTGCCCTAAGAACGCTGTATCAAAGCTGAAATGCATGTTCGTGGAAAAAGCTCCTAAGATACAATGATTTGAATTTAAGAATTACCACAGATGGATTGTAAAAAGAGGGTTGATAAATATCAAAGGGAAAGACGATACAGCGCGAACATTTTCAAAATGAACTGTATATCTTTACTTATAATTGAATGAGGGTACGAAAGTGTTAATATTGATTATATATTTGCGACTTGATGAAATCTCAAAGAATTTTCTTCATGTCTCACCATTTTAAATTGCTTCGATCTAGAGATATACTAGTAGTAGTATTCGTTTAGTCACTATTCATTCAACCAAGGTTTGTTGGTTTTATCCGACCACGAATAGATCATCGTCACAGAAGAATGTTCTGATACGAGTGAAGCCCAAAACAACTACAAGAATGACAATATATCGGTTTCATTACATACATTGTAATGATTTCCATAAGCTCATTGGCTGGCGTTTTTGGACGTTTGCTTTTGGATCGGAAGGTCCGGGGATTGAATCCTGTCTCTCAAGAAATTTTTCTGAGCAAAGAAAGTACTCCGTAGAATCTATAACACTTGTATATCTAAGCGATGTAGCAAGCGAAGTTTTGAGTTAACTGTTGACCTCTAATTCGATCATCGGAAGATAGAGTTGTGTGAAAATGTTCAAGAAAAACTGGATTCTAAAACCAATTTTATCTTATAACTATATAAATGTCCGTGTGATAACATCCCATATGATATTTTTTATGATATCATATAGTTTATTTTAGAACAATGATATAATGCGGTTATCTATTCACCTTACATTTCTGTTGGAAAGATTTACGAAAACAAGGCAAATAGAGGTTATAAGATAAATATAATACGTACTTAGTGTATTGTATGGAAAAATATCTAACTCGGTTGTGAGAATTGATAACTGTCTCGGCAGAGCCTCGACAATGATCAATTCTCCTAACATCTTTAGATATTTTTTCTATTACAAAACACTAAGTACGTATTATATATTTGGCTTTAATTTTTGCTTGTTTGTTTCGGAGAAAAACATTAACGATGGAAACCGAAAAGATAAACAAACAAGTTGTTTCTGTTTAAACAAACTATAAATAGGTCATTTCCTGTTTCTCTTTGAAGCCGAATTAAATGACTATAAAACAGACTGGTCTGTGTAATTAGACGAAAGCAGATATTGTCTATCCCAGTATATAGAAAAAGTATATTCCAGTGAAAAACAACAACACTTTCTATCCTAGCCGCCGCCATTTTTCGAAAACATGTGTTCACTCAAGACGCCATGGACATTAGACTCCGGACAACCGGAAGCGTGTATTCAACGCACTAGGTTCAGCCATAAGATAAACAAATTGTTCATTTTGCTGAAGTAAATAACGAAGAATGGTGACATTGAATGTTAAATTACAACGTACGTGAACAAGAAAAAAAGAATTTGACAGAAAAAAAATATTCTATTTGAACAGTTAATCAAAACGTGCAACAAAATCTGGTCTCTATCAAAACCAATCAAAACCACCTGGTTGCCGCTCCATCAAATCATTTAAGACACTGCAATCACTCAAAAACGCCCAGAAATTGTTCAAAATGAACGACATTTCAATACAATCGACCAAAATTTAATATTTGCATGATTTTATCGTCTGGTGTTGATTTTTAAGGTGGCAATGGACAGCGGCCTCCCGACTCTATAAGCAGGAAGTGGGTTTTCGTTTATTTTACGGCTCTTTTTGCGCGTTGCTTAAAAAGACCGGTTTTCGTAAAATTCAACTAATGGAAATAACGCAAAATAATGCTGGTAAACTTCATAATTAAGCTTCTTTTCAACATTTGATACTAATTGAATGACTGGATCATTAAATATAACATTAAAAATGCGTTAAAACCGTCAATCGATTAGGGGGGGAACGCTGAAAAATAACGAAAAACTTTCTTATTTGCATGGAAAGGTATGCTGAATTTTTTACCAAATAAACGAAAACGAAAAATATGGATTATATACATATCGGAAAATAAGAAAAAAATCATTGGGTAATTTCTTCAAAAAATAGGTTTTTGTGGCATTTTTACCTAGTAAAATTACAAAAGTTAGTGCATTTTTATTTTTTGAAAGCAAATTGTGCAAATGCAATTGATCAAAGAGAAATTTTCTTGTCAATGGCCATTGTGCACATGTTTATGGTCTATCAAAATGTATGTGTTTTATATTTATAACTTAGTATAGGGTCTATACTAGACCTAAAACGAATATAACCGTTTTACTGGAAAATGGCCTATACCACTCATGGGCAGATAACTCTAGCATGAAAACGAGCGTGGAAAGGTATCTTCAAATTTTGATATAATGACTACACAATGTTAATCTACAACATATGTGACCAAGAAAAAAATTCATTGGGCGGAAAAAAATGACGCCATGTGTCCATTGCTATCTTAAGCGTCACATATTACCGTAACGACACAATAGCAGAAAAATACGCTGATGAGCGGTTCAGTCATTCAGTGCCACACAATTACAGTGCTTACAGCACTTTTATGTTAAAAACAAGCGATACGGTTAAGAACAACATGTTATTGGCAACTTAAATAATTTTGGGATTGTTTTGGAATAGAGAGGTATTAAGGTAACTGCGGACACATAGCCGCTCATTGTAGGTCCAAATTTCAAGATGTCTGCAAATCTTATCTAATGCTATAAGATTGAACTTTAAAATACCCGTTTTCATATATCGGTCATAAAAGGAATTTGATTAGAGTTTCTACTTAGAGTTGACGTCGTGACGTCATTAAGGGGCCGGTCCCCTTTTTTAAGGACCATTTTGAGTAATTGTCAATTTTTTCGGAAATAAATAACCGATTTCTATCCCGAAAATGCTTCGTAAAAAGACATCTTCGGTTCAGCTTTAGTTAAAATGTTGATATATGTGTAAGAAATGCAATTAGGTATAACGCATTAAATGTGTATGCCTTGATCGTTGCTGTTTTCGAATGCAGTTACTATGAATAAAAACTTTTTTCTCGAAAATTTATTCGGTGACCTATGCTTAAATTTAGATATGTTGCATCCAAACCATTCCGCTGAAGATTATCAAAGTAAATATCATACGTATTTGGGTAAAAGTTTTTGTAAAATGCGATTCCGCGAAGATATCGAAAACCAAGGCATAATTCGCCGCGTCAAATGTTCACATAATATGTCTTTTTGAACGGATAAGAATTTACTGATTTTCACTTTTCTTAACATCATATCTTGATTTAATACTACTGAAGTCTATTTTCCACAATAAAGCCCAGTTTAAAATGTTTTAGAATACCTTATTGCATGAAGATTGACGTCAAATAAGCATAGTAACGATGGTTTTTGATCTACGTCGATTTCGACGAAAAATGTTGTGCATCACAAAATCGAATGTAACGAATAATCTAACCCGAAGACACATCATTTTAATTTGATAAATGTGAAGCAAATTCATTTTGCTTTAATAAAGCAAAAATCAGCTTATGTCACTAGACAAAATTTTGAGAATTTTTTATTTACTCACAAAAAAATGGAATGAAAAAAAAAAAGAAAAAAGAAACGCCAAATCTTAACAATCACGTAATAGATAGTCTTTCCAGTCTCTAATTCCGTTTTGAAATGTACAAAAAAGAAACAAATAATTCGGGCGTTCTTGACTTTTCTACATGAAAAGCTTTTCTTAAAAATTTAGAAAATATTTGCAAAAAACGATTTTTGAGGGTCGAAAGGGGTTGGCCCCTAAATGACGTCAAGACGTCAAATAACGAAATTCAAATCCCTCTTTATTGCTTGTTAGCCAATGCCCATACTCCAAAGATAAATTTCAGCAATTATTGTGCGATTCTAAGAAAGTTGAAAATTCGACCAAGTTATCTGTCCGTAGTTCCCTTAAACGAGTGTAATAGAATATCGGTTACGAAGAAAATGGACAATTTCCTAAGACTTTCATATGTTGAAATATACCATCCAATTTATAAGAAAGATAATTTTTCTTTTGGACAAATCAGTCTTCAAAAATTCAAGACTACAAATAAAGTGTAAGAATATTAGGAACGATTTTGAGATCTTTGATTGAGTGGAAGAGGTGCTCCAATTGTAGCGCTGAGAGAGCGATTTAGGATGTTTATAGTGGAGTTTGGTTAATTTTCACGACGTTGTTTACTCTGGCAAATAAACATGCTGTTGATGTTTTGTTAAATACAAAATGATACGAGCGGTAACCTTTCAATCTATTCTCCCCTGAGAGGAAGGATTCTGATGAGAACAAGTAATCTCGTACCAGAAAATAAAACGCCAATTGAAAAATCATGTTAAATGTCTCCATGGAAATTGAATGTTTCATGTTTGCATGCAAAGGTTTAATAGATTGTCTGGTAAATTGAATATTCCTTTACAAAAAATAATTATGTGCGTTATGGCCAACAATATTAAACTTCAGAGAAATGGAGCATGTTTCATATTTGATATTTATCAAAAGTCTGTTTTTGTGGAATTGAATTTCAATTTTGAACTTTAAATCTATTGAACGTAGGATGTGGTCTATCACGCTAACGTAGGACGTGTTTAACCTCCGTAAATTAGATATGTAATCCGTCACGCAAAAAGGTATTAACTAGAGATTCCGTAAAATAAATATTATATTATATGTTAAATATTTAGATAAAGGATTGGATACAGCATATGTTACCGTTAGTTACATCGTTAAATCGACATTCATCTCAATCAACACAATTCTAAATCACTCACTCAGCGCTCTATTCACTCAATCCAAACACTCACTCAAATCGATCAAAAACGCTCTAAAATAACTAAAAAAGATACAATTAACAACTACATTGAAAATAAATATAAACAGGAAAAAAAATCGCGATTTCATTGACGTAATTGAAATCGTATGCGTCTGATAGGTTCTTGAAGAAGTCGGAAGCTATTTATAGAAATTGTATGCGTATTTTATCAAAGGGAG